>OX637362.1:11231612-11831612 GCA_951799405.1 Agapetus fuscipes
GATTGGGTGTGTACATAATGTTCTGGCGGTGGAATGATCTAGTAAGTGCGAGAAATACCTCTCTGGTTCATTATAAAAGAGATCAAAATGGTACGGACAGGGAGTCGCAAGAGAGAAATTCGCTAAGTAACACCTATAAACAGTGATTGTCAAGTTGTGATATAAATTGTAAAATAAATTCGGTAAAAATAAATTCTGTCATTTTAATTAAAAAGAGAATCCAGTTCCTTGAGATATAGGCTGGTATGCGGCTGACCATGCTGTAAAAATGGTTCACTTTGCCTATGTCACTCCTGTTACAGGGAAGGACGGCAAGAGTTGCAGGGTGTATGTCCATTTGAGATTTGGTTTTTATGTTGTGAGTTCACATGAGGCATGTGCAATCGCGAACTTGTACGCGTCTGGTTGTGGGAATGCATGTAATGTGAATCTCCAATGGAACATATCTTTGCAACTTAGATTAAATTAGATTAGATCCAGTAGAAAAGTAACAATATTTTCTCAAATACATAAAATATGTAAAAGAAAGCAATAAACGTTGGAGTTGGAGCTGACGCCTCACAATTCTCTTCTACAATACTCGCTAAATCTTAAAAGAAGCCTGCGAAACTGCGCAGGTTCAAAGGTTAACTAATAATTTCCCGTTTTGGATTAATTGCATATTGCCAATAATTGCTAATCAACGTTTAATTAATTATTGTAAAAATATATTTCGCAATCTTTTTTCATGCAAACCCGTTCTAACATATAACTATGTATTTTATGACAGAATAATATTGTTGGTGTTGATTGTGTGGATGCATTTAATGTATAATTATTGTTTTTGCCTTTCACTTTCATACGAAAAGGTCATTATCAATATGCCTCTAGTTGAACAATGTGTTATGGGAAGATTAACAACTTGTGGCTTGTAAAACAGGGGTGTGCTAAAGCCTCTTACTGTGACAGACTCTAATCTAATCTAAGTTGCAAAGATATGTAACATTGGGATTCACCACAGGATTCACATTATACTTCCAGTCTATTGTACTGTCATGTAAATATGCAATATAAATATTTAGATAGGTATATCGCTGCCCTAGTTCAATACTCAGACATCTTACACAAAGCTAGTTTCGAGAAAATCGAAAAAGAAGGTTTGTAATCGCTATGATAATTACAGTTAACTTTGTTTTAAAGTCACTTAACGCAACAATGTGTAGCTTAGTTGCATTAAGTGACTTTAAAACAAAGTTAACTGTAATTATCATAGCGATTACAAACCTTCTTTTTCGATTTTCTCGAAACTAGCTTTGTGTAAGATGTCTGAGTATTGAACTAGGGCAGCGATATGTATTACTTATAGCTGATGGGAATTCATTATAATATTGGTGGGTAGGCTATGATCGTTGAGTACATAAAGAAGTCATTAGATTGTCATGTGTTTCGAGAAGCTTCTGGCAAAATTCACCTCTAGAAGTTTCTATCGCTGGGGTATATAAGGTGCGAACAGCTTGCAGGAAGAGAGTTCTTTTGTGACCTTATAACTGTGAAGACTAACAGCATAAGTGAACACAAACCATCTGTGAAATAAATGTAAATTGCTAAATAAATGTAAAAGTGTAAAAAATAAACTTAACTGTAAAATAAATATCCTAAAAAGAAGACCATTGTTTAATTTGGAGACAATTAGAACCCTTAAATCATAACAGGGCTTTGCTCCCAGACTTGCAGAGATATGTTAACATTTAAGGTTCATATTTAATGCATACCCACAAGCAGGCATTGCGCAAACCCAGCCTCATACCCGTTCCGTTTATATACTTCTATCCCGGAAAGCGTATCACAGAACTCTCATGCAATGCTATATTTTTTTGTGGCGGAAGGCCTTCCCGATGATCGGGGCCCGTGGACACATGTAAGTTCCCGCTTACACACGCTACATGTGTACATAAAATAAATCAAACTTCACATGAACATAAACTCTGCAACTATTGCGGTCTTTCCCTGAATAAGGAGTGGCATTGACAAAATCAAAGTAAAGTTTGTACAACATGAAGGGTCAGCCTCATACCAACCTATTAATCAAGGGACAAAAAAAAATCGAAAAGTCGAATAATTGAAAAAACTTAAAATCAAACTACAGAGTTTTGGATTTTTTATATTGAAGCTGACCACCCATAGTGTAAAAAAAATGGTTCACTTAGCAAATTTCACCCTTGTTTCAGGGAAGGTCAGCAAGAGTTGCAAGGCTTATGTTGATTTGAGTTTGGGTTTTTTATGTTATAAGTCCACATGCGTTAGCGCGAACTTATACCTTCTGCGTGTGGGAATGCATTTAATATGAATCTCAAATGATATCTATCTTTGCCACTTAGATTTAGATTTAGAATATATCTCTGCGACTGTATTATAAATCCTACACAATAATCTGTGCTCACCTGCGGAATTTTTGAGTATTTATTTTGACTCTTATTATAAAATTAGACTCTAAAAAGGCTCTGTGATTCTTTGCATAACCCTGCTTAAGTACCTAGCTATGATGCATAACGTGTTGTCTGACACTTCTGACAGGTCCCGCGATCTCTATCTCATGAACAATCATCTCATAACCAGAGACTTAGCAAAGCACACAGGCCATGTGAGAATGCAATTAAGTAAGCGAAATCTGCTCCGAACTGACGTGTTGATTAATCGAATTAACGAAACAATACTGGAAATTAACTCGTAGCAAAAAATCTTCGAAAACGTTTTATATATATAAAAGTGCATCGGTCACATAATAAAAAGAGAGCTTGTATGAAGAAGGTTAATAATAATAATATTAGGATGATTTATTTGGTGAGCGCTGTTTTTGTGTGTATCACACCTCAAGAGCCCTCTGCGAGCTTGGTCGTCGCTGTAGAAAGCGCCAATTCTCAAGCAAGACCCAGTTGTTGTAAGGTTGGATGGACCTTTCAGTGACCGGTCTTTGGTAAAGGTTTATGAATTTTTCAACTCAGCGGAGAGCACTTTCAAAATATAAATGGTATATTTGTGTGCTCCGCCGGGATCGGAATCCACACCTTCCATTTTACGAGTCCGAAGTGTTGCCACTACGGACTACGGACCGGTCCAAGATGCCAACGACACGCGGTGTACCTGAGCGGTAACCCATCCAAGTACTGTCCGCGCCCATTGTTGTTTAACTTCGGTGATATATGGGAACCAGTGCTTTCAACATGGTAACGTCGTTGACAAGGTTATGACTCTGGATGAAATGAAAGAAGTATTTACATACTTCTTTCATTTCATCAGGACAGAAGGAAATGGCGGTTGACCTGTAATGTTGGCGGCTAGGGTTAATTAGAATTTGTTTTCTGTTTAGTTTTTAATGCCCATGTTGTTCTGTATGTTCCTTGACTTAAAGGTCGGTATGAGGCTGACCACCCATACTGTAAAAAATGGTTCACCTTGCCAATGTCACCTCTGTGTCAGGGAAGGTCGGCAAAAGTTGTAGGGTTTATGTTCATTTGAGGTTTGGATTTTATTTGTAAGTACACATTCAGCATTTGTAAGCGCGAACTACAACCGTTTGTTTGTGGGCATGCATTTGATATGAGCTTTAAATGTTAATATATCTTTGCAACTTAGATTATAGATTATTATAGATGCTTCTGAAGATGCCTTATTAGGCGAAAAGGCGTTTGAGCAAAACAATAAATAAAAGTGAATTAAATACCTCGTTTTTCCTATTGAATTTATAAAGAAAAAAATATATAAATCTTTTTTTGTATTTTTCTTCTTCTGTGTGGCCATCCCAAACGTCTCTTTTTCCCATTCCCATTTTTTCGTCATGAAATTCGATGACCATTTGGAATGTATTTAATAGGTATGTTACGTTTAAAAAAGGCTTGTTTAGGGGGCTGGAGCGTTCTAGATTGAATGGACCGCGTCTGGAATGCCGGGGATCGGTTGGGCCGAAAATTAGAATACACGGGACGATGTAAATCACCGACACAAGTGTTGGGAATGAGATTGTTAACTATCAGGGGTGCATCACTAACGAAAATGTGGCCGACTACTTAAATAACCCTAAAAAACTACACCCTGAGTTCTAAACCAGGGGTGTCCACTGTCCAACCGTATGTTGGACAAGCCTGTTCTAAACTAACGCCAGTATCAACTTCGCCTCAGTGGAAACCTATTCTGAACAGAAAACAAAGCTGCATATGTAGTGCAACTGAACCGGTCTATAGTTTAGTGGCTTCGGACTCGAAATCGGAAGGTCGTGGGTTTGGTTTACGACAGAGCACTTTTTTTTTCAAATTGTTTAGGTGAAACCACAGATCACGGAACATAAAGGTGAAACCATAGATAACGGAATCTGTGGGTGAAACATTGTAAAATTCCATTTTAAATGTTCGATTCAAAAAATAAATAATTAGAAGAATTCTTAAAAAAAAAAATGTTTGACTCATGAGTATTTATTTTCGAAAAAACGTTTTTAGAGACACTTTCCTCCATCTTCAGGTTCTTTGATATTACACCCTCCGCGTGACTAGGCTGGAATAAGGATTTTATTGTTATAAACTAAGATCAACTATAAATTTAACCTCAACAAGAGGTTTTTATTTTAAAAACTCAAGCGTGGTAACAAACCGTATCAGTTCACAATAAGGTTTTCATTATTTGAAGGTCTCGGTCAGTCTATAGACCCGCCTATCTCAGCATAATGTAGAGCAGGCATCCCAAACACGCGGCCCGATAAAACACACGTTGCGGCCCGCCGAGACTTCACAAAAAAAAATACATCAAATCGATCCGGCCTTTTCAATTTGACTGAAATTGAGAATGCGTTTTTACCCCCATCGACGATTTTAATTTGATGAAAATTTTTGTTTCTCTGTCCTTTGGTCCCTGAACTTAGTACAGTATAGATCAGTGGCTCCCAACCTGGGGGCAAACCAAAGGGGCGATTCGGGTTATCAGGGGGGCGATAATTACTTAGGAGGCGATGAGTATTTAGAGAAATTTGAAAATTGTGCCGTTTTAAAAAAAAAAACAGCAAATATTATAATTGAATTCGTAGTTGTAGTGACACATTGAGTGTCAAAACACAAAATGGAGAGAGCAAGAAAACATAAAAATTGACATGTAAAAACATGTTTTGTATGACTACACCACTGCGACGCTTGACAGACAAATGTGGTGATAGTATGTATCAATGCAGTAAGTTAGTTTCTGCTCCTCTATGTGGCTGAAATGGCGGTTGATCAGTAATGTTGGCGGCTAGGGTTTTTTCAAATTAGAATTTGTTTTCTGTTTTAGTTTTGATGTCCATACATATGTATGATTATTTATTGATTTTTGAAGTGTAATTTGTTGTGTATGTTCCTTAACTTATAGGTTGGTATGCGGCTGACCACCCATGCTGTAAAAATGGTTCACTTTGCTAATGTCACCCCTATTTCAGGGAAGGACGGTAAGAGTTGCAGGGTGTATGTCCATTTGAGATTTGCGTTTTTATTGTGTAGGTTCACATGCGAAATGTGCAAACGCGAACTTGTACGTGTCTGCTTGTGAGAATGCATATAATGTGAATCCCCAATGTAACATATCTTTGCAACTTAGATTAGATTAGATATGTTTTCATATGTACATTCCCATACTCAATGCTTTTATACATTCCCATACACTAAGTGTAGGTACTGGACATCTGAGCCGGTAATCCATAGACAAACCGGGCAGACTGCGTGTAGTGTGTACGGGCCGCACAGTTGGCGCTCAAGATATGTAAATGTGACCTCGCAACTCGTTTACTTTTACAGGTGGGCTACAATCGGACCGCGCCCTGCCCGCGGCCATTTCTCTTCTCTTCCTTGCTTGCGTTTAACTTTCGCCGCCGTATTTTTTCTGTAATCTTACTTTCAAAAGCGATCCGCCATGTCTGGCGGCAGAAAGGCCGCCAATTATTCGC
The DNA here is from genome assembly GCA_951799405.1 of Agapetus fuscipes. Classification (NCBI taxonomy): domain Eukaryota; kingdom Metazoa; phylum Arthropoda; class Insecta; order Trichoptera; family Glossosomatidae; genus Agapetus; species Agapetus fuscipes. The sequence continues at coordinate 11,237,551 of OX637362.1, forward strand.
CGCTTTGTCATTACGTGGACAATGAAGGATGACGGAGATTTCGCTGTCAATTATTTTGGATTAATTTCTCATATTGATAATCCTTTTTTTTTTTTTTAAGAAATCCTGTGCGGGAGACTCCCTAGATTCTAAAGACTCTAGGGGTCTATGACACTTGTTGTAGTGCTGCAGAGGTGTACGAGCTTGGTCGTCGCTACAAAGCGCCAATACTCAAGCAAGACCCAGTTGCTGTAAGGCTGGATGGTCATTGGTAAAGGTTCATGAATTTTTCAACCCAGCGAAGAGCACATTCGAAATATAAATGGTATATTTTTGTGCTCCGCCCGGATCCGAATCCACAACCTTCCATTTACGAGTCCGAAGTGTTGCCACTACGGCTACGGACCGGTCCAATCCTTATTTTTTAAGTCAAAGTTTCGTGACTTATTCTTATGCAGGCCATCCAAAATGTCAATTAAATAGGCTACAATTGGTCGTCAATGCATGCCTGATTGCTGGTCAGACAAAATTTACTCACATTACTCCTCTTCTCCAGAGCTTCACTGGCTCCGTATCCCGGAGCGCATCGAGCTTAAAGTGTGCACGATGGTCCACAAAGCTCTATTTGGAATAACACCTAAATATCTCGCTGGTTAACAAACCAGTCATTCTCGGCAAAAAAAGCCTAACACTGCACTCGGCTGAAACTGGAGCCAAATCAAAGATTGAAGAACCGATAAGAAGAGTTAACACATTGTTTGGAGAGCGTGCATTTGCAGTTGCTGGTCCTCTGGCCTGGAACCACCTGCCACATCATGTGAGAGAGCTAGAGGACCATGGAAAGTTCCGGAATGCACTGAAGACAAGCAAATTTCGGGCATCATTTGCACATGCGCCCTTGGAGTGTTACATCACGAAACGGCGCTATAAAGAAGTCATCAACTCATCATCATCATTCTAGTATGAGGCTGACTATCGGGGGCGTGCACAGGCAACAATATGGAATCTTTCTAGTATTGGATTATGTCCATAGATACTTTTCAGTTTCAAGGTATTTTGAAGTGAAAAATCATTTCAGATAATCGAATCTAGGATCTTTGTTTTGGTTGGCTTAAGTTGCAAAGATATAAATGTTAATATTTAAGATTCTTATAAGTGCATATCCACAAACAGACACGTATAAGTTCGCGCTTGCAAATGCGGCATATGTACTTACAAATTAAATGAACATAAAACCTACAACTGTTGCCGACCCTCCCTGAAACAGGGGGGAGATTGGCTAAGTGAAACACTTTTTTACAGTATGGGTAGTCAGCTTCATACCAACCTACAAGTCTAGGAACACACATATATTTATTATGGACTACCGGTTGTTGATCTTTAATATCAGTCTAGGTTGTTATTATATGCACGGCGAAGTTGACTTACTTTATTCGCAAAGTTGTAAACTTATAGACACGGCACCGTGCAAATTGATGAACCTAACCCAACCTAACCTAAATATGAATAAGTTTATAACAAAAAGTAAAGCGACATACATAAATAGTAACAATCAATCACATAAAAAAATTACCAGCGGCTGCCGTGCGCATAAGAATAATGATCAGTCAAATTTTTTTTTTTATAAAAAATAGATTTGTGAAGAGAGATGCAATTCACCAACCTATTCTGCCTGGCCAGAAACAGGTATTAATATCATCAATTAATAATTCATGATTGTTTATTTTTAATGAATTATTAATTAATAATTACCCAATAACATCTGTTGAACCAGGGTCGAAGTTATGGTCAAATGACCCAGGCGGGGATCGAACCAACGTTGTTCTATTCCAAACACGCTAGAAAGATCAGCCCACTTGGCCCCACTGCCATAACACCGACAATGTCTATGTGTGTTTCTATAGACTCTATCCAATATTTGTGGGCGAATTGTTCCATATTTTGTGGCCAATACTTGAATAATGGTCCGCATTATAATTTATATAAATGGTCCATACATGACTATGGCCTCCTGATAATTTCACTTGTTGCGGTTGGTGTCGATAAAAAAGAAAGTTAGCGTCGTGACTGGGAGCATTCCGACCTCACACATTGAAGGTAACACGCGCTTTTTTGTGGTTGGATTATGAATTTCAACATTCTTGATCTAAAGTGCAATAAAAAGATTTAAAAAATCCCAATTCCTTTTATTTTTCCTTGGGCAAACGTCAGAGGTGTATGGTTCTTAGTACACGGCAACCTTCTTTGGCTTGATTAGGTCGGATAGACTCCGAATAACATTTTAAAATCTGATCTTCTCTACACCTCGGTTCGTATTTTTTCTATTCTGAATAAACAGAACAATTATTTGACGTAACGAAATAATTATAACTATGAAAGCTCCTTGACTGATAGGTTGGTACGAGGCTGACCACCCGTGCTGTAAAAATCGGTTCACTTTTGCCAATGCCACCCCGGTTCAGGGAACGGCGGCAGGAGTTGCAAGGTTTATGTCCATGTGAGGTTTTCTTTATTTGTATGCACACATGCAGAATGTGTAGGCGCGAACCTACATGTGCCTGTCTGTAGGCATGCATTTCATATGAGCCTTAAATGCTTACATATCCTTGCAGCTTAGATTATAGATTATAGATTATAGAAAGGGCATGTAAGCCTTTCAAATGTCAGAATGAGACTGTCTGCCGCGAAGTAAGTTTAACCAGATTCGGATGTAATATTTTACAGTCCACTCCACTCCGAATTAGTCCCTTCAAATGTCAAAATGAGACTGTCCAACTTAAAGTTTTCGCATATATTCAATCGATGTCAGCACTTCACTCTAACTGTAACTCTAAAAAAGCCATTCAAATAGCAAAATGCCTTGCAGTCAGACCAGTCTCGTATATAAAATTCAACAGCTATCAGCACTGCACCGTGAAATAGTCCCTTTAAAATGTTGTAATGAGACTGTAGTTAAAACATATTATTCGTAAATATAATATTCTAGTTGATGGCAACACTTTACTCTGAAGTTGTTACTGTGACTGTACTGTAACTCTGTCGCCATTCCGCTAGGGGTGGTCAGAGCCTCTGCAGAGCTGCCTCCAATTCTCCCTATCTTACATAGGTACCTCTTTCAATTTAGTCAACGACGTTAGCCATGTTGAAAGCACCGGTTCCCATAGATCACCGAAGTTAAGCAACATTGGGCGTGGTCAGTGCTTGGATGGGTAACCGCTCAGGTACACCGCGTGTCGTTGGCATCTTGGACCGGTCCGTAGTCCGTAGTGGCAACACTTCGGACTCGTAAATGGAAGGTTGTGGATTCGGATCCCGGCGGAGCACAAAAATATACCATTTATATTTCGAATGTGCTCTTCGCTGGGTTGAAAAATTCATAAACCTTTACCAATGACCGGTCACCAAAGGTCCATCCAGCCTTACAGCAACTGAGTCTTGCTTGAGTATTGGCGCTTTGTAGCGACGACCAAGCTCGTACACCTCTGCGGCACTACAACAAGTGTCATAGACCCCTAGAGTCTTTAGGATCTAGGGAGTCTCCCGCACAGGATTTCTTAAAAAAAAAAAAAAAATCATCCATATCCATCACCTTTTTCATGCATTTTCTTCTTTCACGCTCGCTTTGTATATCCCATTCTTTCACAATCTCCTCAATCTGATCACTAGATACTTTTGTCGGTCGTCCCTTGCCTCTTTTTCCTTTTACACTTCCTCTGGCACTGTTTAAATGCATTCCTTTGGAAACAGCGCCGTCTTATGACAAGTTTTCTAACACTACGTGCAGAATTCCTCACATATTTCATCTCTAAATACAATAATATTATGTACAACTTTTATTATAAACCTACATTTTCCCTTTACGCTTTTTTGTACTAGATTACCGATCGCAGCCAGTGGCACGCAACGACCTGGATTTTCTATAAAATCAACAAGTTTTTTTAATGAACCGAGAATATCTCGATTTTTATAGCTGTGCTAGAATTAATCCATTCCATAATAATAATAGGATGATTTATTTGGTGAGCGCTGTTTTTGTGTGCATCACACCTCAAGAGCCCTCTGCGAGCTTGGTCGTCGCTGTAGACAGCGCCAATTCTTAAGCAAGACCCAGTTGTTGTAAGGTTGGATGGACCTTTCAGTGACCGGTCTTTGGTAAAGGATTATGAATTTTTCAACTCAGCGAAGATCACTTTCGAAATATAAATGGTATATTTTTGTACTCCGCCGGGATCCGAATCCACAACCTTCCATTTACGAGTCCGAAGTGTTGCCACTGGACTATGGAAAGGTCCAAGATGCCAACGACACGCGGTGTACCTGAGCGGTAACCCATCCCAGTGCTATCCGCGCCCAATGTTGCTTAACTTTGGTGATCTATGGGAACCGGTGCTTTCAACATGGTAACGTCGTTGACTAAATCCATACCGACAAAATATCCATTGAAGCTTAACCCAATATAGTTGTGTATCTATACTCTGAATTGCAAAGATTTGTTGGCATTTAAGATTCGTATTAAATGCATGCCCACCAGCAGACACAATATGTAAACTAAGTGGTACTTACAAAATCTCAAATGAGCATAAACCTTGCAGCTCTTGCCGGCTTTTCCTCCCAAAGCACGAGTGATATTCGAAAAGTGTAGGTACCTTTTTTTGCAGTATGGGTGGTCAGCCTCATACCAACCTATAAGTCAAGTAAGGAAAATATTTATAATAATAAATTGTATAAAAAAACAATGAATTAGATGCAAACATGAAATGAGTCGTAAAACTGCAAACGCCGTCACCGCCAAATTTTATGATTTTTGAGATAATTATTGAATTTGATTCTGCGTAGTGTAACAAATCATTTTCTGTTTGCAATGTGATGAAAACCTCACTTAATTCTTCGTAATTTTAATTGAAAAAGTATGATTTCGTGCAAACGCCGTCATCTCCAACTGGTTCCATATTGCGTTCAAAACACAAGTTTATTTTTCTCAAAATCATCGCGTAAGGAGTTGACGGCGTTTGCATTTATACGACTCAAATACAGTAGCAGTTTCAAATAAACAATTCAAAAGTTAAAAGGCTTAGCCGCTAGCATTGCATACCAACTGCCATTTTGATATCAAATTATTCAGAAGTTGGAAGGTCTACAGACAGTAAGTTGTAGAAAAAAAAACCTTCAATATTTGAGACGTAGAATATTTCTCTACATGTGTTTGCAGCATGCTGTCAGAACTCAATGGTCAAAACATAATAAAAGTGTAAATTTTATTGTACGAATATTATGTTGTTTTGCAGATTTAGCAGACGCCATATAAATATTTAACCTATCTAGTTTTTTATGGAAATGATTCCTCCTAACACGTTTTGTCTACACCAGTGGTTCGAAACCAGTGAAAATATAGCCTGTAATAAATTCGGCAGAAAACGTAATGTCTAAATATATTTTTACTGACATAAAAAGACGCCGATAATGAGATCTAATTTAAAGACAAAAAGTAGATTGCCACTTTGGACTATAATTATGCTGGAGAGATGTTTTCCGGGATCTGTTGACGTGGTCTATGGGAGCTGGAGTTTCCAGAAGTTTCGCTCATGTCTACAATGGGCTTCGTATGATGATGAAGATGATCTTGATGAGAACTGTGATGAAAGCGTGTGTACACTCGGGGTTTATATGTGAAAATTAATGCATACGAGTTGTGTTGTTAGAGTTAATTATGCGACTCGGTTTATGGAATCGAAGGAGCTTGATCTTGTCCGGTCGATAGTTTATTTCAGGGGTCTCCTAACTATTTTACCCAAGGGCCGTATTGAAATTTCGAGGTGGTATGGCGGGCCAACGGGTCTGAAAATTTGACACTTGGAAACTGTTTTTAAGCATTTTCAGCCTATTTAAAAAAAGAAATTAATTTATAAATATAACTTTTAAAATGTCTCTGAGTCTAACTTATTTATGTTGTTTACCTCCATTTTATTCCAACACAAGTAATTTTCATTGGTTAATGTTAAATAAAAAGTAATAAGCATTTTAAATACAAAGGTTAAAAAAACAAAACACTCAGGAGAACCATACTTATTTATTTCAACTTAAAATATGCATCACAAACATTTTTGAAGTCATTTTTATTTGGTCGGCCGATCTTTCCGTTCTCAATATCTAAAACAAAACTTTTTTTATTGGCGTCTACGTGCTGGATCAAATCCTTTCGCAGGCCGCATTTGACCCGCGGACTTTCACTTCTAGTATAGTGGCTGTCGTATAACTGGCCACTTAAACTGTGAAAATAAATATGTTCTACACATCAAGTGCGACCACTTCGGAGACAACGTGGTTAGAAGTTGAATCCTATTTGTGCAGCCAAGTTGCGTTTCTCTTTTAAAATGTTGTCAACAGCCGACATTTCGGGTTTCGCGCGATTGCCAGACTTGTAAAAAAAGCTAAATACCTATTTACAAATTAATAATATGTTGTATATTTATACCTACCATGTGGCTTCAGCGCGCGCGAAATTCCACCGGAAACCCGCGCGCGTTCCATATTTGAAAATTCAAAATGCCAACAATCAAACATGGCGAACGACTCCCACATGACAGCTAAGTTATTTTATTTTACTTATTCTCACTCCTCGCTTTGTTTGTTCTGAATTTTGTGGGTCACACAGACGATATTATGTTTGCAAAATTAAATAAATTAGTAACTGTTGTTTTGTCAACGCTTCGTTTTATCAAAAGAAACATATTATAATGAAATATGGAAAAAATGAGCTATTTATATTTATATGCCACAATGGAGTAGTAACGGTATTTACTGATTTTATTTTGGTTTATGTAATCAGGGTCGTTTTTTTTATTTATGAGCTAAAGATGAAGGTTCGTTCAAATTTATTTAATTTCTCAACCGTCGAAAGTTTCAGGCCTGTGTAATCCGGGTCCTTAGAAGCCAGTAACAAGAAATATTTTGATTTTTCCCTCGCGACCGCGTGACGTCATATTTTTTGTAATTTGTCATTTGTGTTGACTCCTTATTTCTATCGTGCACATCATCTGCGTCGATTATTCGTCCGCTTAGCGCTTGTTTCTCTTATCTCCAAAAGAGGTTATTTCACATGAGCAATGGTTGTATGTGTACTGCACCAATGTGTCTTATAAATACCGGACATTGATTTTGAAAATATTTCAGACAACTCCCACATTATCGTGTTTTGCGTCTCATAAGACAATGTCATGTAAAGGTCATCTTAGTTAGAATCAAACGGTAGATAAACCAAACAAGCGCTGGGTGGCCGTATTGTCGTGTAGCGATACAGTGCGACTCATCAAACGTCATTTTGTATTGTTTTTGACGTTTAGACTTGCGGTGTCATTCACACACAGCAAATGCACGGCTTAACCGCAACCTAACGTGAATTTTTAATACAAAAAATGATGGTCCGATGATAAGATATGGATCAAGTATGTTGTGAATATCCTTGTTGTAGTATAGAGTCCCAGGAAGTAAGCCGAGTAGATATATCACATTCTCGTTTGTTTTTGTTCACCACCACCTATCGGAAAAGTCTGTAAATATAATTTGCTATCATTGCTTCGGTCAAGGCTGGAAGTACAATATTTTTTATCTTATCACACCGGTACCGCCATTGTCTCTGCTAGCTATCTTTAAAAAAATGTATTTATGTACTTAATTGTTTCTGGTATATGTGCTAAATATAATAAAGATAAGATTGTACAACATGTCTATTGCTGTAAAATGTAAGGTAAATTAATTAAAAGAAAGCCGATACTTTCGCACGTTTTTATCCCCTTATGAAATGGACTACTTAAAAAGTATGATTGGAAAAAGACGGAGTGATAGGGTGAGGAATGATTTTGTTAGAGAGGAATGCGGTGTAAGAGAAAGTGTGAAAGTAAATATTAAAAGAAGTATACTTAGATGGTTTGGACATTTGGAGAGAATGAATGAGGAAAGACTGACGAAGAAAGTGTATGCTGCAAGAATTGATGGATGTCGTGGAAGAGGAAGACCGAGAAAGGTATGGATGGACCAAATTTTCGAAATAGCGAGTGAATGGGATATCCAGAGTCATAATAAAAGGAGAGCTTGTATGAAAAAGGTTATGACTCTGGATGAAATGAAAGAAGTATGCAAGGACAGGAAGAAGTGGCGGCTAATCTGCAATGCTGATTTGTAATGTTGGTTTATTAGTTTGCTACATTTTTTGCATAGGAAATTTTTGACTTTTTATTGTATAGATTTCTTTTTAAGGTTTTTTTGTTTTTTTATACTTAAATGTTATTAATTACTCGTTTTCCTTGACTTATAGGTTGGTATGAGGCTGACCACCCATATTGTAAAAAATAGTTCACTTTGCCAATGTCACCCCTGTTTCAGGGAATGTCGGCAAGAGTTGCAGGGCTTATATTCATTTGAGGTTTGGATTTTATTTGTAAGTACACAATCCGCATTTGTAAGCGCGAACTACACGTGTTTGTTTGTGGGCATACATCTGAGAGCTTTGAATGAATATATCCTTGCAACTTAGATTATAGATAGATTATAGATGATTTATTTGGTGAGTACTGTTTTTGTTTGGATCACACCTCAAGATTCATCTGATGTTTATCTATTAATAATTAAATGTGCGAGAAATAAATGGTGACGGTTTTTTTTAGCCTTTGCCTCTTATTTTTAGGAAAAACGAGAAACCATTTTGACGCTCTTGGGAAAGGCGGCAGGAGTTGCAAGGCTTACGTTCATGTGAAGTTTTTTTTAATGGTATGCACACATGCATAATGTGTAGGCGCGACCCTACATGTGCCGGTTTGTGGGCATGCATTCTCTGCCAACTAACCTATCGACCACATGGAAAAGGGTTCACTATCGTTAAGTTATTCAGGTTCTTAAATATGAAACAAAATACAAGATGTCATGGGCGTACCCAGGATCAAATCTAGGGGGGGCAGGTTTTGAAAAATTGAAGATTATCGTCACCAAAAATTTGCCGATGGGGGGGGGGGGGGAGAGTTGGGGGTAGGCACGCAATTTCCTCTAGGGGGGGGCAAGACATGATCGAATAATGAAGCAAATCTCGCCTTGTATACAAGCGCCGAAGAAGGGTCGAGAGTTCACTGTAGTGTGCCTGGATACACCTCAACATCAGCACGTCTGTGCATGTACTAGAACACTCCAGACATGCATGCATTCACACACTTTTCTCAATCTAATCTAATCTAATCTAAGTTGCAAAGATATGTAACATTGGGGATTCACATTATATGCATTCTCACAAGCTAATACGCACAAGTTCGCGCTTGCACATGCCGCATGTGAGCCTACAACATAAAAACCCAAATCTCAAATGGTCAATCACCCTGCAACTCTTGCCGTCCTTCCCTGAAACAGGGGTGACATAATCTCAATGAGTATAATTATTATCTTTAAACATTTCAACACATCGCACGTTTAATAATAAAGAGAAATAACTCGAAAATTGGGAAAATCGAGATTTTGTAATAAAACGCAAGAAAAATGCGAGAAGAATAGGTAAAATGCGACAGCCGTTCAATTTGGACGAATATGACTGAGATAAAACATTGGCCGCCTTTTTCATCCCATACAAGTTGTACTGGTTGTCTGAACTTCAAACGTGATTTCCCAACATTCATGTTTTTTGAGTTATTGCTCTTTATTATTAAACGTGCGACATATTTAAACAAAATTACATATTAAATATTCTTTAAATTGATCATTATAAATTTTATCTTTGATTAATTTATAACAACGGTGTTTTTGCGTTGGTTTTCTACAAATGGTCCGAACAATACTAAAATTGTTGTTCGATCAATTAATTTATTATGGTTTTTTATTACATCAATCATTTCTGACTGAAGTCATCCCACTAAGTCATCCCATGTAAATAATCAATCAATTTATCATTAATTAAAAAAAAAAAACCGTATTGTTGTGGCTATCACCTTGGACTAATGATCGAAAGGTAAACCGTAATAGGTATGTACCTTATGTTTGTAAAATATTAGCAAAAAAACATTTTTTTTTAATATACAAGCATAACTGTTAACAATAATTCACTGTTGGCGGCTAGAGCTCTAGGGATATTCTAGAGAGTTCTATGTTTATTTGAGGCTTGGGTCTTATTTTGAAAATACACATACAGTATTTGTAAGCGTAAACTTACATGTGCTACTCGTGATATAGCAACAATCCCACAAGAACCACCTGAGGGATGCTATTAGCTTCAGTAACCAGTTACTACTCATGGACACGCTTCTGACCTAGAGGTTCCTGTTTTGTCTTGCCGTTGCTTTGTATGAGCGTCCATGTGCTGTGGATCCTTCTGGCACATACATACAGGACGGGTACGAGGAGGGTTTGAGCATATGTGTCTGTGTGCGTGCATTAAAAAGTGAATCTTAAATTTTAATATATCGTTGCAACTGAGGTTATAGAAAATATATAGGTACTTTCCCTGAATAAAGCTGTTAGTTTTTAACAAGACTATTAAAATATTATTTTAGGGATTTTTGGTGTAACCTGAAGCATGTTTACAGCATTGACTTCTAATGTTTCCCGAAATGGTGTCTGCCCAAAAAGTGACGTCCATTTTATCCTGTGGAAACCGGTTACTGGTGCTGTCTGCGCCGCTGCTCCGTCAAGACAGAAGTTGTCTGAAGAGCTAGTGATATTACATATATTATGTACGTGGATAATAGAAGGCTCATCAGACGGGGACAGTAAAGCAGACACGTGCCCTGGCTAGAGGCAAATACATTTCAGATTTGTTTCTTTTGCTATAAATAATACCTTCATTGGAAATTAACATGAATCAAATTGAACAATAAATCCCAATTTTAAATCTCACTTTCAATTTTATTGATTCTAGAGGCATTGTCTTTGTAATCTTTCATCTTAATACGAGTTGATGGAAATGAATCTTTTTTTACACAATTAAATATCCACACTCCCACAGTGAATGCTAGTGCGTTTATCGTTTGAAATTAGTATAATTTTTCATTGATATCAATGTTACTGCTAGTAGCTACTGTCCTAAATGGTAACATGACTGAACAGAACAGTGACAAAACAATACATGACAGAACATCACATTATGTTACATCTCATGACAAAACAGCACAATAAAAATATCACATGACATTACATCACCTGAAAAAACAGAACAATACATAATATCACATGACATTACATCACCTGACAAAACAGCTCAAAACAAAATATCGCATGACATTACATCACCTGACAAAACAGCTCAAAACAAAATATCATATGACATTACATCACCTGACAAAACAGCACAAGGCAAAAATATCACATGACACAACATCACGTTCTTCAAACAGAACATGCCATAAACGGCACATGAAAAGATATCATAAGACAAAAGCAGATGTTTCCTCGTGGTGATGTTTATCATGTGATGTATTGTTATTGTGGTATAACGTCATGTGATGTTTTGTCATGTCGCACGTTTAATAATAAAGAGCAATAACTCAAAAATTAAGAATGTTGGGAAATCACGTTTGAAGTTCAGACAACCAGTACAACTTGTATGGGATGAAAAAGGCGACCGACGTTTTATCTCGGTCATATTCGTCCAAATTGAACGGCTGTCGCATTCTTCCTATTCTTCTCGCATTGTTCTTGCGTTTTATTACAAAATCTCGATTTTCTCAATTTTTCAATTATTTCTCTTTATTATTAAACGTGCGATGTGTTGTTTTATCACTGTGCTGTTGTCATGGAACCGTCCTAAATGCCGTGATACTGTCTCCGTCCTAAACACCGTGATACTGTCTCCGTCCTAAACACCGTGATACTGTCTCCGTCCTAAACACCGTGATACTGTCTCCGTCCTAAACACCGTGATACTGTCTCCGTCCTAAATGCCGTGATACTGTCTCCGTCCTAAACACCGTGATACTGTCTCCGTCCTAAATGCCGTGATACTGTCTCCGTCCGAACACACCGCGAGTCCTTTGTTCGATTTGAAACAAATCTCCGCCAGCGGATAACCGGTTCTACACGCAGGAACATTATTTTAATGATTTTTCTGCAACACATAAACACGTTAATTTTAACATCAAAATGGCCGCGACAAAACGAGATGCTATTTACGTAAACTGCGCTTTTGTTATTATATACGTTTGTTGCGTTTTACCGTTATGAATATAAAAAAAAATGATGACCTTCTATGTCGAAAACGTTAGTAACTTACTCTAAAGATTGTAATCTTTTTAAATATATTCATGTGAAAATAAACAGTGTTTTTGAATTCCTCAAAAAATTTTTTAAACTATAAAAAAAAATGTTGCTCCAAGGAAAAGCAGCAAGAGTTGCAGGTTATATACTAATTTGAGTCTGGGTTTCTATTTTGCAAGTATATACCTACGTGTAGAATGTGTAAGCGCGAACTTTCTCAATGGTAGAATGCTTGCATTCCATGCCGAGAGAAAGGGTTCGATCTCAAGGTTTACTCAGCTTTTACAAGAAATGAGAACCAGCTCCCCCCGGAGCTGGGAAACCCCCACTTCAACTGAAAGTGGTTGGTGTGAGACCTGCTCCATTACCTGTAAAAATAAATAGGTCCCGAAGCGCCACGTATGCGACCCCTTCGGGGATAACGCAGGCAAGAAGTTACACTATATGTGTAGTTTAGTTAGTTGCGTGGGCGTGTCAGCTTGTGGCAATGCATTTAACGTGAATCTTAAATGTTAAAATATCTGTGCAAATTAGATTCTTGATATTTTTTTTCTAAAATATTGAGATGGTTTGGAGAGAAATAATGGATGCTGAATGACAATGTTTATGTAGAAATGTGAAAAGAAAAGGAGGAAAGGGAACACTGAGTTGTGGGGACAACTTTGATGAGACTCTGGCTATCCCTACCCGAAGAGTTACAGTTATTGTAAAAAAACATACCTACTCTCATCTTGTCCATTCATGTCCTTTAAGTTGTATCTAATATCCATATTAATTCGTCCGATTGACATAAGATTTTGTTCACAGGCTATTTGGGTTTAATAAATTATAATCATTTTAAAGTTTCTATTGCATTATTTGCATGAAACCTTATCCAACGCCTTTGATCATTTTTCATAGATAACAGATTGCACGGCGTCCATTTTGAATGCACGGTATCCATCTTGAATGCGCGGCAAAACTGACAGATGGCGTGTTGTGACAGTTCAGTTTTCACTCTTGTATGCATTTTCCCACAATGCTGAGCGATTGTTAACTGTTTATTGATGCATTTTTATGTAAAACCTCGCTGCAGACACGTCGACAATGTGTGCAATGAGAATCTGATACATAAAATGCACAATTTCAGTGTCAATGACATGAGAAAACGCAGTTTCAGTGTTACCCATTGTCTGACATGGGAAAACTATTTAAATTCCAACTTACTGTGTATTGTTTCAAGATTATATTTAATAATTATTAATTGCTATTTATTTTATTTAAGTAAAAGCTTTTTGCACTTTGGTACATATCAGGAGGTCGCACTGTATACCTTTATATATAATCTATAATCTAAGTTTTTTTTTAAGAAATCCTGTGCGGGAGACTCCCTAGATTCTAGAGACTCTAGGGGTCTATGACACTTGTTGTAGTGCCGCAGAGGTGTACGAGCTTGGTCGTCGCTACAAAGCGCTAATACTCAAGCAAGACCCAGTTGCCGTAAGGCTTTTTTTTTTTTTTTTTTTTTTTTTTTTTTTTTTTTTTTTTTTTTTTTTTTTTTTTTTCCATTGAGAGGGGAAAATCTTCAAAAGATTCCTGCCATTGTTTCCGCCGGCAGGATATGTGAGATTTTTACTCACTAAAAACCCCCCTCTGCATCTTGCCACACCCTGGAACTGCCGTCAAGCATGACATCGGGGTGTGGTGTGTCTTTACATGCACAGCATGTCTTCACATTTCAGTTGCGTCAATTGGCAAATCTACACTATCTACATTGTGTTAAGACTAATTAATCTACATTAACACTTCTATCAACAGAGACTAGATTTACTACATTTTGGCGGGTCGTGTTCATCCTTCGCCTTACGCGCTCGGCATCCTCCTTCTTTCCGATCACGCGAGAGGCAAAGGTATCCCAGGCCCGCCAGTTCTCTTCTGATTGGAGCATTGACGGTACTACCATGTCCAGGTCTAGTCGATCGACCACAATGGTTGCCATTAATGACCCCCTGTGGTCCGCCCAGGCAGGACACGACAGTAGCGTGTGCTCCGCGTCATCATTTTCTGAGTCGCAGTGCCAGCATGCTGCAGTTGCTTCTTTTCCTATACGGTGTAGGAAAAAACCGAAACAACCGTGTCCACTCAGCATCTGCGTGAGCCGGTAGTTCAGGCAGCCATGCTTCCTCGAGTACCAAGGCTCGAGTTGGCTGACAAGCCTGTTCGTCCAGCGTCCTTTAGATGCCGAGTTCCAGCGATCCTGCCACTTTGACAGCGTCAGTTTCCTATGGTGCGGTCCCTTACCTGATTCATAGACTGCTTTGCGCTCAAGCGCCAGCAGATCTATGGGTGGAGAAGAAGCCAGCACCAATGCCGCTTCCTCGGACATGGTGCGGTAGCCGGAGATAACTCTCAGCGCGCTTCTTCTCTGGACGGCAGCCATCTTCTTCCTGTACAGCTCTGTCTCAAGCGCCTGCGCCCAAATGGGTGCCCCATACAGAAGTGTGGAGTGGACCACCTCGTGCAATAGTTTCCTCCTGCATGATTTCGGCCCACCCACGTTCGGCATGAGCCTCCCCAACTGTATCGCTGCTCCGCTTGCCTTTGCAGCCGCCAGCTCGATGTGTTCTCCGAAACGAAGACCACGATCGAGTTGGATTCCAAGGTAGCGTAGCGATTTAGCCAACGGCACCTCAAAACCCTCTAGCAGTAGCTTAGGCAGCAGAGGTCGTCGCTTGCGACAAAACAGTACGGCTTCGGTCTTCTGTATGGCCAGTTCCAAACCAGCTCTGTCAAGCCATACCTTTACCCGTCTGAGAGCCTCGTTCCCTATAACTTCAAGTTCACGGGAAGTCCTCCCCTCGATCATCACTGCGATGTCGTCCGCAAAAGCAACAATGCTCGACCCCTCAGGCATGTCCGTCCGCAACAGACCATCGTATAAAGCATTCCACAAGGTCGGTCCTAAGACCGATCCCTGCGGGACGCCAGACGTGATCCGCCGCTTCTCTTCCACACCAGAGGCACCGTGCCGATACTCAAGACTTCGGCCATCGAAGTAACTTTCAAGCATGGCCATCAAATAGTCTGGCACGCGGAAGCTCTCCCTCAGCGCTCTGAGGATTAATTCCCATCGCGCAGAGTTAAAAGCATTCCGGATGTCCAGCGCTATCATGACAACCCGTCGGTGGCTCTTCACCGTGCCCTGCCATGCTTGTCGGATGACGTTGACAACGTGTCCGACTGCGTCAATTGTGGATCTGCCCCGCCTGAAGCCGTACTGCTTGTCGGAGAGACCCCGCTCCGGATCCTCCAGAATTGGCTGAAGTCTCCCAAGCAGGAGTCGCTCAAGGAGCTTCCCGAAGCCGTCCAGCATGCACAGCGGTCTAAAAGATGAGGGTCCGTCCGCGACTGCCTTTTTGAGAATAAGGACAAGCCTTTGTCTCTTCCAGGGATCGCCAACTAGACCCTCTTCCAGGCACGCATTGTACACGCCGAGCAGAACCTCAGGGAACTCCCGGGTCACCAGCAGCACAATCTCATTTGGGACTTCGTCAGGTCCAGGAGCCTTACCTTTACTTACCCTTTTTGCAGCTGTCTCGAGCTCAGCTACCGTGAACGGTTGGAACTCACCAGTTGAGGGGGTAGGATCTGCCAACGGTCGGTCTCCGTGAAGGGGAAAGAGGCCATCAATAACAGCGGTCAGGTTACTGGGGTTACTGAGAAAGGGGTCAAGGCCGCGTCCCCGTAGTTTCTGTCGCACTATTTTGTACGGCAGTCCCCAGGGGTCGCGGTTCACCGACTCGCACAGCTCACCCCAGCACCTTTCCTTACTGCGCCTGATAGCGCTCTTCAGCTCCTTCTTTGCAGCCTTGTAGTCTTCAGCCTGAAAACTCTCCCATCCTGAGCGCTGGGCCCGGCGCCGCAAAGCTAAACATGACCGGCGCAGACGGGCAATCTCCTCAGTCCACCAATAAACATTACGCCTGAGGGTGTGTCCGCCCCGCCGAGCCATGGATGCATCGCAGGCGCGCTTGACCACGCTACTCAGCTCGCTTACCTTTAGCGCTGCTCCATCCGCGTTTGCGATCCTTTCGCTGCCACTCTCGATGACTGCTTTAAGGGCATCGGTGTCCAAGGAGCGAAGACTCCAACCCGCTGAACTAGCGGCGGAACCCAACCCAGGTGCAGCAGGCCGCGGCCCCCTTGCAAGCGTGAAGGTCACGTACTGGTGATCGCTCTGCGTGTGCTCATCGAGCACACGCCAGTCTTTCACCCTTCCGATCATTCCTTCATCAGCAAAGGTTACGTCTATGACAGAACCCGTGGCGCCCCTGCAGAAAGTGAACTTCCCGCCTACATTTGCAGGAAGCAAATGCAGGCCCGAAGCCATCTCGCACAGAAGGGCGCCCCGTCTGTTTGTCATCGACGAGCCCCAGTCAGTTGCCCAAGCGTTGAAGTCACCAGCCAGCACAATGGGTAGTGTCGCGCTCCTCACGTCTTCCTCCAGACCCCGAAGTTCCTCCTCGAACTGCTGCAGCGGAACGTTCGGGGAGAAGTAGCAGCTATATATTCTACAACCTCTTACCTCAATCCATGTCCAACCACTGCCGCCGTTCAAGGGTCTCCCAGTGATGGCCGCGTGCTGTGATGGGAAGAAGATTGCCGCCCTTCCAGTCTCGTCCGAGTACCAACAACTTGTAGAGTTGCGATACTGTTCAGAGACCAGGACAACGTCAATCCCCTTCTCTCGTGCCACCTGAAACATTAGATCCTGGGCAGCTTGGCAATGGCCCAGATTTATTTGCAGGAATTTAAGCATTTTGCGACTTTTAGGGCACACCTGAAAGCCCCGCACTTAGCGCTTCCGCACCAGTGCGCCGCCTCAAGGCCCGCCCTCGAGCACGGGGCGCATCGCAGTGGAGCTTTGCAGTCCGCGGCCAAGTGCCCACACTCTCCGCACCTACGACAGATAGGGTACTTACCTACCTTACCTGTTTTCTTCCATTTATCTCCCACAGTGCATCGAGCTGCAATGTGGGAGAATCCTAGGCAGAGGAAGCACTGCCTAATCTCAATCCTTGGCTGCAAACGGCAACGGAGAAGACCGACCTGGAGTCGACCCCGCTCCAGCACCTCCGTGCTGGCCTTTGACCACGGAATCCTCGCCGTGCAGGTAAAGGTTCCCCGCGGTCCAGGCCTCAGAGGACCAACCTCCACATCGGTGTCACCAACCATCCTGGCCAGTGATGCCTTGACATCAACGACCTCCACACCCTCGCAGAGGTCCCTTACAAAGACTGTGCGCTTAGGCGCCATTCTTTGCACCCTGAAATCGCTGCCGGCTGCGCCGACCAAAAGGCTCTCCAAGGCAGGTCCCCTGTGATCACCCCTGGCCAGCGTTATCTTTAGAGTGCCATTGGCGCCCTTGCGGATGCCATGAACCACCGGCAGCTCGTCCGTGAGCCCATTATCCCCCGTTATCCTACGCAGGACTCCGGCGTATGACAAAGGGGGGCAATCTTGTTTGAGAGGGGCTAGGACAACCGTCTCCGAGGGTCTTTTTTGAGTCCCCCGAGGACGGCCGCCGCCCCCATCGGGCTTTCTGCCTTCCGTCGGTTTTCGGTGGCTATCTTTTCCACGTCTCACCGTGATCCACCCGTTTTGTGAATCACATGGTGTAGTGACAGGTGGGGCTTGTAGAGTTGCCGTAAGGCTGGATGGACCTTTGGTGACCGATAAAGGTTTATGAATTTTTCAACCCAGCGAAGAGCAAATTTGAAAATATAAGTTAAATGGTATATTTTTTGTGCTCCGCCGGGATTCGAACCCACAACCTTCCCATTCAGAGTCCGCAGTGTTACCACTGAGCTACGGATCGATCAAGTTGCAAATATATATTACATTTAAGATTCATATTAAATGCATTCCCATAAGCAGACACGTGCAAGTTCGCGCTTACACATGCCGTATGTGGACCTACCATATTAAAATCCAAATCTTAAATGAACATAAGCACTACAACTCTTGCCGACCTTTCCTGAAACTGGGGAGACATTGGCAAAGTGAACCATTTTCTACAGCATGGGTGTTCAGCCGCATACCAACCTATAGAGACCTTCTCCCTTAGAAACCAGTAATAAAAACGCGGCCGCGTATCCTTCCAATATTTGCTATGTCAATCCATGTCCTTAATCTATATTTCCTCTATGGAGTACTCGCCCCTGGTTTACAGTTAGACGTAACAGAGTTATAAAATATTTTTTCTACTCCCATTTGGTAATTTACTAATTACAAAACGGCTAACGCAATCACAATGCCATACATTTCTACACCCGTTGCATAATGTTACATTATGCAACCGGTAACCGTGTTAAAATGAACATGTGCGCATGCGCATTGTCAGAATTGGAACCATTTTTTAATTTCAAATGTCAACCTTGTATGGGGGTATGAAGACCTGTCAATCCAAGATGGCCGCAAGCGATCAGCTGATTAGGCTTCATACAATATTAGTGATATTCGGTAGGTAGGAATTACCGTGGTGATGAGACTTTCAGCCCTGTTCAGATGAAAATAAATAAGTATATTTTATGTGTAGAGTCAAATAAAAATTGTTAATAGTGCTAAAATTTATCGAATTTATTTATCGGATTGCTCCAAATAAAGCTTTCCTTTTTTCAATGGAAAATAAAAGGCTTGAAAGGAAAACAATACAAAAAATTTCACCGCAAAAAATAAACAAACTCAAAAAGTTACTTGGTTAATAGGTGAGTATGAGGTTGATCACCTATGCTGTACAAATTTGGTTCACCTGCCAATACAACTGCAGGGCATATATTTATTTGAGTTTTGGGTTTGAATGTTTAAGCTTATATGCAGGATGTAAAAGCGCGACCTTATACATATGTGTCGGCTTGTGGGCATGAATTCAATATGAAACCTAAATATAATTTATTTTTACAACTTAGGTTAGATTAGATAATCGAAGGGAATGATAAATCACACGTTTTGACAAAGGTAAGGTTTTAATTACTTCAAATGGACGAGTACATTATAATGACTATTATTCACTATTTTGTTAATTCTCTCATGGTCGTAGAAAAAGTATTGTATGCCACTGCACGTAATTAGTCTTTGTAACACTCGTGCTTTCTATTGTGCCATTCGGCTGCGCCTCATGGCACAAACTAGCACTCGTGTTAAAAAGACTATCATTACTTGGCAGTGGCATAAATAACTATTTTATAATAAAATAAAATACAGCTGATCAATATTCTAAACGTACTTCCGAATAGTGTTAGAAATTCTATATAAATTGTACGTCCGTCAAATTAATGATTATTTTCTTATATTGCTTGCGTTACTGGCATATGATCACGTACCAATAAAGTTTTAAATAAACATGAGCATTGCAGCTTGCATGTAAAGCAAAAAAATAAATTAAATGCGTGTATGGGCAGTACGTGGCTAATTGATCGACCAATCAGAAACCAAAATGTCCGTTGTATTTTGGGGCTACAAATAATCTACACTAATAATATGAAATATAATGTATATTATTTTATTTATAAACCTTAATAATTTGGTAGGTATAAAATGCATGGCGTACGGATTTTGATTTTATTAGAATGGTAATACCATTTTGACGTTTGGAAGGAATCGAACAAAATTCGAAATTCAAATTTAAAAACCTTCGATAACTTTTTGATGTGTTTTCAAAAACCTATTTTTGTTAAATAGTTACGTTATTTTCGAAAAGTAGGTATATACTTTTATGGTATAACAAATCAATATTTTTCCTTAACAAGGCCAACATATAGAAGAATTTAAAATTTTGTCACCTCAGGTGTTAATCGGAAATGTAGGTAATGTTGACACAAGATAAAAAGTACGTTCCCAATAATAGTAGGTACATCAGCAAAATGTCAGCACATTCCTTCAATAATAATTATAAAAAAATCATTCACTTTATATTACACCCATAATTTAATTTGAAATGTAGGTAATTTATTTTTATACTTATTTTTTTAGTTGCCTCACAAAAATCGGAGAAAAATTATAATGGCGTACCCTGCCCAAGGATCCTATTATTATTTAATTCCCTCGCCGGGGTGACGTCTAAATAACTATAAGGGTCCTTGACAACCAAAAACAAAAAAATATTAGCAACCTGGCGAGGTGATGTTACATTTTTTCCCAGGCTTTCTGTTCCGACTATACCCATTAGATAAATTTGTCAGAAATACTGCATTAATTATTTTTCCCACTCATTTGTCCAGGATGACATCCACATGCTTAAAACCTATTTAGTTTTACTTTTGAATGGATAACCCTTGTTTTGACCTCAATCCATCTTATGTACGTGCTAGTTCATTACGTTTGTTTGCTCACTCATTTACGCCAGTGATTCTCAACCTTTTTAAAATTTATTTTTTGACCATAGACCACTTGGCTTAACATATTGTGTAACTTCTTGCCGCGTTATCTCCGAAGGGTTTCGCATGTGGCGAGTGGAACCTTTTTATTTTTACAGGTAAGGGGACCGGCCTTACGCTGACCACTTCAGTTGAAGTAGGGGTTTCCCAACTTCCGAAGGGGCTGGTACTCATTTTTTGTGTACTGGATGAGTAAACCTTGCCGGTATTTTATTTTGGGGTTTGAAATAAACACCGAAACGGCAAATCTTTCTAATACCCTCGGCGGGATTCGAACCCGGGCTCAGGGCTAGGAATGCAAGCACTCTACCAACTGAGCTATCGACCGGACTACCCAAAGTAAAAATACTGTCAAGGTTTCTAAACCTAGTACAGCCCTAAAAAGAAATGAGAACCAGCTCCTCCTTCCCTCCTGGGACCAGTAAAACCCCCACTTCAAATAATGTTGTTGGCGTAAGGTTGGTCCTCTTACCTATACAAATAAATACATGCCACCCATGCGATCCTTTGTTATGCGACCCGGATGACGCGGTAAGAAGCTACACAATTTGTGCAGCTTCTTACGATGGGGAAATGATTAGTTAGGTTTTCAAATAGATCCTCGTATTTATTGGATTTTTGAAAAATAAAACAGACGGTCGCCATTGATTCTAAACGATTTACTTTCAATCCCTGCACTGGTTTTTTTTTGTGCTGCATGAACCTTCGCAGATTCTCCCGTACCACCAGTTCTTTACCACTGATTTAAGGTCTATTAGTAAAGGTCTGAATGGACAGCCATTAGACAGACTCTCTCTTTCTTTAGTTACTTTTTTCTCTCTCCAACCTCCAGTACAAAGTTGGTTTCTATTGTGTGGTTTGTCTATGGTTGAAAGCTGTCAATGTTGCGGTGTCGGTAAAATTCAAAATGTGCTGGATCGAATATGAAAAAAAGACCGCTAGAAGATTTTACTACAGTAGAGCGTCAATTATCCGAACCATTTGAAGACAAGGGTGTTCATTAAATGGATTTGTTTGGATAATCCAACGACCACTTCGGGGATAAATCGGCAAGGAGCTATGTCCGGTTGATAGCTCATTTGATAGAGTGTTTGCATTCTATGCCGAGAGCTCGGGTTCGAATCCCATCGAGTGTGCCAGAAATGATTTTCAGTGTTTATTTAAAACCTAAATAAAATATCGGCAAGCTTTATTTAGCCTCTTCTGCGAGAGGTAACATTATTTGTTTAGCTTAGTTGTGTTGCGACAGGATGTTTGTTGTAAGGCCTAGGCCCTAGGTTAAAGAAGGGGGCTTAAACACAATGTTTGGAGAGCGTGCAATTGCAGTTGCTGGTCCTCTGGCTTGGAACCACCTGAGTTCCACTCGCTACATGCAAAAACCTTTGGGGATAACGCGGCAAGAAGTTACACCATACGTGTAGCTTAGTTGCGTTGCGTATACATATCGCGCAGATATACTCGTATATCAGCGTCCGTGTTACGACAAAATGTCCATTGACAGAATGTCCAATGACACAATGTCCACGCAAAATAATGCCCACTGCTTAGAAATGATCGTTGGACATCTCATCGGTGCACATTTTGTCAGTAGAAATTTTGTCGGTAGACATTATGTCGGTGTATGTTGAATCGAAATTGAAATGAATCTTCACAATGTCAATACACAACAAACCCTTAAACTTTTGATACATGTCGCGTGGATATTATGTCGCGTGGGCATTGTGTCGTTGGACATTTTGTCCGTGAACATAGTGTCGTTGGACATTCTGTTTATGGACATCTTGTCGTGGAACCATCAGCATCACAGCGTTGTTATGACATCTCTTGCAGACAGTGTCCATTTCAGAATCCCGTTACTGTGTGACCCTCCCTACCTCGTACCCTCCAAGCCTAAAACTCAACGTGTAAACTCAACAATAGCGTTTACCAAATAAGTGTGGGGAAACTGAATCGCTCACACGAGTACCACTTCAGGTACCGTATGTAGTGAGTTTCTCCGTGCGTCTATCTACCTGAGAGGTTTTACTTGTTCCGTTTTAGCTTGAACCTGTGAACAGGGTTGACAAAAATATACCATTAAGTTGTAAAAGCATATAGCTATTACTTTCTTCTTCCTTTATGACAAACCGTAGTCCAGTGGCAACACTTCGGACTCGTTAATGGAAGGTTTTGGGGGTTCGAATCCCGGTGGAGTACAAAAAATATACCATTTACATTTTCAAATATGCTCTTCGCTGGGTTGAAAAATTCATAAAACCTTTACCAAAGAAAAGAAAAGGAAAGATGATGTTCATCAGCTGGTTTCCGTATATGCAACGAAATTTTTGCTTTGAAGGGAGAAATCACACTTAATTTAGATTTTTGTCTGATTGGAGTTTGGTGCAACAGGCCATTAAACTCCAGTTTCAGTAAGTTTATCTATCCTGCTATCATTCTAATTGTCCCTATTTCGACATTGCAAGAACCCACCTCATAACCGTTCCGTTTGTACATTTCCATCCGGGAAAGCGTATCACAGAACGCTCATGCAATGCTAAATCTTTTTTTTTGTGGCGGAAGGTCTTCCCGATTGTCGTGACCCGACCCAGCAGTGATTCTAGATTAACCTGTTCGTCCACTAGAGAAAACAGCAAAAACCCGAAGTTACTGACTCGGTGCAATGACATCGAGGTTTTCAATAAGTTGTATAAAACCTGATGTCGGTTAAATAGTTGTCCTTGTATTGCCAGCCCTGTTGGGCAGTGTCTTTCACCGCAACTGCATTCAAGTACTGCAGTACACCTGATCATATTATAGGTTGCTGGGAGCGAGTCACTCATAAATACCGCTATCTAGCCATAATATCGGCAGATCCGGTTCTGCAGCGGACACGGCTCCTCCCGCTGCTGGGAGACAGAAGGGCGCCTGGTGATGCCCTCCAAGATGTGCAGACTACGCCAACATCAAAATGTCCACTGGGACACGAGATTACTGTAACTGTATCTGTAACTCTGTAGCCATTCCGCTTAGGGTGCCAATAGCCTCTATTTTTACTACCAGAGTTGCCTCCATTTCTCCCAATCCGTTCACATCCTCTTTCAACTCACATTTCTCTTTCTTCGTGTCGTTGATGATGATGGTACTTTAATATTATGACGAATTCGCTCTATTATAATTTCATGATTTTACTGGGGTTCTCTTTTAATTATTGGTGTTTCACGGCAAAATGCTTAAAGCGACTACTCTGCTGATGCCCCATTGCAGCCCCTTTATAAAGGTACAAAACAGATCTTTCTTGCATCTTCCAGATCATTCGATCTCTGTTCTAGATTATACTAGACAGCTGTTCCACTACCACGATGAACCACACCAGACGGGTTTACATACACTTTTGTACGTGTATACTTACAGGCGAACGTAGGTATTTCGAAGTTCGTAACACTACCACCATCATACTAGTGCCAGATTGTTCTATACACTATGTAAGCATATACAGTCACACTTAAATATTCCAAGTTCGTAACAATAACATAGATTATAATATTTTCTCCTACGAAAATTACCTTCCATGTTATTTAATCTTTTTTCTTACAAAAAACATGTCCCAGCGCTTTGCGGTACTTTAGTTTGAACAGGTGGTTCAGGTGGTTGTACCTACTCCTGGTAGCCGCTTCTTTTCTGACCGTACATAATGTCTTTGTTGGAGAAACTGTTAGATTTCTGTCAAATTGTACACTAAAAACGAGAACAATAATTGCCACAAAAAAACGAAGAAATAACATTATTATAGGTATACCAGTAGTTGATCTAAGAAAAAGACGCAATTTTTGTGGCGTAATTTTTTCTCGGTAATGAATATCAATTTTCATGCTGCTAATTTTTTGTTTACAAATATGCAATAACCTTGAAATTTTGGCTTGATTCGAGTCATTACTAGTGCTCAAAGTAACAGAAAAAAATATTTATCCAGAAATGTATTTGCCTCTATCTAATGCACGCGCGTGATTGAAAGAGATGATGATGAATACGAGTCTTGCTGCAGAGTTCAGCACAGATTAAAGCCGGCTGACCTATATACAGCGTTGAGCAATAGTCAATCCGAGACATCACAAAAGCGTTAACCAGAGTCCTGACCGCCCCTGATGGTAAACATCTCCTGATTGATATTTTCATTGGTGCCGTTTCGTGATATTGTTACTCCAAGAGATGATCTTAGAGACGTCTCTTGAAGTGACTGCTGTCGGCTACACTGGTAGCAGTCGGTTCCATGCCCTTGGAGCCGTCACTGCAAAAGCACGCTCACCAAACGCTGTAGCAGACTTGCGCAAAGGCTCATTGGTTTTTCAGTTCTGGTTCCACTTTCTGCAGAGCGCTATAAAGTCAATTGTCTGCTATTGCAATCGCTTAGATTGATGAGTTCTGTGAAGAATAGTGGTATCCTATCATAGAGAGTGTCGCATATTAAAGAGGCATGATATTGTTACGAATATGCAGTTGTGTGTTGTGTTTGTCTGTGTGAGTTAATATAAAGTCTCTCGAGAAATAAATGGATGTTATAGGTACATAATTATAAGGATAATAATTTGTTCGAGATTGCTTGAGCGCTATTTAGAATGTTCTGTCTTAATCTAGCAAGTAGCAATTCTTCATGTTGCGAGAATGTTGTAGTAAGGCACTGGTTTTCTTGGAATTTACCCAAATAATCACTGCAACACTAGGGGACGATTGTTTATGATGTTTATTTAATTAATTAATTTACAAATATCACAATATTACAAAAATTAAAATGGATGAGAGCAAACAGACATGTTGCTGCTGTCAAGTTTCAAGAGAGAACGAAGAGGATACAGCTGCTATCATACATTGACATGAAGTCAAGTGGCTGAAGGCCTTCCCGATGAAGTTAATCAGCTAGTGTAATTCTATTCGTGTCAAAGAAAAGAAAGTCCTCCAGATCAGAGGCTATTGCATGACTCTAAGGAACCTCCCCCCTCCCCCGAATTTCGATGTTACTGAAGCTAATGTGCCTGACGGTAAAGCCTCCCTGGAGGAGCCATCTGCGCTCAGCGCACGTTAAATAAAAAAAAATTACTCGCAGTGTAAACATTTCTAAGGTTACATGCACACGCAGAGCCTCGTCCAGAATTTGAATACTCGCGTTATGAAGTCCCAGACGTCGTCGTCTGCATACCCAATTAAAATAACTCGTAAATACTCGTGTGGAGTATCAAGTATGCCATGTACCTGATACACAGCGCCCGGCCCATTCCCTTTGTCTTCCATCAACGCACTCGGGAAGATTTATTCACTGCAGCCCTCTTAACCCCACCATAACCAACATTTTTTTTATTATTCATAATGAATGGGATTCCTTGACTTATAGGTTGGTATGAGGCTGACTACCCATACTGTAAAAAATGGTTCACTTTGCCAATGTCACCCCTGTTTCAGGGAAGGTCGGCAAGAGTTGCAGGGCTTTTGTTCATTTGAGATTGGGTTTTTATATTGTAGGTCTTCTAAGAATTCTTAGTTTTTCACTAATAAAAAAAGACTTTCTGAAAGTTTTCCCTATTTTTATGCTATAGACAGTTTGAATTACCAACAAAAAACTTGCTGGCATGTTTATGTATTTACAATGAATATGAATCTTAAATGTTTGCATTCATAAATACATATCTTTGCAAGATAAATCTGGCTTTCTGTGTAGTAGGTACACGAGTAGCTCTTTCGTTTATTTATTTTTTATCATAAAGATTACCAGTTTATTAGTCCTTTGACTTATAAGTTAGTATGAGGCTGAAAACCCATACTGTAAAAAATGGTTTACTTTGCCAATATCACTACTATTTCGGGGAAGGGCGGCATGAGTTGTAGGTTTTTTGTTCAAGTAAACATTCAGTTTTTGTAAGCGGAAATTTTTAACTTTTCTGCCAGACTAAGTAGGTATTCATTCGTTAGTAAAATTAAATGTTAATATATCTTTGCAATTTATGAAATATAAATAGAGCTAACATTCGTATGTATGTGTTGTAAAGCTCTTCAGTTTATTTATTTTTTCATTAGTTGTAAGCTTAGTTTTTTTCTCGTAAAAAAAATACGGTACTTTAAGGGTTACAAGGATCGAAACCGGCCCTCGTAGATCCTTTTTTGGATCTCTCCGATTGATCTAGCCGGAATAATCAAGATCTAGGGTTGGCTATTTACATAATTGTTGGTTTGAATGAGGTGGGAGAATGAGGAATGGTGTTGAAGATTGAGGAATGGAGTGGGAACTTGAAGAATGGATGATGGATGTATAGAATCAGAGGGATCTGTCTATTGCTACTCAATCTGGACGAGATATCTCGACTTTTAAAAAAACAGATCATCAATAATATTTAAAAAGGATTAATTGAAACGCAACACAACCGCAACCAAGCTGCACATACAATGCAACTTAAGTCGTTTTAAAATATTACACCAAAAATGTCCGGTCGATAGTTCAGTTGGTAGAATGCGCGCATTCCATGCCGAAAGCTAGGGTTCGATTCCCAATGATGGCGTCAGAAATGATTATCCGTTTCGGTGTTTATTTAAAACTCAAACTAAAAATACCGGCAAGACTTACTCAGCCTTCATAAGAAATAAGAACCAGCCTCTATTCGGAAACTGGGAAATACTCATTTCAACTGAAGTGATTGGCGTAAGGTGGCCCTCCTTACCTGTAAAAGATTTAAGTTCCACACGTCTTCGGGGACAATGCAGTAGTGTAGGTACTATATGTGTGCACCGATCAGCTTAGTTGCGTTTTTGCAATTAAGAGAGTGGATGATTTGGTCTAACAGCAGTTTAATGCGAGCCCTTACATGTTGCAATGCTGGATGTTGATTCAATCAGCTGTGTTGACCTGCCAATTGACTCCATCACCTACCTAACAGTTATAGCCAACCAGCGTCTTAAAAACAACTCGATTTATCCTATTTTCAAGCGAGAAATAATTATTACAGGATTGAGTAATTATGCTTTCCTTGACTTTTATAGTTTGGTATGAGGCTGACCGTGACCACCCATGCTGTAAAAAAATGGTTCACTTTACCGATGTCACCCCTGTTTCAGGGAAGGTCGTCGAGAGTTGCAGGGCTTATGTTCATTTGAGATTGGGTTTTCAAATTGTAAGTCCACAGGCGGCATGTTTAAGCGCGAACTTATACGTGTCTGCTTGTGGGAATGCATTTAATATGAATCTCAAATGTAATAAATCTTTGTAACTTAGAAGCTTTGAGTATATTAAGTTACACGACCCGTTTCGCAAACAAACCGTTTGCTTCATCGGGTTCGAAATTAACAGTCAAAAATAATACTTCGAGTAATCGAAAAAAAAGTTGAATCTTTTCTTTATCTTGTAAGATGAAAGATTACAAAATTAATTCCTCTACAATCAATTAAATGGAAGAAGTATGCAAGGGCGACAAAAAATGACAGTTGTTCTGCAATACTGGCCTTAAATTAAAATTAATATATTAGGTTTAATAGACATATGATTAGTTGTTTTATACAGTGAAATGTATTTTTCCCTTATAGGTTGGTGTAAGGTTGATCACTTGTACTGTAAAAAATATTTCAGTCTGCTAATGTCACTTCTATTTCAGGAAAGGGCGCCCAATCCTGGCGTTTTCCGTTATCCGACAGTTCTCTGTCTGGAAGTCTCATCACCACGGTAATCTTACCTACCGGTAATATGTGTATGAAGACTAATCAGCTGTTCACTTGCGGCCATCTTGGATTGACAGGTCTTTACAAATCGCTCCCCAAGTTCTTGTTTACCGTCAATCTTGTCAAAGATGACTTTTTCATGCAGTTGTCTTATGAATCAAATACTACACAATCTGAGCTAAGAAAAACCGTAAAACTCGATAATGTGAGAGTTCTTTTAAATATTTATAATATAAATTTCTTGTTTATATAAGACACATTGGTCCAGTACACATGCAAACATTTGTCAAACGACGTTAGCCATGTTGAAAGCACCGGTTCCCATAGATCACCGAAGTTAAGCAACATTGGGCGCGGTCAGTGCTTGGATGGGTAACCACTCAGGTACACCGCGTGTCGTTGGCATCTTGGACCGGTCCGTAGTCCGTAGTGGCAACACTTCGGACTCGTAAATGGAAGGTTGTGGATTCGGATCCCGGCGGAGCACAAAAATATACCATTAATATTTCGAATGTGCTCTTCGCTGGGTTGAAAAATTCATAAACCTTTACCAATTACCGGTCACCAAAGGTCCATCCAGCCTTACAGCAACTGGGTCTTGCTTGAGTATTGGCGCTTTGTAGCGACGACCAAGCTCGTACACCTCTGCGGCACTACAACAAGTGTCATAGACCCCTAGAGTCTTTAGAATCTAGGGAGTCTCCCGCACAGGATTTCTTAAAAAAAAAAAAAAACATTGCTCATGTAAAATTTTCTCAATAGCGTATACGACAAACAAGAACTAAGGCAGCGATTTCTCTGTCTTGAAGTCTCATCACCACGGTAATTCTTACCTACCGAATATCGGTAATATTTGTATCAAGACTAATCAGCTGTTCACTTGCGGCCATCTTGGATTGACAGTTCTTTATACAAATATTACCTATATTCGGGAGGTAAGAATTACCGTGGGGATGAGACTTCCAGCCCTGTAATTCGGACCACTGAGAGATCTTTCTACTCTCATTAATCTGTGTTTTTTAATTTTCTCACTCTTTATTTTTTTTAAGTGTCTACACGCTTTAAGAAACTCGTTAGTTATGTTGAATTTTGTATTTATTTTAATTTGTCACGCGAAATAAATTGCCAGAAATTCAACACATTTTAATTTGTTACTTTTATCTTTCAAATCACTTTAACTCGGAAATAACACATAGTGTAATTTATAAAAAAAAAATCTCTTGGCAAAGTGTCCTAGCCATAGAGTTGTAGTACCTATTATTAAAATATAAAATAAATATATGTTTAATATATTGTTATGTAAATATTAGAATAAGTATAGGTATTAGCTATAACTATGCAATAAGAATCCTCATAAGTATGTGTGGGTAGGAATAATTGAATAAAATACTTGAAGTTGCGTTTACTTGAAGATTCTTGACTTATAGGTTGGTATGAGGCTGACCACCCATACTGTAAAAAATGGTTCACTTTGCCAATGTCACCCCTGTTTCAGGGAATGTCGGCAAGAGTTGCAGGGCTTATGTTCATTTGAGTTTGGATTTTATTTGTAAGTACACAATCAGCATTTTTAAGCGCGAACTACACGTGTTTGTTTGTGGGCATACATCTGAGCTTTGAATGAATATATCCTTGCAACTTAGATTATAGATTATTATTATAGAAGCATCTAGAAATAATGATTACTACGTACTTACTTGAATCTGGAACTGTCTAGCGAATATTCTAGATAGTACTGTTTTGAAGAGTATAAAAAGGGTGCAAGTCGCTTGCAGAGCCAGTCTCCTACCAGCTTTACAAATACATTGAACCAACTTGACCAGTGAACAGAAACCAAGTGTAATGGAATAATCGAGACTATCTTTGTGAAAATAAATTATTAAAAGTGTAAAATAAACAACTGTAAAAGAAGACCAGTGTTTTTAATTGAAAGACTTTTGGAACCCTAAAATCGTAACAATATGTAAAAAATAATATAATCTATAATCTAAGTTGCAAGGATATATTCATTCAAAACTCTCAGATGTATGCCCACAAACAAACACGTGTAGTATAACAAAAATGTTTAAAAAAAACTCTGTAATAAATAGGTCCCGAATCGCCTCATGCGATCCCTACGGGGATAACGCAGGCAAGGAGTTACAATACATGTGTAGCTTGCTTAATTGCATTTTTTTGCTTATATTGTCACTGATACTAGCCATGAGAGGTACCAAAAAAAAAGGAGAAGAATTTTAATTTGTTTTGCAGGTAATAAGTGACATATATCGATGATTTCTTATTTGAGTCTATTTTCTAACGAACGACTTGAAAACATGTTTTGTAAGCATGTTGCTTTGTGTGATGTTCAACCTTTGAACATGTTAAAAAACCATCATTATGTTCATTTAAATATTTTGGCACACACACAATGATCGTATTGCGAAACGGAATCCAATTTTAACCGCTCCACTGCCAAAGACGATAGATCTTTTCAAATAATATTCTGGGTAAGATGATTTTTCATAAATGTTGCTTGGTACATCAGAGACAAGATATATCTTGTCGAAATTTATGCGTAGAACGATAGAAACGAGATTATTGGTCATAAAATTGTACTCGCCAAAAAAAACTAGAAAAAATCGTCAAAAACTGCCGCAAGATACCTCGTCATAAAATCATATCGGTCGATAATAAAACAAGATATCTCGACATAAAATTACAACTGCCGCAAATAAGACAAGATATCTCGTAATTAAATCATTACTGTCGCAAATGAGACAAGATATCTCGTCATAAAATCACATCTTTCGCAAATGAGACAAGATATCTCGTCATAAAATCACATCTTTCGCAAATGAGACAAGATATCTCGACATAAAATTACCACTGCCGCAAATAAGACAAGATATCTCATAAAAAAACGTTTCTATAGCACTAGAAACTGTATACATTTTTCTGACATTGTGCATTTTACATTACATCAATAATTGTGACATGTGATGTGAATACTGAATAGGCCAGGACAGACAGTCAACTTCAGTACAATATTATGTAAGTACATAGTTTGAAAGGACACTAAACGCCGTATACTGCATTTAAGGTAATTGTCAACTGCATACGTTTCGAATTGCATTAAAATAAAAAGTTTTGACCATCAGGAATCTATTTTATATTGACCAGCGTTGACGTCACATAGATGAGGGATTTCTTTAGTATGCCGAGTTGATTTACACATAAGTAACATAAATATTACGCGATGGGGGACTGCTTTTTATTATTTTTTATTCGTGGCAAAGAAATGGTTAGATGTGATTTAAAATTAACTACCAGACGTTTTTCTATTATGCATGTTGCTCGTCTTGTTTAATCAACTAACAGATGGTGGATGTACGTCTTCAATTCTTCCGCTGTAGCTATTTCTTCAATGCTCGGATTTCGAGAGAATCTATTTTCATTGCTAAGGTTAAATTCGCCCATCGTGATAACATATTATTTTATGTAGGTATTTAGTTAAATTGTTTTTATAATTATTGCCGATGTTCGATAGGAAAAAAGGAGAGCTTGTATGAAAAAGGTTATGACTCTGGATGAAATGAAAGAAGTATGTAAGGACCGAAAAATTGGCGCCTGATCAGTAATGTAGGCGGCTAAGGCCAAGAATCAATTTTAATTTTTATAGATGTTGTGTGGATTTTTTAGTGTTTGTTTGTTTGTATAACTGGATGTAATTAATTGCTTATATTCCTTGACGTATAGGTTGGTATGAGGCTGACTCCACCCATGCTGTAGAAAATGGTTCACTTTGCCAATGTCACCCCTGTTTCAGGAAAGGTCGGCAAGAGTTGCAGGGTGTATGTCCATTTGAGACTGGTTTCTATATTGTAGGTTCACATGCGGCATGCACAAGCGCGAACTTGTGCGTGCTTGCTTGTGGGAATGTATGTAATGTGAATCCCTAACGTTACATATCTTTGCAACTTAGATTAGATTAGATGAGATTCGATGGAAAGGGCACTGAAAGAAGAAAAAGGAACGGATTTTTTCAATTTATAAAATTATTCATTTTCCACAGTAAATTCTTCCGACGTTTCTTCAGAGTTCTATCAAGCGTTCACTACATTTCTGATCTGATTAATAAAGCTTTAGTTAGCAACAAATGAAGCGTTTTTTACAATAAAAATATATGTCATAAGAAAATACAAGCTTCCTTATAAATAAATAAATGTAATTAATTCAATAATCATGGCTGAAAGAAAATGACAATAATATTATTGTTATGCTTAAACTGGGGTTCTCTTTTAATTAAACTGCAATTATTTATTTTAACATAATTTATTTTAAACGGTTTTGTTCACAATTTACAATAATTAACAATCACTGCTTATTGGTCTTCACGGCAAAATGCTTGGAGCGACTAATCCCCGTCCGCTGCGTTGCAGTCCCTATATATAGGTACAAAAGAGATCTTTCTTGAATATTCCAGATCATTCGATCTCTCGCTCATACCAGACCGCCGTTCTATGTACCTTGCTACTACCACCATGGATCATACTGGACTGTTCTACACACAGTATTGTACTTGTACTGACGCACGTAGGTACTCCAAGTTCGTAACAATATTATGTAATCAAAGCCGTTTTTTTTTGTTTCTTGGTCCTCTTAAATGAAGAAAGGCAAACATCATAGCAACTTGGACCTTCACTATAATCAGGGTCCAGTCGGTTGGTAGAACGTGTGCGTTCAAAAGCAGAGGGCTTTGACTTTTTCTCTACCAAAGGTCTCAGAAATGACTACGCACGTCGGTTTTTATTTTAAAATCAAAAATTAAATAATGTATTGTAAAAAAATACCAAAGAAACACTTTTCAAAAGTCATAACGTCATAAATTAAAATATTTGGCTCGTTGCCAGGTCATAAATAATTCGATAATTTTCCGAGTGAAGTAATTCTCGCCGTTATGGCAACTCGCATCAACTTTCAAGTACTGCACACAAAAAAAACTAAGCTGCACATATAGTGAAACTTCTTACCACGTTTTGTCAGAAGGAGTTGCATGCGTCGAGTGGAGCCATTTTATTTTCAAAGGTAAGGGGGCCAGCCTAACGCCAAATATCTACTTCTTTTAAAGTGGGGGTATCTCTGCACCCGATTATAGAAGTTCACAATTCACGAGATGGCTGAGTAAACTTTACAGCTACTTTGATTTTGGAATAAACACCGAAACGGAAAAAACATTTCTGACTCTTGTGTTATCGCGGAATTGCACGTGTCTGCTTATGGGCGTGCATCAAATATAAATCATAAATGTTAATCTATCTTTGCACTTAAAATTATATCTAATCCAATCGAATCTTAATATCAAAGGTATATATTAACATTTTAAATTCACATTAAATGCATGCACACAAACAGACACGGGTAAGTTCGCGTTTACAAATACTGTGTGTGTACAATTCAAAACCAAACCTTAAATGAACACGTGAGCCCTGCAACTTTTTCCGACAATCCCTGAAACAGGGGTGTACTGATTTCTAGCTCTTGCTTATCGACTTCACGGCTCAATGTTTCAATCGATCTGGTCTCTCACACAATTGCGGTCCAAATATATAGCGTCTAAACGGACGCCTCTCGCATATTCCGGACCCTTCTATAGTGAACCACACACTACTCTTTTGTTCCATACTATTCTAGTTACGCATACCAACAACTACGTGTCTGGGCACATGCACACATTCAAACTCATAGAAAACTATACTAGAGGCGGACACACACACAAAAACAAGCCACGCAATCGGGCTCATAAGTTCGTAACACTTTATATATATTGAGGAGCTTATGCAAACGGTTTATACTCGACATACTAGAATTCCAACTGGACAGGTTGGGCTGCATCACAGTTCCTTCTACATCAGCTGATTCTGGATGTCGAGGACTAGCGGTAGACCAGTGCCTTGAGTGTAAAATATCGCTCACTCACCTCGATCGCGTAAATAAAGAAGTATGGAATACACGTCGGCACTCCTAGAGAGTGATTTAGTTTTCATACGCAAAAAAACGCAACTAAGCTACACATATTGCGTAACTTTTTGCCTGCGTTATCCTCTAAGGGGTCGCATGTGGCACTTCGGGACCTATTTATTTTTACAGGTAAGGGGGCCGGCCTCACACCAACCACTTTCAGTTGAAGTGGGGGTTTCCCAGCTCCCGGGGGGGCTGGTTCTCATTTCTTGTGAAGGCTGAGTAAACCTTTGAGATCGAACCCTTGCTCTCGGCATGGAATGCATGCATTCTACCAATTGAGCTATCGACCTTTTTACGAGTTTGATCGTCGTCGCTACAAAGCGCCAATTCTCAAGCAAGACCCAGTTGCTGTAAAGCTGGATGGACCTTTGGTGACCGGTCATTGGTAAAGGTTTTATGAATTTTTCAACCCGGCGAAGAGCAAATTTGAAAATACAAATGGTTTATTTTTTGTGCTCCGCCGGGAATCGAACCCACAACCTTCCCATTCAGAGTCCGCAGTGTTACCACTGAGCTACGGACCGGCTATACAGTTATTCGATTTACGTAATCGAGGAGTGCTTTATACTCGGGATACAGGTCCTGTTAGGAAGTCCATTTGTATATGACGATTAAACCGGAATCTTACATGATATTTATATGGTCGTTACGTTTGAATTAATGAATGATCCATCTTGCTTTTGATTTGCTAAGGATAAGCGACTAAACGTAACTAACGGTTGGTTGTTTCAATGCTAGCTTATGTGACTTTAAACTGAAAAAGTGTAGATAGTTTTTTTTGTAAGGAATCCTGTATGGGAGGCTCCCCAATTCTTGTGAGTCTTGGGGGTCTATCAGTGGCGAATCGTGCCATAAAAGCCGGTTCCCATCGGCTTCCCTTTTAAAATGATGTCACAAAGTAGTTAAAAAATATAGGCAAAAGTAAAAAAATACATTAAAAACCAAAGAAACAATACGTATTTTTCCCCCATTGAAACCATGCAGTCTACTTTATTATCATTTCTGCCTCATTTTAAACGGGAAACCGATGGAAACCGGCTTGTATGGCACCCTTCGTCACTGGGGTCTATGTCACCCTGGAAGGGTGCCGCAGAGGTGTTGCTTGAGTTATTGCTTCTGTCGTGAGGCGCTGCAAGGAAGTGGTGATTGATTTTGCTTTTGAATAAAACCAGATTCAATTGGGAAGGGAACACAGATACTGGTAGATCATTCCATAAACGGGCAGTTTGGCAAAGGAATGAGTCATGAAAACGCCAAGTTCTCATAGTTTTGAGATCGACTGCAAAGGGATGAATGAGAGTCGTACTACGAGCTTACCTTTCTGAAATGCGAGGGAGAGGGATTAATGAATGGAGCTCATTAGAACAAGCTCCGTGGTAATATCGATAAAAAATACAGCATTCCAACTTTTCTTCTGTGCCGGAGCGGCTGCAAATCGGATGTCAGAGAAGGATCATTGATCAACTTCACTGCCCTCCTTTGCACAGAATCTAGTTGGTCACTCAACTTCTTGGACATACCAGACCAGAGATGGCTGCCATACTCGGTAAAGACCGGTCACTAAACATCCATCCAGCCTTACAGCAACTGGGTCTTGCTTGAGAATTAACGCTTTCTACAGCGACGGCCAAGCAGCTCGCAGCGGGCTCTTGAGGTGTGATACACACAAAAACAGCGCTCACCAAATAAATCATCTTAATATTATTTTTAAAGTTATTTTTCCTATTTAGTACTGATTTGAAAATGGACCACGCTGTTAGGCGATCTTCGATGAGAGTGGCATTGAAAAAAAAACAACAAAAAATAGATCCTTATGGGGCTTCCACACGCTTGCCAACCCATCTCAAGTCAAGCGCACAGTGTGTCGTCTAGAACATGCTAGCTGGACAAAATTTTGTCTAATTGACTAATTTTGTCCAGCTAGCATGTTCTAGACGACACACTGTGCACTTGGCTTGTAGCCCAGTGTGTCGTGTGCACAGTGTGTCGTCTAGAACATGCTAGCTGGACAAAATTAGTCAATTAGACAAAATTTTGTCCGGCTAGCATGTTCTAGACGACACACTGTGCGCTTGACTTGAGATGGGTTGGCAAGCGTGTGGAAGCCCCATGACATTTCTTTCCCATGAGTCACATTTAATTTTTATATTTTTACTACTTATTCAATAACTCTTAGTCATAATTTTATGTACCATTTGAAACTGTGAACATTAAAAAACTGATAAAATTATTTTGTTTTGTTGCAGGTAAATAAATATTAATTTATTATGGAGGTTGCATAACCAAGTGTGCAAAAAAACCCAGCAGACTTCGTGACCGACAAAAAATTGATCCCTCTCCGATAAAAGGTAAGCCGTCATCCTTATGGAAGCGTTTACACGGGTCCAGTAGGGATGCATGAATAGATAGGTGTGTGAGAGCAGCCGTCACCTTACTTAAATAATCTGAAATCTAAGTTGTAAAGATGTATTACATTTAAGATGCATATTAAATGCATTCCCGTAAGCAGACACGTATAAGTTATCGCTTACACATGCCGCATGTGGACCTACAATATAAAAACCCTAAACTCAAATGTTAATGCATTACTTCTAGTAACTACTTATAGAGTAACTTCTTCCCATTTTTGAATCTTATCTAAATCTAAGTTGCAAAGATATGTATAATTTTAATTTGAGTTCATATTAAATGCATTCCCACAAGCAGACACGTATAAGTTCGTGCTAACACATGTGGCATGTGGACCTACAATATAAATACCTTGCCGACCTTCCCTGAAACAGGGGTGACATTGGACAAAGTGAACCATTTTCACAGCATGGGTGGTCAGCCACAAGTCAAGGAACATATCCAACAAGTAACATTTTTTAAATCACAAATAATAATATGTATAGACTTAAAAACAAATACAGAATACAATTTCTAATTTAATCGCGATTTCTCAAATCAGCGAATCAGCAATTATTTAGCTATATAAAAATTAGTGTCCACAGAAATTTCTTTTCTTGGTCATTTTGTCTAACTAAAAAAACCTTTACAGGGTAATGTAGGCCTACTTGCCCTTGGTCTATGACTGGACACTTTTCGCCACTAATCACTCGTCACTCGCTACTAAAGAGATCGACTCGTCTGAACCAGGCATTGTGTTGTCCAGTCATAATAAATTATTATAAAATACAAGTCTTCTAAAAATAGCAACACCAATCGTGGCTGCATTTTTTAGGCGGGAAAAAATCAAAGATGGCGGCGTGGTGTTGATCAAATATTGCGACTAACATGAAATATAGATTTACAAGCGATCTTTTTGACCATCAAAAACTTGTTATACAATAATTATTTATGAATATGTTAATGAATTATCTAATCTAATCTAATCTAAGTTGCAAAGATATGTTACATTGGAGATTTACATTACATGCATTCCCACAACCAGACACGTACAAGTTCGCGCTAACACATGTCGCATGTGGACCTACAATATAAAAACCCAATCTCAAATGAACATATGCCCTGCAACCCTTGCCGACCTTCCTTGAAATAGGGGTGACATTGGCAAAGTGAACCATTTTCTACAGCATGGGTGATCAGCCTCATACCAATCTATAAGTCAAGGAATACCTCTTTAAACTCATTAATATCCATCACTTTTTTGCACACTTCCATCTTTGACATTCACCCAGTCGCCCTTCACAATTTCCCCTAATCTGATCAAGCTATACTTTCCATGGACTTCCCTTTCCTATTTTCCCTTCAAAGTGCTTCGTAAAAAAACTTAAATTGAAGTGATTGGCGTAAAGCTTACTTAAAAACTAGGTTCCCTATAGCGAACTCCTCGTTGACAACGCGGTAAGAAGTTGCATTATATGCGCAGCTTAAGTACATTCGAGTTGTGTTTGCCATTACTTATCTTAAACTTCATTGTAGGTGTTCTCTTTACCGAGAAACACAAAAAGTTCTAAATTCGAATTGAAAAAAAAATGCCGGTCCTTCAGATGTCTTTTAAATGGTTAGTAATTTAGTGACGAAATGGCCGAGCCTCCCGCGTGGTTTTCTCGTTAAAAACGTGCGAACTCTGTAAATAAATCAGCCGGCCGCAGATAATGAAACCCAGTGTTGAGATTTGTCCTGTTGAAGAATCAGTACTAGACAGACAGCGGTGCGGGGGTCCCAAGCTATACTGGCTGTTCAGATGGAGCCAGTGAATACAAGACAGAAGTTGTATATTAATAAAAAATGAATAAGTGACATATTAAGCTAACATGCTAACAGCAACTGGGTCTTGCTAGAGTATTGGCGCTTTGTAGCGACGACCAAGCTCGTACACCTCTGCGGCACTACAACAGGTGTCATAGGCCCCTAGAGTCTCTAGAATCTAGGGAGTCTCCTACACAGTACATCTTTAAAAAAACAGGAGTTTCTCAGATAAATAAAGCTTTTTACTATTTTCTGTGGGAGAAAACACTAAATATGTGTGAATATTGTTACGTTCTCTGCTGGATTCTTTTTAATTAAAATTTAACGCAATGCAACTAAGCTACACATATAGTGCAACTTCTTGCCGCGTTATCCCCGAAGGGGTCGCATGTGGCGAGTTGAACCTATTTATTTTTACAGGTAAGGGGGCCGGCCTTATGCCAACCACTTCAGTGAAGTGGGGGATTTTCCAGCTCCCGACGGGGCTGGTACTCATTTCTTGTGAAGGCTGAGTACACCTTGCCGGTTTTATATTATGGGGTTTGAAATAAACACCGAAATGGGAAAATCATTTCTGACACACTTGGTGAGATTCGAACCCAAGCTCACGGCATGGAATGCAAGCACTCTACCAACTGAGCTATCGACCGGACTGTGTCGGAAAATATCGGAATTTATTTTTAAGGATTTATTTTTTCACAATTTTTATTTTCAGTGTTCCAAAATTGGTCCAAATTTGGTCCAAAATTGTTCCAAATATTGTTCCAACATTGCATTGGTCCAAAATTGTTCCAAGCATTGTTCCAACATTGGTCCAAAATTGTTCCAAGCATTGTTCCAACATTGGTCCAAAATTGTTCCAGAATTGTTCGAAGCATTGTTTCAATTCTATTTTGGAAGTCATTTTGATGTACCTTTGTGTGCACGAGCGCCTGTACTCGAAGGTCGCAACACTGCCCTTCCCTTAGACCTGCTCCGTCCCGGAACAGTCCTGAACCCCCGTATCGGCAGGAAGACCATCGGTCACATTGGCACCTCTTGAATAAAAAACAAT
Organism: Agapetus fuscipes; assembly: GCA_951799405.1. Lineage (NCBI taxonomy): Eukaryota > Metazoa > Arthropoda > Insecta > Trichoptera > Glossosomatidae > Agapetus > Agapetus fuscipes. Next base: position 11,277,088 of record OX637362.1, read on the forward strand.
CAACAGTCAACGGCTATCTGCGCACCTGGCGCCCGGTCTAAGATTGTATTCTGTATTATTTTTTAAATTTTACCACTAACACTTCACGCAGCTAAGCTCTTATTTTTCTGTATTTGTACACTGACTCCTCTGAACAGAGCTTCAGATTTCGGGCGCTATTTTAAGGCTGTGTTCTCGTTGATGTTTTGTTGTGCGGCTCTTTGGTCGCCCGCGGACTTCTAGGAATATCATCGACTCTTGTTATATACGTATCCCACCTCACAGATCATCGAGTAATAACATAGAGGAGCAGAAACTTACCTTACTTACTGCATTTATACATACTATAGCCCACATTTTTGTCTCAGTCTTGTCAAACGTTGCATTGGTGTAGTCATTGACCGGTCCGTAGTCTAGTGGGTAACACTTCTGACTCGTAAGTCTTTCGGGGCTAACGCAGGCAAGAAGTTACACTATATATGTAGCTTAGTTGCGTTTTTATACGTAATAAGGCCATTTTGTCCACATCTATTTTGCGTTTCGACAACCTACTTAAACACATGACATAATATCGTAAAGTACAGCCTTTTTACTTTAAAATTCATCAATTTTAGCGATCACAATAATTATAACGCGTGTTATCTGTCAACTGGCGCCATTATTATTCGCAATAGCATCAACTTTTTAGTCACATTTTTCCATTTACCCGAGTTTTTTTTTTGTAGATATGGAAATGCAACTGTGAAGTTCTTTATTCTGTTTCTTACTTCTTACTAATTACCATTTTCGTAAGTAAGTTGAAACAGATATATAAAATGTCTATTTTCGTTGAAGTAATTTTTAGCCCACAGATATCATAAGTCAATGTCACAGACAATGGTTATTGGTTACCATCTCGGTTACCCACTAAATAATGGACTGATGCTTATAAAGTGGAATTTATATAGCCTACCTGTTGGACACACAGAATGTTTTTTTTTTTATAACTAACTACTTACCAATGATTTACGTATAAAAATAACAGGGATATTAGGATAATTTATTTTGGGTGCGCTGTTTTCGTGTGAATCCTCCTTCAAGAGCCCTCTACGAGCTTGGTTGTCGCTATGGTAAGCGCCAATTACATCGCAGTAGGCTGACGCCCCCCTCCTCCATGCGGTAAGCACTTGCCACCCCGGTTGTAGGAAAGGACGGCAAGAGTTGCAGGGTGTATGCTCATTTCAGATTTGGATTGTTATTTATTTTGTACATATGCGAACATGCAACTGCGAAGGCTCCCTAGATTCCAGAGACTCTAGCGGTCTATGACAGCTTGGTCGTCGCCTACAAAGCGCCAATACTCAAACGATGCCCAGTTGCTGTAAGGCTGGATGGACCTTTAGTGACCGGTCTTTGGTAGGGGAATATGAATTCTTCACCCAGCGAAGACCGTATTTGAAAATATAAATGGTATATATTTGTTGTACTCCGTCCGGATTTGAACCCACAACCTTCCATTTACCAGTCAGAAGTGTTAACCACTAGACTACGGACCGGTCGAATCAGATTGATGGATATAATAAGATATTGACCCCTTTTCTAAAGAAGTTGGTTCCCTTCTGCCCTGATTAAGCTAGTTCGTCCCATTAGTTGTTTTGTATTGTTTTTAGTCGGTTTCCCTTTCTGTCTGGAGGCTGGTGGTGTTGTCTGTATATACGAGTATATACATATCTACATGCTCTATAATATGCTTACAATATTATAAAGTGGATCTGGGTTGTTAGACAATGGACTAAAATATATCATGGATGTGAATCCAGTGTTGGCTCACTTGAGAGATTGAGTTAGTTGTAACTGATGCGTATCATTATGACTGTAGTCTGTAACTGTAACTCTGTCGCCATTATTTTAGGGATGGCCAGAGTCCAAGCAGTGTTGACTACATTTCTCCCTATCCTTACATATACCTCTTTCAATTCATTCATGTTTTTCATACGTTTGCTTCTTTTATGACAGTTTTATAAAAATATAAATACGAAAAAAAAAATTAAGAACGTCTTGTATGAAATCTTGAGGCAGCGGCTAGTATATAACAGCATGGGTGTGTGTAAGAGTTCAACGAAATGCCAAGAAAAACGCGGTGTACCTGAGCGGTCACCCATCCAGGTAGCATCCGCGCCCAATGTTGCTTAACTTCGGTGATCTGATGAGAACCGGTGCTTTCAACATGGTATCGTCGTTGACTGGCTGATAAGTGCCAAATGGAGTCCACTCGAATATCAACTAAAGACAACATTAATGACGAAACCAACGGGGAATGCTTGACTCCAACCAGAATAACTAGAGGGGATGACGACCATGGCTAGCAAAGCATAAACTGGCAACTTTAGACGGGAAGACGTTGTGGGGAGAAACGCTAACCCTATTCGAGACGGCTGCCATGATGGGAGACTGGAGCCAGCAGGAAAAGGCTTCCGTCTTCAGTCTGTCGCTACGAGGTGATGCAATGAGGGTTCTACAAATGATACCCATGGATCGCCGAAACCTGTTTGGTTAGCTGGCCGTGTTGGTTCGTGTACAGATTTCGGGACGATGTGTAGTTGTGTTGTGATCGCCTCTGCCAGCAGAACGGTGTCTCACCTTCATCTTGTTAGGTAACTGGTAAGCTCCATGGTCCCGTGTTCTTGCGGTCCATGGTACTATACCCGAAAGTCTAAACCAAAACGCCACGGGTGGGTCCAAGTCTTTTATTTTTGTTATTGGGGAGGTTCACAATTCACAATCTATTATCTAAAAATCCATGATCTATAATAATATAATAATCTATAATCTAAGTTGCAAGGATATATTCATTTAAAGCTCTCAGATGTAAGCCCACAAACCAACAAGTGTAGTTCGCGCTTACAAATGCTGAATGTGTACTTACAATAAAATCCAAACCTCAAATGAACATAAGCCCCACAACTTTTGCCGACCTTCCCTGAAACAGGGGTAACATTGGCAAAGTGAACCATTTTTTACAGTATGGGTGGTCAGCCTCATACCAACCTATAAGTCAAGGAATGAATGATAATAATGAATAATAATGAATAAATAAATAATATGATGATTTATTTGGCTAGCGTTGTTTTAATGTGAATCACACTTCACGAGCCCTCTGCGAGCTTAGTCGTCGCAATAGAAAGCGCCGATTCTGAAGCAACACCAAGTTGCAGTAAGGCTGGACGGACCTTTAGTGACCGTTCTTTGGTAAAGGCAGATATTATTTTCAACCCGGCGAAGAGCATATTTGTATTGTAGTAAGTATTTTTTGTGCTCCGCCGGGGATCGAACTCTCTCATTAACAAATTCATGTTGTGCCACTGGTTACCATATGGTTCCCTAATGGGTCGCATGAACCTATTTATTTTCAGAGGCAAGCGAGGCGGCCTTACGCCAACAACTTCTCTTAGAATAGGGGTTTCCCTGCATAAGGCAAGCGTAAGGGCCTGTTGCACCAACCTCCAATCAATATTTGAGTCGTATAACTGCAAACGCCGTCATCTCCAAATTTTATGATTTTTGAGATAATTATTGAATTTGATTCTGCGTAGTGTAACAAATCATTTGCTGTGTGCAATGTGATGAAAACCTCACTTAATCCTTCATAATTTTAATTGAAAAAGTATGAATTCGTGCAAACGCCGTCATCTCCAACTCGCTGTCTTAGTTCTTTTTTACCGTATACGCCATTGAGAAAATTTTACAGGATCAATGTTTGCATGTGTACTGGATCAATGTGTCTAATAAAAACAAGAATATTATTTAAAAAAATATTTAAGAGAACTCTCACATTATCGAGTTTTACGGTTTTTCTTAGCTCAGATTGTGTACAATTTGATTCATAAGACAACTGCATGGAAAAGTCATATTTGACAAGATTGGCGTATACGGTAAACAAGAACTGGGGGAACGAACTGACAAAAAATTGCGTTCAAAACACAAGTTTATTTTTCTCAAAATCATCGCGTAAGGAGTTGACGGCGTTTGCATTTATACGACTCATTTGATCAAATTTGATGGTTCAATTCTGGTAAGGACCTCGGTTAATATTTCTCGGAAGTGGGTAATAATATGATGGAATTTGAACAGGAAAGTTGATGTACATCAGCTGATTTACGTATATGCAATCAAATTTTCGATTTGTTGGGAGAAATCACACTTTATTTTGATTTTTGTCTGAGCTTGGTGCAACAGGCCCAAAGAGGTTTATGGTGTAAGCATGCCCGAGTATCAAATGTTTGTTGTGCCTTTGCAACTAAGATTATTGATTATGGATGATTTTTTTTATTATTATTTCTTCATTGAACCTCCCTCAATCGAAGACCCGACGATGCTCAACTTCGGGAACCATTTTATGAAATAAAGGACTATCTTCCATCCCTCTCTCTCTCTCTAATACAGCCACTTTTGTTGTCCAAGTATAAAAAAAACACGTTTAGCGTTCCAAACCAAAAATATGTGTGAAAACTAAAAAGCCCAGCCGTGGCGCCATTTTAGTTTACATACATTTTCTTGTGTTTCAACCGCTACCCTCTCTCTTCATACAACCTTATCACTTCTGTAAGCCAAGTGTAAAAAAAATCTGGCGTATCGTTTAAATTTTTTTATGGAAAGTTAAAAGCTCAGTTGGGGTGCTGTTTTATTTTGCATACATTTTCTGATGAGCTTAACGGATTTTTTTTGTACATTGGTTAGTGATGATTTTTTACTCTAAAATATACAAAAATACATATTATATAAGACGGCGGACAGAGAGGGGGGAGGGGGGCGCCATCGTACATTATGGTTCTGACATGTTTATAATAAAAAAGGTAATATTTCAAACACTTTGCCGCCACTTTTGAAAAACGAGTGTTAAAAAAGCGTGACGGAGTGGTTAGCACTTACTAATAAGGATTATTCTTCTTTTAGGGATTGTTAATATCAGTTGCAGAGGCTCTGGCCACCCCTAGCTACAGTATTTACAGTATTACTGTTTACAGTTGCACATTTTTAAGCTCCTTCGGTCTTTTATAATATAGGTTGGTATGAGGCTGACCCTCCGTACTGTAAACAATGATTCACCTTGCCATGGTCCATCTGTTTCAAGGAATGGCGGCCTTCATACAAGCGATCTAAATCTAAATCTAAGCTGCAAAAATATGTACCATTTGAGATTCATATTAAATGCATTCCCACAAGCAGACACGCATAATTTCGCGCTTACACATGCCGCATGTGGACCTACAATATAAAAAAACCCAATCTCAAATGAACATAAGCCCTGCAACTCTTGCCGACCTTCCCTGAAGCAGGGGTGACATTGGCAAAGTGAACCATTTTTTACAGTATGGGTGGTCAGCCGCATACCAACCTATCAGTCAAGGAAGGAAGCGATGACTCTGGATATCCCATTAATTTACTATTTCAGCAATTTTGCCCATCCATACCTTTCTCGGTCTCTCTCTACCACGATATTCATTTATTCTTCATACGTACACTTTCTTCATCAGGCTTTCGTCATTCATTCTCTCCTTATGTCCAATCCATCTTCACTTTCACACTTCCTCTTGCACCACATTCTTCTCTTACGAAATCATTCCTCAACCTAACATACATTTTTTTTCCAATTATACTTCTTAGATAGTCCCATTTTATGTAATTATGTCTAGTAATCTATATTTCAAACATCGTCCATGCTTCATTTCCATACATCAAGATGCGTATATTATTGCTATGATTTACGGGTTAAATTTAATACAAACTTTTTTTTAAGATTCCGTTCACATTTGGTTCGAATACTGAGTGGGTTTTAAACTGTTCAGTTCAACGCCTCTGATACAAGTCTTCCTTCAAAGCAACTCGATCTCTATTAATTATAGGCATATTAAGGGTCATTCTGGCACACGAGACGATGCTAGAATATTCTTATTTAGAAGACCATCGAACAAATACTAGTATAATTATTTAATCATCCTCTGTTATTAATTTAATTTATTGTTGACTTAATCTATCGTTTTTTTTTTCTACAGTAGATTTTTAATCTATTTGTGGGATTTTTTTAGTACGTATGTTTCCATTTTTCTTATTTATATAATTGCGTGTCTGTATCTGTTTTTTCTAGACATACTCACACAAGTAATAACTCACCGACACACATTCGTAACATTATTCAAAAAATTCAAATAATTTTTGACAGCTAACACTTTCAAGTCTTCTCCTATCCTTTATGAATTATTTACATACATATTCAAAATGTAATTAATTACTCAAAAGAATATGATAATTAGTGAGGTGTATGCCTAACCGACGTGTTTTTGTGGGACAAAAAAAAACCGGGAAAAAAGTTAGGAATGTTCTGGAACGGCGTTATGTAGAAAGAGTTGGGCCGACGAAGGTAGAACGACACAGAGTACTCGTTTTGTACAAATTTTCAATGGATTCGGTACAACAACAAAAAATCCTCGGCCATGCGACGTCACCCATATATAATCTATAATCTAAGTTGCAACGCAACGCAACTAAGCTACACATATAGTGTAACTTCTTGCCGCGCTATCTCCGAAGTGGTCGCATGTGGCGAGCTGGACCTATTTATTTTTACAGGTAAGGGGGCCGGCCTTACGCCAACCACTTCAGTTGAAGCGGGGGTTTCTCAGCTCCCGAGTGGGCTGGTACTCATTTCTTGTGAAGGCTGAGTAAGCCTTGCCGGTGTTTTATTTTGGGGTTTGAAATAAACACCGAAACGGGAAATAATTTCTGACACCTTCGGCGGGATTCGAACTCGAGCTCACGACATGGAATGCGAGCACTCTACCAACTGAGCTATCGACCGGACAAAGATATATTAACATTTAAATCTCATATCAAATGCATGCTCACAAATAGACACGTGTAGTTCGCGCTTGCAAATGCAATGTGTACTTACAAATTAAAACTAAATCTGAAATGAACATAAACCCTGCTACCGACCTTCCCTTAAATAGAGGTGACATATTGGTGACAAAGAGAAACATTTTTACAGTATGGGTGGTCAGCCTCATACCAACCTATAAGTCAAGGAATACTTATAAAATAGATTAAGAAATAGATAGAGATAATAAAAAGATAAAGATAAAATAGATAGAGAATAGAATATAAAATAGAATAAAAATAAAAGTCCCACCATACGACTCCTGCGGGGACAACACTGTAAGAAGTTCTAATCTAATCTAATCTAAGTTGCAAAGATATGTTACATTGGAGATTCACATTACATGCGTTCTCACAACCAGACACGTACAAGTTCGCGCTTGCACATGCCTCATGTGAACCTACAACAAAATACCAAATCTCAAATGGACAAATCTGAAACAGGAGTGACATTGGCAAAGTAAACCATTTTTACAGAATGGGTGGTCAGCCGCATACCAACCTATAAGTCAAGGAACATACACGACAAATAACATTTTTTTAAATCAATAAATAATAATATATTATATGGACATCAAAAACTAAAACATAAATCAAATTTCACTTTAACAAACCCTAGCCGCCAACATTACAGATCAACCGCCATTTCTTTCTGTCCTTACATACTTCTTTCATTTCCTCCAGAGTCTTAACCTTCTTCATATAGGCTCTTCTTTTATTATGACTCTGGATATTCCATTCATTCGCAATTTCGGATATTTGGTCCATCCATACCTTTCTCGGTCTTCCTCTACCACGACATCCATCTATTCTACCAACATATACTTTCTTCGTCAGTCTTTCCTCATTGTTTCTAACAGTTGCTAACAGTTAAAACCTCGTACATGCGTGTTTTGTGTTATCCCATCTCTATACAAGCTGGTCCTTATTTACATTTACATAATATGCTAACTGCTTTGTCCATGGACTCGCTCTTTTTCTTTCTTTATTTCGATCCTTCCCAAACATCACACGGCGCGCTGAACCAAGAGTAGAACAAACTTCACGTTCATTAGGGCCCTACCTCACCGGGATGCCACGGCGACGTCGCCGGCCACGTATCCAAACAATTCATATTACAATGTATGACAGGTAACTCACTTGGCGACGGGTTGGCTACGTCGCCAATTTGGAAGCGTAGCCACGACTGTCGGCTCCCTGTGTGGAGACTGGCGACCGTGGCGACCTGGCGACGTCGCCAGTAACATGTACACGAGCAAGCTGCGGCTCACTCACTCAGTGTCCAACCAGCCGCCAAGATGGACGCAAAATGAGTTTCACTACAGAAAGATTCATTGTAGAAATTCAAAATCGACCATTTTTATGGGATTCCGCCATAAAAAAATGTTCCGATCGTAATTTAAAAATAAAACGTTGGTACGAAATAGTTAATTTATTCAAGAAAAAGACGAGATGACGGTGGTTTAAAAAAAACACCACTTCGACTTCGATCTGATATAAAAGGATGCACCCATAACTTCTTAGGTTTCTTCTTTTTAAACTTTTTGCGACGCACATAATAAATAAGTGCGATTTCTTCTATGCACGAAGCGACCATTCTCGATACGAGGAAGAACTGAACTGGCAGATGGTCGCCACTGGCTACTCCATTTGGCGACCGTAGGTAGCCAGAGGCAGCCATGGCTACGTAGCCGGCGACGTCGCCATGGCATCCCGGTGAGGTAGGGCCCTTAATTCCACCAGAAAAGTATCGAAGCTAAAACGCTCATAGCTAGCGCTGTTTAAGTATTTTACATTTTTTTGTAAACGCTAATTTAAAGTTTTTTACTTGGGCTATTTGTTAAGGGCACTCCATCAATAAGCCATTCAGTGCCCGGGTTATCTATTGCCTTCCTTCTCTCTCACACATCACTCTTCACAAGTCTGTCTCTGTCTTTAAATTCTAGCTCCTCTGTCCTCTTTTAGGACAGGGAAAACAAACTTTTGAAGGTTATTATTATTTTATATTTTTTTTTAAATAGATTTCTGAAGAGAAATGCAATTTACCAACCTATTTTGCCTGGCCAGAAACAGGTATTAATATCATCAATTAATAATTCATTATTGTTAATTTTTAATGAGGGTCAAAGTTGTGGTCAAATGACCCAGGCGGGGATCGAACAGACGTTGGTGTATTACAAACACGCTAGAAAGATCGACCCACTTGGTGTTATGGCCGAGGGGGGCCATAACACCGACATATTATTATTTATTTAAAAAAAAAACAGTTTTAATTCAATATTTTTTAGTATATTATTTTATGCTCGAATATTCATATATTTTTTGAAATAAATACAATGGACTTTCAGAATGTGAACCACCAAACCCTAACAAGTAATTTTAAGGTTATTTTATTTTTTGAAAATGTTGAATGGTAAAAAGTGACATCAATTCAGTCGCATCGTATTTGTCTGCAGAATATGAACGCCACTGAGGATGCATATCCTAGTTATGAGTGAAACGTCTGGAAAGGTTTTTTTTTCTCGAACGCTTTATAAGTATTTTTCTAGACTTTCTTTTCATAGCTAAAAACCAACGGCATGACAAAACAAGAACATCTAGAAAATGAATATAAGCAATGCAACGTTTGCCTCCTTTCCTTGAAACAAGGGTGGTATTGGCAAATGTAAGCAATATTTTGCAATGTATTTGTTCAGCCTCATACCCATAGCTCATACCTATTTCAGAAGTATTGCATTCCGATATATTTTTTACTTGTAGAAAAAAACATTATTTAACGAACCGTTTTGTGGAGAAGAACGGATTTCCAATGTTTCATCGAAATCGTATCCAATCTCATCACGAGATACGTCTCTTCTTCGAGGAAAAAGCTCGGACTTTATTGTTAGCAATAATTGTTGTTGCACGTGATCGAAGATTGCACTAAATTGTATTTAAAATTTCTGTCTCATTTTGTTACACAACCCAATGCGCTTAGTTTTTTTTTTTTGAGGTGTGTCTTTTTAACCTTTCGCCTCCTGCGCCCGCCGTCCAGATCATATTTTTTTATTTATTTTTTCCGTTCCCGAGACGATATTTGACAATATTTTTGTAGATTCTATTGTGAGAAGAGCGACTATTTCCTCTTTAGAGAATGAAATGGGTGAATGCCGGCGACGCAGCGGTTTATACTTTTGTACATATTATGTTTCTATGAAGTTTGTATATTGTATATCAAATCGTCATATATTTTGTAAGCACGGAAAGAAGTATGACAGGAAAAACACTGAAAGATAGAGTGAGAAACGAATGGGTTCTGAATGAATGCGGAGTAAAAGAAAGCGTGAAAGTGAAAGTTCAAAGAAGTGTGATGCGATGGTTTGGACATATTGAAAGGATGAATGAAGACCGACTGACAAAAAGAGTGTATAAAGGGAATGTAATAGGTAAGCGTGGAAGGGGAAGACCTAGAAAAGAATGGATTGATCAGATAAGTGAGATTGCGAAAGAATGGAATTTACAGAGTGGAAACAAGAGAAGAGCATGCATGAAAAGAGTGATGAAATTAGATGAGATGAAAGAAGTATGCAGGGACAGAGTCAAGTGGAGGCACTTATGTGGAGGTACTGGCCACCCCTAGAGGAATGGCGGCAGGATACAAGACAAGACAAGACAAGACGGAAGAGTAATATGTAATAAAGAAAGGTGTTATATTTTAATCAATTTGCTTCTTTGTCCTGTTAAAGTTGAATTATTTTTTTCAACATTTATTATATTCCAAGTAAAACTCTACCTGGCTATTCAGTAAGATCAATGTTAAATTCACTATCAGCCAGCCGCTCCTTAAAATTCAAATTTTAATAATTAATTCACTATGTTACAGATAATTAATACTATAATCTCTATAATCTAAGTTGCAAGGATATATTCATTCAAAGCTCTCAGATGTATGCCCACAAACACGTGTAGTTCGCGCTTACAAATGCTGATTGTGTACTTACAAATAAAATCCAAACCTCAAATGAACATAAGCCCTGCAACTCTTGCCGACATTCCCTGAAACAGGGGTGACATTGGCAAAGTGAACCATTTTTTACAGTATGGGTGGTCAGCCTCATACCAACCTATAAGTCAAGGAATACGATTATATATATAATACGATAATACGAATTCGCAAAATAACAACAATTTTATGACCGGTCCGTAGTTCAGTGGTAACACTTCGGACTGTGAATGGAAAGTTGTGGGTTTGAATCCCGGCGGAGCACAAAAAATATACCATTTATATTTTCAAATTTGCTCTTTGCTGGGTTGAAAAATTCATACACCTTTACCAATGACCGGTCACCAAAGGTTCATCCAGCCTTACAGCAACTGGGTCTTGCTTGAGAATTGGTGCTTTGTAGCGGTGACCAAGCTCGTAAAAAGTCCGGTCGATAGCTCAATTGAGAAAATGCTTGCATTCCATGCCGAGAGCAAGAGTTCGATTCCAAGGCTTACCCAGCCTTCACAAGAAATGAGAACCAGCCCCCCCGGGAGCTGGGAAACCCCCTACTTCAACAGAAAGTGGTTGGGGTGATTTACCCGTAAAAATAAATATGTCCCGAATTGCCACATGCGACTCCTTCGGGGATAACGCAGGCAAGAAGTTACACTGTATGTGTAGCTTAGATGCGATGGGGGGGGGGGGGGGGCTCAGTTTTCTTTGCCAAAATTAAATTCGGCGATTGGAAAAGGAAAGCCAATGGTGGTCAAGCTGTTTGGACCCTAATCCAAAGCATTCATTTGGCATTTTGCAATAATTTGTGCAGACATTGGCTCAACTGATATTTGGCATGCTGAGAAGTGCACTTCTCCGTACTGCCAGTAGGTCACCGTACAATATGACAGACTGACAGACGATGGCTTCTTGGAACTACGTAACATTAGCGCCAGATATAATGCAACTTAGATGAATATCTCGCACGTTTAATAATAAAGAGCAATAACTCAAAAAACATAAATGTTGGGAAATCACGTTTGAAGTTCAGACAGCCAGTACAACTTGTATGGGATGAAAAAGACGTCCGATGTTTTATCTCGGTCATATCAACACCTTCTCTATAGGTGGTAGTGGTCATATTCGTCCAAATTGAATAGCTGTCGCATTCTACCTATTCTTCTCGCATTGTTCTTGCGTTTTATTACAAAATCTCGATTTTCCCAATTTTCGAGTTTTTTCTTTTTATTATTAAACGTGCGATCTATTAAAGGTCTTACGTCATGAAAATGTTAGTTTAAAAAGAGCAAACTTAAGTTGTTTTTAAAATGAAAATAATCCTTAAAAGTACATTGAAGCAGCGTTTAAATTAATGATAAAATTGATTAAAAAATTGTATGTCGACTTTCACCAAACCCTAAAAAACATAAATAAGTATCAGGATAATAGATTTTGGTTAGCGCTGATTTTATGTGAATTACACCTCAAGAGCTCTGTACGAACGTTGTCGTAGTGACGACAATTGCTATAGTGATAGCAACTGCCAATTATCAAGCAAGACCCAAATGCTGTAAAGCTGGATGGATCTTTGATCACTGGTCTTCGGCATATGAACCTTTAACCCAGCTTTCAAAGGGCATATTTTAAAAATTAGTTGATGTTTTTTTTGTTTTACCCGGAAATCGAATCCACCACCTTCCAATGACGAATGCGTAGAGTTAACCACTAGACTATGGGCCGGTCTAAGGTCTTATAAATTAATCACAAAAATAACCCGTTTTGTAAATGTTTTAAAATGCAGGGAAATAGGTATAATTTGTGTTAATGGCTCACTTTTTTGCACACTTTTTCATCTCCTCGACATTCATGACTCTATTCATGCACGCTCTTTTCTATTTCTCTTTCTGCAGACTCCAGTCATTTGCAGTCTCACTTGTTTGATCCATCCTTTCTTCGATCACTCCCTTCCACACTGACCTTTGTTACCGTTGTTGATGTAGGTATTGGGCTCAGAACCAGCACTTGAATGGGTGGTAACAGTATCTCAAAAACAACATCTGCGTTCTGTTCCCAATTCTCATTAGACCATTGTACAATAATCTGTTTCCCATAATGAAGATAATCGCCAGTAGTACAGTTTACTGTTCAGTGTTCACCAAATAGACCGCCACATTAGAGACCAGAGGAATACCTGACTTATTGTTATGGTACCTACTCCACTGCGTTGTGACGTATTTAGTAGAGATGTAAAGTCATGGATATAACAGTAACCGGTTTGCGTCCGGATTACCTACTAAAAAGCCGAAAAGTCTACACCGTGTCTTATATTCCAAATGAGGTTTTAGGGTCTATACTGGGTTCACTCTGCCAATGTCACCCCTGTTTCAGGGAAGAGTTGCAGGGCCTGTGTTCATTTGAGATTGGGTTCTTATATTGCAGGTCCACATGCGGCATGTGTTAGCACGTACTTATATATGTCTGCTTGTGGGAATGCGTTTAATATGAATTTTAAATGATATATATCTTTGCAGCTTAGATTTAGATACCATAGCCTATTGTAATCCCCGAAGGGTTCAAATGTCAAGTGCGAGACCTATTTATTTTCGCAGGCAAGGGGCAGACCTTGGGCTTGAATATTTCACGAAGGTTTTCCAGCTCCCATGGGGATTGGTTTTAATTTTTTTCTGGTAACCCTTGTCTAAGATTTGTTATCCAACCTGTGTGACCCTGAAGCTCTTGAGGTTTGATTCCCAAGTTATCATCCTTTTTTATTTTATTTTTTTCATCTGTCTCACCATATAACTCTTATGAACATCTGTAGGTACTTCAAATTATCCGATAAACGTGACGGGTTAACCTTTAATGTCTTTTTGCACGATTCGGTTTTCGGCTATCCGTAACAGCCTTGTCACACTAGACGCATTCTACCCGGATTTGTCTATGGTTTTTTTACCCGGTGTGCAGTTGTGTATGGGCTTGTATGGGAGCTTTCAAACATGTCCCATTCTATCAAACACCAGGTAAACAATCCGGGCAGCATGCAATCTAGTGCGCAATCTAGTTGAAAGCAAAATCACCCGGACAGAATGGTTTGTGTCTGAAATGGACCCAAGGGCCTTCCCGGTCGCGAAGTGGATCGGATCGTCGGGTATATCACACCGGAACCCTCTATACCCGTTCCGGTTCCGGCCCGGATTCAGTCACAACAACCCACGCCGGATCGAGTGAAAGCTGACGCATATATATGTTCACTTTTAAGTTTTCACGGATATTATACATGTTAAAAGGTTTTCGCGTAATCCGTTGATTATTCTTGATTTTGAGCCGACGTTTCGGATCGGTTACACGACAGGAGAACCGCCCTGATGAGGAATCGTCTAACCGATCCGAAACGTCGGCTCAAAAACAATAACAGTCAACGGATTACCCGAAAACCTATTAACATTTACACTACGCGACTTGAGATTCGGTACTAGACCGGGTCATTTGAAAAGGCGTTTATTCCTTCCATCTCTATCATGGAGTATTTAGTTCTAAATGCACAGTGCGCCAAATGCCCGCCATGGTTTCTCTCGCTTCGCACCTGACGCCTAAATTTTCAGTTCCATCATTATGATGATTATCGTCCGCCATCATCTGCTAGTACTCGCATTTTTTATGTCATTAGTTGGATTTTTAGTTTGCTGAATGAATATTTCAATTCCTCATTGAGGTTTATAATTCTACTCGTATGAATGGATGGGATGTCTTGGGAATTAGCGAGACAAGACTAAAAGGAGAAGAATCGGTAACACTTCCATCAGGACATATACTGTTTAGAAATAACTCACAATCCTCGGCTGGAGGAGTCGCCATCATGATAAATAAAAACATTAAGAATAAAATAACTAAAATGATTAGTATATCACCCAGGGTACTATACGTAGTCCTGGAAATAAATAAAAAGTTTAAAATACAAATCATACAGGCCTATGCTCCCACAAGTACAGCAGATGATGAAGAAATAGAAACATTTTATGAAGATATCACAGGGGCAAAAAACATGGAAAAGGCTAGGTTAACAATCTTAATGGGTGACTTTAATGCTAAGGTTGGAGAGAAAAAACAAGGAGACCCAGAATATATCGGAATGTTCGGACTTGGCAAAAGAAATGAGAGAGGAGAAACTCTCGTGGAATACCTTCAAAGCGAACAACTCTACTGTACAAATACATTTTTCAAAAAACAAAACCAAAGAAAATGGACTTGGAAGAGCCCAGATGGCAAGACAAAAAACGAGATTGATTATATTTTCACAGACAACTTAAAAACTTGCAAAGACGTATCAGTTTTAAACCGTTTTGATACGGGCAGCGATCATAGACTAGTAAGAGGGAAGGGAGGTGGCGCTTTGTAGCTGCCTGGTGTGTTTGTTGCTTGCTGCACTTGTAAAATTAATTAAAATTACGAGTCTTTGGCAAATTTGTCTTTGTTGTGTCATAGTTTGCTGTTTTTGTGTTGCTTGAGCTTTTTGTGACTTTTGCAGTGCATTTCTTGTGTTATTATAACTGATTTGCGAACTTTAATTGTTTACTTTTAAAATGACTTATTATTGTTGCAAACTGTTATTTATGAGCGCAAACTTCTTCTTCTATGTGTTAAATCTTGCTAAAGAGCAGGAGCGCCAGCGTCAAGTGCAAATTACCTACCAATGATCAGCTACAGCATTGAACAATTGTTAAGTTGGCGTGATTGGAACTCCACTGTTGATGTTGATGTTTTGACAGCAAATGGCCTGCATCAATCTGTCAAACTCTCGACTTTTAAACCAAGATTTCGGGGCAAGCGCTCCGGAAGAAAGGTCAAACTTTGTCAGTTAAATAGAGGTCGTCACTCAACGCAGAGTCACCGTAACTTGAAGATTGCAACATGGAACTGCCGATCACTAACAAGGAGAGTTGATATTGTTGATGATGTGATCAGCGAGCACTGCATAGACATCCTGGCTCTTACTGAGACCTGGCACGAGGGTAGTGAAGACCTCAGCATTAAGCGCCTACGCAGCATGGGATACTCTGTCATAGAAAAGGCTCGAAAAATGCCACCCACTGAATCTGCACACATAACTAACCATGGCGGAGTGGTCATAGTGGTAAAAAATGGTTTTAGGGTCTCTCAGATACAGAGTGTTCCTGAATTTTCTTCTTTTGAGTGCATTGCTGGCGTGTTTACGTCTCGTGGATCATCAGTGTTGATTGTGAATGTCTACAGGCCTGGATCCAAGCCTCCCTGTACGTTATTCTTCGATGAATTCAAGAAGCTTTTGACACGCCTGACAACCTATTCCATGCTAGTGTTTATTGTGGGAGATATGAACATCCGGCTTGATAGAGCGGAGGATGGCCACAGCACCAAGTTTTTATGTATGTTGCATGATTTCAATTTTCATCAGCGGGTGAACCAGGTGACGCATGATGCAGGTGGTATCCTGGATGTTGTGATTTGTAATGCAGGTGATCCTCTGCTACAGTGTCAAGTCCTTGACATTGGCCACACGGATCATCGCCTAGTAACCGCAGTTACGGTATTCAACCCTCCAAAACCAATTTTTAAACGTATCACAAACAGACCTTGGCGGAATTTTAATGTTGAGCAGTTTCAATGTGAGTTGTCTGGAAGCGACATCTGCAACAAAAACTTTATTGCCTCGGCAGACACGAACAAACTTATCAAATCTTACAATAGCACCATGCTCTCGCTGATCAACAAATACGCTCCTCTCAAAACAACCATCAGGAGACAGAGAAGATCTGAGTGCTGGTTTGATGAGGAATGCAGATGTGGCAAAGCAGAGATGAGACGCCTTGAGAGGAGGTATCGACGGTGTCGCACAGAAACTGCACGTGCAACCTGGATGAATGCCCAGACCATCTATTGGACTTTGATAAGGAGGAAAAGGTCGTCCTACTGGACCAGAAAAATGGAGACCGAAGCCAAGAACCCCAGGGCGCTGTGGAAGTCGATGAGCTTTGTCCTGGGAAAAAGTTCTACTCAGCATCCGGAGCTTCCTGCAAGTGAATTCTCTCGTCACTTTTCAGAGAAGTTACGAAGAATAAGAGAATCCAGTGCAGCGACCATTTTTAATCCCCCAGAGTCAAACAATTGTTGCAATGTTATTTTTTCATTTAAGCCTGTCTTGTTGAATGATGTTGTTAAGCTTGTACTCACATGTCCAAACAAGCAATGTAAACTAGATCCAATTCCAACATGGCTGGTCAAAAGATGCTTAAGTGAGGTGGCACCTATTCTGTCAGCATTGGTCAACAAGTCTCTCACTACAGAGTGTATTTTTCCCACGGAACTTAAAAAATCAATTGTTACACCAATTCTCAAAAAATCAAGCCTTCCAGCTGATTTTGTGGAAAATTATAGACCTGTGTCGTCCGTTCCTTTTATATCGAAAATTATTGAGAAGGCCGTTGTTTGGCAACTCACTCAGCACATGGAGCGAGGCGGATATCTGTCTAAGTTTCAGTCAGCATATAGAAAAGCTCATTCCACTGAGACTGCCTTACTTCGCATTGTGAATGATGTGATAGCTGCGGTTGGGGACGGTGCTCTTGCCATGGTGGCAGTACTTGACATGAGCGCTGCCTTCGACACTGTTGATCACAGTATACTCATCACTAAGCTTGATAGGTTGTACGGAGTCCGAGGAGGAGTATCTAAATTGCTATCTTCATATCTGAAAGGCAGATGTCAGACTGTGGATGTTGATGGTGAGTCATCAGGTATGCCCATGGACTGTGGTGTGCCTCAGGGATCTGTGCTCGGGCCTTTACTTTTTACCCTGTACACAAATGATCTTGAGAGCACTGTACTGATGAACGGCACCAGCTACTATTCTTATGCTGATGATATTCTACTTTGTCGTTTCTGTCAGCCATCTATGACAGATGCCTGTAGTCTTGAGATGGTCCGGTGCATTGAAGTGGTGGCTGAGTGGATGGCAAGGTGTCGCCTTAGAATGAATCCAGACAAGACAGAATTCATCTGGATGTCGTCTCCTGGTAGGAAACACTTGCTTGGCTCTTCACCAATTAAAGTAATGGGCCTGGATGTATATCCATCTAGCTCAATTAAGTTTCTTGGGGTCCATCTTGACAATACTCTCTCCATGAGTACGCAAATAAGCTCGACTGTGAGCTCCTGTTTTTTTCACCTGAGGCAGTTGAGATGGGTCAGAAACTGTTTGACATCCGAAGCTGCTAAGATTCTCATTGCGTCCTTTGTTGTGTCGAGACTGGATTATTGCAATGGTCTGTTCTGGGGTCTTCCAAGGTTTCAGCAGTCTAGACTGCAGTCCGTCTTTAATGCTGCAGCCAAATTACTTTTAGGAGGACGAAAAACTGACCATGTCTCTCCTCTGTTGCGGCGCCTTCATTGGCTGCGAGTCCCAGAGAGGATTGAGTACAAAATATGTGTTTCTGTTTTTAATGCCCTCAGAGGAGTTGCCCCATCGTACTTGTGTGAATTGTGCAGAGTCGACCAGATAGGTGGAAAACGATGCACTCTTCGTTCTGCACAGAGTGACGCCGTAAACAGGCTTCAACTGCCTCTTCGACGGAACAGAACTGGTTTCGGAGACAGGGCTTTTAGTTCGGCTGGTCCATCCTGCTGGAATAGTCTACCTCTGGAGTTGAGAACAGAGACCAGTGTTGGCAGTTTCAGGAAGTTGCTTAAGACACATTTGTTTAACAGAAGCTTCAACACATAAAAGCGCCCTTGGGGTGGCTAGTGCCACTAAACGGCGCTGTATACAAATTGTCCAATTATTATTATTATTATTAAGAGCAACATTTAAGATAAACACTAAGACTGAGAGATATAATATGGTAAATAAAAAGAACAAAAAACAACCCACAGTGGAAATGATCAAGCACCAAAGGGCAACATTTAATACAAAAATGAAAGACAAATTGGAACCCCTAACAAATCTAAACAACATGGGATTAAACGACTTATCAGAAAAGATTACTTCAGATTTTCAAACAGTCGGAAAGACTCTTTCATTTAAGCAGAAAAAAAAAAATAACAAACTATCTGCAAATACAATAACACTTATGGAAAAAAGAAAAAGTATGGGCAGAGACACCATCGAATATAAAGAAATAAATAAAACAATCAAAAGAGAGGTGAGAAAGGATCTACGAAAATTTAATAACGAGCTTATTACAAAGACAATAAAGTCAAACAAAAATATGAAGGTTTTAAGGAGAAATAACGCGGAAGGAAAGAAAAATATTACTAAAGTGAAAGACAAAAATGGCAGGACATTAAACGATAAGGCCGAGATCACTGGAGCGATTCATGAATTCTACACTGACCTATATACATCTAAAACACAAAATATAAACCAATCACAAAATACCGTAATACTTAACGTGGGATCAGAAGATGTACCAGAAATAACTCACGAGGAGATGGAAAATGCTCTAAAATACATGAAGAAAAATAAAGCTCCAGGAGAAGACAAAATTACAAATGATATTTTAAAGATGGGCTGCAAAAAATTAAATGAAGCCGTGAAAATACTTCTAAATAAATGCATTGAATTAGAAGCCATACCAGAAAACTGGCAAAATGCTGAAGTGATACTATTATTCAAAAAAGGAGATCCGGAAGATTTGGAGAATTATCGACCAATAAGCTTACTGTCCCACCTGTATAAATTGCTTACAAAGATCCTAACAAATCGTTTAACACAAAAACTTGACATGTACCAACCGGTTGAACAAGCAGGGTTTAGAAAGGGTTTTGGAACAACTGATCACATCCAGACTGTCCGTTTACTGATTGAGATGACAACTGAATACAAAATCCCAATTCATCTGGCTTTTGTGGACTACAAAAAAGCTTTCGATTCTGTAGAACCATGGGCTATCATACAGGCTCTAAACGACGCAAGAATCGACTCCAGATATTCAAGGCTCATTAAATTTATATAATGATCATGCCACAATGGATATTAAACTTGACGACGAAACAAGAACTGATAAAATAAACATTAAGCGAGGAGTTCGACAAGGGGACACTATATCTCCTAAATTGTTTACGCTGGCCCTGGAGAATATTTTTAAAATGATGAATTGGGACAACAAAGGGATCAAAATTGATGGAGTTTACCTGAACCACCTCCGTTTTGCCGACGACATAGTGCTTATAAGCAAAGACATCGAAGAGCTGAAGAGTATGATCAAAGAACTGCATGAAACCTCTCTGAAAATTGGTCTTGAAATGAACATCAGTAAAACAAAAAAAAAAAAATATGAGCCCAACAAACGAAAGCCTAAACATCAACAACAAACACATAGAGGCTGTAAATGAATATATCTACCTTGGACACAAGATCAAAATGGGAAAGGAAAACCAAACTGCAGAGATACCCAGACGAATAGGATTGGGCTGGGCAGCTTTTGGAAAATTAAAGCACACACTCGAAAATAAAGACATCCCAATGAACCTAAAGAGAAAGATCTACGAGACTTGCATCCTCCCTGTGACAACATATGGCCTAGAAACCATCTCGCTAACCGCAGTGAGCGTCCATAAATTAAAGTGCTCACAACGATCCATGGAAAGACGGATGTTGGGAATAAGTCTTAAAGATAGAAAAAGAAACGAAGACATCAGACACCTAACAAAAGTCACAGACATCATGGATCGTATTGCAAAACTAAAATGGCAATGGGCAGGCCATATGGCAAGACGAGATGACAACCGATGGGCAACGAAAATCCTCAAGTGGCGACCATGGGAAGATAAAAGAAGCGTCGGCAGACCACAAAAAAGATGGTCAGATGACATTGTTCCAGTCGCGGGGCGGAAATGGATTCAGAGGGCACAGGATAGAAAGGAGTGGAGAAACATGGAAGAGGCCTATATCCAGCAGTGGAGAGATGGCTAAGGAAGAAGAAGAAGAAGAATGAATGGATGATTTAAATCAGGCCGGTCGATAGCTCAGTCGGTAGAGTGCTTGCATTCCATGCCGTGAGCTCGGATTCGAATCCTACCAAGGGTGTCAGAAATGATTTCCTACACCAAAATAAAATACCGACAAGGTTTACTCAGCCTTCACAAGAAATGAGTACCAGCCCGGTCGGGAGCTGGGAAACCCCCACTTCAACTGAAGTGGTTGGAGTAATGCCAGCCCCCTTACCTGTAAAAATAAATAGGTTCCACTCGCCACATGCGAAACTCTTCGTAGATAACGTGGCACTAAGTACAAAAACGTGCTCAAATGCGCCTCCAAGACCTATGGCAGTTATGGCAGACTGTCGTGACTCGTGTGGTAGGTGTATGGGACTGAAGGAGGAAGGAGTTGGACAGACAGAGGTGGCTGCGGTTGATCAAGGAGTCCAAGACACACCCCGGGTTGTGCCATTGATTATAGCTAAGTACCAATATATTCAATTTTGAACGAAGCGTAAGCTTTGGTTCGACACATATGCCAAGGCTGAATACTTACTGAATAAGTGCTGAATCACTGATTTGAGAAATCTTGAATAAAACATTTTAGTGGGTGTAACTTCTCATGGTAATTAGTGAACCAATTATAAGAAAGTAACATGACAAACTTCTGAACTACAGGACTTTCACATTTTTTAGTGCGTTCTCTCGTAGAAAATAGGAAAAAAGGTGCGTTTACCTAAGAAACTCATGTTGGCTTCATATGTCACTTGTTCAATTTTACCTTTAATGTATCTATAGATATACCTAGTCCTGTTGTTTTATTCGCGCTGTTGTTTTTAACTTCACGTGAAAGCCTTCCACCAATTGAAAAAATATATGACCCTGTATGACTCTGGTTATGACTCTGGAGGAAATGAAAGAAGTATTTAAGGACAGAAAGAAATGGCGGTTGATCTGTAATGCTGGCGGTTAGGGCTAAGGTTTCTCAAGTTTTCCAAATTTTTGTAAATTTTAGATTGGAATTTTGATTTTAATGTCTATCCATTTGTTTATGTCTAAAATGTTATTTGTTGTGTATATTCCTTTACTTATAGGTTGGTATGCAGCTGACCACCCATGCTGTAGAAAATGGTTCACTTTGCCAATGTCACCCCTGTTTCAGGAAAGGTTGGCAAGAGTTGAAGGGTGTATAATGTATATCCATTTGAGATTTGGTTTTTATGTTGTAGGTTCACATGCGGCATGCTCAAGCGCGAACTTATACGTGTCTGCTTGTGAGAATGCACGTAATGTGAATCCCCAATGTTACATATCTTTACAACTTAGATTAGATTAGCTTCTGACAAGTACCAGGAGGGTTTGAGCATACTATACGAGTAGCATCGTAGCATTTTATGGGACCTCTTATTTATTTCGTACTTAAATTTTCTTCCCCTTGCAAAACTAATAAAAAATCTACCACGCCCCGAATTATATGAAGGGACCAACTCTGCCTTGGGCTAACTGCAAATTCCCACGAGCCTTAGTCCAAACTGGGAGGCTGTGGGCTTTAAAGTGGAGTTGGTGAGTTAATTTATACAACATATGAATGTACCATCAATCAACTGGCGTAATTATATTTATTAAGAATGCGTCTAATTTTTAAACTCATTTTTCTGTTAAATTACTTTCTCAAAAATTTATATCGTGCTATCTCATTACCAGTTAAAAAGTCCGGTCGATAGCTCAGTTGGTAGAATGCTTGCATTCCATGCCGAGAGCACGAGTTTAATCCCAAGGTGTACTCAGCCTTCACAAGAAGTGAGACTCACCGACTCCGGGAGCTGGAAAACACCCACTTCAACTGAAACGGGGCTATTTTTAGACATTTTAGTCGTCGGTTGAGCCAACGCTTTGACAAACTAATGATGCATTTGTATGAAGACCTGTCAATCCAAGATGGCCGCAAGTGAACAGCTGATTTGTTTTCATACAAATATTACAAAATTCGGTAGGTAAGAATGACCGTGCTGATGAAACTTCCAGCTCAGGCACCATTAGTTTGTCAAAGCGTGGGCTCAACCGACGACTAAAATGTCCAAAAATTGCCCCGAAAGTGATTGGTGTGAGGCCGGCCCCCTTACCCATAAAACTAAACAGGTCCCGAATTGCCACATGCGACTCCTTCGGGGATAACGCAGGCAAGAAGTTACACTATATGTGTAGCTTAGTTGCGTTTAGAGTCCGTGTCCATCTTCTGGCCTCGCTAAAGAGCGCACTTGAGACCGCACTCATTGAACGACTGCGTTTTATTCAGTTATGCTATACATATATGTAATGGTGACATGGTCCACTATGTGCAACTAGTACTGTTAACAAGCAGTGGCGGTCAACCTTGGTTACCATAATGCTTACATGCATTTTGTAATATTTCCCAACTTCTGCATCTTTTTTCCTTGACTTATAGGTTGGTATGACGCTGACCACCCATACTGTAAAAATGGTTCACTTTGCAATGTCACTTCCCGTTTCAAGGAAAGGTCAGCAAAAGTTGCAGGGTTTATGCTCATTTGAGGTTTGGATTGTAATTTGTAAGGACGCATTCAGCATTTATTGATTGTCGGGGCATTCACTTAGTAATCATTCATCTTAAAAGATTAAAAAAATAAAAACGTCTTTCTTTGTATTGATTTCTTTTTTAGGTTTTGTTGTTGACCTGTTTATACCTGAATGTTGTTTCTTATGTGGAAAGCACCGGTTCTCATTAGACCACCGAAGTTAATCAACATTGGGCGCGGATGCTACTTGGGCTGGTTTTAGTGTCGCGCTGACAACGCGCTGACCGTCAGCGCTGACCGTTCAAAATATATTATGAACTTGTAGGAAGCTTTTTAGAATGGCGCGTAGCTGTCAGCGCGACAAGTTCATATATTTGGCTGTCAGCGCTGACGGTCAGCGTGTTGTCAGCGCGACACTAAAACCAGCCTTGGATGGGTGACCGCTAGGTACACCGCGTGTTGTTGGCATTTATTGGACCGGTCCGTAGTCCAGTGGCAACACTTCGGACTCGTAAATGGAAGGTTGTGGATTCGAATCCCGGCGTAGCACAAAAATGTACCATTTATATTTCCAAATGTGCTCTTCGCTGGGTTGAAAAATTCATAAACCTTTACCAAAGACCGGTCACTGAAAGGTCCATCCAACCTTACAACAACTGGGTCTTGCTTGAGGATTGGCGCTTTCTACTGGGACGACCAAGCTCGCAGAAGGCTCTTGAGGGGTGACACACACAAAACAGCGCTCACCAAATAAATCATCCAAATATTATTATTATTATTATCATAGATTGGTATGAGAATTCCTACCCCTGTGTTAAATTCATCGGGTTTTTTTTTATAAAATGTTGTTTACTGCTACTGTCAAGTGCGCTTACGATGTGTACTTGGCACTTAGCTGATCTGTTTCTTGGTTGTTCACATCTCGTGGAGTCTCGCCGGTCTAGTTGACTTCTGCCCCGCCTTCCTCTTTGCCACCACTTCTCTTGTCGTTCCACTTTTTAAACTTGATTTATTTACACAACTAAGGATATCAACTAAATACTTCTCGCGTCGGAAAAATGTTTCTAACCTAGTTAAACTATTTCTCCAACTAGAATACTGGGCTGGAAGTCTCATCACCATGGTAATTCTTACCTAACGAATATTTGTATGAAGACTTACCAGCTCTTCACTTGCGAGTTGCGGCCATCTTGGATTGACAGGTCATCATACAAATATTACCGATATTTGGTAGGTAAGAATTACCGCGGTGATGACACTTCCAGCACTGTTCGGTCAATAGCTCACTTGGTAGAATGCTTGCATTCCATTTCAGAGAGCTAGCGTTCGATCGTCAAAAGGTTGTCAAAAATAATTTACAGTTTTGGTGTCGCTTATCTTATCGAGAAAGCTTTCATACATCTCCATTCACTACTGACGGATAAAAAAAACCATAGGCAATCCAGGCAGAATGTGTCTTGTATGATATGGCTGTACCGGTAAAATTAAGATTTTATAGAAAAAAATCAGCACTATTTGTTACCATGGCACTGGCTTTATAAGTGCACTTTTTCTTATTGAAATCTCGGTGGCAGGTATTTAACTGATTTAATTATTTACAGTTGGCATTAATTGATTTAATTATATACAGTTGGCAGATGTGCGTCATAGACAAGTTATTATTTAATTGCGTAGCATGGACACTAAACTCGTCCTAGCGTATTCGCAAATTGCCTAATTCGATTATAGGTTTTACGATTGGCAGCATTTAGAGCGAATAGCGTTGTAGAGGAAAACCGAGAATGAGTCAGATTTAATAAACAGCTTATGTGTTAACCAAAAAGCGTCAATAGTCCAATGGGTAGAGTGGTCAGTTCGGCAAGCTAGAGGCATCAACTCAATGAATAACTTTTGTTAAATAGGCTCAGCACAACTACGAGATCAAAACTATTTTCTCGGCTGGCGAACGTCACACTTAAACGGGACGACGATCCTTAGCAACAGATAACAAAATATATATTTTTGCAATTTGCCTATAGGTCCCCGGCCACTTGAAGTCACAACTTTCTCGATGTCAGTGTGCGGACCTTATTCGTTATATTATATACTCGCGACTCTTGGGTGTTAGTTATAGAAACCTACAGCGCGAATGCATACATACATCAAACCCAGCAAAAAGCATATTTGGAAAAAATATTACTTATTCTATATTTTCTTGGTCCGCTGGGAATCGAACCCACGACCTTCGATAAAGAGTCCGAAGCGTTAGCCCCTAGACTACGCGCCGGTCAAGTGTAGGCTAGACCCTTCATATAATCTAGCCAAATCTTCAAGGAAAGATTCCTGAAGCGCTATTTTGCAAAATTTCCTTGCGACATGATAGCGATTCGTGTCCAAAAATAAGATGCACTGTGATTTTTTTTTATCTATGGAGCTCTTTCGTAAGCGCTAGCAAGCTCCGACTTGGATTGATATCCAAAGTGTTGCTTCTGGATAGAAAGTCGAGAATTCTCTCAGGAGCTCATGCTTCCAGGGCTGGAAGTCTCATCACCACGGTAATTCTTACCTAACGAATATCGGTAATATTTGTATGAAGACCTGTCAATCCAAGATGGCCGCAAGTGAACAGCTGGTTCATCTTCACTTGTATGTTACCTATCATATTACCGATATTCGATAGGTGAGATTTACTGTGGTGATGAGACTTCCAGCCCTAGGATCTGGATGCCGACTGTTATTCACAAATCCATACTTATAGTACAGCGACTAGAAGTGATATTTAAATGGCATGAACAACAAGAAACTGGCTTCAGAAGGTGATTATTTGCCGATTAAAATTAGGTACACCGTACATCTCACTATATTCTCTTCACGTTTCTTTATTTCAACGTGGGCGCGATCCAATCTATCCTTGGCGTGCCGAGGCGCCATTTTTTTGGTGATTTAGTGGTGAAAGCAAGAGCGAAATGTCAATGTCAAAGCAAAACATTATCCGACGCCCGCCATCGCATCGCTCCCACTACGCGGTTCCAGGGTTTTTTACGTGAAAAACGAGCTGGCAGGTTGAATTAAATACATTTACTGTTGCATACCAATAATTCGGTGTAGATTTGTGAAAGTTGGTAGACAGACAGGAGGCTACAAATAGACTTGACTCGGTATACAGTATTCAACATGACGTTTTTATGTGTTAAAGTTTGACATTGAAAATTTATTGGAATTATGTATAACTTTTTTTCATCAGTTAGGTAGATAGTTCAGTTGGTAGACCTATATCTATAACTTATAAGTTTATAACATAATCTGCAAAGATATATTGACATTTAAGGCTCACATGAACATATACTTTGCAACTCCTGACGACTTTCCTTGAAGCCAGAAGTACTATTCTGCTGAATTCCTTACGACACGAATTCGTGTTCGAATAGTTCCTTGACTTATAGGTTGTTATGCGGCTGACCACCCATACTGTAAAAAAATGGTTCACTTTGCCAATGTCACCCCTGTTTCAGGGAAGGACGGCAAGAGTTGCAAGGCTTATGTTCATTTGAGATTGGATTTTTATATTGTAGGTCCACATGCGGCATGTGTTAGCGCGAAATTATACATATCTGCTTGTGGGAATGCATTTAAAAATCTTAAATGATATATATCTTTGCAGCTTAGATAAGATTAGATTAGACGAATCACGAACCTTTGGACACGAATCGAAATTTGTGTCCAAAAGTAAGGTGTACTGTGATTTTTTGTCTATGGAGTTCTTCCGCAAGCGCTAGCAAGTTTCGACTTGGATTGATATCCAAAGTGTAAGGAATATAGAAGAATAGCGCTTCAGGGCGAAAGTGAACCAAGTTTTTACAGCATGGGGGGTCAGCCTCATACGCGCTTAGAGTGGTAGAGCGTTTCCGTGTAATGCTAGTGGGCTAGGGTTTGATCCCCACCAGGGGAGTCAGAAATGATTTTCCGTTTCGGTGTTTATTTCAAGTTCAAAATAAAATACCGGCAAGGTTTACTCGGCCTTTGCAGGAAATGAAAACCTGCCCCGTCGGGAGCAGGGACATTTCCAATTCAATTTAAGCGGTTTCGTAGGGCCAGCCCACTTAGGTACTTGTGAAAATAAATATTACGTTTAACTCGCACATATGCAATTCTTTAGAGATAACATGGCAAGAAATTTCACTTTATGTACAGCTAATAGTGCAATTATATATATATTTTTTAAATCCGCATAACCTATATTTTGCAGGTGGCAAAAAGTTGATTGCTCTCTAGTGTATCTATACCTCCATCTCGCAGCCACCTGGTCAAGGGCGTACCCAGAATCAAAATCAGGGGGGGGGGCAAGTTTTGGAAATTGAAGATGACCTAAACACGACCTTATTGCTATAAAGTCATGTGCAGTCCACCGTACATTTTTTATTTATTTATTAAAATGATGATTTCAATAATTGTTAATAAATTTCAGCAACCAGATTTCTAATCTTATCTTAAAGTTGCAAATATATGTAACATTAAGGATTCACATTATACGCATTTTCGCAAGCAGACACGTATAGGTTCGCGCTAACGCATGCCGCATGTTGACCTACAGTATAAAAACCTAATCTCAAGTGAACATAAGCCCTGCAACTCTTGCCGACCTTCCCTGAAACAGGGCTAATACTCGTTACAGCAATTTCACTCTAGATGCATTCTGCCTGGTTTTTCAATGTTTTTTGAAAATCCTTTTGAAAAATTTTGAGAATCTGGACAGTCAAAAGTGTACGAAAGCTTTTATAGAGTTGGTTCGATAATTCATAGACAATCCGGGCAGAATGCGTTGTCTGAAAAAGCCTTTACGATAATGTGTAGTTTTTTAAATACATATTATGCGAATTTGTAATCAAAGTCTTTATTAGCCGCGAAGCAAATATTGACCGTCTGTAAAATTTCGGTCGCCATTTTCGCGTTCTATTTTCAAACATTCAAAAAGATTCCATTGCACGCGCGTGAAGTGTTCCGCGTTCCCATTATGCAACGCGCAGGCGCGCCAACTGTCAAACCATAGACAATGCGACAGATTGTTGTCGCTGGGCTACTGCCGTTGACAGATTCACTGCCAAGTTATTCAGGTCAACGCTCATGCCGACAGGTAGGTATAAAACAAGTACTTATCAAGCAAACAAGATGGTCATTTGACATGTTTGTTTTATCGTAAAAAAGCAGTTCGATAAAAACGTTGCATTTTAAGTACCTAGGTATCTTTAATCTAAGTTGCAGGGACATATTAACATTTAAAACCATTAAAACTCTACATCGAGTAATAGTCGCAATGGACTTCAAAATATCCCTCGACCAGGTATGTGACGTTGTCCATAGTAACTAAAATATGGATTTCCGATGATCAGGGATGTTTGCTAGTGCACAGCACTGTCAGCCCATACATAGACTTTGTGGCATTGAGTAATAACTAGGGACTGCAAAATTTCGCGATCGCGATAAAACGAATTTATTCGCGAATTTTGATGTTTTTACGCGAATAATTTCAGGTTTTACGCAAATATCACGAATTTTCGTACTTTTGGTAGAAATTATGCGAAAAAGTTGTCATGTGTCGCTTTTGCAACGCAACGATTTTGTGGGAAAGAAAAAAATCCTGCGAAAACCCTTTGCAAGTTGCAAATCACAGGAAAATTGGTCTCTTTCAACGTTTTTAAACACGCTAGAACGCTAGACGTGGGGTTCGATCCCCACCTGGGTCATTTGACCATAAATTTGACCCTGGTTCAACAGATTACAACAGAAACAGTAATTGGATAATTAAAAATGAATAATTCATTAAAATAAACAATAATGAATTATTAATTAATGATAATAATACCTGTATCTGGCCAGGCAGAGCAGGTTGGTGAATTGCATTCCTATTCACAAATCTATTTTATTAACAAAAATAATGATAAGCAGAACTGTCCTGGATCATCCAAGCAGACTTGAATCGTGACATTAATGAAGGAAAATACTTCAAGGAGTGAAGCTGTTGCTGTATTAGCCAAGAGCACAACTTGAAGCTTTCATAAAAGCCAACATCCCTTGAAAAATCAAATAACCCTCATCTAGAGACTAAATGCACAAAAATTAAATATTTTAAAAGGATATTTGCAGGGTATTCAGAGTGTCATTAAAATATTAATACTTTTTTCAATCAATGGTTTTTTGTAAAAAAATGATTATTTAAAAAAATATAAAAAAAATTTAAGAAACTAAAATTTAAAAAAACATTGTTTTGTACCACTTGAGTATTTTTTATTGCAAACACGTTTTCGGTGGGTACTTCCCACCATCTTCGGTTGCAGATACTCGTATTGATTCAGATGTTGTTTATTCATTGTTTTTGAAGGTACATATTGTTGTTTACATAATAAATTGTAAATATTAGTAATATATTTTGTTTTGCAATTATATAAACCTTTATTTTGATCTAATCCACCCTAAAAATTACACCGAATCTCCACGTTTATCATGAAAAATAACGCGAATTTCCCTGTTTTTGATCAAAAATAACGCGAATTTCACAAAAAAATAACGCGAATTTCCTAAAAAATAACACCACTATTTTCCAGTCCCTAGTAATAACTAATAACATAGAAGAGCGGAAACTAACTTACTGCATTGATACATACCATCTACCACTTTCGCCTCTGTCCTGTCAAACGTTGGAGTTGTGTAGTCATACAATAGTTATTTATGCCACTGCCTAGTAATGATAGTCTTTGTAACACGAGTGCTAGTTTGTGCCATGAGGCGCAGCCGAATGGCACAATAGAAAGCACGAGTGTTACAAAGTCTAATTACGTGCAGTGGCATACAATACTTTTTCTACGACCATGAAAGAATCAACAAAATTGTGAATAATAGTCATTATAATGTACTCGTCCAATTGAAGTAATTAAAACCTTACCTTTGTCAAAACGTGTGATTTATCATTCCCTTCGATTATCGAATCTAACCTAAGTTGTAAAGATAAATTATATATACAGGTTTCATATTGAATTCATGCCCACAAGCCGACACATATAAGGTCGCGCTTTTACATCCTGCATATAAGCTTAAACATTCAAACCCAAAACTCAAATAAACATATGCCCTGCAGTTGTATTGGCACGTGAACCAAGTTTTTACAGCATAGGTGATCAACCTCATACCCACCTAGTAACCAAGTAACTTTTTTTGTTTGAGTTTTTGAGTTTGTTTATTTTTTGCGGTGAAAATTTTTGTTTGTTTTCCTTTCAAGCCTTTTATTTTCCTTTGAAAAAAGGACAGCTTTCTTTGGAGCATTCCGATAAATAAATTGAATACATTTTAGCACTATAAACAATTTTTATTTGACTCTACACATAAAATATATTTATTTTCATCTAAACAGGGCTGGAAGTCTCATCACCACGGTAATTCCTACTTACCGAATATCAGTAATATTGTATGAAACCTAATCAGCTGATCGCTTGCGGCCATCTTGGATTGACAGGTCTTCATACCCCCATACAAGGTTGACATTTGAAATTAAAAAATGGTTCCAATTCTGACAATGCGCATGCGCACATTTTCATTTTAACACGGTTACCCGTTGCGTAATGTTACATTACGCAACGGGTGTAGAAATGTATGTCATTGTGATTGCGTTAGCCGTTTTGTAATTAGTAAATTACCAAATGGGAGTAGAAAAAACATGTTTTTACGTGTCAACTTTTATGTTTTCTTGCTTTCTCCATTTTGTGTTTTGACACCCAATAACAACAATACCACAATGTCTTTCTTACTAATGACCATTTTAGTAAGTAGGTTGAAACAGATATATGTCTATTTTCGTTTAAATAATTCCAGATATTATAAGTCAATGCTTGGTGGAAATGCTAAATGCAGTACGGTGCACTTTAGTGTCTTTTGAAACTACCTACTTAATATTGTATTGAAATTATAACGTTCTGTACTGCCTTTAGCTAGGTCAGGTGTCATCACAGCTGATATTCTCCAAATTTCAAATATTCTGAGTCTATTGATAAGTTCCTATTTTGTGATGAATCCAATAAGTTATAACTAAAACGCCACCTTTTGGGAGCGCCCTTTCTAACGTCACAACTTTAAAATGACATAAAACAGTGACGTAGACAAGAAATGGTCACAAGGTCTGAGATTACGTACGCGCAATGACATGCCAGAGTACTATAACTGCTTCAATGTTATCCAAGACATGCCTAAAGTGAGTACATAATTATTTCAAACGAATGCACGACAAAAATTAAGGCATTGGGAATTCGCGCTTACACATTGAAGGTTAAAAGGCGACTTGAGGGTTTGGGCGTTAAGGCGACTTGAGGGTTGAGGGCGACTTGAATGAGGGTTAATAAGCGACAAAAAGTAAATTGTTCAGGAGGGCAGTTTAAAGTTTGAGATTGTAGAAAAATGGTATAACTTTTTTATTTTTGATCATATCGTTAGAATCAAAACAGCTCTAAAATAAAAATAAAAAAAACATTTATTGGCATTTCCATTAATGTGGTTTTACGATGTTGTACCGAGTTTTTTTATGTCACTAAAAAAGGACAAAATCTTGTCGGTTACACCAAAACGATACTTCGAAATCGCAGTTGTTTGCTTGGGCATAAACCATTGACATACAATCTATGGCATAAACAACAACAAAAAGTCATCGTACAGCTATAGGAGTTAGCGCATGCATTCATAACTCATTTTTGACCAAAACGTCGCTTATTTACTTCCTTTTGACCGTCGACATTTATAAGCGCGAACTTTTACGTGTCAGCTTATGGAAGTGAATGTAATATGAATCTTAAATGTAATGTATATAATATTTTCACCTTAGATTGTAGATTATTTCTGTTGCGCCATGACATACGGGAGAAATAGATCATTCCGTCTCCCCCGAATGTAGGCATCCAGCACATAAATCTGAAAACTCTCCGACAGGGTGGGACTGCCGTTAACAATTTGATCAATTTAGAGACAGAGTATCACAAGGGAACCGTTGCTCCGAGATTCTAATCTCTGCAGTATGTGATTCGAGTATGACATGAATGTTGGTAGTAATATTGAGGAAGGTTATAATATAATTAAGTAGAGGAATGTCGCAGACTAGCGGACCGACTAGAATTGTAAATGAACTTATAATAATGTTATATTATACTATTAGATTGCTCTGAGAATGCAGTTTGCTGACTTCTGTACCTCAAGTTAGTACAAGACTTCACGCGCCGTTTTACCAAATAATGTATTCAAACTAAAACACTCGGTGGAGACGCTGCTTTAGAGTGCGTACATTTCTTTTTTGTAAACGCTATGATTGAGTTGAGTCTATGTACTTGTGTTACTGGTCCATTAGATGCCGGAGTGTGGAGGAGGAAGGAGGCAACGGTCTCTGATCGACAACAAACTATTAAAGTATCGTTTAACTGTGTAACGCTACTGACTCCTTTGATTTAGTTCATCATTTAAGTCCATGTACATAGGTGCGTAATAGCCCAGACATCTTCAACTTTAATATCGCAAACTATCGGGTAGTCCTGTTTTTTTTTTCATTTGTTGTTAGGACGACTACCAGTAGTGTATATCCAATTTTGTAGCTTCTAATCTAATCTAATCTAAGTTGCAAAGATATGTTACATTGGAGATTCACATTACATGCATTCTCACAACCAGACACGTACAAGTTCGCGCTTGCACATGCCTCATGTGAACCTACAACATAAAAACCAAATCTCAAATGGACATACACCCTGCAACTCTTGCCGTCCTTCCCTGAGACAGGGGTGACATTGGCAAAGTGAACCATTTTTACAGCATGGGTGGTCAGCCGCATACCAACCTATAAGTCAAGGAAGCTTCGAAAGACTTTTGCTAACAGGTGCATTCCTTGACATATAGGTTGGTATGAGGCTGACCACCCATACTGTAAAAAATGGTTCACTTTGCCAATGTCACTCCTGTTTCAGGGAAGGTTGGCAAGAGTTGCAGGGCTTATGTTCATTTGAGATTGGGCTTTATATTGTAGGTTCACATAAACGTTGTTATGTTATTTTAAATAACATATTATAAAAAAACAATCCCGAAGTGTGCAGTGTGTGTTTGTGGGCCGAACGGAGCCGAACGGTCACGGAAGCGGCCGAACGGCACCGTATGAACTAATCAGGCCGTCGTTCGTTAGTTCCCGGCGAGATGTGAAGTGAGTCAGACGTTAGCGACCAAGCACCAAGCGGTGCAGGAGGAGGCACTACGATGGAGCTCCCTCCCCCCCCTCCATCTACTTGGATTTCCTGCCAGCAAGGCACCCGCCTTGTGGACCAGAGGCTTAGGAGCGCCCACCCAGGGGCTCCCACGTGTGGAGGCGTCCACCTTGTGAACCGCCCCTAGCCTGGGGCGCTGCCCCAGGCCTTCCGTTTAGAACTCCAGCCAACGGAATAGGGAGTGTTCTAGTGACAACCTGCAGGTCGTGCCAATCCCTTATTTCCCCTTTCCCCCCCCCATATTAGTACAGTAATAAACCCTTATTTGTTCATGTTAACTTTATCTTTTCATTATAAAACCCTTCCCAAGATATAAGTGAGCAATACCAAAGAAAGAACCCCACGCCCTGAGAGTGATGCTGATGAGAGCTAGCCGGATGTAAGTATCCTGAAGATACCTTTCAATCGAAACACAACACTGGCGCATCCAACTGGGATTCTTTCGATATTGCGAACTTTTATTTTGGGAATTGTTTTGTGAAGCTCTGTTTTTTTAGTGTATTTTTTTGCTTTCATTGTGACGTCATATGTTTTCTTGCTTTGATTTTAGAATGAATTGTTTTTGTTTTGATTGCTTTTGCATTTTGCTGTAATGTCCTTTTGACGATTAAAAATTATGATAGAATTTTTATATCAATATAAATTGACATGCAATCTTTGAGAAGCCTGAAAAATAGATCATTAAATCTTTTATCATTTGCTAAGAAACCTCGTCGTATTTTAATTTTTTATGCCAAATTTCATTTTTTCTTCAACATTTGGTATTTCTGTCTATTTTGATTCTAACACTATTTTGGTCGCTTCCTTTTTGTTTTTTGCATTTGCGTAAATGTGCTTTGACGATTTAAAATTCTGTGAAATTTTAATATCAATAAGATGTACATGCATTTTTGAGAATTCATTTGAGAAAGCATCATTATTTTGTTTTATTTTTTTTTCACAGAAATCTAGTTTTGTTTATTTTACATAAGTACCTACCTTGAAATTGATGCATTATTTGTTGCTAGGCAAATAAACTTTCACTTTATGTTTTTTTTTCATAAAAGCTTTTAACAAACTTTTTTTCCACATTAAAGGATTCTCAGAAGTATTTTATTTAATGTAAGGATTAAGTGTTTGGTAATTCATGATGTTTTTTTCCCCCATTTGGTTTTTTTAATGTGCTATTCTCAAAAACATTTTACAATTTTTTTTTTTTCGGGGTAGACTGGTGATTGACTCCTTTCGGAAATTTACTAGGAACTATGGCTATTCTGTTGGCTGCCATTTGTAAATAATTTTATAGATTAGCTTTAGGTACTTTTGTGTGTTGTCAGGGAACATTGAAATCGTTCCAAGAACCCTCAAAAAACGATAGAGGATTGTAATTTTTGTAAAAAGGTAGCTTAGGATTCATTTTAGTTTAATATTTACGATGGTTTTATTTCTTGCAAGCCAATAGCATATCACTTTTGTGCGATGTTTGACTGATATACGGGTCACTTGGAGATTTAAACTTGAACGGTTCTCAAAAAACATCGGAGAAATTTTGTTTTATAGTGTACAAATAGGTAATTTAGTTAGAATTAGGATTTCTTGACTACATTTGTTTTTATGTATGTAAATATCTTCAACAGTTTTTTTTTTGTGTAAAATTTCAATGGTTTCCCGAATTAACCATTTGGAAAAAGATTGAATAATGAAGTTTCTTTATTCTTCTAAAAAATGAAGTGGCGCCATTGAGAAAGAGTGGGAAAATGTGGTCCTTTGGGCAAGGGAAGCCGTTTTCCGGGATTCTACTTTCGTAGGTCCGTGTGTGGATTTTCCACGGTATGTTGATGTAGGGATGAAATTATCACTGCTTTGAGTGGAAATTGTTGTAAGGGGAAGAAATGCTGGCCTTTTTCTTGGAAAAGGGAGCGCATTTTCTTGAGATGTTACGTTTCGTAAATCTGGGATCTGATATGCACTTTTGTGTATAAGATGACACTTAAAGCCTTGTTCATTTTGTCGAAGGGGGAAAATGTCTGTGAGAACAGACGTGTTTGAGGCTCGAAAGAGCTGGTGTATTTGTAATATTTCGTTTGTGTATTCCATTATCACTTTAAGATGTTTTATATGGAATGTTCCACTCTTTTTTCGAGTGAGTTCGTAGTGGATTTTACGCACTAACATATTAAATATTTTGAGCGAGTCTTGGATGTTGTCTCTAAATGTATTTTTTTGTATTCAGCTCAGAACTTATTGTTATATAATAGTCGACTCCTGTAACGAGTTATGACTTGGTTAATATAAGTACCAGTGTAAAATATGTTTTGATTGCTGTGATTATTATTTATTGTTTAGAGTTTTCGACATGTTTTGGTGAAGAAAAAAGGCCTTGTTACAAGATCGCTTTTAATCCGCGTCTTGTCGGTTATTGGAACCACCTTGAAATTTCCCAAACCAAATCGATAATTCTCACAGCCACCAGTTTTCTTCTTCCTTCTTTCTGGTGGGTTGATAGGATAGAAGGATGTTCCTGTAAATCCCCATTTCCTTTTTGTGTTCCCATAAAATTTTCAATTTTCTTAATGGCCAAAGACCTGGTGTTATGTGTGAAGACTGTTGTGTTGCTCCTGGTTTTCTTTCTTTATTTTTGTGAGAAAGGGGAATGTTATGTTATTTTAAATAACATATTATAAAAAAACAATCCCGAAGTGTGCAGTGTGTGTTTGTGGGCCGAACGGAGCCGAACGGTCACGGAAGCGGCCGAACGGCACCGTATGAACTAATCAGGCCGTCGTTCGTTAGTTCCCGGCGAGATGTGAAGTGAGTCAGACGTTAGCGACCAAGCACCAAGCGGTGCAGGAGGAGGCACTACGATGGAGCTCCCTCCCCCCCCTCCATCTACTTGGATTTCCTGCCAGCAAGGCACCCGCCTTGTGGACCAGAGGCTTAGGAGCGCCCACCCAGGGGCTCCCACGTGTGGAGGCGTCCACCTTGTGAACCGCCCCTAGCCTGGGGCGCTGCCCCAGGCCTTCCGTTTAGAACTCCAGCCAACGGAATAGGGAGTGTTCTAGTGACAACCTGCAGGTCGTGCCAATCCCTAAATTCCCCTTTATCCCCATATTAGTAGATTAAATAAACCCTTATTTCTTCATGTTAAACTTATCTTTTAATTATACAACCTTCCCAAGATATAAGTAAGCAAAACCGAAAGAAAGACCCCCACGCCCTGAGAGTGATGCTGATGAGAGCTAGCCGGATGTAAGTATCCTGGAGATACCTTTGAATCTAAACATAACAACGTGTCTAAATGTAATATATATTTGCGACTTAGATTATAGATGCTAATGAAAATTCGCACCTCTTACTATCTTGTCCTCTCCAAATCTCCTGTCTTGAACTCTTGTTTTCAAAGTAGACTAAAATTTATACAATTTGATTAGTCCGGTCGATAGCTCAGTTGGTAGAGTGCTTGCATTCTACCCCTTGAGCTCGGGTTCGAATCCCACCGAGGAGGGTGTCAGAAATGATTTCCTATTTCGGTGTTTATTTCTAACCCCATAATAAAAATACCGGCAAGGTTTACTCAGCCTTCACAAGAAATGAGTACCAGCCCCCTCGGGAGCTGGGAAACCCTCACTTCAACTGAAGTGATTGGCGTAAGGCCGGCCCCCTTACCTGTAAAAATAAATAGGTTTAACTTGCCACATGCGACCCCTTCGGGGATAACGCGGCAAGAAGCTACACTATATGAGTAGCTTAGTTGCGTTGCGTTGCGATAGCAGAATCAACTCGTTATATCAAATACTTACCGAGATGAAGCCATCTGAAAATTGCCTTTTTTTTTCTTCTAAAAAAGTTAAATTTTAAGATTTGGACAATTTTGTTTGGTCAAATGTTCTTGTAAGATTTTTTTATTATTATTGGCAACATTTGATAACGAGATCAGGTGATCACGCGCGGCCATGTTATACTGCTATATGATCGGTAGATATGGCAAAACTTCTCACCCAGGTGTGGCTCGAAATATTTCCACACCAATGTTTTCATACAATTTTACTCCGTGTTTATAAGGAGCCATTATTATAATTTATACGTACACCACCTAGCAGCATCCATTATTCCGATGGGACATTAAGAATACCAGAGTAATTGCAGCAATGAGTCACTGACAGTCCCGCAGGAGTACCAACGCAGAATAAATTAATTTAGCCCTTGTATGACGTGTAGGTAGCACACACCGTGTTAACATGCCTGCCGCAGGAACGGTGTGTAAATAATCAAACTGGTTTGTTACTCATCGAGACAAGATGGCGCGACTTTTTTATCGTTTAGAAATTGTTGGAAATTTCCCTGTTTTGTAATGGAGACGGATCTGTCACTTAAAAAGAAAATAGCGTGAACGCTAAAGATCTCTTTTTTATCAGAGGGGAGAAATTCTGTAGTTGTTAACATTTTACAATCGATTGCAAAAATGCTTCCT
The DNA here is from genome assembly GCA_951799405.1 of Agapetus fuscipes. NCBI lineage: Eukaryota > Metazoa > Arthropoda > Insecta > Trichoptera > Glossosomatidae > Agapetus > Agapetus fuscipes. The sequence continues at coordinate 11,315,131 of OX637362.1, forward strand.
CTTTCTAAAAAATCATTCTTTTGAGCTCTCGTAGGAGGATTAGCAAATATCTATTTGCCAATATAACCAGAAACTCTCCTTGACTGATAGGTTGGTATAAGGCTGACCCCCCGTGCTGTAAGAACTGATTCGCTTTTGCAAATGCTACCCCGGTTTCAGGGAAAGTCTGCAGTGCAGGAGTTTAAAGGTTTATGTTCATGTGAGGTTTTGTTTATTTGTATGCACACATCCGGTCCGGGTCCGGTCAATAGCTCAGTTGGTAGAGTGCTTGAATTCCATGCCGTGAGCCCGGGTTCGAATCCCACCGAGGGTGTCGGAAATGATTTCCCGTTTCGGTGTTTGTTTCAAACCCAAAAATAAAATACCGGCAAGGTTTACTCAGCCTTCACAAGAAATGAGTACCAGCCCCCTCGGGAGCTGGGTAACGCCGGCCCTCTTACCTGTAAAAATAAATAGGTTCTACTTGCCACACGCAAAAACCCTTCGGAGATAACGCGGCAAGAAGTTACACTATATGGGTAGCTTAGTTGCGTTAGTTGCGTTGCACATGCAGTATGTGTAGGCGCGATCCTACATGTGCCTGTCTGTGGGCATGCATTTAATATGAGCCTTAAATGTAAACATATTATCTTTGCAGCTTAGATTATAGATTACAGATCATAGAACTCTCGATGTAGTTTTCCTCAAGCGTCTGTCCCCTCAATGAGGTATGCAACTTAGATTAGATTAGTGTTGCCTGTATAATAAGTCAATCCCTTGGAGGCTTACCACCCATGCTGCAAAAAATGGTTCACATTGCCAATGTCACCCCTGTTTCAGGTAAGGTTGGCAAAAGTTGCAGTTGCAGGGTATAGGCATGTCTAGATAGAGTTGTAAGCTTTGTTTCTGTTTCCACGTAACGCATGTACGTTACGTAGATTATGATGTTCGGAAGGGCGGGCTGTACGGGGCACGTACCCGACCATAATATCACTCAACAGCCACCGCAAGAGTCAACGAACCCAGCAGGCGGTGCACTGTCCACTGCGCCTGGATGCGATAATGCAAGAATCAATCTGCAATCGCCGATGAGTCTCTTGTCAGTCACGGAACGATTGCTTGGCAATAGGGTAATTGCAGTGGGAGGGAAAACGATTTAAAATATTATGGTTGTGTAGAGTACATTCAAAGGATCACAACGATATATTTTTTAAGTAGTAAAAATAAAGATATCCTTGATAATTTTCAAAAGTAAAATGCCGAGAATTTGAGTACAGCTAAAACGCAGCGCGGCCGGCTAGCCACGCTGTGATGTCAAATTGACGTAGATGGATCCGACAGACTACCTGGACCCAACGGTACACTCCGAAGATCCATCGACGTCACATCCACATAGATTTAAAAAAATGTCCTGTTTTACCGGAAATTGAAGCTACAATTTAAAAACTAAGGCAGATATTATTTTTTTTTAAAAACGCAGATGCATTTTTAAAAATGAAGTTTATTATTTTATGAAATCAATAAAAAAGTGAAATTACCCTTATTATTGACTATAGCGACTAGCCAACCGCTGATAATGCCCATCGGAGCAATGGGCGAAACTGTCCGGAAAGAATCAACCAGACTACATAGCCCATTGACATAGCCCGAATAAAGTGATTGTTGTGTCAACAAGAACCGGCCGTCAAAGCTTCAATGTACCCTATTATTGTTGACAAACCAAGGGAATAGCATCATTTATCTATCACCAAACAGTCACTGGTCGCTGCATGTGTCAAAAACTAGTATCAATTTGATTGCTGGATATGTAGAAACTCCAATTTAGACTCTTTACAGACTAGACGCGTTCTGCACGGTTTGTCTATGGATAACAGGGTCAGAAGTCTAGTAGTGTATGGGGATGTATGAAAACTTTCACACAGATTGTCTGGTAATCCATGTACAAACGGGGTGGAATGCCGTTACTCGTTAGTGTGAAAAGCGCATTAGAGATTTGTTGTATACATCGTAACGTGTTATGTTATTTTAAAATAACATAGAGAGAACAATCTCGAAGTTTACAGTGTGTTTTGTGGGCCGAACGGAGCCGAACGGTCACGGAACCGGCCGAACTGCGCCGTGTGAACTAATAGGGCCGTCGTTCATCAGTTCCCGGCAAGATGTCAACGGATTAAGACGTCGGCGACCAAGCACCAAGCGGTGCAAGAGGGGGCATTACAATGGAGCTCCCTCCTCCCCATCTACTTTGATTTCCTGCCAGCAAGGCACCCGCCTTGTGGACCAGAGGCATAGGAGACATAGTGCGTAGGAGCGCCCACCCAGGGGCTCCAACGTGTGGAGGCGTCCGCCTCGTGAGCCACCGTTAGCCTGGGGCGCTGCCCCTGGCCATTCAGTTCGGAACTCTAGTCAACAGAGTAGGGAGTGTTTTAGTGACAAGTTCAGGTCTGGCCATTCCCTTATTTCCCATTTTTCCCCCATATTACTAAAGTAAATACACCCTTATTTGTTCATGTTAAACTTATCTTTTAATATAAAACCCTTCCCAAGATGCAATAACAATCGCTTTATTCGTCGATATGACGTCACTCTAAAAAAAATGGTTTTTTGAACGTGTGCATTTTGTAGGTATGCGAATCTTAGTGTATTTTTAACTATCTACATAATTTTGCATTGTCGTTGTGACTCTCTGTCTTGCCTTTAGACCGGCCAAGTAACATCATCTAATCTAATCTAAGTTGCAAATATATGTTACATTGGAGATTCACATTACATGCATTCCAACCAGGCACGTACAAGTTCGCGCTTGCACATGCCTCATGTGAACCTACAACATAAATACCAAATCTCAAATGGACATACACCCTGCAACTCTTGCCGTCCTTCCCTGTAACAGGGGTGACATTGGCAAAGTGAACCATTTTTTACAGCATGGTTGGTCAGCCGCATACCAACCTATAAGACAGCATTTTTTTTTTAATTTCCGTGACTTATAGGTTGATATGAGGCTGACCACCCATACTGTAATAATGGTTCACTTTGCCAATCCCACCCCTGTTTCAGGGAAGGTCGGAAAAAGTTGCAGGGTTTATGTTTATTTGAGGTTTATTTTGAATTTGCAAGAACACATTCAGCATTTGTACACGTGTCTGTTTGTGGGCATGCATTGGATATGAGTTTTGAATGTTAATATATCGTTGCAAATTAGATTATATATTATATAGATATCTATCTAAAATCTAAATCTTAATCTCAGCTGCAAAGAAATGTATCATTTGAGATTCATATTAAATGCATTCCCACAAGCAGACATGCATAATTTCGCGCTTACACATGCCGCATGTGGACCTACAATATAAAAAACCCAATCTTAAATGAACATAAGCCCTGCAACTCTTGCCGACCTTCCCTGAAGCAGGGGTGACATTGGCAAAGTAAACCATTTTTTACAGTACCTATGGGTGGTCAGCCGCATACCAACCTATCAGTCAAGGAGTACCTACAAGCAATTAATACAATCAAATATGTACATATATAAAACAAATAAACTCTAAACAATTAAACAGTAAAAAATTAAAAAAACTACAAAACATATTTTTTAAATTTAAAAGCCTCAGATTTAACCGCCAGCATTATAGATCAACCGCCATTTCTTTCGATCCTTGCATACTTCTTTCATTTCATCCAGAGCCATAACCTTTTTCATACAAGCTCTCGTTTTATTATGACTCTGGATATCCCATTCATTCGCTATTTCGAAAATTTGGTCCATCCATACCTTTCTTGGTCTTCCTCTTCCACGACATCCATCAATTCTCGCAGCATACACTTTCTTCTATCCCTGAGAAATTTCTTATTAGTAATTTACAAGTCGCTCGGTGTGGTAGACCCCAGGTTAATTCAAGCCTTGAGTAAACCACAGAGCACGCTATTCAACCAATTGCAGGAGAAACCATCATAAAAATATATGTAGCTAACTATATCTACAGTCATTACGGACTTGAAGAAGGCTGATGGCTGCCTTATTTAATAATCTGTTCCCATATCTTTCCTCGAACGCATCCATGTTGAAATTTTAACTCTTTCAACTAGCATTCCGCTAACATTTCAATGTTTACCTACTCTAAAATATAAGGACCTATCAAACATTGACTAAATAAATAAAAATTTAAAAACGCAACTAAGCTACACATATAGAGTAACTTCTTACCTGCGTTATCCCCGAAGGGGTCGCACGTGGCGCTTCGGGACCTATTTATTTTTACAGGTAAGTGGGCCAGCCTCACACCAACCACTTCAGTTGAAGTGGGGGTTTCCAGTTCCCGGGGGGGCTGGTTTTCATTTCTTGTGAAGTCTGAGTAAGCCTTTAAGATCGAACCCTTGCTCTCGGCATGGAATGCAAGCATTCTACTAATTGACCTACCTTTTTACGAGCTTGATCGTCGTCAGACCCAGTTGCTGTAAGGCTGGATGGACCTTTTGATGACTGGTCTTTGGTAAAGGTTTATGAATTTTTCAACCCAGCGAAGAGAAAATTTGAAAATATAAATGGTTTATTTTTTGGTGCTCCGCTGGGATTCGAACCCGCAACCTTCCATTTACGAGTCCGAAGTGTTACCACTGGACTACGAACCGGTCTAAGTAAAAGTAAGGTTATATATTTTTGACAGATGGATGACAATACTACCAACCATAATATAAGCATTGCGCAATTTTTTTGAAACTTGTTTTTCCCCATTTTTTTATTGCAATGTCAACACTCGTGCAACCAGTGTTCGATCTTTGTCATCACAAAATATATTCAAATAAAATGACAAGGATATCGAGCTGTGTTTGCAATATTTATGATAATGTATGCAAATCCATCGCTGTGACGAAATTTCTTAATAATATTTAACATATCTTTGTTCATATTTTAATCGGTCCATTAGTGAAATGCTCACAAGCGTAACAATGGGCTCAGAAGCGCTATTCCGCTAAATTCCTTACGACCGTAAGGCGACGAGCTGGTGATTCTAATCTAATCTAAGCTGCAAGGATATATACCATTTAAGATTTATATCAAATGCATTCCCACAAGCAGACATGTATAATTTCGCGCTAACACATGCCGCATGTGGACCTACATTATAAGAACCCATCTCAAATGAACATAAGCCTTGCAACTCTTGCCGTCCTTCCCTGAGACAGGGGTGACATTGGCAAAGTGAACCATTTTTTCCCAGTATGAGTGGTCAGCCGCATACCAACCTAATTCGTGTCCAAAAATAAGGTGTTCTATGATTTTTTATCTATGGAGTTCTTTTGCAAGCGCTAGCGCTCCCGACTTGTATCTACGGATATCCAAAGTGTAAGGAATTTAGCAGAATAGCGCTTCAGAACAATCTAAAAATCCGTCGGCTTTGTGACGTAGGTACCCATAGTAAAAAAATGGTTTCTCATTGTGAAACGTATGCAGTTGACAGTGATGCTAGATGCAGTACTTTGAACTACCTGCATAATATGTATTGAAGTTATGACTCTCTGTCCTGTCCATATCCCGGCCAAATGATATCACAATTTATCCTTACTTAAATCTGTCTGCAAATTCTGTATCCCAAACCAACGGAGTCAAAATACTAAAGACTTCCCTGGGGGCGGGATTTATACTGAAAGTATGTGTCCTCATTGCTCTTCATGTATACAAACTGTGTACGAATGCAAATAATACAACTTCCGTGAACATTTCTCACTTTTTTGTCTATCTCCCTCGAATTTCTTACATTCAATTCATTCGTTCTTTTCGCCTGCGAATCAAAACATCCCTGAACTTGACCAGTCGAAGACTAGTGGTCGAGGATTCAGACTTGTAATAAAATTAGAAGGTAGTGGGTTCGACAGCCAGCGGAGCACAAAAAAAAACACTTTTATCCAAGACGGGTCACAAAGGTTCATTCAGCCTCACAGCAACTAGGTCTTGCTGGAGCTAGGGTTTCTGTAACCGGCTTGTATGGGGAAAAGTTAGTATTAATTTAGTATGGCCCGCGGGGTTACCAGCTATACGACATCGCTCAGGTAGGCCACCCGCAAGACCATAAACAATATTATTTATGTACCTTCCAGTCTGCAACATTGTTTTTATTGCTGGCAATTTTATACCACCTGGTGCAAGATAAAATCTTTATTTAATCAATAATCCAAGTTTCAAAGGTATATTTACATTCAAGATTCAAGATTTGTTTAATACATTCAAGTTGTTTAATACATTCAAGATTTGTTTAATATAATCATGGACAGTTGCATAAAAGAAGCTGGAATATCAGAGAGCGGAGTGAAAGTGGGTGAAACAAGAGTTGGAGTACTTCTTTATGCTGATGATGCTATAGTTTTAGCTGACTCGGCGGAGGAACTCCAAGCGATGTTAACCAAACTGAATGATGAATTTTGTAAAAATAGCTTGAAAGTGAATGCGAATAAGACAAAAATATTAGTTTTTGACAGGAATGAAGTATGTGAGGAACTTACAGTTAATTTGAATGGGAAAAAAATTGAAGTAGTGAATGAGTTTGACTATTTAGGAAGCAAGTTTGAGGCGAATGGTAAGATGACGAAGGAATTAGAGAAGCGTGCCAGCAAAGGAAGATGCGTGATAGGAGCGTTTGGTAGAATAGCGAAGAATAAAAGGATACCAAAGAAAATGAAAATGGCGGTACACAATTGTATATTGTTGCCGACCCTGATGTATGGAAGCGAGTCATGGACGGTGAATGAAAGAGAAGTAAATAAGGTATGCACCGTAGAAATGGCTCATTTAAGAAGTATGACAGGAAAAACACTGAAAGATAGAGTGAGAAACGAATGGGTTCTGAATGAATGCGGAGTAAAAGAAAGCGTGAAAGTGAAAGTTCAAAGAAGTGTGATGCGATGGTTTGGACATATTGAAAGGATGAATGAAGACCGACTGACAAAAAGAGTGTATAAAGGGAATGTAATAGGTAAGCGTGGAAGGGGAAGACCTAGAAAATAATGGATTGATCAGATAAGTGAGATTGCGAATGAATGGAATTTACAGAGTGGAAACAAGAGAAGAGCATGCATGAAAAGAGTGATGAAATTGGATGAGATGAAGGAAGTATGCAGGGACAGAGTCAAGTGGAGGCACTTATGTGGAGGTACTGGCCACCCCTAGAGGAATGACGGCAGGATACAAGACAAGACAAGACAATTCATATTTGATGCATGCCCACACGTTCGCTTTTACACTACCGCATGTGTACTACTTACGCAGTAAAAACCCAAATTATACAGGTGGCAGCTCTGCAGAAGCTCTGGTCACCCTAGCGGAATGGCGACAGAGTCACTCAAATAACCATAAACCTTTAACTTTTGCCGCCCTTATCTGTAACTGGAGAGACATTGGTGAAGTGAACTATTTTTTACAGCTTAAGTGGTTGACCTCGTACCAAATTGTAGATGAGAAAAACATTATTCATTGTATAAAAAACAGACTATGTAAAAATGAAAAAATACATAATAACAATTTTAAAATTCAAAGCGGCCAGCATTACAGATCAACCGCCATCACAAAAAAATCACATTAGGTACTTTCACCATGTTGCATGAAAGTAATGGACTCGTACAAAATTAGAGTTTTTTTTAGGTGACAATAACGTCACAGGCTTATACGACTAGGGTCCTTAGCAACCCAGCGGTGTGACGTATATTTTTTTGTAAATGGAATTTGAACCGAGCCCATACAATAAAACCGATCACATTCCAATATAAATAAAGTAGGAAATAATCTTACATGTTTTATTTTTTAATTAAATTTACGGATTGATCGACATCTTGTAAATCTACAATATTTATTTTGGATAATGCTGCATTAATTTGGTTGGATTTACAATTCACGTAATAGTTATCGATCTAACGTAAATACATTTGGTGTGTGTGCCAAAATTCCAATTAAAAATCAATCATCATGTCGAAATGACATCACTGATGTGTTTTTCCATGTTGTGCAATTTCGCGAGTAAAATTACCAACAATAATAATAGCAGTTATGTTAATAAAAAACTGAATTTTACTGGTTACTTGCTTTTTGGATCTATTGTTATCCAGAGTCATAATAAAAGGAGAGCTTAAGTATGAAAAAGGTTATGACTCTGGATGAAATGAAAGAAGTATGTAAGGACAGGAAAAAATGGCGGCTAATCTGTAATGTTGTCGGCTTATTTATTTATGCATTCATAATTTTATGTTTTTTTTTTTTGTATACCTATTGACTTTTTTTAATAGATTTATTTTTGAGGTTTTGTTGTTTTTGTTTATACATTAATGTTATTAAATATTTGTATTCCTTGACTTATAGGTTGGTATGAGGCTGACCACCCATACTGTAAAAAAATGGTTCACTTTGCCAATGTCACCCCTGTTCCAGGGAAGGTCGGCAAAAGTTGCAGGGTTTTGTCCATATGAGGTTTGGATTTAAATTTGTAAGTTAACATTCAGCATTTGTAAACGCGAACTTACACGTGTCAGTTTGTGGGTATGCATTTGATGAGCTTTGAATGTATCTTTGCAACTTAGATTATAGATTGTCGTGGTCTTTCGGAGCTGGACCTTCCGGACGTTTCGCCTATGTCTGTTTGTGCGACCCTTCGCGTGATGATGATGAGGTGTGATGTTGATGAACTGTCGTGAAAAAATAAAAATAAAGTTTTATTGTCTACGGAATTTGTGTCGGGTCCGAGCCCTTAGCCAAAAATATATAAAAGCTTCGCCTTATAATATTTTTTTCATTTACCTATCTATCTAAGATTCATATTAAATGTACCTAGGTACTATATCTTTGCAACTAAGATCTTTCCGTGAAACAGGGGTGACAATAGCAAAGTTAATAATTTTTTTACAGCATAGGTGGTCAGCCTCATACCAACCTATATGTCAAGGAATACAAACAATTAACTGCAGTTAACTATATAAAACAATCACTAAGTTAAATAATAAAATTAAAATCAAAATAAAACCTACCTACTAATTATTTTTTTAATATGGAATTATTTCTAACTTTAATATTTAAAAAAAAAAATTAAACAGTACACTTTTAGTTTTTATTTTGACTAGTGCTGTCATCAACATGGTTAAATTTTGATGAACGCGAATAATTTTTGATGGCTATCCAATTGCAAGACGTAGGCACAAAATTTGTACCTACCACGTTTATTCATTCGGTAGGTATAAAAATCGAATTTAGAACTTTTTAGGGCTTGCAGGATGCAAATTTATTTTGACTGCAGCCTTGAAGAATATAATTTAAAAATCAAACTGTCACCACACACGTCAAATTATTTCCGCATTCAAAACAAATTTCATGAACCAATCAAATCAAAATGCTTACACTTTTTATTAAATTCTTAAAGTATTTGATACTTTTTATGTTTCGAAATTAATTTTATTCAAACATTAAAAAATGTAGTAATTTTATCTTATGATTTTAATGATTTATGTATTCTTTATTGAACTGTTAAAATTTAGAATGTCTGCCACATCAATAGTCAGCCATCTTTGTCATTTTTTACAAGGTCCTTTCTTTCGTAAAAATATTTCAAAATAACTTAATTTACTATTAAAATTGAAAAAAAAACTTTCAATTTCATATATTCTTATTATTCGTTATAATTTACTTTTACATAAATTTCTTATTAGAATATTGTTTTTGCGATGTTATTGCTCCTTGACAATGAACTCTAACTATAAATCAATGGCCGCCATTAATTAACTGTGAACTTTTACATTGTTTTTGAGACATTGCTACTCATTCACTTGTATTTAATGCTCCCATAAAAAAAAACATTGCGTGTTTGCAAATAAAATTATGAATCGAATCATTATTTTATTCTTTATTTACGCTGTATAACACCGCACAATAATGGCGTGACGGTTATATTACAATAAGTCTATTTACTTTTACCCAGTTACCCACTTTTACTTATTTCATGTCGCCATTAAATAGTTATCAATCAGATGTAAAGACATCTTCATGGAACGAGAAATCTCTCTTTACTTTTGTTATTTTCCAGCAATTATTTCTACATTTGATGAGATTGGGATCAAAACTTATTCTTACTTCTTTAGCTATGGCCTATGCACATACTTTTCGGTAACTTCTGATAGCCACTTACGTTATACGGTCTACCTGCACAGGGGTTGAAGGTTGAAGTCTCGCCGGCCGTCGGTATTGTTACGATTTTAGGGTTCCAAAAGTCTTTCAATTAAAAAATACTGGTCTTCTCATACAGTTGTTTATTTATAATTTATTTTCACAAAGATAGTCTCGACTATTCCATTACACTTGGTTTCTGTTCACTGGTTTTGGTTCAATGTAGTTGTAAAGCTCGTAGGATACTGGCTCTGCAAGCAACTTGCATCCTTTTTATACTCTTCAAAACAGTACAATCTAGATCTATATTCGCTAGACAGTTCCAGAAAGGCGTAGTAATCATTATTTCTCGATGCTTCAAGTATTTTATTAAATTATTCCTACCCACACAATACAATACAGAATTCCTATAACTGTAACTAATACCTACTTATTTTAAATATTTATATTTCATATTTACAGTATATAACTTACTGTATCTATTTGAAGATAAGACCGAATAAAACATGGCGGTGCCTAAACAGCTGATCGTTGTACCATACAAAATGGATCAGCTGTTGATACATCGCCATGTTTCATTTCGTTCTATCTTCAAATATATATGGTAAGGTCTATCGACAGTCGTCGAGACTCCCATCCCAGAGATTGTTGTGACAATGGCCTGTACAGGTCAACCGCACGTCGCGTCGTGTATGTTGACGTTCCGGTGTACCGGAGAGTGTGTAGTGTCACCTGTGCAGGTTAAAAAAACTGCACGGTTCTTTCGCCACACACGCTCCGGTCTGCAAAGGTTTGCTGGCATACAAGACTGACGTTTCCTCGGCGAGAAAAAAGTTCCAAATTCCAAAGGTTCCAAAAAAGTTCCAAATTTTTTTGTGTAGGTAGATGAGGATTGTGTGGAATCCATCGATATATAGCACTAATAAACCTCCATGGTGGGCATATTATAGGGAAATACAAATTTGGATACATAGATACTTTTTTGGCTGACAGCTTAGTTAGTAATATTATTAACAATTCGAGTGTGTTGGTTCTGTGGTAGTATGGTGAAAAATACGAGTGTGTAGGTACATGAAAAAAAAAAGTGTGTACAAACATGCTATGACGGAGAAATTTCCAATCAAAATTGTTGTTTTTATTTTAAACATTTGAAAACAAGTCTTGTATGATAAATCTCGATTGCAAAAGAAAAATGACAAAACGACGGCGGTAGACGAAAACCTGTTGCGGCCGATTTCTTTGAAATTTCAATAAATATTACAATCGATAAAGTCAAGAATAATTGATTACAAAAACGTGGAAACGAAAGTGCCCTGCTTTACTATCGGCCATTATTGTCAGCATCGAAATGATGGCAGAACGGACGAAATCAAAATAACTGTCCATTGTGATGCTTTGTGAGAAAAAATATACCTACCTTAATTTGAACTTGGCTAGCAATGCTTTTAATCGATTGCTTTTTAAATGCGAGCAACATTACAAAAATAGAACGTTCAAAATTTGAAATCTCATATTTGAATCAAACCGGAAACGAGTGAATCCATAGACAAATAACATTATTATTATAAAGGCTAATGACTTACTCGTAAAACAAAAGATGAAATAATGTTTTACCTAGCATTTAAAACTGCAGATTTTTAGTTTAAAGATTGATGTGAAATAAATGATATGATAGAGCTCGAGATAAATAATATTGTTATGAAAAAAGTAGGTATAAACAAAATAATAGGTGCATATAGATTCTAGCTGTAGGATGAATTATTATTAAGTAGGTACCTAGAGTAAGGAAATATTATGTAAGTAATAATTGAGTAGTCCAATTGCAAACAGCGCTATGTTAAAAATTTTTTTTTTTTTGTTTTTGATGTCATTATATTGGATTTTTAAAAACGCTTATGTGTATTTTATTAAACTATTCAAAAACTCGCTACGTTACGTATAATTTGAGGCTTAATACGGTATACTCTTGCAAAAGTCGCTATGATATTTGACAATCCACTTTCAAAACTGTCTATGTTACTGTTCACTTGCAAATGGCGCTAAGACACCAACATCCTCGTGCAAATCCCGCTATCTTGCCTGTAAAACAAAAGCTCCAAATCAAATTTAAAAAATAGCAATTATATTTCCGGTAGTTGGGCATTCTTTCTTGCCCCCTGACCGTATATTTGGCAATATTGAAAGAGAGATTAAGACTAAGAGAGGCTTAGTTTTACGACTTACTGATTCAAAACTGTCTATGTTAATTCCATACAACTGCAAAGATGTCTATGTTACAAATACTTTTGCAGAACTTGCTATGTTCAATTTTAATATTCAAATTACAAGAATTATATAATACCGAGATTTCATTTTTGATAATAAAATAATTTCTAAATAATACCACTGTAGAATTATTATAATGTAACAACATTTTCTTCAATAACTTAACTAGGAGATGTTTTTATTGAATTTCGTAAAAAAAACTTTTTTTAACATAGCGCTGTTTGCAATTGGACTACTCAATTGTATTCGAAGCTTTTGGAATATCATAGACGTTTCCAGGCGAAATTAAGTTCTAGAAAGTTTGATAGCCATAGCTATTAAATGTGCAACTCGCCTGCAGATGAGTCGCAGTGTCCAAGTACTAGTAGCCTTTATAGGCCAAGACAACGAGAGTGAACTATCCATGTGAATTGTAAAATAAATTGTGAACAAAGTAAATTACTTAAAACTAAAAACTTCGGCAGTTTTAATCAAGAAGATCAATATTTTAACTTAAAAAAAAACATTAGAACCCTAAAAACACTACAATATGAAGAAGGGAATGCCATGTGTACGGTAAATTATGTATTCTTATAGTCTGCATCTAAGTTGGCTGGTCAAAAGCAAGCCAGACGTCTGACACAGTTGCAGAGGATAAACAAAAAGCATTGTAAAAAGTGATTGGATAGAAAGTCGAACAGGTTGCAAGCATGACTGACTACTGACGGACTCACGGGGCAGAGGCGGGAACTCGGCGCTTTCCGAGAAAACGTTATATTCTTCTTCTTTTGGTACCACTTCAATCGAAGATTGGCGATCATCATGGCTCTTTGACCTTGGATGCTGCGGCTCAAAACAGGGACATTGTGTTTGTTTATTTTTTACTACATATCTGCTACTTTACTACTACTCTAATCTAATCTAAGTTGCATTGGAGATTCACATTATGAGCATTCTCACAAGCAGACATGTACAAGTTCGCGCTTGCACATGCAGCATGTGAACCTACAACATAAAAACCAAATCTCAAATGGGCATACACCCTGCAACTCTTGCCGTCTTTCCCTGAAACAAGGGTGACATTGGCAAAGTGAACCATTTTTACAGCATGGGTGGTCAGCCGCATCTAATCTAATCTAATCTAAGTTGCAAATACATGTTACATTGGAGATTCACATTATGTGCATTCTCACAAGCAGACACGTACAAGTTCGCGCTTGCACATGCCGCATGTGAACCTACAATATAAAAACCAAATCTCAAATGGGCATACACCCTGCAACTCTTGCCGTCTTTCCCTGAAACAGGGGTGACATTGGCAAAGTGAACCATTTTTACAGCATGGGTGGTCAGCCGAATACCAACCTATAAGTCAAGGAACTGCTGTAATGGGATATACAGTGGCTTGCCACTGGTACAGTTGGGTAGACTTCAATATGTGGTTAATGCTGCGGCACGATTGGTCTGCAATTTAAAATTTACTGAGCACATCACACCCTCACTCAGGGATCAGCTTCATTGGCTGAAAATAAAGGAGAGGGTGGAGTACAAGGTCTGCTTAACTGTAGTTAAGTCCTCGCAGAACATTGCGCCACTGTATGTCTCAGAGCTACATATCGCACGCTTAATAATAAAGAGCAATAACTCGAAAATTCGGAAAATCGAGATTTTGTAATAAAACGCTAGAACAATGCGAGAAGAATAGGTAGAATGCGACAGCCGTTCAATTTGGACGAATATGACCGAGATAAAACATCGGACGCCTTTTTCATCCCATACAAGTTGTACTGGTTGTCTGAACTTCAAACGTGATTTCCCAACATTCTTGTTTTTGAGTTGTTGCTCTTTATTATTAAACGTGTGATATGTTTGGAGGACACATTAGAGGGTAGGCGGGGACTTTGAGATCTGCATGCAGCACTGCTGTGAATAGACTCAGGGTTTCCCGCAGAAGCAACATGGACAATTATTTAGATTGTACCTTTTGCATTGCCGGCCCTCTGCTGTGGAATGCCTTACCACACGAGCTGAAAGCTGTGGAGAGTGGAAATGTTTTTAAATCAGGATTAGAGACATGTCTGTTCAGGAGGGGCTATGGCTCTGCAGTGCCCTTGCGGTGAACTCACAAAAAGGCACTAAAAATATTGTCAAATTATTATTATTATCTACATATTTTTTTCAAAAGCTCTTTCACAATTTTAATGTTTATTTTATTTTACTTTACAGCTTTCCGAGGACGTGACCAGAAAGCAGTCCGAGTACCAGAAGTACCTGGAGGTGTACAAGCAGCTGAGGAACAAATTCGAAGAGCATTACATCAAATGTAAGTTGATTACATATTAAAAAATTAAAATTAAAAATAAAAAACAAATTGTATCAGGTTACGGGGCGATTAAATTTTACTCACCCCGTAACCTGATACATTTGTTTTTTATTTTTTATTTTAATTTTTAAAAAATGAAAGGTTACAAAGTGAATGCCTCATCAATTAATGATATTGATTACATAAAGGGTGTTTTTTTTAGAGGTATAGAACTTTGAAATGGAATAAAACAAGGATGAATTTTTAAAATTGACATGAAGTTGACTTTATTCGAAAGATAATCCTTTGGCATTATAATTTAAATATGATTTCTGGCATATGACCGCCACGGCTGGCTCGGACGTAATCTAATCTGGAGGTCCAATTTTCAATAACTTTTTCCAACATTTGTGGCAGTATATCGGCAATAACGCGGCGAATGTTGTCCTCCAAGTGGTCGATCGTTTCAAGCTTATCGGCGTAGACTAGCGACTTCACATATCCCCACAGAAAATAATCTAGCGGTGTTAAATCACACGATCTTGGAGGCCAATTCACGGGTCCGGAACGTGAAATTATGCGATTACCAAACGTTTCCTTCAGTAAATCAATTGTGGCACGAGCTGTGTGACATGTTGCGCCGTCTTGTTGAAACCAAAGCTCCTGCACATCATGGTTGTTCAATTGAGGTACGAAAAAGTCAGTAATCATGGCTCTATAGCGGTCACCATTGACTGTAACGTTCTGGCCAGCGTCTTTTTTAAAGAAGTGCGGACCAATGATTCCACCAGCCCATAAAGCACACCAAACAGTCAGTTTTTCTGGATGTAACAGTGTCTCAACATACACTTGAGGATTATCTTCACTCCAAATACGGCAGTTTTGTTTATTGACGTAGCCATTCAACCAAAAATGTGCTTCATCGCTAAACAAAATTCTCTTATGAAAATCGGGATCAACGGCAATCTGGTTTTGGACCCATTCACCGAATCTACGCCTTGCTAGGTGATCGTGTGGCTTCAATTGTTGCACGAGTTGTCTATTCATGTTGAAATGCCAAACTAAACTAAACACAAATCACTTGACAGCTGACAAAATGGCCGCCAGTTAAAACAGTGTTGCCAACTTAAAGTTCTATACCTCTAAAAAAAACACCCTATATTTCTCAATACAGGCACGTCTCTGAGCTAGAGGTTCTTGTTTTGCCGTGTCGTTGCTTTCAACTTCACGGGAAGGTCTTTCGAGAAAAAGGCGCAATCATATTGACTTGACTTATATGTAGGTTGGTATGAGGCTGGCCACCCATACTGTAAAAATATGGTTCACTTTGGCAATGTCACCCCAGTTTCAGGGAAGGTCGGCAAGAGTTGCAGGGCTTATGTTCATTTGAGATTGGGTTTTAATATTGTAGGTCCACATGCGGCATGTGTTAGCGCGAATTTATACGTATCTGCTTGTGGGAATGCATGTTATATGAATCTCAAATTATATATATCTTGGCAACTTAGATTTAGATTATATGTTTTAGATTTAGCACGCCTCTGAGCTAGAAGTTCTTGTTTTGTCGTGTCGTTGCTTTTATTTTCACGGGAAGGTCTTTCGAGAAAAAGGCAATCTCATGTAGGTCCGGTCGATAGCTCAGTTGGTAGAGTGCTTGCATTCTACCCCGTGAGCTCGGGTTCGAATCCCACCGAGGAGGGTGTCAGAAATGATTTCCTATTTCGGTGTTTATTTCAAACCCCATAATAAAAATACCGGCAAGGTTTACTCAGCCTTCACAAGAAATGAGTACCAGCCCCCTCGGGAGCTGGGAAACCCCCACTTCAACTGAAGTGGTTGGCGTAAGGCCGGCCCCCTTACCTGTAAAAATAAATAGGTTTAACTCGCCACATGCGACCCCTTCGGGGATAACGCGGCAAGAAGTTACACTATATGTGTAGCTAAGTTGCGTTTTTTTTTTATGTAGCTTTTGTATTTTTTTATTGATTTTAGAGGCATTCGCTTTGTAATCATTCACCTTAAAAGATAAAAAATGGTTATTTATGCCACTGCCTAGTAATAATGATAGTCTTTGTAACACGAGTGCTAGTTTGTGCCATGAGGCGCAGCCGAATGGCACAATAGACAGCAAGAGTGTTACAAAGACTAATTACGTGCAGTGGCATACAATACTTTTTCTACGACCATGAAATAAATAACAAAATAGTAAATAATAGTCATTATAATGTACTCGTCCATTTGAAGTAATTAATACCCCACCTTTGTCAAACCGTGTAATTTATCATTCCCCTCGATTATCTAATCTAATCTGCAAAGATATATTACACTTGGGATTCATTTTAAATTTATGCCCACAAGCAGACACATATAAGGTTGCGCTTATACATGCCGCATATAAGGGTTAATATTCAAACCCAAAACTCAAATAAACATAAGCTCTACAACCACTGAAGCAGGGGTGTCATTGGCAAAGTGAACCAAGTTTTTACAGCATAGATGGTAAACCTCATAGATGGTCAACCTCATACCGACCTATTAGCCAAGTAACTGTTTAAGTTTTTTTTTTTTTGCGGTGCAAATATTTTGCATTATTTACTTTCAAGCCTTCTGTTTTCCTTCGAAAAAAGGAAAGCTACAATTTGGAGTATTTTGATAAATAACATTGATGAATTATTACACTATTTACAATTTTTATTTGACTCTACGCATACAATATATTCATTTTCATTTGAACAAAGATTGAACATAGTGGGGAGGAACTATCAATAAATTGAAAATATTCATGTAATGGCTGACGTTTAAACGTGGTTGCTATGGAAACGGCCAATGATAGTTTGTTATCGGTTGCATAGAAGGATAGCCTCATACAAGATTGATACTCGAAATTAAAAAATGGTTCCATTTCTGACAATGCGCATGCGCACATTTTCATTTCAACACCGTTATCAGTTGCGTAATGTAACATTACGCAACGGGTGTGAAAATGTATAGCATTGTGATTGCGTTAGCCGTTTTGTAATTAGTAAATTACGAAATGGGAGTAGAAAAAATATATTTTTAACAACTTTGTTTTTGATTACGGAAAGTATATTAAGTTCCACGAAAACAATCCGTTTGTACCCTCACAGGATGACACTTTCAACGATTGATTCCGTATCTGGTCCATAAAAAATATTTTGGTTGGCGTAAGACCGGCCCCCTTACCTGTAAAAATAAATAGGTTTCACTCGCCACATGCGAAATCCTTCGGGGATAACGTGGCAAGAAGTTACACTATATGTGTAGCTTAGTTGCGTAGTTGCGTTGTGTTGCATTATTTGCCTATACCCAATGCACGCGCCTGCAGGATAAGAATAAATGGAGGAGACTTTGCAGAGATTTTTGGCCACCGTAACGAGAAGCGGCGACAGTCTCACATTTAGAGTAACAGCTGTCCGGTTTGGTGACCGGTCCATAGTCCAGTGGCAACACTTTGGTCTTATAAATGGAAGGTTGTGGGTTCGAATCACGGCGGAGCACAAAAAATATACCATTTATATTTTCAAATTTACCCTTCCCTGGGTTGAAAAATTCATAAACCTTTACCAAAGACCGGTCATCAAAAGGTCTATCCAGCCTTACAGCAACTGGGTCTTGCTTGAGAATTGGCGCTTTCTACAGTGACGACCAGGCACACAAATTCACACAAAATCAGCGCTCACTAAATAAATCAGCCTAATTTAATGTTATTTTTTTTTAACTGGGTATTTACTGGTTGCAGGTCCCACGGGGCGCGGGGGGCGCAAGCTGGAGGAGATGCGCGACAAGTACCAGAAGGCGTGCCGCAAGCTGCACCTCACGCACAACGAGTACGTGCTGCTGCTCGCCGCTGCCGGGGAGTGCGAGAGGGACCTCAGGGCCGTGCAGCTGCCGGCAGCCGTGGCCAGGCAGCGCGCGCAGCAGGACAGCACGGTGCTGGCGTGGTGAGGAACCTGTCCATGGCGCTGCAGCTTACTCATTCCTGCTTTAACATTTCCCACAATTCCCTCTTCAAGTCAAGGAGTTGACGTAAGGCTAGAGTCCATACCTGTGAAGATGAATAAATCCCACCTGCCACATACGACTCCTTCGGGTACAGCACTGTAAGAATTGCAAACTGGCTGACCGGTCCGTAGTCCTTCGGACACTTCAGACTCGTCAATGGAAGGTTGTGGGTTCGAATCCTGACGGGGCACAAAAAATATACCATTTATATCTTCAAATTTGCTCGTCTCTGGGTTGAAATATTCATAAAGCCTTTACCAAAGACCGGCCACTAAAGGTTCATCCAGCCTAACAGCAACTAGGTCTTCCTTGAGTATTGGCACTGTGTAGCGATGACCAAGCTCACACCCGGTGAATCACTTTAAAAATGTATAGGTACATTTTTCTTTTGAAATGCCAACATGGCGTCCTCACATTCCTGACTAAGTATTGTTGCTTTATTTATTTCAGGCGTGCCTTCCTGCTGGAGGTCGCCCAGTGCACGGACGTCACCTCGGAGCAGTGCCAGGAGGCCCAGAAGACCTTGGAGACCACCATACAGAACATCAAACCACAAGACGAGTACAAGGACTTCAATGACAGATTCAAGTTAGTTGCGTGATGGATTATTTGCATATCTAAACAAATTTTGGGATACATTCAATGGATACAATAGAATTGAGTTATTACTTTTTAAAAAAACATTGACGGCTAAAGGTAATAGGACATAAGCGACAAAAACTAAATTAAGCAGGAGAGCAGTTTAAAGTTTGAGATTGCAGAAAAATGGCATAACTTTTTTATTTTTTATCAAATCCTTAAAACCAACAGCTCTAAAATTATAAAAATAAAGACATTTATTGGCATTCCTATGAATGTGGTTTTACAATCTTGTACAATTATTTTATGTCACAAATGCCTTTAGGACAAAAAATGTCAAAATCTTGACAGTTACACCAAAACCATACTTCGAAAACGCAGTTGTTTGCTTGGGCATAAACAACAAAAACGTGAAGCTATGGGAGTGAGTGCATTAGAAAGCGGAAAAATTTAAGTAGGATAGCATTTATAACTCATTTTTGACCAAAACGTCGCTTGTGCCCTATTTCCTTTTAACTAGAATTTTTAACTGGACAGCCGCCGAATATCAAATATTCGGCGGCTGTCCATTGCCTTCCGAGTCTTCATTATTGGTTGCCCAGTTCACTCTATTAAATCCCGCGCGTCATGGCGAGATGCTTTTCTTAGAGGTTGGAAAACTCTATGGAGAAAAAAGTAATTGCCTGCTTCTAGATAACGCTGACAAGATAGCCTTTCTTCGTCACAACCTGCCTCTTTTAGATTTGAAATATTCGTAGAGGTAAGAAATGAAAAAGTAACTTTTTTAAATTATTTTTTTATTAAAAATGTTTTTATGAATTACAATGAAACTATACACATTCAATGAAACAAACAAAACATCACACAATAAGCAACTCCAGGGAGACAGGTAGCATGGTTCCCAAAAACAGAGGCAGCGTTACTTGTTCAGGTTCTTACAGCCAACAAATGTAGGATTTATTCACGAAATGCTGTTTTCAAATGCTCAACTTTTTTTTTTTTTTTGTAACTCAAATTGCACCACACAATGGTAATGGAAATAGCATCGGAATTTGTATTCCTTTTCTTTTAAACTGGTATTCGGCAAGAGTTGCAGGGCTTATGTTCATTTGAGAGTTGGGTTTTTTATATTGTAGGTCCACATGCGGCATGTGTAAGCGCGAAATTATGCATGTCTGCTTGTGGGAATGCATTTAATATGAATCTCAAATGATACATATCTTTGCAGCTTAGATTTAGATTTAGATTCGGCACGCCAAATATTCGGCCAAAATGTTACTTTTCGGTATTCGACCGAAGAGTGAAATAGTAGCCGAATATGCCGAATACCGAATAGTTACCGAATATTCGTTGCAACACTATTTTTAACCGTCGATATTTACCCATTTAAAAAAAAAGCCTAGATGGCCACCTATACGATTTGAGTGACTACATTTGATTTATACTTTCAGGACACCTCCCCCCAGCGAGACAGTCACGTTTACCTTTGACCCGAGCCTCGTGGAGGACACGTCAGGGAAGCTGCAGCCCAACCAGCTGACGGTGGACAACCTGACGGTGGAGTGGCTCAAGAACAAGCTGCAGGAGCTGGAGACCAGCATCCAGGAGAACAAGGAGAAGCAATCTAGTCTGCAGGGCGCCGAGATCATCACGTCTAACGGGGTCGGCAAAATCACCAACGGAGGCAGTCCCACCATCAATGGATCTAGGATGAATGGATGTCCACCCGAGTCACCAACAAATAGGTGAGGATGATTACAAAATCATTAACTTTCTTCAATGGCAGCTTGCAGGCTTAGTTGGTGTTGAAACCGAAACTAATTTGTAGTTTTATTCTCAAATAACATAAGACTTTTTGAATCGTTATTAATTTCTCCTCTTCTCGTCACAACAAAGGTAACATGTAGAACGACTCACATTCATCTCTTTTAAGTCAACATTAGAACTATGAGTTACTCATTCCTTTGCCAAACTGCCTGTTTATGTAACGAGTTACCGGCATCTGTGTTCCCGCCCCATTTTAATTCTGGTCTTTTCAAAACCAATCCTCACTGTCTTCTTCAGTGTCTCAAAACAAAGGAAACTCAACACTACACAGTTAGCACCCCTGCTACAAAGGATCAGAAAATTAATCACACCTCTCCAACATTCACACCTCCGCGACACTCCAATAAGTGTCATATGTTAAGATATTGTATTCTATGAAATCTAGTGAATCTTCCGCACAGGATTCCTTAAAAAATACATCTACGACCATGGAGTTATAATATAGGGGAGCGGTAACTAAAGTACTGAATTGGTTCATACTTGTTCCCTCTTGCGCTCCTCATGTGTCAAACGTTGCAGTGGTACCCCGAATGTACGGCGGCAACAATTACAAATATTACGCATAAAATATCACAATGGTTATAATGAAATGAGTGATAATATTAAAATATGATTATACACTTTGAAAATATAAAATACTGGCATCAAGTTTGGCGAACACAATATTTATAACGCGTGTTATCTGTCAACTTTAGCTATTTCCGGTCAAATCGGCAGCCATTTTTTGCAATGGTACCAACATTTAAGATTTTATTTTTGGGGTTTTGTTGAGTTTTTTGTACAAACGAAAATGCAACTGTGAAGTTCTTTGTTCTCTTTCTAACTAATGACCATTTTCGTAAGTAAGTTGAGACAGATATATATGTCTATTTTCGTTTAAATAACTTCTTGTCCACAGATGTTATTAGTCAATGTCTACGACAGTTCTAAGTAACTGGAGCATGTTTTGCAGTACTTTGATCAGATAAGAGGGGATATTGTGAGAGTTTAAACGTATCTAATGTGTAACATCTCTTTTGTTCAGGAGTTCTCCTCCACCGGAATCTCCCTCCATCAGTCCGTCGCCCAACCAGCAGGAGCTGTGTGAGCTGCGGTGTGCGGAGCGCCAGTGGGTGAGGCAGGCGGAGCTGCTTAAAGCGGCTCTCAGTGAGCTGGGCGGGGAAGAGGCCCCGGCGGGGTGTCCCGATCCCGCCAAACCCAGGGCAGACACTCCCACGGAGAATAGTGAGCAGCCGCAGGTACAAACTCAAGCTATATTCAACAATTTAAAATATGATTAGATTTTTAACTGTGAGAATTCATGATTATTTCAGAGCGAGAAACATTTTTTTCTTTTATTCAGTGTTGTAGTAACGCTGTTTATTTTCACTATTTTTTATGTAAAAGATTAAAAACAATACCCAATGATGGTCTGAGGACCAAAACGTTTGTAATTTTTTAACTAAAAAAAAGTGAAAATAAATAGTGTTACCTGTGTAGAAAAATTTGTATTCCACTTTGAATATAAAATATCTTTATATTAAAAAATCAAATCATTTTGTATATGGTTACAGGGTAGATTATTTATTTATGATTTTGTGTATTAACACTTCACAATATCATTTTTATTTTTAAAAAGGTATAAAAAATAATATACCCATTTACATTTTAATACTGTCTTATTTTCTCTACTTCTATCGCCGATTTTGAGAAAGCAAATTTTAGATTCTGCGATGAAGGAATTGGGAACTATAACCATTCACATTTTTTTTGTCAAGATGTGGTCAAGATATAGCAAGTCAAGATATATAGTGGTCAAGTTATAACAAAAAAAGTACACATCTTTAAGTGTACTTATCCCATGACAAAAATATATTAAGAGGGTCATTTTTCAGAGATAATGGTTATGGAAAAATACAACCTAATTTTTCTTTAGTTGTTTTAATTAACAATTTGATGGTGGTATTTTTAAAATTTGGGAGATGGTGTAGCTTGTTTATTAAATTAATTTAAGTAATGTGGTGGTGGTTATCAGGGAGACGGTAGTTCTATAGCATCGGGGGCCTCCCTGTCTCTCAAGCAACGTCTCGCTTCTGTCCTGCCTCCTGGGCGCTTGATGCAGGCACTGGGAAGGCCCTTTAGACGCAAGTCAGCCCCCTGCAGCCCTGTGCTGCCCCCAGGCAAGCTGCGGAACCTCCGCGGGGGCAGCGAGGGGCCCAGTGTATCGGTAAAACACACAGACACAAACATAACCTCAAATCTTAAGTGTGATTTAACCTCAAATGCTGGTAGTGAAATAGCCTCAAATCTTGATGATATGATTTCTAATGTTGATGATATGACCTCAAAAGGCAACACAAGTATAACCTCAAAAATGAGCAGAAATATAACCTCAAAGTTCAAAAGGAATCTAACCTCAAATGTTGACAGAAACATAACCTCAAAAGTTACCAGTGACATAACCTCTAATGTTGATAATGATGTCATTTCAAACAATGATGATCTAACCTCAGAAATCAACACAAATATAACCTCAAAAATGAGAAAAAATATAACCTCAAAATTCAAAAGAAACCTAACCTCAAATGTTGACAGAAACATAATCTCAAATGTTAACAGTGGTCTGATTTCAAATGTTGACAAAGACAATACATCAGAAGTCAATACAAACATAACCTCTAAAATGAACAGCAACATAACCTCAAAATTAAAAAAAAACTTAACCTCAAAAGTCAACAGAGACATAACCTCAAATGACAATGAAAACCTAGCCTCAAAAGTCAAGAGAAACTTAACCTCAAAGCTGAAGAGGAACTTAACGCCTAATGTGGACAAATGTGATGTGTCAGAGTGTGTTGGTGTTGTTTTTGTGACTAAAGATGATGATGATGGTGATAGTTTGTCGTCTAACAGTAGCTATGGAAGTGATGCTAACTATTGTGGGGTGAGTTTTATCATTAGTAACGTTGACAACTTACCTACAGCATGTTTCTGAATAATAATGAATAAGTAATTAAAATTTATAAAGCATGTGCATATCGTCGTTGTTCTGGCAATAGGTCGTATGTCAAGGGTTTTCGATTTCCTTTTTGTGATGCCATTTTATGGAGAAAAAGTCATTTTATGTAGCTACAAAACCTCCCATGTCACATATTATCATCAGTACAGTATGGTTTATGACATGGGAGGTATTGCAGTTGTATAAAATGATTTTTTCCCTATCAAATGGCATCATAAAGTGGAAGTCGAAATTTTTTGACATACGACCTATTGCCAGAACAACGACGATATACTCTAATTTGCATGAGAACCAGCCCCCTTGGGAGCTGCGAAACCCCCACTTCAACTGAAGTGGCTGGCATAAAGCCGGCCCCTTACTTGTGAAAATAAATAGGTTCCACTCACCACATGCGATCCCTTTTGGGACAATGCAGTAAGAATCTGCACTACATGTTCAGCTTAGCCTCGTTTTCTTTGCAATGGACACCAGTACATCTAATCTAATCTAATCTAAGTTGCAAAGATATGTTACATTGGAGATTCACATTACATGCATTCCTACAACCAGGCAACTAACAAGTTCGCGCTTGCACATGCCTCATGTGAACCTACAACATAAAAACCAAATCTCAAATGGACATACACCCTGCAACTCTTGCCGTCCTTCCCTGTAACAGGGGTGACATTGGCAAAGTGAACCATTTTTACAGCATGGGTGGTCAGCCGCATACCAACCTATAAGTCAACTATACCTGCTATAAAACATTACATAATCTCGATCGCGTAAATTGAAATCATGTATGAAAACTAAATCACTCAATAGGAGTGCTGTGGTATCTTCCATACATTTTTTATTGACGTTAACGAGGGGGGTCTCTGTGAATGTTTTATACTCGGGATCCAGGAGTTCAACTCCAGTATTTATACGCAAGAGCACCTCGGCTTTTGTGACTTGATCCATCCAGGAGATGTTTCACATCCGACAGTACACCCATATGTACAATTATAATAACTGCACACTAAAGTAATTAAACTTTTTGGATATTAGTCAAACCATTATGAGAAAACTTCCTTGGTAGCGTAGCTAACGTCCTGAGGAGACACCCTCTCTGTACGAGGACTGAGGATGAACCTCAGTACGGAGATACACCCATTTTCTTTCAATGACAGTGAGTTTATACTCCAGGCACTGGATTATTTTCCATCCTTCCGTGGCATAGAGTACTATTGGAAAGATGAAAGAAGTATATCCTAGTTGCTGTGAAACCAAAAAAAACTGAAAAAGGAAATCAAGTCTGGTGCCCTCTAATTCAAAAATAAATCAATCAATCAAATAAATTTACAGATTTACATTCCAAATACTACAAAAATTCTTTTCCATTCTGATTTGTCAACTTCTCCTGACCTTCCCTGAAAAAATGAGTATTTTTAGTTCACCGCCCTGACGACATCACATGTATTTTTAAACACTGAAATCCCAAATAAATTATTACGGAATGTGACGTCAACGGGATGTTTAAATCTCGCCAGATGAAAAAATGAATTCATTCATAATCCCTATACCTCCTACAGATAAAATTTTATAAGTCAACATTATTATGTGATGATGATAATGATGAAGTACAAAATTTACTTATATAGCGCCTTTTATGACAGTGTGTCATTGCAAAGACGCTTGTCCATATGATTGGACGAAGAGGTGAGTCTTGAGACTTCTTTTAAACAGTCTCTCCAAACCCAGTTCCCTTTGTGATAATTATTTAATGCATAAATACGGTTCCATGTACCTTTCATCATTTTACCAGTCTTGGTCTTATATTTTGAAAACTGGGATCCGATTTTGACAGCGTCCCTAGCGTCAGTTTTAGCTGTCACTGAGCAATTTCCACGAGTAAGAGGGATAGATCCATTGAAAGTCGGCAAGTGAGAAAGGGGGATAGATGCAAATCTATGTAGATTACTTAAATTCTGCCGCTAGGTGTGCTAGCAAAACGGCCCCATATGAATCTCTTTCATGTGTCAAGAAAAACCTATCCATGGCGTATTGTGGAGGGCTCTTAAGGTTTGATTCACACACAAACACTGCTCATTTTGGTGATTTATATCAGCCTGATTTTTTTTTTGTTTCTTATGTACCCAACTCAGGGTTCCTTGACTTATAGGTTGGTATGCGGCTGACCACCCATGCTGTAGATATTACAAAATGGTTCACTTAGCCAATGTCACCCCTGTTCCAGGGAAGGTCGGCAAGAGTTGCAGGGTGTATGTTCATTTGAGATTTGGGTTTTTATATTGTAAGTCCACATGCGGCATGTTTAAGCGTGAACTTATACTTGTCTGCTTGTGAAAATGCATATATTGTGAATCCCCAATGTTACATATCTTTGCAGCTTAGATTAGATTAGAGTATGCATTTAGTATTCCTTTTGGTTTAGACCCGTTGGCCTGTTTGCTCCGAGTTGCCACTCTCTTGTGATGTTGACACTCAGCCGTCTTTTCATCTTTTTGGTGTTTACGCTAAATGCTGCCAACTTTTTAAACAGAGAGTGCACCAGGGTACTCTATTTATACCCATTCCTACTCGTGTTTGGATTCAGCATTATTTTGATAAAAGTCTATTTCGAATTCAAACTTCCTGTGTGGGATACTTAAATACCCCAACTTCCTGCCATGCCAATGGAATTATCTTATTATTATTCGAGAGACAGGTGAGAAGAATATTCCAGAATGGAGTCTTATATTTTAAGTTTAAATCCGGGGAAAAAGCTGTGACCAGTGCTTTAAAATATGCTCAATGTGGGGCTATGATAATATCATTTGTTGTAAGGTAAATATTTGATGTAGACATCATGATTTAAATGAATTTCAGAAAATAAATAGATATAAATAAAGAATTAAGTAGTCCAGTTGATACTTGGTAGTTGGTAGAATATTCCACGCCAGAGGCTAGGGTACGATCCCCGCGACAAGTGTTTTTCAGCTTCAGTGCTTATTTCAGACTAATCTAACCTAATCTAATCTAAGTTGCAAAGATATGTTACATTGGAGATTCACATTACATGCATTTTCACAATCAGACACGTACAAGTTCGCGCTTGCACATGCCGCATGTAAACCTACAACACAAAAACCAAATCTCAAATGGACATACACCCTGCAAATCTTGCCGTCCTTCCCTGAGACAGGGGTGACATTGGCAAAGTGAACCATTTTTACAGCATGGGTGGTCAGCCGCATACCAACCTATAATTCAAGGAACATACTCGACAAATTAAGTACATTTTTTAAATCAATAAATAATAATATCTGTGGACATCAAAACTAAAACAGAAAACAAATTCCAATTTAATAAACCCTAGCCGCCAACATTACAGATCAACCGCCATTTCTTTCTGTCCTTACATACTTCTTTCCTTTCCTCCAGAGTCATAATCTTTTTCATTCAGGCTCTTTTTTTATTATGACTCTGGATATTCCATTCATTCGCAAAATAAAAATACCGTCATCCTTTACACAGCCTGAGCTCGGAAATTCCCACTTTCAGTGAAGTGGTTGGTGTAAGGCCTGCTCCCTTACCTGTAAAAATAAGTATGTTCTAGGTACACATTGACCCCTTATAACTCTATGATAGAACACGAAAAAAAAAATGTGCGGCGAAACTTTGGAAACCACTGGTATAAGACCTGATCTTGTAGAACTTTTCATGTTGTTTGAATCTATGGGTAAATTGTGTAGGTATCAAGATGATTTCTTGAAACTGGAGCTCTATCGCCGTTACGCTAGGGGCGGCCAGAGCCTGTGCAGAGTTGTCTCTATTTATTCCTATCCTTGCATATTTCTTGCGATTAATTCATACTCATCACCTTTTTCTACATTCACTCTGTATTTCTCATTCTTTTCCCAATTTGATTGCGCGTCGCGTATTATGCGAAATATCACTCGTTTTGGGAGCAATTTTTTCACTATTTTTTTTGCTCGTTATCCGAATTACTCGTTATATGAGGTGCTCGTTGAGTGAGGTTCCACTATATAAGAATTCCATGAGTACTTGATTTTTTTTTGGCATAAAACGAATTTCTTATATGTATGACGTCACGGGCTAGTGTGGGTCAAGCCGAATGGCGCGAGATCTTTCTTGTATATAAAAAAAACTTCATCTATTTTTGCCTCCCACGACACATGAAAGTGCTCTCTCGCGAGTAGAAAGTGACTCCCAATTCGCGCCCATATTATGCAATTGCATAAGACACACTTTTGTTTACACCGAGACGTGTCGTTTGGCACATTTTCAGACTGGACCAGCTGAATTTTCAGTTTGCCAAGAAGTTTTGTTGGTACGCCCGCGTTCTGACATTTCCCATACAAAATATTCTTTCAAAAGTTCATGAGATCCGCTCATGACTTGACATAGACAAGCTGTGAAAGTTTCTAGGGAAAAGGCAAATAAATGTTTTGATATTAAGTATTTGTTGGCCGGAAATCCCATAAAAGTGCTGGTTTGCTCGCCGAAAAAAAACTTCTAAATTGAAAATTGAGTCCATTTAATTTTTTTTAAATTACGCCACACTGTTTACACGTGTCATAACTCTGTAGAAATAAACACGTGAAAAGTCTTTTAAATATCGGAGTTTGCATTGTTTTGGTGTAAATCACAGAGTAAATATTTTGTGTTTTATGTGTTGCTATGTGTGAAATGTTGGAGCATATTTATGGCAACAATTTGCCTCCCGCCATTATACCAAGAAAGAAGAAAAAACTGAAATCAGCGGATTACGAAAAAGTTAGTAATTGGATTTATTGTGTTGTATATGAAAGTATAAATTCCGTAACCGTAACAATTAATGAAAAATGGATTTTAGTATTAAAAACTTTTCATAAAAAATGTGAAATACTCCTTAGGTCAGCGGTTTCCAAACAGCTGGGGGGCGCTATACTAAACTATGGCTAGGGGAGGCGCCAAAAATGTGACCATAGTATATAGTATTAGTATGAAAATAAAAAAAAATAGGACGTAGAAAGTGAGGCGCGTTTTTAGATAGGCAAGTTTTTGCAAATTACGTGTGCCTAACCCTCCCCCCCCACCCCCGTCGACAGAATTTTTACGGACAAAATTAACTTTCAAAAATTCCCTACCCCCTTCCTCCGTCTATATTTTGGTAATGATCTTCAAGTTACCAAAAAAACGTAGGGAGGGAGGCGCCAAAATAAATATTTTTTTAGGGAGGCATAAATGGTAGCATAAAGTTTGGAAACCGTTGCCTTAGGTACATCTTTGTCATGTAAAAAATCGTAGCAGGCATAATATACCTAAAAATAGAAACAAAAAATACCTACTCACTTCTTGTATTTAAGAACTGAACTAACAGGGAAACCATTATCTAATGTATTTTGCTGTTTAATAATATTATGTGTAAGTATATAATAATTGAGCAATTGTACACAGCGCCGTTTAGTGGAACTAGCCTTCCCAAGGGTGTATTTTGATATCGTCTAAAACAGCGGCTCTCAAGTGGTCCCTGAATAAAACCATCAAAGTGGTCCCTGGTCGAAATAAAACAATCAAAGTGGTCCCTGAATGAAAAAAGTTGAGAAGCACTGGTCTAATAAAAATCACGCATTTTTTTAAATAACGAAATAAGCCATAATTAAATGAAATAAAATAATTAATGGAGGCAGCTCTGCAGAGGCTCTGGCCCCCCCTAGCAGAATGGCGACAGAGTTACAGTTACAATATGTCGGTGTTCAAGCCGTGGTGTCAAGTCGGTTGTTCAACTAGCGTATTTGGAACAGAATAACGTTGGTTCGAATCACGTCTGGCCCATTTGACCATAACTTCTACCCTGGTTCAACAGATGTCATTGCATGCACACAAGCTTCTGCTTTCGCAGGAAGACAACTGACCAAAAAAATAGGTTGGTGAATTGCATTGCCTTTCACAAATCTATAAAAAGAGCCTTTTTTGCTTACCGTACAACAACAGCTTATAAACTCATGTGATTACTTATCTAGTTCTACTGTGATATTAATTCTCATCTAATTTTCATCTCCTTCAAATTTATTTTCACTTTTCTTGAGAATCATTTGAATGCTTAATTTAAATAGGTACCTAGTTACTGTCGCCCAAAGAAATGACAAAAAATGTCGTGCTTTTTTGAAAATTTGTTTGTATGATTAATTGAAAAAAATACTTGAAAATAGGATAAATGTGACAGTTGGGAGAAAAATAGTCAAAGATCAACTGGACATAACTTAAATATTTTTAATTTTTATGAAAATGGACTAAAAATATATTACAAACGTAACATATTTTTTTTTTTTTTTTTTTTTTTTTTTTAAAAAAATAGATTTGTGAAGAGGAATGCAATTCACCAACCTATTCTGCCTGGCCAGAAACAGGTATTAATATCATCATTTAATAATTCATTATTGTTTATTATTAATGAATTATTAAATAATAATTACCCAATAACATCTGTTGAACCAGGGTCAAAGTTAAAGTCAAGTGACCCAAGCGGGAATCGAACCAACGTTGTTCCATTCGAAACACGCTAGAAAGATCAGCCCTCTTGGCCCCCGCGGCTATAACCCCGACTGTAACATACCCATCTTCAACTCATACAGGCGAGATATCTCGTCTTTGGCTCAGCAGGTCTGATATTTGATGGTATGAATAGCTGCATTATTTTTGATCTTGCTCAGGTGTGGTATAACAAGAATGAATTCTTTTATTGAGATCTCTCAGCAAGCATGACTTTTCTGATGAGAAACTATTGTCTGACACAGACTTCATGATTTTTTTATGATCTATCTTATCCTATCTTATCTTATCTTATCTTATCTCATTACAATAAGCATGCTTTTTTTTATGATTTATCTAATAAGCATTAATTTTCTGCTGTTATATCTTGTCAAGTATGCTAAAACAATAATCTTTTTTTTGATGAGATATAAACTTTCTATTATGACTTTTTTTGAAGATTAATTTTCTAATTCCATTTTCGTGTCAGGTCTGCTACATATTTTTTTTTTTTTTTTATTTAAAGTAGGTACTTAGGCATATTTTTTTTTATGAGATATTTCTGTCCAAGCATTTTTTTAAAATAATATTATATATCTCAGTAATCATATTTTTTGGATGAGATATCTCATTCCAAGCATAAATTGCTGATGAGATATCTTGTCTTATCTTCAGCAGATTGAATTTCCAAATCTCTCAGCAGCTATAATTTTCGAAGAGATACATATCTTACTTTAAGCATGAATTATTAATAAGATATCTTGTCTTATGTCTGCTACAACAGATTGAATTTCCAAATGTCTCAGCAGCTATAATTTACGAAGAGATACATATCTCACGTTAAGCATGAATTATTGATGAGATATCTTGTCTTAATATGTCTTCTACAGCAGCTAATTTTTACAAGATATCTTGTCTTGTTATGCTTCTAGCAGTCATCTTTGGAATAAAAGCTTAACCCTGTTGTGGTAACCTTCCAGGTTCAGGCGGTGAACCGCCCGCTGGTGGACGAGGAGTGGTTCCATGGGGTGCTGCCCCGCGAGGAGGTGGTGCGGCTGCTGAGGGAGGAGGGCGACTTCCTGGTGAGGGAGACCACCAGGAACGACGAGTGCCAGACCGTGCTGTCTGTCTGCTGGTACGGACATAAGCACTTCATCGTGCAGACAACGCAAGAGGTAAATACTAGATTATGAAGTCATCCACTGTAACTATTCATCCATCAATATAATAAAGGGTAAAATATAATCAATCATGGGCGCCCGCAAGGGATAGCAAGGGGGGGGGGGAGAAGTAATGAAGGGCATACTGTAGTAACAATTGTTTAATTAACAGTCACACACAAGCTTCTGCTTTCGCATGAAGACAACTAGGCAGGCAAAACAGGTTGGTGGATTGCATTCCTTTCCACAAATCTATTTGAAAAAAAAACTTCAACTTAAGTAAAAGTAAAATAAAATAAGGAAGTAAGGAAAAATGGTTCACTTTGCCAATGTTACCACTATTTCAAGGAAGGTGGGCAAGAGTGGCTGGGCTTATATTTAGTTGAGATTGGGTTTTTATGTTGTAAGTCCACATGAGTGAATCTTACATGTAATATATCTTTGCAACTTATATGATCAAACTTTGTACTGTACACATCTAAATCTAAATCTAAGCTGCAAGGATATGTATCATTTGAGATTCATATTAAATGCATTCCCACAATCAGACATGCATAATTTCGCGCTTACACATGCCGCATGTGGACCTACAATATAAAAAACCACAACTTCAATATAAACACATAATCTGTCTATTTTTCTATGGCTGGTTACCTATTGCACCTTCCGCTGAAATAAAGTTTATTGTAATTATTATTATGTACAAAATAATAATTACAATAAACAGTGGATCATTTATAATTTTTGTGCTTCTTGACTGATAGGTTGATATGAGGATTACTCCTCGTGCTGTAAAAAATGGTTCGCATTGTCAATGTCACCCCTGTTCCAGGGAAGGTGAGTAAAAGTTGCAAGGTTTATGTTCATTTGAGTTTTGAATTTTTATTTTTTAAGTACACATTCAGCAGTTGTAAGCGCGAACTTACACATGTTTGTTTGTGGGCATGCATTTGATATGAGCTTCGAATGTTAATATATATCCTTCCAACTTATAGATGACCTTCATGTCATGCTATACTGTAAGTCTGTAAACCTAACCTATGTTAACTGTTTTCATCCAGGGCCACTTCAGGTTTGAGGGCCCCGCCTTCCCATCGGTGCGTGAGCTGATAGTCCACCAGCAGAGCAGCGGGCTGGCGGTGACGGGGCGCTCTGGGGCCGTGCTGAGGAGGCCCGTGCCCCGGGAGAGGTGGGAGCTCAACAACGACGATGTCGTCCTCATGGAGAAGATCGGCAGAGTGAGTTGCTGTGTATTGTTAACTCAACGATGGGACACTTCTGTACCCCGAGTACAAATCATTGTCTAAATTTTCCCTCCATTGCATAAATAGAAAATGTATGGAATGTATGACAGCACTCCAGAGAGTGATTTACTTTTCATATATTTTTTCAATTTAGTCAACTTAGATTCAACGTAGTCCAGTGGTAACACTTTGGACTTGTTAATGGAAGGTTGTAGGTTCGTAAAGCAATTATACCAACCATACTTATGAGTGGTTCAATCAAAGATGCATTCTTATTCAGCAACTTGTAGATCAGCAACCTAGAAAGGAAAACTTTTTACAAATTGATGCAATATAAATATAGTCCTATAATTATGAATGTCTTTATTTTTCAGGGTAACTTTGGTGACGTCTACAAGGCACAACTAAAGACATCAAAGCAAGAAGTGGCGGTGAAGACGTGTCGCATGACACTGCCCGACGAGCAGAAAAGGACCTTCCTGCAGGAGGGCAGGATCCTCAAGCAGTACGACCACCCCAACATCGTGAGGCTTATAGGGATCTGTGTGCAGAAGCAGCCAATCATGATTGTCATGGAACTAGTCTCAGGTAAACATGACAATTGTATTTTTGTACAATTATAGATTATAGAAAGTTATAGCTGTGCCTTCTCACCCTCCCAAGTAAAGGTTTTTTGAGATCATAAAGGAGTTTATTGCAAGGCTCGCAATATTTGCGTGTTGGTGTTCTGTTGTTTGATATCCTCCCTGTAATTTCAGAGGGCTCTTGAGGTGTGATACACACAAAAACAGCGCTCACCAAATAAATCATCCTAATATTATTTATTTTATCCTCCCTGTAATTGTCCTGCAGGTGGCTCCCTGCTGACCTTCCTGCGCGGCTGTGCAGCGGGGCTGAGCCAAAAGCAGCTGGTGGGGATGTGCAGGGACGCTGCGGCCGGCATGCGCTACCTGGAGAGCAAGAACTGCATCCACAGGGACCTGGCCGCCAGGAACTGCCTAGTCGGTGGGTACATGAGTGCTCTACGTACCCTCTTTTTCTTTATGTGTCCTACCGGATCCTCTTGGTGTTGACGATCACTTCAGAGAACTATCACACAGATCAAACATGCTATTGAGTCTCACACAATTTCCGCTTTCCGGCGACTCGGCATAGTCTACAGAGCTCGTAGGTTTTTTTCTTCAGCCCAGTTATTGACTCTGTATAAATCCCAAATCCGCCCCATTATCGAGTATGGCAGCCATCTCTGGTGTGGTATGTCCAAGAAGTTGAGTGACCAACTTGATTCTGTGCAAAGGAGGGCAGTGAGGTTGATATATGATCGTTCACAGACATCCGATCTGCAGCTGCTCCGGCGCAGAAGAAAAGTTGGAATGCTCAGTCTTTTTTATTGATATTACCACGGAGCTTGTTCTAATGAGGACCATTCATTAATCCCTCCCCCTCAAATTTCAGAAAAGGAAACTCGTAATACGATTCTCATTCACCCCTTTGCAGTCAATCTCAAAACTATGAAAGCTTGGCTTTTCATGACTCATTCCTTTCGCCAACTGCCCGTTTATGGAATGATCTACCAGGATCTCTGTTCCCTTCCCAATTGAATCCGGTTTTATTCAAAACCAACATCAATCGCCACTTTCTTGCAGCGCCTCACGACAGAAGCAACAATTCAAGCAGCATCTCTGTGGCACCCTTCCAGGGTAACATAGACCCCCAAGACTTTCAAGAATTGAGGAGCCTCCCGCACAGGATTCCTTTAAAAAAACAGCTCCACATGGCTCACCCTGATCCACTCTCGGATGTTCCAAAACCAAGAAAGTTATTTCTTCATAACCCTTTATGTTACTTTAAGACCGGTCATCAAAAGGTCAATCCAGCCTTACAATTGCTTGAAAATTGGCACTTTGTAGCGACGACCAAGCTCGTAAAAAGTCTGGTCAAAAGCTCTATAGGTAGAATGCTTGCATTCCATGCCGAGAGCAAGGGTTCGATCCCAAGGTTGGCTCAGCTTTCACAAAAAATGAGAACCAGCCCCCCCGGGAGCTGGGAAACCCCTGGGAAAAAATAAATAGGTCCCGAATCGCCACATGCAACCCCTTCGGGGATAATGCAGGCAAGGAGTTACACAATATGTGTAGCTTAGTTGCGTTTTTAAATTTTTATTTATTTAGTCAATGTTTGATAGGTCCTTATATTTAAGAGTAGGTAAACATTGAAATGTTAGCGGAATGCTAGTTGAAAGAGTTCGTATTTCAACATGGATGCGATCGAGGAAAGATATGGGAACAGATTATTGAATAAGGCAGCCATCAGCCTTCTTCAAGTCCGTAATGACTGTAGATATAGTTAGCTACATATATTTTTATGATGGTTTCTCCTGTTTTTTTCTTCTCATTATGTGACTAAAATAACAAGTTTTACAGAGCTTTTTGTCAGCGATTTGTAACAATTTATGCCACTTCTAAATAGATTTATCAGCTGTAATCCTCAGCATGCAGTTAAACTATGAACTCATGAGAACAATGGTATTTTCCAGGCAAGGACCACATAGTGAAGATCTCAGACTTTGGCATGTCCCGGGAAGAGGAGGAGTACATAGTGTCTGGGGGCATGAAGCAAATACCCATCAAATGGACGGCGCCTGAAGCCCTCAACTTTGGTAAACAATCTACCAATACATCACTTTTTCTATCAATACATTTCTTGGACCGGTCCGTAATCCAGTGGCAACACTTAGGACTCGTAAATGGAAGGTTGTGGATTTGAATCCCGGCGGAGTACAAAAAATATACCATTTACTTATATATCCAAATGTGCTCTTCGCTGGGTTGAAAAATTCATAAACCTTTACTAAAGACCGGTCACTGAAAGGTCCATCCAACCTTACGACAACTGGGTCTTGCTTGAGAATTGGCGCTTTCTACAGCGCCGACCAAGCTCGCAGAGGGCTCTTGAGGTGTGATACAAACAAAAACAGCGCTCACCAAATAAATCATCCTAATATTATTATTTTATCACTC
Organism: Agapetus fuscipes; assembly: GCA_951799405.1. Taxonomy (NCBI): domain Eukaryota; kingdom Metazoa; phylum Arthropoda; class Insecta; order Trichoptera; family Glossosomatidae; genus Agapetus; species Agapetus fuscipes. Next base: position 11,351,143 of record OX637362.1, read on the forward strand.
TTATTTTCTCAAATGCCTTCTCTATAAGTTGTTCTTACATCCATGCTTGTAAGGCATGCATCTTGTACTTGTGTGCAGCCGCCATTCCATTAGGGGCCAGTACCTTGGCAGATGTGCGCCCACTTTGTTTTATTTTTGTACATTTCTTTCATCTCTTCAACATTCATCACACTCTTCTCTTTTTCTCACTCTACAGCTTTCATCATTACAAACCATTCTTTGCTCAGTCTTTGCCTTCCACGCTTATCTTTGACATTCCCTTTTGTACACTCTTTTTGTCAGTCGTTCAATGCCCATCTCTGGGCAGAATGGCTTGTTTGTCAGACTGTTTTAAACAGTACATTATAATTGTTTTGTGCTTGCAGGTAAATACACGTCCCTGTGTGACGTATGGAGCTATGGCATTCTGATGTGGGAGATATTTGCCAGAGGAGACACGCCCTACTCCGGGCTCAGCAACTCCAAAGCCAGAGAGAAAATAGATGGAGGTGAGTTACAACTAGAGTTTGATAATTAACGGTGTTCCGGAATGAAATTAAAAAATCCTAATCCATCCTAAATTTTATATCCGTGGCAACATATAATTGGCCATGTTTTTTTGTAATTGCTACTATTATATTTCTTATGTAACGCTGTTTGTTGTCCTATGAAAAATAAAATAAAAAAAAATAAAATAAAATAAATAGAAAACATGGTTTCTTTTCGGTTAATAGCAGGCAGCACAGATTTGTTCAATTAATTAGTATTTGGTCTTCCAGGAACCACAAAAATCCATATGGTAGCCCAAGGGCGTACCCCGGATTAAAACTAGGGGGGGGGGGGGGGGGCAGGTTTTGGAAAATTGAAGATCATCGTCACCAAAATATAGGTATTATCGACGGAGGGAGGAAGTAGACAAGCAATTTGCAAGATTATTCTAATATTTCAAAATCTAATTGCAATACAATTTAATAATGATTTAGGTTATTTTTTTACTTCCCTACTTCCCTAGGAAGGGGCAGGAGGGGGCAACTGTGTTAAGTCCATGTGGTTGCCTACCCATGTTTGAAATGCTGTGCACGTCACTGTTGTATATGATATAACACTTTAGTAACACTGATTTGATGTCCCAGGCTACCGCATGCCGGCCCCAGAGAGCTGTCCCCCGGAGATGTACCGCCTGATGCTGCAGTGCTGGGAGTACGACCCCGACACACGACCACACTTCCAGCAGATCTTCTCCCAGGTGGACGCTCTCTACAGCGAGATGCGGTGATCCTGCCACTCATCAAACCCACGCCCAATCAACCCAATCAAACATGTGAGGATCTGACACCACACTTCCAGTAGATCTTCTCCCAGGTGGACGCTCTCTACAGCGAGATGCGGTGATCCTGCCACTCATCAAACCCACGCTCAATCAACCCAATCAAACATGTGAGGATCTGACACCACACTTCCAGCAGATCTTCTCCCAGGTGGACGCTCTCTACAGCGAGATGCGGTGATCCTGCCACTCATCAAACCCACGCCCAATCAACACCTTGCTCCTCCAATCAAACACGTGAGAATCTGGCGCCACACTCCCAGCTAAGCTTTTCTTCAGTGAACACCCTCTACAGCAAGATACAATTATTATGTCACCCATCAACCACTGCAAGCGCTGACCAGCCAATGCCATATTTCTCCAATAACACACATCTTATTATTTTAAAACCAATTAACTGCTGCCAACAAATATCTGTTTCATACCTTTCTACTCCGACCCCACTCTCTACTGCAAACAGGAATCTAGCCACATTGCTCTGGGTCTTCCCACTACCCGGCTTCCTGCTGGGTTCATGACCACAACTATCCTCTCCAGATGCTGGAGAGATGTTTTCCGGGATCTGTTGCCGTGGTCTATGGGAGCTGGAGCTTCCGGACGTTTCGCCCGTGTCTACGATGGGCTTCTTCAGCATGAAGTGTGACGATGAAGATGATCTTGATGAAAACTGTGATGATTATCAGTATTTATCAAGATCATCTTCATCATCTACTACACGCTGAAAAAGCCCATCGTAGACATGGGCGAAACGTCCGGAAGCTCCAGCTGCCACAGACCCCGGAAAACAGCTCTCCAGCATCATCAGCCGGCAGTGTAAGCCTAAAACTCTTAATCTCTCCAGGTTTTCATGGTCCGTGCAATGACTTTTTTTGACTGGATCATGTCAACATCCAATTGATAGTTTTATCTTATCATAAAGAAGCTGCACTAATAGAGGAATTTATTGCCTTGTTGTTCCGTAAGGTTTTGCATCAGGCAAGGGGAACAACTTTTATTTGAAGGGTGGGTTACCCCCGTTTTCAAAAGCGCAGGTTCTCATTTCTTGTTCAAGGCAGAGTAAACCTTGCCAGTATCATGATTCGGTTAGAAAAAAACACCAGAATGGAAATGTCCGACCCTTTGGTGGGTTTCAAATTGAAGCGTTCTGATTAGCTGCAGAGTTTATCAGAGATTTTGCATTTTTTACAATATATTCTATCAATAAGTAATTGAATCATGTGCAAGACTATATTTAACAGGTCTATATATTTATCTAGTTTTTTTTAGATAAGTTAGATTTTTATAAAATTATGATATGTTTGTGCCAAAAGTGAGAACTTTAAGAAAAATGTATAAATAAAGATAATTTTAGTATTATAGCAGTAAGTTTAGTTTTATAAATTTATTGTATCCCCAGGTCTAGGATGCCACAAGTCAGAAAGTATCAAATTGAGAAAAATGAGTTAGAAGTTTCTTGCAGACTTATAATTAATTTAGCCTTTTCTCTTCTGAATATTCTGGCTATAGAATACCCCCAGTGCGGAATACTTTTTCAAGCACATTTTTTAAAACACTTATTGGTTTCCTATCTTAATTGATCGACGACACTTCAAACTATGTGAATAGTCGCATGTGCTAGTTATTCAAGAACAAAAATCACAAATATTTAGCATATTTCACTTGCAGACTTGTGAATTCTTGAACACAGATGTAACCGATAAGTTCAAAGTTGGATGACGTCTATGATTGAAAGCCGCACTTTATGCAAGTTTACACTGACGCTTATGCGTGTCACCCGCATTTAAGCAAAATGAGGTTCCACATATAGCTCTCATTGTATTATTAAGGGCCGGTCTTATAAACGAGAGACCAAATATCTGTAAGTATCTCGGCAAGTTACTAACGGATGGACGTTTACGGACTGATCTTACCGATGGTCGTCCTATAAAGCTTTTTTAACCGTCCGTTAGTTCTCAATAATGCACTCGTATTTTCAATGATTTTTTACGTGCATTCATGAACATACGTCATCCGTTTGCTGTCAAAGACGAAACATAACCTAAAATTGCTTTTGACAAATACGAAAACGACTAAGACAGCGCAATTTTAATGAATTATCTATCACTTTCGGAAGAAATTATCTTCAACAGGATAGAGCGTAGTAGTCCAATGACACGCAAAACTCACCGCAAAGAAACAATGCTTTGACAGCTGACCTAACCTCAAACCTTAACTAACCGGCCGGTATCTGCCATTAATCGATGGGTCGGCTGTCGGTTAATAAACGGATTCTTATAAGACGAAAAATGTGACGTTTGTATTTTATTTCGGTAAATTTGGTACGACATTGAACTAATGGATGTTTATAAGACCGGCCCTAAAACCTCTTAGAGTTATGGCAGTTTATCAACTCGTAGCATGTACAGAATATTATCTAACAGCATATAACAGACTTGTGGCACCCTAGATCTGGGGATCTGATGTAAAGAAATTGTTATTTTGTAATTATTTCTTGCAAACGTTTTGGTTTGAGCTTTAAAATTTCTGGCCATCCATTGTACGATATTCCAAAATATATTATTTCATTTGATTTGTTAGATTATCTTTATCGCATCTCTAGTGAAAGATGTTGAAATTAGGATCGGTTGTTTCAACGATAGCTTAGTTAATTTAAATCTAATTGAAAAGATGGCAGCTACAATTTTTTTTTATGGAGTCCATGCATTCAAAATATTCCTTAGCCATGTGGCATTGCAGGTTGTTGACTAAAAAAGTGGATTCCCCGAATCTAAGATTTTTTTATTTTACAGCATTGTGAAATACAATATGTAGCACTTCAGTGTCTTCAATCTACCTACATAATATCACGGTCAAAACCCGGTACCAGAAAATCAAGCATAATATTGCAGTGTTCGCGCCTCCCTTCTTATGTTTTTTTGGAAAATTGAAGATCATTACCAATTTTTAGGCACGCAATTTTCAAAAGTTCAGGCGCGCCCCCCAGTTTGGAAACCGCTGACTTAGTGTATCCTGCCTCTAGCCTGGCCAAGTGATTCACATTTTTTCCCTTACTTTCAATGTGCGGACTCCATTAAATATATGATTATGTATTGATTATTAAATTGTTTTTTTATGTAAAATTGGGGCCAAATTATTTGTAAAGAAGCCATATTTAGATTTTTTTGTATCTGTGACAAGTACCTAAGTAAATATTTTTATTGCTGTCAACTCAGTGTTAATGTTTGTGCATTGCAATATGAAAAAAATAATGTTGATGTGTACATAGCAAAAATTTGTTTATTATTTGTACCTACCTAGTTTTTAGAATTGAATAATATTAATTATAATTTTAAATAAATTAAAAAATGTATTACTTGAGACGTATTAAACCACATGCGGCAATTTAAGACTTTTGTTGTAAATGAGATAAATGTATGGAAATTCTGAAAATAGCATTCTCTGTGTTTATATATATATTTTATGTCATTATAAATAGAAAAAAAAAACTTACCGTCTTCACTTCATTGCGACTCAATTTATAGTTTTTTTAATAGAAAATTCATTATTTTAGAAAGTAATATGTAAAAATATTGGTTGTATGATATAAATTTTAAAGATTTGAATATTAATTGTAAATAATTATTTCATAAGAATAACTTGTACATTTTTTTGGAAATGTAAGTGATCGTCATAGCAGTTAGTGTGAAGGATTGTCTAAATAAGACATTTCAATATATTTTTATAGGTTATGTTATTAAATTTCACTGTGAAATATTATGTTATTAATAAAAAACATTTCGTGTATGTTATGTGTTTCATTTTTAAAATACCGACCACAAGAAAAAAGGCATGCTGTAAACTAAATCTGTCAACAGTAATAAACAGTAGACCAACCTCACAGAGGGCTCTTTAGGTGTGATACACATGAAATTGTGTTCACCAAATCATACTTTTGGAGATAGCGCTTTCTGTGTTGCGGGTCCGGTGGAGTGGAACAGACTGCCACTGGGAGTGAAGAACTCCAAATCTGTGGGTGTATTTCGCAGAGCACTCAAGACACACCTTTTTAGAAAGTCTTATCCATGATCGGAGGGACCTTGAGGTGTGACACACACAAAAACGGCGCTCTCTTATCATTTGTACTGAGGACTGTGGAGGAATTGTTCAGATCTGTAAAAATAAGAGGCCTACCCTTTTTTGATAATCAACGTCGGAAGAACCTGACAGGTCACAGGAAGAGAATTTTACTACATACCTTCTGATTCCGTGAGACTTCTAGGATTCTTACTGCACTGTAACCTGAAATAAGAAAGGCAAATGGATGCCACAATAGCTTTATTTTTCTTCACTACGCCGAATAATGGAAATTAGAAACATTTTTGATGTCTCGGATTGATTAATTATTGCTCAACGCTTTATAGTGGTCAGTCGTAGAAGCAGTTCAACCGCTTTCAATCTGTGTTGAATTCGACAGCAAGGCTCAATTCAGGATGTCCATATCTGCTCACATCACTCCGCTATTAAAACTACTACATTGGCTTCGCTTCCGGGAGAAGGTGGTCTACCGTGTTTGTCTGATGGTATATAAAGCCATCAATGGCTTGCTCCACCTTATCTGACTGGCATGATTTCACCTGTTGAGACGGGTGTGAGAAGGCAGACACTCAGATCTGCGGGTGAGGGTGCGAAAAATTTGGTTGAGCCGCGCTGTCAGATCCACACAAATTTCGAAGACCGTGCTTCCCGTGTTGCGAGTCTGGTGGAGTGGAACAAACTGCCATCCGGAGTGAAGAACTTCAAATCTGTGGGTGTATTTCATGGAGCACTCAACACACATCTATTTAAAAAGTCTTATTGTGATCGGAGAGGGCCCTTGAGGATTGACACACACACACAAAAATGTCAATCTCTTATCATTTTCAATTTAAAATTAATAAGCCCGATTTATACGAGTATATATACATACTTGCATGGATATTTCATCAAAATAACTCAAAATTATAAACATAAAAAATAATTTATTTCCCATATAATATTTACAAATACAATTTGATGAGTTCATCGCTGACAGCCGACGGAGTGAGAATCCCGAGATCGGTGAAAAGTAAGGTTATGTAAGCGGGAGGCGTGTAATCCACCAAGGGGTGCTCCTTGGACAGGTCGCTGTTGTTGTCTCGGGTACTGGAGAGGAACTTGAACTCGTTAGGCAAGTCTCTCTGGTTCAGTGGATACAGCCGGGTGAATTTGAAGCTCTCCGTCAACACGTAGACGGGTTTCTTGAGTTCTTTGGCGCACATTGCTACTGTGTAGGTTCCGATCTGAAAAATAGAGAATGTTAATGATCAGTTCAGCTATTTATTCCTGGTGATAACTGAGTACGCCTTGCTGACTCAAATGAACACTGATAAGATTCTGTCTACCATCGGATTCAGAACCAAGTTTCTCTCTTACAAAGCAAACACTCTTATTGAGCTTTTGACCGGAAAAACTACAAAACCAAACTTAACCTAATGTGGTACACAGATGATATAGTTTTTCTCGGGTTAGATCATGTTCTATTTGCAGTAATTTTGTCTGTCGACTTTTCATTCCCTCGAGCGGGGAACATTTTCAAGGCTCGAAGCGACGGGGCACCTTTATCCTCTGTACAAACACCCGCGCATAACATACGCCGGGGCCTGCACACCCCCCTGCTCACACGCCTGTACGCACGCCCGTGTGTACCTCTGCGCATGCGCAGCCACCCCGCCAATCACAACGAAGAGACATGACAGAGATAAAAAGAGCACCAGCAGCCAGCGAGTTGCCTAAACCAAACTTAATGTAATTTGGTACACAGATCTTTATATGAGTGAGGGCATGAAATCCACTTAATGGTTATAAATTCTATGATCTATCAGTTGATTTCTTTCTTTCGCAATATTTTGCCTGGACGAATGACAATTGAAGTTGCTGTATATTACCTTGTTGATGATCCCCCCACTCTCCACCACTCCCTCCGCCCCCAACATGACGATGTCCACCTGTTCCATGATGTAGCCTATAGAAGCATCCAGGACCAGAGTGCAATCTACTGACTCCTTCAGCAGTAGCTTGTACATCTCCTCACTGCAATTACAACAATAATCACTAACACAGCCCTGACCTTTTAAGTATAAATTTCATTCTATGATGATGACTGCTGTATCTAGGTTTTTCGAACCACATGTGGCAATCGGTTTCATGCCCTTTGAGCCGATACTGCAAAAGCTCGCTGACCGAACACTTAAGCAGACTTTCAGAAGGGTGAAATTCAAAGATTACACTGCTCGACTGACAAAACTCGCACGTGAAGAAACAAGATTGGTGGTCACATACCCCTCAGTTTTAAGGGTATGTAGTCGGTTCTATACTCTTAGAGCTGCCACTACATAAGCTCGCTCACCAAACACTGTTGCAGACTTGTGCGAAGGCTCTTTGACCAATATTTGGGTTCCACTTTCCGAAGACCGCAAATGCTTTTTAAACCAGTTGATTTGATGAGTTATACACGATCCAGTGATGTACCGTCATAAAATGTCCCTAGGTGTCATTGAGCACAATTTATATTCAATACAAAGCTAATGATACAGTGGTGTTATGCTACTAGGATTCCCTATACATAATATCTATAAATGGATAATTTGTTTGAAGCGCCGTTTTTGTGTGTAGCACACCTCAAGGGCCCTTGGCATAAAATATATGAGGAATGAGAAGATATGAAGGGAATAATAGAATATATGTACCTACACAAACAATGAAAGTGTGAAATGAAAAAGAGGGAAGGGACGACCGAGAAAAGTATGGAGTGATCAGATTGAGGAGATTGTGGAAGAATGGGATATACAAAGTGAGCGTAAAAGAAGAAAATGCATGAAAAAGGTGATGGATATGAAGGAATTGAAAGAGGTATGTCAGGATAGGGAAAAATGGAGGCAACTCTGCAGAGGCTCTGGCCACCCCTAGCAGAATGGCGACAGAGTTACAGTTACAGTATACATGTAAATACACATACATAATAATCTTACATGTAGGTACATAATATACTCGTATAGTGGTCCATAAACATAAAAACAGTTCAATTTTTTTTTTTTTTTTTTTAAATAGATTTGTGGAAAGGAATGCAATCCACCAACCTATTTTACCTGGCCAGCTGTCTTCATGCGAAAGCAGAAGCTTGTGTGCATGCAACGGCATCTGTTGAACCAGGGTCGAAGTTATCGTCGCGGGATTCGAACCAGCGTTATCCGGTTCCAAATAACCTGTCTTGATCCCCGCGGCTATAACACCGACTTAAATTGTAAATAATAAATTGTATGATTAGTTAGGATATGAGACACTAAACAGGTGGGTCTTAAGATTTTCTTGAAAGTAGACTCTGGGCTTGCAGTCTTGACATCCAGGGGAAGTCCATTCCACACTGCAGGTGCACCATTGTGGAAGGCTCGGTCGCCGAAGCATGTTCGGCTTGGACGATGAGGCTCATTGAGTCTTATCCCTCCTGATACAGAGGATCTTACACCAGATCACTCCTGTTGGACTGCTGGGATAGAAGCTCAGCCAAGTATGTTGGAGCCTTCCCGTTGAGTGCCTTGTACACAGTGTAGCATATTTTGTAAGCTACTCTCTCTGGAAACTTCAACCAGTGCAGGTTCCTTAATATCGGTGTGGTATGACAAAACTTTCCAGTTCCGAAAATTAGTCTTGCTGCCAAATTAAGGACCGATTGAAGCCTATTATTTTGCTTCTTCTTTGTCCTGCGTAAATTGCACTACAAGTTTTCTATCCGCGATATAAGTTGTGCAGCTGCATTTATCATGGACTGGAGTTTACTGAGCTGACACTGGTTGTCAAGCTTTACCACTAACCCTTGCCTGTAGGGCTACATCTATAATCTATAATCTAAGTTGCAAGGATATATTCATTTAAAGCTCTCAGATGTATGCCCACAAACCAACAAGTGTAGTTCGCGCTTACAAATGCTGATTGTGTACTTACAAATAAAATCCAAACCTCAAATGAACATAAGCCCCACAACTTTTGCCGACCTTCCCTGAAACAGGGGTGACATTGGCAAAGTGAACCATTTTTTACAGTATGGGTGGTCAGCCTCATACCAACCTATAAGTCAAGGAAGACATAAAAGAAAATATTTTAAATATTGAAAGAGGAGTTTACCCTTCATTGTTTGGTGATGACACGGTGACAAATACTTCAAATCTTTTATGACTCTTGGCAGCTTCTAGGATCGTCTGTAATACTACTCTTGATTTTGAATGTAACAGGATTTTCTGAAACAATAAAATTGAACATAATTTCCTCTTTGTATACATGAATATTATTAATTTAACCTTTTCACTTCTGAATATTCTGGCTATATGAATACCCCCAGTACGGAATACTTTTTCAAGCACATTTTGTAAAACATTTATTGATTTCCTACCTTAATTGATCGATGACACTTCAAACTATGTGAACAGTCACATGTATTAGTTATTCAAGGACAAAAATCACAAAGGTGTAGCACATATTTCCACTTGAAGACTTTTGAGTTCTTGAAAATAATGTCAGGGATAAGTTCAAAGTTCGATGATGTCTATGATTGACAGCCGTTTACACTTGACGCCTGTGCATGTCACCTGCAGTTAAAGGTTAAAGAGCTATAAAGTTGAGAATATAACACTTACACATCCATCTACGATAAATCTAGAAGCTTCCACTGCAATTTTGTTTCTGGAAGCCAAGAGCCTGTCGATGAATACTTCTCCTCGCTTCAACATGATTTCCTTGCATTCTGCAAAAGGCTGAAATGAATAATAAAGGATAACTGCAATAGCTTATATGCAGGCCAACCAAAATGTCAATTGAATAGGCTACAATTGGTTGTAAATGCATGTGCTCGCATGATTGCTGGTCAGTCGAAATTTACTCACATTACTCCTCTTCTCCAGAAGCTTCACTGGCTCCGTATAGCGGAGTGCATCGAGTTCAAAGTGTGCACGATGGTCCACAAAGCTTTATTTGGAAAAACACCCAAATATCTCGCTGATTTAATCAAACCAGTCACCCTCGGCAAAAAAAGTCTTACACTGCGCTCGGCTGAGACTGGAGCCAAATCAAGGATTGAAGAACCTATAAGAAGAGTAAACACAATATTTGGAGAGTGTGCATTTGTAGTTGCTGGCCCTCTGGCCTGGAACCACCTGCCACATCATGTGAGAGAGCTAGAGGACCATGAAAAGTTCCGGAATGCACTGAAGACAAGCAAATTTCTGGCATCGTTTGCACCAGTGCCCTTGGAGTGACTACATCACGAAACGGCGCTATAAAGAAATCATCAACTCATCATCATCATCATAAGAAACAATGTACTAAAAGTTACAAAAGAAGCTTCAGAAGACAGTATTTATTTTACAGCAATATTTTTTGGCTTATTAATCACATTTGTTGTATAAAAGAAGGGCGCCTGCAGTAAGCTGGTCACATAATTAGAATGGATGACGCCAACCCTCTTAGCGCATTTTCAGCCTCACAAGACCAAACATGCGATGGAGGGATGTAGAGCAGGCAGGTATACTCAGCTGGAGAGCAAAGACGCGGACAGGCGAGAGTGGAGGAGAATCTCTGATTCAGCCAAGACCCACCCAGGGCTGGAAGTCTCAACGTGATTCACCTTGAATAGGTGAAGAGCATATTTGAAAATATAAATGGAATATTTTTTTGTGCTCCGCCCGGATTCAAACCCACAACCTTCCATCTACGCGTTAAAAGTGTTAACCACTAGACTACAGACCGGTTTTAATAGACCACCAGCAAAAGATCCCGGAAGGCAACCCTCTAGTGTCAATAGCCGGCCGTGTAAGGCTAGAACTTCTATCTAATCTAATCTAATCTAAGTTGCAAAGATATGTTACATTGGAGATTCACATTACATGCATTCTCACAACCAGACACGTACAAGTTCGCGCTTGCACATGCCTCATGTGAACCTACAACATAAAAACCAAATCTCAAATGGACATACACCCTGCAACTCTTGCCGTCCTTCCCTGAGACAGGGGTGACATTGGCAAAGTGAACCATTTTTACAGCATGGGTGGTCAGCCGCATACCAACCTATAAGTCAAGGAACAATCTACTGAACCGGAAATTGTGCTTACGATTTGATAGAAGAAGAAATTCCATCCCTGGATATGAGAGACTTACAACAGAGTCGAGCTGTGCGAATGTGATGAAGCGCAGGAAGAGCTCACAGCCCGAGGAGACGGCTGTGATGGGCTGCTCCGTCTGCCTCATCCCCTCCACAGCCTGCCGCAGGTTCACGTCCAGCTCCTGGATAGTAGCCGCTGGAAGTATTATCATCAATGCATTAATGTGGCGAGTGGAACGCAACTAAGCTGCACATTTTTTTTTAAAAATAGATTTGTGGAAAGGAATGCAATTCACCAACCTATTTTGCCTGGCCAGTTGTCTTCATGTGAAAGCAGAAGCTTGTATGCATGCAATGGCATCTGTTGAACCAGGAAAGTTATGGTCAAGTGGGCCAGACGCAGATTCGAACCAATGTTATTCTGTTCCAAATACGCTAGTCGAACATGCGCCTCTACCCCTCGGCTATAACTATAACACATGTAGCGTAACTTCTTGCCGCGTTATCCCCGAAGGGTTTCGCATGTGGCGAGTGGATCCTACTTATTTTTACAGGTAAGAGGGACGGCCTTACGCCAGCCCCTCAGTTGAAGTGGGGGTTTTCCAGCTCTCAAGGGGGCTGGCACTCATTTCTTGTGAAGGCTGAGTTAATCTTGCCGGTATTCTATTTTGGGATTTTTAAATAAACACCGAAACCGGAAACCGAATTTCTGACGCACTCGCCTCGGTGGGATTCGAACCCGGGCTGTCGGCATGGATTGCAAGCACTCTAACAACTGAGCTATCGACTGGAACCTATTTATTTTTGCAAGTGAGAGGACCCGCCTTACGCCAACCCCTTCAGTTGATGTGCAGGTTTTCCAGCTCCTTCAGACACTTATGCTGCTCACACACATATACTGCTTATGTGTATGTGTCCGCCTTTAGTATAGTCTACTGTGAGTTTGAATGAATGCATGTGCCCGGGCACGTAGTTGTTGGTATGCGTAACTAGAATAATATATGTAACAATACAGAACAGTGTGTGGTTCACAACAGAAGGGTCCAGAAATATGCGAGAGGCGTCCGTTTAGACGCTATATATTTAGATCGCAATTGCGTAAGAGGAGAGAGTCGATTAAAACATTGAGCCGTGAAGTTGATAAGCAAGAGCTAGAAATCAGTACATTGTAAACCGACATTGTGTAAAATAAATCTTGAAAAATAAATTGCAGTTTAATTAAAAGAACCCAACTAAAAACCATAACAATATGAATCTGAAATGTTAATATATTCTTGCAATTTAGATTATAGAGCAAGTCAAGATGGAAATGATGCAATATCTATTTTTTTACCTTTACACCGCTCCAACACTTTAAGTAGAGTCTGAATAGCAGCCACGCCAACAGATACATCTCTGTCATTCTTAATTATCTCTTGAAAATATGCTTGGATTTCTGAAAGCATTCAAATAAATATTACACATCGAACTTTTTTGAGGTTATGAGAGTTTTTTCACAAATACGCATGTCTCACCACACCGTTCCATTGTTAATTGGATCTGCTAATGTTTATAATTTATATTGTTGCACAAAATAACGTATTTATGAGTAAAAATATCATGAGAGTCAATGAAAAATATAGTCACAAATTTTTGACAGTTGACAGCTGCTTAGCTGCTTGAAATAAAATCACCGTATCACACCGTATATATTTTCTTCTTTTTCTTTGGCGGAGCTAGTTGCGTTTTCTTTTTCTTCTTTATCAAATACGATACAAACTTGTAAAATGCAGAAAGTACCTAAGTAGGTACATACCTACTACTTTTTGTCTTCTAAAATATCGTGAAATAAGTACCTACCTACTTGGATTATATGTAATGGAGTCAACACAAATGACATATTATAACATTGTGACTTCACATGGCCGGGTACGGGGTAAGCAAACACACCTACTACTGATGATGATGACAAGGATGTAGATGTAGAATCCATCTTTCCGGGCTTACCTACTACTATTCTAGTCTCGGTTGAATGGTTGCTAATCCGAGTATAAAACACTTCAATTTCGTAAATCAAAAATGTTTGCAATATACGACGGCGCTCTTTTGTATGAAGCTGACCCCGTGTGCTTTAATTATTTAGTTCACTTTTGCCTATGTCACCTCGTTTCATGGAAGTGCGGCAAGAGTTTTAAGGTTTATGTTTATATGTCAAGTTTGGTTTATTTTGTAAATGCACATGCAGCATATGCAAGCGTGAACTTAAACGTGTCTGCTCGAGGGCGTGCTTGAAATGTCAACACATCTTTGCAACTTAGATTATAGATTATAGAGGGAGTAGATCATAGATTTACGCAATGCTTTTTATACGTAGGTACTGTGGCGTTTGCCCGCCGAAAAAATCTAATTTCAAATTTCTCACCATTAAGCACTTACCGGTCACCAACCCGTCTGGCAAAAATGGTGACTTATTGCACACTACCTCCAAATAAAAAATGGTTCACTTTGCCAATGTCATCACTGTTTCAGAAAAGGTCGGCGTATGTTCATTTGAGGTTTGGATTTAAATTTTTAAGTAGGTACACATGCAGTATTATTGTAAGCGCAACTTGCACGTGTCTGTTTGATGAATTTTTAACATGTCTTTGCAACTTGGTTTATAGATGATTCTAGCTTAAAAATTACATTTTTTTTAATCAAATAACCAAAACGTTAAAATAATTATCGCCAACTGCAGAAATTAATATTCTCACCCAAGTGAAGGAGGGGCGACAACTTATAAAATTTACACTTGTTTGATTTCAACAGTCTGCCGTCGACTTTCGCAAAATCGTCGTCTGCACTTGCCGCAAAAATATACGTGGATGTTATATAACAACAATAATAATAATAATAAATCAATTGCAACAGCAATAATAAATATTACAAGTAACCGACTTCCTTCTTACAGCAATTTTGTTACATTTATTAATTTAATTTAATCGAGATTGACGTTCAAGTGAAAAATACAGTCGTTTACAAAATTAAATGGGCTCGGCGCGAATTCTATAGACATTTTTTTTTTACTTCACATGGCCGGGTTGCTAAAGAAAAGAGAATTATCAGTTGCTAAGGAGCCTAGTTACATATACCTACTTTAGATACCAATAAACTTGATATCCGTGGCAACATATAATTGGTCATATTTTTACTATTTAATCGTTATCTTTATATTTCTTCTGTAAAGCTGTTTTTGTCATATTAAAATAAAAATAAAATAAAATAAAATAAAAATACACCAAACACAGAGTTTTATTTTCACAAATTGAGTATTTAATTTAACCTCAAGTACTTTCGACTTATTCACGTCATTATCAAGAGGATACCTCTTGATTGGGTATCCTCTTGATAATGACGTGAATAAGTCGAAAGTACTTGAGGTTAAATTAAATACTCAATTTGTGAAAATAAAACTCTGTGTTTTTTTATAATTTTTTATAATTATTTATAAAAATGAATTTTCACTGTGTGAATACACAAACTTTAAAAAGTCTAAAAATACACCTGTGACGTTTCATAATCCCCGAGACAATTAATTTACAAATTCAGATTTAAGACGAACCGTTATTGGAGAAGTTGTTTACTATTCGTTCATCATTAATCACTGCAAAATAAGTATCCTAAGGACGTTGGTTAATTTAGTTAGTTGGCCAATGAAACGTCAAAGTTCAAAAAGTTTTTCAATATCGGTTCGTTTAATATACAAAATTTAAAATAATTGTTGAATAAGTACAACAAATTTGAATTGATTGTAGAGAAACTTGATAAATCATCTGTTCCTACCACCATCGTTGTTCAGGGGTGCCCAGAGCCTCTCTACAGAGAGTTTTATTCTATCTAATACATAGGTAGGTACTCATGTACAATTCGAATTTAATCAAAAACGGTAATCTAAAATAGTTTTTATAAGTGTCATTTCCGGTGTGTCCATACTTCATTTTCGAAAAAATCTTAAATTAAAAAATAATCTATTTGATAAAATATATATCTATATTTTATGTAAAACTTATAGGTAAGTAGGTACCTACTTAAATTGCATATGAGTTGAATAGTTGATGATCACTGAAATAGGTGGTTTTGTAACCTCGTGGGTCAAAAGTGAATAAAATATTTACGACAACTGACAGTTTGTTATAAAGCTGAGAGAGTTCATTCTAAGCTGAAAGTAAACACATGATGGGAAACAGCGCTTCAGTTTCTTCAGGCAAGATGTCAGATAAGACGTAAGTGTTACTTCCTTATTCTATTTCTATTTTCTACTTTTACTTAAGTTTGAGTAAGTTTCTTTTAAATAGATTTGTGGAAAGGAATGCAATCACCAATATATTTTGCCTGGCCATTTGTCTTCATGCGAAAACAGAAGCTTGTGTGCATACAATGGCATCTGTTGAACAAGGGTCGAAACACCGACGAGTGCCTACTTATACATTTTATTTTTTAATTTCTGATCCCTCGAGATCTCGACTTAGCGATCTCGTCTCGAGATTGCATTCCCTAGTTGCAATGGAGAAATCCGACTAATATTTTGTTGTTAGCTGTTGTCATAGATAAGTATACTATAAACGTCAATGCCAAATTGGCTGCTAAAAAAATGAAGAGCACTCAAACCCTTGAGTGCTCTTCATTTTTTTAGCATAATAACAAAGATCAGCTGTTTCCACTTTGCTCAGACGCTGCGAGCGGTATTCTATAATCTGAGTAGCAAAGATATATTAAATGCATGCCCTCAAACGACAGGTGTAAGTTCGCGCTTCATATGCTACATGTTTACCTACAAATTACCTAATATCCAAATCTCAAATGCACATAAACACTGCAACTTTTGCCAACCTTGCCTATATCAGGGATAACATTGGCAAAGTCATCAAAGCATCCCACACTTACTATATAGACAAAATGCATTTATGTGGCGTGCAAGTGACAGTTTCAATCATAACGCAGATCATTTTGATTTTGACCTCTTCAATTCTAAACCAACGTTGGTAAGACAGCGGATGACGCAGAACTTCTTTGTATCCTAGGTTGTATCTCTCATTACTATTTTTACTTTATTTTCTTTTTATTGTCTTTATTACTATTTTTAGTTTATATTTTCTTTCTATTGTTTTTATTTTATTTTGTATTAATTTTCTTGTAATACTCTTCTCCTTTGTTTAATTTAAATTGTCTCTATACGTGAGGACCTCTAATTGGCTTCTTGTATCTACTGTTACTTTTAATCCTGTTTTTTAACGCTGTTGGTCTTCCTAATAAAAAATAAAAAATAAAAGTGAACCTTTTTTATATTTTTTTATGGTTCCATCATAATATTTCAAAATACCTGATGATGGTTATACGAAAACCGTTTGTACGTTTATCTTTAAAAATAAAATAGTGAAATAAAAACAGTAGTCCATAGAAAGAATTGCTTTATTCTTTAATGTTTTACATAAAAAGGATGAACCATTTTTTTATAGCATGGGTGGTCATCCTCATACCAACCTGTAAATCAAGGAAAATACTAATTTTCTCTTATTAGTATATATCCTCCCTGAATGCCATGGAGCCGCTGTAAGCAATGCCACACAAAACAGAGCTATTAACCTAAATTCATGAATTGAATCGACAAATCATTCTGCATTTGTGAAATCGATATAATGAACCCTGTCATTCAAAATACTTACATGAAAGGCGAATACTAACGGGGCTATTCTTAGACATTTTAGTCGTCGGTTGAGCCCACGCCTTGACAAACTAATGATGCATTTGTATGAAGACCTGTCAATCCAAGATGGCTGCAAGTGAACAGCTGATTTGTCTTTGATACAAACATTACAAATTCGGTAGGTAAGAATGACCGTGCTGATGAAACTTCCAGCGCAGGCTTAGTTTACGTGTGGGGAGTAGATATGCAGTTGACAGCAGGGACAAAGGTTGTCAGGTAGGTAAAAAAATATATTTTCAATATTTACTTAATAAACACTTTTCTTGGATTTATAAAAATTCTCGTAAGACGGGGCTACATAAGATTCTGCATTTGAAATGACCTTAAATCGTCATTGGTCACGTTTTATTGGCTATATAAGTGTCAAGGTTATTTGTTTCCATGTGTCCAATGGCAGCCATTTTGATTGTGTTTCTGTCGTTTGAAATTAGAACTTGGGTATTAGGAGCTGTTGACTCATATCCGTTTATTGGTCAGTCAAATAATTATTTACCTACCAAAAATGATTTATGGTTAAAAAATAAATTAAACCAATATTGTATTTAGTATTGTTAATTATGCAAAAGCAATAGTTTTGACTTGTACAATAATGAGGACGAGAAGAAAACCTTTTAAGAGTGAAAATATTTTTTCCATGTTACAGAACCAAACTGAGGTGTCCTTGGGCATTCATTCGTAGTAGAGTGGTTTACTCTTCGGATTATAAATCGGAAGGGCATGTGTTGAATACTCCAGTGGATGAAAATTAATAAACCTTTTTATGTCACAAGCGCCTTTAGCACAATAAAGGCCAAAATCTATTGCTTAGGTAGGTACCTACACCAAAACCATATTTCGAAAACGCTGTTGTTTGCTTGAGCATAAACAATAACAAAAATATCATAGAGCTATGGGAGTTAGCGCATCAGAAAGAGCGGAAAATTTGAAGTAGGATAGCACTCATAACCCATTTTTGACCAAAACGTCGCTTATGCCCTAGGTACTTCCTTTTAACCGTCGATGTGTAATGTAGGTAGTTTTCCAGCTCTGCGTTAAGGCTGAGGAGTGAAATCGTCATTCACGCTTTGCTGGTGATGATCTGTAATTACTCGTAATACCAATGTAGCTAATATGGAGGAGCAGAAACTAGCTTACTGCATTGATATTTGATACATACTATCAACCATTCTTGTCTCAGTCCTAACATGTTTTTACGTGTCAAATTTTATGTTTTGTTGCTTCCTACTCCATTTTGTGTTTTGACACTCAATTACAATTTTACAACGAATGCCATAATATCTTAAAATAATGCATTTTCCTTTAAAATTCGTCAATTTTATCGATCACAAGATTCATACCGCATGCGTCTATGTTCGAACTGCTCCGGGCATAGTAGGTACGCACGCGGCAATGCTGCCATCTTTCTAGAAACATTTTTACATTCGTGCGAGTTTTTTTTTGTACCCATGGGAATGCAACTGTGAAATTCTTTGATATAGTTTTTCTCGGGTTAGACCATGTTCTACTAGCAGTAATTTTGTCTGCTGACGTGAACTTATTGTTCTCTTTCTTACTAATGACCATTTTCGTAAGTAGGTTGAAACAGATATATATTGTCTATTATCGTTAAAATAATTTCTAGTCCACAGATATCATAAGTCAATGCGTAATACAATGATTACTGGGTACTTTAATGAGTTGGTTCTCAACCGTTGGTCCGCGAGACCCTTGGAAGTGGTCCTCGAGGGGGTCAGACGTATAAGTAACTGTTACGGTTCGAGCACCCTGTCACATGAGGTGTGACATAATATTTACCATCTGCAGAGCCAAAAATTGTACGCTTATATTTTTTTCTGGATAACCAAGCAATCCTCCTGCAGGATCCAACGAATGAGAATCCTGTATTCAAATCGATATTGGCGTCACCCAAAAGTGGATAAATAGACCCCACGATGGAAGGAAGCGCACAGTTGAACCTTTACCATCTTGCCTTCAGCGGCTTTTATCCAAAAACTATTCAGATTCAGGGTCGAAACTCATGTTAAAATCAAAGATACCATTTAATAAGAATCATCACTGTCCGTAGTCCA
The DNA here is from genome assembly GCA_951799405.1 of Agapetus fuscipes. NCBI lineage: Eukaryota > Metazoa > Arthropoda > Insecta > Trichoptera > Glossosomatidae > Agapetus > Agapetus fuscipes. The sequence goes on from OX637362.1 coordinate 11,370,387, forward strand.
GGTGGTAACACTTCGGACTCGTAACTGGAAGGTCGTGGGTTCGAATTCCGGCGGAGCACAAAAAAATACCATATATATTTTCAAATTTGCTCTTCGCTGGGTTGAAAAATTCATAAACCTTTACCAAAGACCGGTCATCAAAAGGTCCATGCAGCCTTACAACAACTGGGTCTTGCTTGAGAATTGGCGCTTGCTACAGTGACGATCAAGCTCGCAGAGGGCTCTTGAGGTGTGATACACACAAAAACAGCGCTCACCAAATAAATCATCCAAATTTTTTTTTTTTTTTAATCACTATTTTTTTATAAATTAATTATTTGATAATCCAGTTATAACAACTCTAACATTATACGTTTAGTGAGAGCGGGAATGGTTTGTTAGAATAATTACTACGTTCAGTAATACTTCATTAATATTTTGGGTGTGTTAAATTTGAGATTGAGTGCGTTCCCACTCCCGTTTTGCTGCTCTCATTATGCTGATACTGGTAAAAAAGGGGAAGAGAGAATTCGTTTCTACCCCCTTTTCCTCATTGAAAATTTATGTATAACGTCATTCTTGCCAGAGAAAAAAACAAGAAGGGAGTGGCTTCATTAAAGTGGTGAAATCGTAAAAGATTGCGATGTACAGACTACAGACTGCATGTAGGTTTCCGCCAAACAAGAATATTATTACAAAAATTTGGGAAATTAATGAACTACGAGACGCATGTCTGAATATAAATAAACAGGATAAACTTTGCAGAGGCTCTGGCTACCCCTGTTGGAACAGCGATAGCGTGACAGTTCAGTCGAAACAAGACAACGAATGTGGCCCGTGGGCCCCCTGGTCCAAAAAAGGTTATAAACCACTGCTTCACTATATTCACTGACGATTGCATTATCTAACCAAGAAATCACTTAACTTCGACGTTGCCGAAACTTTTCACCATCCATATTTCCTTGACTTAAAAGTTAGTATAGGAATGACCACCCATACTGTAAAAAAATGTTCACTTTGCCAATGTCACCCCTGTATCAGGATGAGAGTTGCAGCGTTTACGCCCATCTGAAGTGACAGTTTTCATTTTATTTTATACAAATGCAGCATGTGTAAGCGCGAACTTATCTACTACATGACGCACATTATATTAAGTAAATGGATGGAAGGTTATGGGTTCGAATCCCGGCAGAGCACAAAAAGTAAACCATTTATATTTTCAAATGTGCTCGTCGCTGGATTGAAAAATTCATCTACATTTACCAAAGACCAGCCACTAACGGTCCATCCAGCCTTACACCAACTGGATCTTGCTTAAGAATTATCGCTTTGTAGCGACGACCAAGCTCGTAAAAAAAAATCCGGTTTAGTAGAATGTTAGTTAGTTGCGTTTGCGTTGCGTTGCGTTTAGTCAGCCTTCACGATAAATGAGAACCAGCCCCTCCCCTCCCCCGGGAGCTGGGAAACTTCTACTTCAACTGAAGTGGTTGATGTGAGGCTGGCCCCCTTACCCGTAAAAATAAACAGGTCCCGAATCGCCACGTGCGACCCCTTCGGGGATAACGCAGGTAAGAAGTTACACTACATATTGTGTAGCTTTGTTTCGTTGCGTTGCGTATAAGTTAGTATAGATAGGAACGACCGCCCATACTGTACAAAAATGTTCACTTTGCCAATGTCACCCCTGTATCAGGATAAGAGTTGCAGCGTTTACGTTCATTTGAAGTGACGGTTTTCATTTTATTTTATATACATGCAGCATGTGTATAAAATATTAGATTATATACTTAGATTATAGATTATAGATTATAGATGTGTAAGCACGAACTTATCTACTACATGACGCGCTTTATATTAATTCATGGTCCGTAGTCCACTGATTAGCGCTCGGACTTGTAAATGGATGTAAGTTTGTGGGCTCGAATCCCGGCGGAGCACAGAAAGTAAACTACTTATAAAATGGTTGAAAAGTTGAAGTTGCTGGGTTGAAAAATTCATGTAAATTTATCAAAGACCAGCCGCTAAAAGTCCATCCAGCCTTACATTAACTGGATCTTGCTTGAGAACGGCCGGCGCTTTGTAGCGACGACCAAGTCCGTAAAAAAACGTTTTTGCAGCATGTATAAGCGCGAGCTTATCTGCTATATGACGCATATTATATTAATTGATGAAATGTAATTGTTGTGCCTTGTGTGAGTGGCCTCGCAGTCTCGTGACCACTAGACCAGAAGGAGAGCGCCTGAGGCTGCTGGTGCACGCTTCCCTACATTCTCGCCATGTGACATGACAACACCTCCAAGTCAACAGATATGTCATGATTACCATCAAACACAGCCATGAGTTGGGCGCTTTGCACACTAGGCGCACTCTGCCCGGTTCGTCTATGGATTACCGTGTCAGAAGTCTCGTAGTGTACATCGATACCTTAAAGCAGGACTGTCCAACATTGTGGCCCCCGGGCCACAATGTATCCCGCATAAGTCCTTCATCCGGCCCGCGACAAAATCAATAGATATTGGATAAAAAAACAGAGGCTTTCTTTCTTAAAAAAAACATTTTATGTTATTATTATTTTTAATAATAATAATAATAAATTGACAATATTTTTAGTGCCGTTTTGTGAATTCACTGCAAGGGCACTGCAGAGCCATAGCCCCTCCCGAACAAGCATGTCTTCAATCCTGACTTAAATGCACTTGTACTCTCCTCAGCTCTCAGCTCGTGTGGTAAGGCATTCCACAGCAGAGGGCCAGCAATGCAAAAAGCACGATCTAAATAATTGGCCATGTTGCTTCTGCAGGGAACCCTGAATCTATTCACAGCAGTACTGCATGCAGACCTCAGAGTACCCCGCCTACCCTCTACTGTGTCCCCCACAAATAGCTAGCTATGAGAATGCTCTAAACCAGAGGTTCCCAAACTTTTATTTCTCATAGACCACTTCCAAAATTTTGGGAGTTCCGGTAGACCCCCTAAAAATTGTTGCAGCTTTTTGTCTAAAATACCGTCTACGGGAGGGGGGGGGGATAGACACACAATTTGATAGATGGGTGGCCACGGGCTTGTATCATTTTTCGTAGACTCCCTCTTACAACTTTTGGACCCCTATTTTTATGCCACGTCAATATAGATCCCGTAGACCCCCAGGGGTCCATATCGACCACTTTGGGAATCACTGCTCTAAACCTTCGATATTGGGCATTTTTTTGGCCCGCCACGGTTTCAAAAATACTAAATCTGGCTCTCCAAAATATTATGTAGCGCACCTCTGTCTTAAAGGTAGAACGTTTTTTCCTATTTTCTACGAAAGAAAACACTATGGAAATGCTAAAATCCTGCAGTGTAGAAGTTTTTCACGAGCACTGCCTTATAAAATTAGTTCACTTCCTATGAGAAGTTGCAGTCACAATGAAATGTTTAATCCACGATTTCTCAAATCAGTGAATCAGCACTTAATCAGTGTTACCTGAAGTGGCGATATTATCTTTGCAGCTTAGATTATAGTGACCGGTCCTTAGTTCAGTGGTAACACTTCGGACTCTGAATGGAAGGTTGTGGGTTCGAATCCCGGCGGAGCACAAAAAATATACCATTTATATTTTCAAAGTTGCTCATCGCCGAGTTGAAAAAATCATAAACCTTTACCAATGACCGGTCACCAAAGGTCCATCCAGCCTTACAGAAACTGGGTCTTGCTTGAGAATTAGCGCTTTGTAGCGACGACGACCAAGCTCGTAAAAAGGTCGATAGCTCAATTGGTAGAATGCTTGCATTCCATGCCGAGAGCAAGGGTTCGATCTCAAGGTTTACTCAGCCTTCACAAGAAATGAGAACCAGCCCCCCCGGGAGATGGAAAACCACCACTTAAACTGAAAGTGGTTGGTGTGAGGCCGGCCCCCTTACCCGTAAAAATAAATAGGTCCCGAATCGCCACACGCGACCCTTTCGGAGATAACACAGGCAAGAAGTTGCACTATATGTTTAGTTTAATATAATAATATGATGATTTATTTGGTGAGCGCTGTTTTTGTGTGTATCACACCTCAAGAGCCCTCTGTGAGCTTGGTCGTCGCTGTAGAAAGCGCCAATTCTCAAGCAAGACCCAGTTGTTGATGTTGTAAGGTTGGATGGACCTTTCAGTGACCGGTCTTTGGTAAAAGTTTATGAATTTTTTAACTCAGCGAAGAGCACATTCGAAATATAAATGGTATATTTTTTGTGCTCCGCCGGGATCCGAATCCACAACCTTCCATTTACGAGTCCGAAGTGCTGCCACTGGACTACGGACCGGTCCAAGCTTAGTTGCGTTTTATTATAGATTATGGACTCTTCCTTTTTCACTATATTTCATAAACTTGTATTGAATAAGTGCGTACATGTGAGTTGACCTTACTCAGGCCAATGTCAGGGAATGCTGGAGATAATAATTATAAGTAAAGTTCTGCATACAACCCAGCGGTTCTATAAAGCGATAATAATAGTAAAACTAATCATAATCAGTAACTTATGATTGTGACATTGCATTTTGTGTGTAAGATTATTTGAATTGTTGATTAAAAAAGGCACTTATGTCCATAGTGATCAAGCCGAGAAAAAGTAGTAAAAACATTTAAGAAATATATAAACAAACAGGTAACAGTAGGAACAGGTGACCCGTTCGTAGTGCAGTGGCAACACTTCGGACTAGCGAAGGAAAGGTTGTGGCCCGTGTGGGTTCGAATCCCAGAGGAGCACAAAAAATATACCATATATTTTTTCAATTTTACACTTCGCTGGGTTGAAAAATTCATAAACCTTTACCAAAGACCGATCATCAAAAGATCCATCCAGCCTTACAGAAGCTGGGTCTTGCTTGAGAATTGGCGCTTTGTAGCGACGATCAAGCTCGTAAAAAGTCCGGTCGATAGCTCAGTTGGTAGAATGCTTGCATTCCGTGCTGAGAGCAAGGGTTCGATCCCAAAGTGTACTCAGCCTTCACATGAAATAATAACAATGGGAAACCCCCACTTCAACTAAAAGTGGTTGGTGTGAGGCCGGCCCCCTCGCACGTAAAAATAAATAGGTCCCGAATCACCGCATGCGATGTCTTCGGGAATAACGCAATCAAAAAGTTACACTATATGTGTAGCTTAGTTGCCTTTATATAATAATTACCATCGAAATCCTCAGACCATCCGAAACACAAGAGAAGTTTTAGGATCCTACCACAGCTCTGAAAATACCCTGATGATGGTTTGTGGGCATACATCTGAGAGATTAATATATCCTTGCAACTTTGATTATAGATTATGTCCAGTCACCAGTGATGCCTGGGAGAAACGTCGGTCCTTCCTGTCAAAGGAAACCAACAAAAAAATCGAATGTAGCAGAAGAACCTAACTGAAAAAACAATAACTTCTTTGTTTATATACTTCTACTGAGAATATTTTCCCACTAAAACAATTGAACAACCAGCTGTTTACTCTTCGCAATAAATGTTACCATTCTTTCTTTATTTTTATGTGACAACATTATGGGAGCGCAAATCTAAGAAACCATTTATTTATATGGATGAGAGGGCTTGTTTTCATGTTTGCACATTCTTCAAAATACAACATAAAAAAGCGATTCCATTAAAACCAGGGATGCTATGGATATCCGTATCCGTAACCTAAGCCGAAAAAATGTTCCAGTTAATTTCGGATATTCTGTAAAATGCTAATAAGAATAACGTTTTTAAGACACACTCACACAAGTAAAAAACACACAGACACAGAGACAAAATCACACATTCGTAGCAATACGTTTTTCCGTTGTTTTGCATTTTTAAGTGAATACCTACCTGTACCCTTAGTACGAGTTGCAAACTTGAGTAAAGTAAAGTTTACGGAAAGTATTAAAGAGTGATTTTCCCCAAAATCTGCCGTTTTTGTTTCTTACACTTTATGGTATTAGCAAAAGAGTTACAGTGATGAAGAAAATCAAGTTCAAACAAACAAAAACGGCAGATTTTAAACCACTTTATATTTAAATACTTTCCGTAAACTTTACTTTACTCAAGTTTTGCAACTCGTACTCAGGGTACTGTACTCATCTGACTAATTGTAAAACCAAATGATAACCAAAAAAAAAAATGTCTGGAAAAACATATTTAAATTAAAAGTATATTGTATATACTGGTGATGCATGGATGTCCGTATCCATAACCAAAAATATCGGATATCCGATTTAAAAAAATATCCGTATCCGTAACCGATATAAATGTTTCGGATAATTTTGGATGATATTTAACAATAGTATAGAAATTATTGCCGTATTACGATATTTACTTTAAATTTTCCAGTTAATAGCTCAAACATTAACTCGTATGAATGGTTGTAAAACCAAATGATAGCCCAGAAATAAACTCATGCTATGCTCTTAATTTGTAGTTAATTATATTATTATACTTACAAAATTTAAAAAAATCTAATATCCGTAACCGAAACTTTCCAAAACAAGCAGATACCCAAAATAGTTCCATTTCGAAATAATATTATTTCCACATGCATATCCGTATCCATATCCGAAATTTCATATCCATAGCATCCCTAGGTACCTACTATAAACAATGACTTGTCAAATTAATCACTTTTTAAATATAAACATTATTTTCTCGTGAAGCAATATTATTGTTTTTAAAAAATATACGCCTTTGTACGACAGACGTTGTCAACATTTGAAATAAAAAAGATCATAAAAAAATTACTGCATTCTTAATTATGATTGGTATTATGATATGCCATACGCCAATATATACGACAACAAATAGATGCGCCAATGCCACCCCGATTCAGGGAACGGCAGCAGGAGTTGCAAGGTTTATGTTCATGTGAGGTTTTGTTTATTTGTATGCACACATGCAGAATGTGTAGGCGCGAACCTGCATCTGCCTGTCTGTAGGCATGCATTTCATATGAGCCTTAAATGTTAACATATCTTTGCAGCTTAGATTATAGAACTGATCGCTCATACAAAGTTGGTTCAGTAAGCGGGATGTAACACATACCTGCTTATCAACGCGCATTTAATATGAATCTTAATCTAATAACAGTTACAAAGATATATACATTGAGGATTCATTTTATATGCATTCTCACAAGCAGACACGTATAAGTTCGCGCTTGCACATGCCGCATGTGAACCTACAAAATAAAAACCCAAATCTCAAATGAAAAATGAACATACACCCTACAACTCTTGCCGACCTTCCCTAAAATAGGGGTGACATTGGCAAAGTGAACCATTTTTTGGTCAGCCGCATACCAACCTATAAGAAAAGGAAAAATGATAATAAATTACATTTTTACAATTTACAGATAATCCGAAAAGTACCAAAACAAACACAAAATTCTCATTGAAGAACCATAGCCCTAGTCGCCAATATTACAGATCAACCGTCATTTATTTCTGTCCTTACATACTACTTTCATTAATTTAACTAGAGTCATAACCTTCTTCATACAAGCTCTCCTTTTATTATGACTTTAGATATTCTAGATAATCTTATATGTTAATATATCGTTACAATACAACTTAGATTGTACTGTGACTCTTTTTTTTTTCTTGATTTAGGTATTGCGAACTGTAATTCACAAAAAAAAAACTTCTTATCACCTGAGATGAGGACGAACAGATATCTTTTTTCATTTAGGAGGTCTTCCAGTAGGGCGTTGAGCTATTGGCATATCATAAGCTACAATGTGTGCGAGTCTTCTGGTCGTTCTGGAGACGTGATCTCTCCAAAATCGTCTCCTGTATAATTTTTCCCTGCAGGTGTTGGAAGCGTGAACCCACGCGTAACTATTTATACACACGGGGTGTGAAATGTAAATCTATCATGTTACTCCATCTCTGATAGTTTTACTAGGGATCGAACCGTGAAACCTTTGATGAGAAGTCCGAGATGATCCCCTTTAATAATAATAATAAATTGACAATATTTTTAGTGCCGTTTTGTGAAATCACTGCAAGGGCACTGCAGAGCCATAGCCCCTACTGAACAAGCATGTCTTCAATTCTGACTTAAATGCACTTGTACTCTCCACGGCTCTCAGCTCGTGTGGTAAGGCATTCCACAGCAGAGGGCCAGCAATGCAAAAGGTACGATCTAAATAATTGGCCATGTTGACATGACTAAGATCTAGTCAATACATTGACACTTTAACCACAATACCACATTTCATTTGGAATTTTCCATCATTTCATTTGCTTTATATTTACGTTCTGAATAAGTAGTAATATTTAATGTTTATATCTTTACAATATGTAAATATGAATAAGTAATACACAGATTAAATATTCAAATGAAAGAATATCAAAAACTAAAATGGGCGTTGAGATATGAGTATGGTTGACATTTTTTAATGAAAGTAAAATCTGACAGCTGCAGGTGTGTGGCAATTGACTTAATATCGCCCTCGGGCCGACAGTTGACTGCCACTGCTTTAAACAATATGCTTATTTAACGGTTAAAATTTAAATAAACCAAATGTAGGAAGTTACGACAGCGTTTCAAAACATGCCTCGAGAAGAGGGAATTATTAACAAAACGATCCATAATTTCATTTCAGTTCTTGACAAGTTTTGAAACGAGTAACAGCTTCATTTTTGTTTAAAACTAAAAGATAAATAAGTTAGGTATAAAAAGTGTTGGAATGCCATTTATAACAGCTGTATGATTTTATTTTAAAAAGTAAAATTCCGCTTGTCTATGACAAGGTGTTCGAAATTTGAATTTTCACAATGTCGGATAAGATTGTGAAGACGCCATCTCAGACAATTTCATTTTACGAAGCAACTACATTTAATAAAACAAGACTTGTGTACAATCCACCCAAAGTAAAAGGTACTGTTATTTGTTTAGTTATTAAATTACATTGCAGGCGTGTTGTGAAATGTAGCATGGTGTTGTTTATAATTTTATTTATAACATTGTTATATTAATTTGTTTTAAAGACGCAGTAAATTTTCTGCTGTTTCTTATTTAAAGTAAATGTAATAAAAACATGATATCCAGAACAATACAAGTAAATAAACGTCTTGTGTCAAAAAAAAATTAAACTACTTTCAAAGGAAAATTCCAAAGAAAATTGAATTCAAATATTATTCATCTTTTTTATAAGCACGCGATCGACGCCATCTATTTTACTGTGGGGTTTTCCAGTTCCAGAGAGGGCTGGTTCTCATTTCTTGTAAAGTCTGAGAAAGCCTTGCCGGTATTTTCGAGAAATTAGACATTAGATGGACCAAATTTTCGAAATAGCGAGTGAATGGGATATCCAGAGTCATAATAAAAGGAGAACTTGTATGAAAAAGGTTATGACTCTGGATGAAATGAAAGAAGTATGCAAGGACAGGAAGAAGTGGCGGCTAATCTGCAATGCTGATTTTTGCTACATTTTTTGCATAATAAATTTTTGACTTTTTTTGTATAGATTTATTTTTAAGATTTTGATGTTTTTTTTATACTTAAATGTTATTTATTACTCGTATTCCTTGACTTATAGGTTGGTATGAGGCTGACCACCCATACTGTAAAAAATGGTTCACTTTGCCAATGTCACCCCTGCTTCAGGGAATGTCGGCAAGAGTTGCAGGGCTTATGTTCATTTGAGGTTTGGATTTTATGTGTAAGTACACAATCAGCATTTGTAAGCGCGAACTACACGTGTTTGTTTGTGGGTATACATCTGAGAGCTTTGAATGAATATATCCTTGCAACTTATAATATTATAGATAGATTATAGACACCCTTGGTGCGAATCAACCCTTTGGTTTGGAACGCAAGCATTCTACCAGCTGCTGAGCTATCGACTGATAGATTTTTTGATTGAAGTATTTTTACGTCATCCAATAACGACGACCAATCTCGGAGAGGGCGCCTAAGGTGTGATTCACTCAAAAACAGCGCTCAACATTTTCTCCTTGCTGGACCACAAGACTAGATAAGGTTATCCTGAGTGTACATTAATCTAATAATAAATATAGGTACATACTTGTATTGAATGGTTCATAAAAATAAGGTACTAAGCACGAAAATTTAACGGACTTATACAGTATAACAAATAAATTAAATTATTTCTGGTAAACTTTAGACTTAGAACTTTATAAAAAATCTAATGAAATACTGTTTTATTTTCACATTATTATTCAGTTTATTTTAATTAATAAATACAAAAGTAAGATGATCGACATCTTCCATTCTTACCTGAAGATGATTGGCAGACCAAAAACGTGTGTATTTCTCAATTAAAATAAATGATCAATTAAACAGTGTGGAACTAAAATAGTCTTTCATTAGAATTTTTACAAAGTTTAGTAGAAATCAATTAATATGAATTTTCACAGTTTTTCACAGTTTATATTGGTTCCGACATTGATGTATGGAAGTGAGGCGTGGACAGTTAATGAATGTGAGCTGAGTAAAGTATGTACGGTTGAAATGGCTTACCTGAGAGCAATGGCTGGAAAAACACTGAATGATAGAGTACGTAATGATTGGGTGATGAACGAGTGTGGTATAAAAGAGAATATGAGAATGAGAGTACAAAAAAGTACGATGAGATGGTTCGGACATCTCGAAAGAATGGATGATGAACGACTAACGAAGAAAGTGTACAAAGGAAATGTCAGAGGAAAGCGCGGAAGGGGAAGGCCGAGGAAAGAATGGTTAGACCAAATAGGTGAGATTGCGAAAGAATGGAACCTGCAGAGTGAAAATAAGAGAAGAGTATGTATGAAAAAGGTGATGAATATTGAGGAAATGAAAGTGGTTTGTAAGGACAGAAAAAAGTGGAGGCGCATCTGCGGAGGTACCGGCCACCCCTAGTGGAACGGCGGCAGGATACAGTAACAGTAACAGTTCACAGTTTTAATACACAAACCATACAAATATATTAAATTCAATATCTAGACCCACAAAATCCCTAAAAAAATGCGTCTCAAAAACTAGCTTAAAAACTTCAACTAGCTTTGATTTCAAAAAAATTAAAAGGCACTAAAAATGCCGGTTAATCTGTAATGTTGGTGACTTATTAATCCACAATTTTTCATTTAATATAATTGATCCTCTCCTTGACTGATAGGTTGGTACGAGGCTGACCACCCGTGCTGTAACAATCGGTTCACTTTTGCCAATGCCACCCCGGTTCAGGGAACGGCGGCAGGAGTTGCAAGGTTTATGACCAGGTGAGGTTTTCTTTATTTGTATGCACACATGCAGAATGTGTAGGCGCGAACTTACATGTGCCTGTCTGTAGGCATGCATTTCATATGAGCCTAAAATGTTAACATATCCTTGCAGCTTAGATTATAGATTATAGATAGATATACCTAGATCTACTGATTTTTTAAATATATATTTATTTTTAAGGTTTGGTTGTTTTTATATACTTAAATGTTATTTATCATTTGTATCCCTTGACTTATAGTTTGATATGAGGCTGATCACTCATACTGTAAACAATGGTTCACTTTGTCAATGTCACCCCTGTCTCAGAGAAGCCCGGAAAAGTTGAAGCGTTTATGTTCATGCAAGGACACTTACAGCATTCGTAAACGCGAACTTACACGATCTGTTAAAAAAGTTACTGTGTTGATTTTTAAACAAAAATCTCTGTAAATGGTATAACCCTTCCAAATAAGTTTCCCCTCCCTGCCCACTATGGTAGGTAGGTACTCAGTGCCTCATTTGAATCACCCATTTTTTTTTAAATTTACATTTACAAATAATATTTACCTTCTTCCAATGATAAAAGGATGTGGTCAGTTATGAAAACAATATTATCTATGGTTAATTTGTAAAAGTTTATTAACCTGCAACAAAAACCTGGCAACAAACTCCATTGCATTGTGAAGGAAAAAAATCCTCGCTTTGAAATGGAGACCTATATCTTATCTACGTTATGTAAAAAAATGACCACCCATGTTATAGAAAATCTTTCACTCTACCAATTTCACCGTGTTCCAGGGAAGGTTGGCAAGAGTTGCCGCCATGTTTTATTTCGTCCTATCTTCAGAAAGATACGGTAAAATCTATCGATGATCGTCGAGACTTCTACCCCTCTCGACGTATTTACCGATCACATAGGAAGGTAGAAAGCGATAAAACATGGCCGCGCATGAGCTCAGGCGAGATCATTTGACAGCAAGATCAGCTGTCCAATCGCGGCCATGTTTTATCAACTTCTTACCCAGGATGCTTGTTTATATAAGCACCAATTTTAAATGTTTAATGATCTTTGTTGACGACTCCAGTCCCTTCAAAATGCTGCAGCCAGGTTGATATACGGCGGCTCCAAGTACTGCCATATAACTCCTCTGCTTGAGAACTTGCACTGGCTTCGCATCTCGGAAAGAATAGACTGAAAGCTTTGCTTGATGGTCTTTAAGACTCTTCGTGGGCTGGCTCCTGACAAGGATCTGGTTGAACTCACGAGGAGAGCTTCTTTAAATGAAAGGGGAGTTACTCTGTCTGAGGTCAGCTAGGTCATGTGCCAGTTTATTGGAGCTGCTGAAAAGACAATCATGCACAGTCTTCGGGAACCGCTCTTTCCGTGTTGCCGGGCCAGCGGCATGGAATTCTCTCCCAGAGAGGCTGAGAGTCCAGAAAGATGAGACAGCCTTCAGGAAGATGCTCAAGGCATTCCTGTTTTCCCGCTATAGCCCACATGCTCCTTTGTAGTGATGTAAATCACAAAAAGGCGCATAATATAAATCTAGTTTATTATTATTTGTTACTTCCTTAGTTTTAAATGAAATGAAAGATCGAGAAATGTATGGCATGAAATGGCTGACAATTTTTTGAAATAGCCAATTACTGGTTCCTTGTTCATGAAAGAGTTCCTGACTTGTAGGCCAGTATGAGTTTGGCCACCCATACTCTAAAATTGGGTAGCTTTGCCAATGCGCTATGTCAGGGCAGAGCGGCAAAAGTTGCAGGGCTTATGTGCTTTTGAAATTCTTTTTTTTTTAATTGTGTATGTAGGCACACGCATTTAATCTAAATCTTCAAATGTTGATTTTATCTGTACAACTTATATTGTAGGGCATATGCTACCTACACGGCTGCAAGGTTCTTAGCAACCAATAACAAAATATTTATTTACCCTTTCCCTAACAATATCTATGTTTTGGCCGAGGGAGTCAAGCGGCTGATCTTTCTAGCGTATTTGGAATAAAATAACCTTGATTCGATCCCCGCTTGGGTCATTTGACCATAACTTTGATCCTGGTTCAACAGATAATTATGTCGTTGGGTAATTATTAATTCATTAAATTATGCAATAATGAATTATTAATTGATGATATTCATACCTGTTTCTGGCAAGGCCGAATAGGTTGGTGAATTGCATTCCTCTTCACATATCTATTTATTTAAAAAAAAAAAAAATTAGGTCGTCTGGCGTCACAATTTTTTGTTTATGGTTTTTCTTCCAAGTCCATGCTCTACGTCATTTAATTTTGTTATGACGTAAAAATCATCTGCGAGCGTCGCGACGCTCGTAAAAAGACGTCGCCGCCATTAATAAATAATTTGTTTTGTTTTTGTTATGACAGGGACCATAACTTTGATCCTGGTTCAACAGATAATTATGTCGTTGGGTAATTATTAATTCATTAAATTATGCAATAATGAATTATTAATTGATGATATTCATACCTGTTTCTGGCAAGGCCGAATAGGTTGGTGAATTGCATTCCTCTTCACATATCTATTTATTTAAAAAAAAAAAAAATTAGGTCGTCTGGCGTCACAATTTTTTGTTTATGGTTTTTCTTCCAAGTCCATGCTCTACGTCATTTAATTTTGTTATGACGTAAAAATCATCTGCGAGCGTCGCGACGCTCGTAAAAAGACGTCGCCGCCATTAATAAATAATTTGTTTTGTTTTTGTTATGACAGGGACGCCAACCACACAGCAAACGGCTGTCAGCCGGCGCGCGTGCGCACCTCCCTCGCAAAGCAAGCAGGCGGCGCGAGCTGTCAACACCGACACTATATAGCGGGGCTGCACATGCCGCCGAGCGACAGTCGCTGCCAAACAACAGACATGGACAGGGACAGGATCGGCGCGTGGGGCTCCGGAGACAGCGGAAGCAATTCCACCAAGAATGGGCTGGATCATCTCAAGGATCCCGGCTTGAACAAGGTCAGTGCAATCGATATGTCGCGCCATCTTGGAATGTTTTGACAGATAGGGTTGTGACTGATTTGACAGTTCGAATTTTGAAATGGACTCGCGAACAAATTTGAATTTGGAACTTTTTTTCTCTTCGGGTAAACTTCACACTTGTAGGGTCCTTAAAAACGGTTACAAACATTTCGGTGTGCCTTTTTGTCTAGCAACCCGGTGTGTGACGTCACAACTTTGTATAGTCCATTGTTGCCGGTTGTATAAATGCTGGAATCATACAAACAGGATTATTCACAACACACTGATCCACGAATCATCGTTTTTTTGTACAGAAAATTCACGTTAGGTGGTTGAGCTATGGATTTGCTGTGTGCTATACCAATAAAGTCTAATCATAGTGTTCAATGGTTCACTTTGCCAATGATTAGGAGGGCCCTTGAGGTGTGACATACACAAAAACGGCGCTCTTTTGTCATGTATTAATTTTTAATTAAATAAATTATCCTCATATATATATATATATAATGTCACCCCTGTTTCAGGGAAGGACGGCAAGAGTTGCAGGGTGTATGTCCATTTTAGCTTTGGTTTTTATGTTGTAGCTTCACATGCGGCATGTGCAAGCGCGTGTCTGCTTGTGAAAATGCATGTAATGTGAATCTCCAATGTAACATATATTTGCAACTTAGATTAGATTAGATAGTCCCCCCTTTTCACAAAGATGAGCTGCCTGAACAAAAAGATGCGAAAAAATTGTAACGTCACCAAGCCGTGTGTTAGGGAGAAAGAAAGCTTACATTTTTATTGGTCGCTAAGCATCCAATTCGCATCGACGTAATATGTGACGTCGTCCCGCTAAGAGATTTTTTACATGTAGGTTAAACATCAATGACCAAAACAAAAGTTGCACTTATTTAATTTTTTAATAATTGTATGAAGTAGAACCTTGTTTTCGAAGTATGCTAAACTGTATGTTTTTTTTATTTTAACCGAATGTTCGGCCGAAGTTCGTATTCGGTTCAAAACACATTCGGCCCATCCCTAAAAACAAGCCATTATTTCAAAATTAATTTTTAATGTAACACTGTGGTATCGACTCCAAATTTTACATTATGGAATCGAAACAAATTCCATACACGGCAATATTTGTAGCGCCGCATGGTCGGGTTGCTAGGGGAAAAAGCAAACAAATACTTTGTTATTGTTTGCTAGGGACCTTAGTCTCATGGGCGTTATCCGTCTAGGGATAAAGTGTTTTTGAAAAATTGTGTCTATTGCACAATTTTACAGAAACGTTTACTGAATTAAAAATAATAAACTTCTTATTTCTAAATCCATTTTAAATCTAAGCGTAGTTTGTTTTGCTTCGAAGGTTTTTTTTTTACCTGTCGTGTTTTGCGAAATATGTTACCTGTTCTTTTTTTACCTGGTTTTAGGTTCACTCATCCCAAAACCTATCAAAGTAGAAGTTCCGATATTATCTGAGTATCATAAAAAAATATCAGATACCTGCTATCGCGTATCACACATCACTATCTCTCAACAATAAAAAATATTATCTTATTTTTCTCAATACTATGTAATTTTATACTTATTTGGAGATATTCTTAGACATTTTAGTCGTCGGTTGAGCCCACGCTTTGACAAACTAATGATGCCTCGGCTGAAAGTCACATTACCTACCGAATTTTGGTAATATTTGTATGAAGTCTAATCAGCTGTTCACTTGCGGCCATCTTGGATTGACAGGTCTTCATACAAATGCATCATTAGTTTGTCAAAGCGTGGGCTCAACGGACGACTAAAATGTCTAATAGCACCAATTGAATATAGATTACACCAGAACCGGATTAACCCCTCTGCGGGGAAAAGCTCAGGGCCCCCTTATACTATCAATAATCTATAATCTAAGTTGCAAGGATATATTAACATTCAAAGCTCATATCAAACGCATGCCCACACACAGACACGTGTAAGTTCGCGCTTACAATTGCTGAAGTGTGCTTACAAATTAAAATCCAAACCTCAAATGAACATTCACCCTGCAACTTTTGCCGACCTTCCCCGGAACAGGGGTGACATTGGCAAAGTGAACCATTTTTTACAGTATGGGTGGTCAGCCTCATACCAAACTATAACCTAATTTGGGGTTTCAATTTTTTTTCTTGTTTGGAAGATAATTTTATTCATTCTAAAAATCTAAATCTAAATCTAAGCTGCAAAGATATGTATCATTTGAGATTCATATTAAATGCATTCCCACAAGCAGACATGCATAATTTCGCGCTTACACATGCCGCATGTGGACCTACAATATAAAAAACCCAATCTCAAATGAACATTGAAAATTCATTAAAATGTTAAATAAAGAAAAAATTATGTACCTATGTTTACTTGGAACGATTTAGACATAATTTGACGTTTGATTTACATGAAATCACTTGACACATTTCCTACAATACCGACCTGCTATAAAAACTCCATTAAATTGAATTCCAATACGTACTCGTGTACATTCTAACGTGAGACATATTACGCCTACATCGAATGTTTCAATAGTGTGTATTTATTTATACTAATTTTTGATCAGCTGATTTCTTACTTGTGTAAACAAATCAGATAAGAACTCGCATGTGAAAAACATTTCGACGTCGTACAGAAAAAAATGAACAAGTGCACTCGCTTAAACTTTTTATTTAGAGTTTGAGTATTTATAGAATGAAAATTCATTTTTATGAGGAAGTATAAAACGTTTTTTAAAACCACTAAAGAGCGTCCTCTAAAAAATGACGTTCTCACAAGAAAAACGCAATTAAACTACACATTTTTTTTTTTTTTGCACAACAGGTCAGTGCACCCCATATAGTGTAACCCACATATAGTGTAACTTCTTGCCGCGTTATCCCCGAAGGGTTTCGCATGTGGGAAGTAGAACCTTTTTTTTTACAGGTAAGGCTGGTTCACTTTGCCAATGTCACCCGTGTTTCAGGGAAGGTCGGCAAGAGTTGCAGGGCTTATGTTAATTTGAGATTGGGTTTTTATAATGTAGGCTTGTGTTAGCGCGAATTTATACATGTCTGCTTGTGGGAATGCATTTAATATAAATTTTAAATGATATATATCCTTGCAGCTTAGATAAGATTAGATACCAGAATTTCAAGAAAGTAAAAAACTATTAAACAACTCTTCTGAAAAAAAATCATTTCCTTAGTTGGTCACTTCATCCTGACCGACGTCAATATGTCTTATGCATATTAACATTTTTACAAATCAATTAACTTTGATAGGTTATCTTTTTTTGTTGGTTGACTATTTTGTATAGGTAAGCGTGGGTTGACAGTGCACTAGTTTTAAGAGATTAATTTTAAATTCGTACTTACACATGTTCACTCCTACGTGTTTATTTGACCGGTATTGGTTTAGTAGTTAGAGCTTCGGTCTCTGTTTTGAAAGGCTGTGGATTTGATTCCCCAGCGGATCACAATAATATCATTTCATTTTCCAATTTGCTCTAAAAAATCTAAATCTAAGCTACAAAGATATACCTACGCATTCCCACAAGCAGACATGTATAATTTCGGAAATAACTCGAAAATTGGGAAAATCGAGATTTTGTAATAAAAACGCAAAAACAATGCGAGAAGAATAGGTAGAATGCGACAGCCGTTCAATTTGGACGAATATGACCGAGATAAAACATCGGCCGCCTTTTTCATCCCATACAAGTTGTACTGGTTGTCTGAACTTCTAACGTGATTTCCCAACATTCTTGTTTTTTGAGTTATTGCTCTTTATTATTAAACGTGCGACATGCTAACGCATGTGGACCTACAATATAAAAACCCAATCTCAAATTAACATAAGCCCTGCAACTCTTGCCGACCTTCCCTGAAACAGTGCTCAGTTCTGTAAATTTCCTAAACCTGAGAGAGATGCGTGCTTTTTTTGAGGATTTTGCATGCTGCATGTGTTCCTACAAACTAAAAACCCTAACCTCAAACGCACAAAAACTCAGCCTATTAAATTCCTCAACTATATAATTATTATTGACATATTTATGAATCAGAATGACTTGCACCATATTATGTCACTACCAACTTGATTTTTACATAAAAATGCAAATGTTTCCGGCAACACTTCCATTACTGTCGTATTAAATATTTAAACCATCACTATTTTTAGGAATTTGTTTACAAACTCCAATTTTTATCGTAAAAATCCTGTTTTATTGTCAAGGTCACATAACATCAGGCCCAAATTAGAACCTTATCATTTTCTGAAGCGAATTTTATGTAAAAATAAATAAATAAAGTAATTTTAAACTCCATCTTATTGACTCGAGATGTTACTCAATGACATAAATAAGTCGTTAAAAAACAAGTAAAATGTGTTAATCTGATTAATGAACCCTTTGGTTTGGGATTTATAAGAGGAAATTCTGTCCATCAAATATTTGATGTCAAGATTTGGATGAGTAGACACTAAAAAGTGGTGCTGAATGACGTAACTAGCAATCTTCTTTAGATTCCTTAAATATGGCATATTGTGAAGTGGAAAATAACAATACTGAAGTCTAAATATAAATCTAAGTTGCAAAAATATATATTTATATCATTTGAGATTCATATAGACTTAATATGAAACTATTGAAGTATGAATAAATGTAATAATGATTATTTAAATACATATTGCTCACAAAGCCCTCCCCGCCTGAGATACAGGATTTTCCTAATTCAGGCGCATGTATTATTATTCTCTTATTCCATTTTAAGTTTAAATAACATTTATTTCAATAATTTAACTCATTTTGTTCAGAGACATGTAAAAATGTAATGTTAAGTATGTTTTTTGTGTATCATTAATATCAGAAAGTTATACAGATATATTGTATAGAAGCTCTCCACGCCTGAGACACAGGTTTTCCTAGTTCAGGCACATGTATTATTTTCTTACTTAAGTTAAAAAGCTGCACCTTATGTTAATCTTCTGAAAAACAGTTTTATGAATAAATTATTATTATTATATTAAATGCATTCCCACAAGCAGACACGCATAATTTCGCGCTCACACATGCCGCATGTGGACCTGCAGTATAAAAAACCCAATCTCAAATGAACATAAGCCCTGCAACTCTTGCCGACCTTCCCTGAAACAGGGGTGACATTGGCAAAGTGAACCATTTTTTACAGTATAGGTGGTCAGCCTCATACCAACCTATAAGTCAAGTCAAGGAATATGTTACTAAGAATATTTATATTGCAGTAAATATTCTAGTGCCTGGCTTATTCCAAAACGTCCTTGAGTGGTATGAGACAACCTTGTGCGAAATGCATGTAGAAGATTATGGACACAGACACACCTCCAAACCAGTGAGTCCCCAAGATAATTTTGTGAATTTGAAAATGATGAAACACCTATGTGTTACGGTTCCAACACCCTGTCACATGAGGTGCGACATGACACTAACCATCTGCAGGGCCGAGAATCGTACGCTCCTATTTTTCATATCTGGTTGACCGGTCCGTAGCTCAGTGGTAACACTGCGGACTCTGAATGGGAAGGTTGTGGGTTCGAATCCCGGCGGAGCACAAAAAAAATACCATTTATAATTTAAAATGTGCTCTTCGCTGGGTTGAAAAAATCATAAACCTTTACCAAAGACCGGTCACCAAAGGTCCATCCAGCCTTACGGCAACTGGGTCTTGCTTGAGTATTGGCGCTTTGTAGTGACGACCAAGCTTGTACACCTCTGCGGCACTACAACAAGTGTCATAGACCCCTAGAGTCTCTAGAATCTAGGGAGTCTCCCGCACAGCATTTAAAAAAAAAACTATCCTCCTGCAGGATCCAACCAATGAGGATCCTGTATTCAAATCGATATTGGCGTCACCCAAAAATGGATAAATAGACCCCACGGGGGTAGGAAGGCCACAGTTGAACCTTTGCCATCTTGCGTTCAACATCTTCTGTCCGTAGACTGTACTCAGATTCAGGGTCGAGACTCTTGACAATAAATTCGTCTAACTTCAATAAAAAAAAAACACCGTGGATGTTAAATTTTGGTAGGTATGCTATAGTTACACGAGTTGAATAAACCGACGCCCTAGGTATTACCATTGTAGATAGCACGTGATGTCGGATTGTGATTTTTGTATTATGCTACCTACTCGTAGTCCGTAATCCATCATACTTGTTCTCTTTGACAATACAATTACGGAGAAGTGATATTTTCATCTGTGTGACGCCGTTAGTCTTATCTAGATGGCCCATTCAAAATATTAGCTATTCATAATGTCAATAAACTTATCGTATCTGTGACAACAGATTTAGCTGACAACAACCATTCAAATGCCTTGCCTGTGACTTGCTAAATTTAACCTTTGTTTTTGTAAAGTCGGTGGCAGGTATTCTTCTACGATCTTTGTAGGATTTAGATATGTTCTTGCCTGGAAGTCTCATCACCACGTGAAGACCTGTCAATCCAAGATGGCCGCAAGTGAACAACACCTTCTCTCGGGGTCAGTCTCCCCTCCACTGACCCATGGCCTGTATATCCATCCCATCCGGGGATGTGTCACAGGACTCGCATGCAAAAGTTATGTGAGATGCGAGTGGCAGAAGGCCCTCCCGTGAAGTTACACTTTCCCAAGTGTTTACACAAAGCAAAGGAGGCTCAGAGGCAAAAAAATCACACTTAATTTTTATTTTTGTCTGATCGGAGTTTGGTGCAACACGCTCTCAATATCAACTTTTCAAGGAAGAATACACAGCTATGATAATAATGGCTCATTTGGAATGGAAATATCACCGAAAGAACAGTATATGTTTGTAAAATGATTAAAAAAAACAACCATGAAAGTCATCTTTCATTCGATCTCCAATGCAACCAAAATGTCAATTGAATAGGCTACAATTGGTTGTAAATGCGTGCGCTCGCATGATTTCTGGTCAGTCGAAATTTACACACATTACTCCTCTTCTCCAGAAGCTTCACTGGCTCCGTATACCGGAGCGCATCGAGTTCAAAGTGTGCACGATGGTCCACAAAACTTTATTTGGAAAAACACCCAAATATCTCGCTGATTTAATCAAACCAGTCACCCTCGGCAAAAAAAGCCTTACACTGCGCTCGGCTGAGACTGGAGCCAAATCAAGGATTGAAGAACCTATAAGAAGAGTTAACACAATATTTGGAGAGCGTGCATTTGCAGTTGCTGGCCCTCTGGCCTGGAACCACCTGCCACATCATGTGAGAGAGCTAGAGGATCATGGAAAGTTCCGGAATGCACTGAAGACAAGCAAATTTCTGGCATCGTTTGCACCAGCGCCCTTGGAGTGACTACATCACGAAACGGCGCTATAAAGAAATCATCAACTCATCATCATCATCATCATCATCCAGTTTCTATGATTCGGCAGCTCTCAGTATTTTCATATTTTCTTCTGCGTACATATTCTCACACATCTTCCAATATTTCTATTTCGTAAATCGTCTGCGGGCATCGATATTCTGTGGGTATACCTACAATTATAACGAAAGGTTTTCGGCAATTTGCTAACACATGGGTCGTGAAGACCTTTTGGCTTTGTACCAGTTCTTGGAGTCTACAGCAATGCATTCATTCAACTTTATTTTTTTTAAAGCTAATGGACCGCAATCATCATTACAGTTACCACATATCTACGGACCAAAACTAATAACTTTTTTACCTTGGAGTTTTTTTTGTTATCTGTTTGGGACGTGAATCAACCGCATTCTGTTTAAACAACAAACCAATGTATGTATTTAAAAGTAAGCTTTATTGGTGCAAACCAATAGGTTTAAGGGTATTTATTTAGCGTTTTTTTTTTATCTAAAAAATGGATTTGTGAAGAGGAATGCAATTCACTAAACATATTCTGCCTGGCCAGAAACAGGTATTAATATCATTAATTGAATAATTCATTATTGTTTAGGTATTTTAATGAATTGTTAATTACCGATAATTAATTAAATTGTGATTAAATACCGGTAGATAGCTCAGTTGGTAGAGTGCTTGCATTCCATGCCGTGAGCTCGGGTTCGAATCGGGTAAGAAATGATTTCCCGTTTCGGTGTTTATTTCAAACCCCAAAATAATAATACCGGCAAGGTTTACTCAGCCTTCACAAGAAATGAGTACCAGCTCTCTCGGGAGCTGGGAAAACACCACTTCAATTGAAGTGGTTAGCGTAAGGCCGGCCCCCTTACCTGTAAAAATAAATAGGTTCAACTCGCCACATGCGACCCCTTCGGGGATAACGCGGCAAGAAGTTACACTATATGTGTAGCTTAGTTGCTTTGCGTTTTTTTGCGTTAATTAATAATTACCCAATAACATCTGTTGAACGAGGCTAAATGTTACGGTCAAATGACTCAAGCGGGGATCGAACCAACGTTATTCTATTCCAAATACGCTAGAATGATCAGCCCACTTGGCCCCCTCGGCCATAACACCGACAATTGTATTAGGTATATCAATCTCATATGATATGCGGGCCACAGGGGATCAACATTTCCATCAAAGTCGCTACAAGGCGACCACTGCGCTCTGTCTCTACTGCTGTCAACAGGATCAAAGAACCCATAAGAGCAAATACATCTAATTTTGCAGACAGGAGCTTTGGGATAGCTGGGCCAGTTGCCTGGAATAAGCTGCCTGTCGACCTTCGCTCTGACCAGCCCACCAACACCTTCTCTCAGGGTCAGTCTCCCCTCCACTGACCCACGCCCTGTATATCCATCCCATCCGGGGATGTGTCACAGGACTCGCATGCAAAAGTTATGTGAGATACGAGTGGTAGGAGTTACAATTTCCCAAGTGTTTACACAAAGCAAAGGAGGCTCAGAAATCACTGAAAGATTCACCATCGCCTTCAGAAGAGGACTTAAGAAAATGCTGTTTTCGAAGACCACTTGAGATGGTCTGTGATCATTAAACGACGCAACCGGAAATAAATCATTCATCATCATCATAAAATCGAAATCTTTTACCGGAGAGGGAGAATTGAAGTCATCAAAAAGCAAAGCCATGGTTCATCCGCAGCGTACAGTGAATTTTCCATAAAAAAATCTATGATTCGTAGATCAGCTATAGATCCAATGTTTTGTAAATCGCACTGAAAGAATGCCTGTACCCTGAGTACGAGTTTTTTCACTTTACTCGAAGTATTGAGTATTCGAGAAAAATGTATGTGAACTTGTAAAGCACCTCTGGCAAAACAAGTTTCGAAACCTTTTTTTGCCAGGGGTGCTTTACAAGTTCACATGCATTTTTCTCGAATACACAATACTTCGAGTAAAGTGAAAAAACTCGTACTCAGGGTTCTGATCAGTTGTTTTTGATTGATGTGAAGGTTCTTGATTATTTTATTGCATCTCAAACACCGTTATTTTATCTGCTTCATTAGATAAGGTAGCAAGGCGTCAGCAATTAATTTGCCGAAAAATAAAAATAAAACATGAAAAAATCAATCAACGCATAAACAAGTTTTTTTCTCTTTTATCTATGTGAGTGATAGCGACCACATAGTGACTCTATGTTGTTTGCCCATTTTAGATAATGTATCTATGTATTTGTAATATTTTGAATAACAGCTGACCACATTGTTTTATCTCTTACATAAATACCATTTGTCTTTTTGGAATCATTTGATTTAAAAATATGCGTCGAATCAAATGTTTCTTGACTTAAAGGTCTGTATGAGTCTGGCCATCCACACTGTATAAAATGGTTCACTTTATCAATTTCATCCCTGTTGCAGGGAACGTCTGCAAGAGTTGAAAGGATTAAGTATTGTTCATTTACGATTTGGGTTTTTTTTATTTTGTAAGAACCTACACATGTGGCATATGTAAGCGTGAACTTACACGTATCTGCTTGTGGGCATACATTTTATATGAATGATTGATATTTTTTACAGGCCACGTATAGTGATAGTAGTGATATAAAGTAGTGATATAAATCACAAAAAGGCCCATATAAATTTAGTTACTTATTACTATTATTATGTATGTTACCTAGATTCTAGAATATCATGTTTTTTTACCTTTTTTCTATATTTCAAACTTAGCTAAAACTTGCCTAACACGGAAGCTAACTTAACCTGCAATGTCAAAAGCATTACGCTCCCTAATAATAATATTATATCATGTACATTGTAAATGTATCTACTGATCCATTTACATAATATTACAACGTGCAAGCGTATGATGGCTATTTTACTTTATATATCTCGCGGCTCGCGCACTTTATTAGCGTGATATTGCGTCCGTCCCAGTTTGGCGCGCTGTCAGCTGTCAGTGGAGTGTCACGATCAGCTGTTTGGGGTCACGACTCCCGGCCGCCATGTTTGAGCGACACCACCTGCGCATGCGCACATCACCAGGGGGCGTTGCACTTGATGGGGCTTCCACATGCTTGCCAACCTCGGCCAAGTCGAGCGTGTGGACGGCCGTTTGGCTCAGCTGGGGGCGTGGCTTAAGCCGCCTTGGCTCAGCTTGTCGCCGATCCGACCAGAGTCGGTTTTTTGACGCAAGTCAAAGGGAATTCACGCATGCGCATGCCAGGCACACACATACTTGTGCGCGCGCATTCTGGTGCGGTACGGTTTCTATGAATTTTGATCATCCACCATCGTCTTTGCCGAATTATTCGTTTCTTTTTAGTTTCTCTCTTTTTGTTTTGTTTTTTTTTTTAAATAAAAATAAGTTTATCCAAATGTTATAGCTAAAAGCTGGACGTCCGCCATGCTTGCTTATTCTAACACACACAGACGCACGCACAAGCGTGTGGATGACCCTGTTTGGTTTTCCAAGAGCTTGCAAGCGCTTGCAAGCCCTTGACTCAAGGCGTTTGCCGCAAGCGTGTGGAAGCCCCATGACACTTCCCTGTAAACGTCACCATTTTTTCACTTGTCAATTTATAAATCGAGTAGGAAGTAGGACATAAGCAACGTTTTGGGCAAAAATGAGTTGAATGCTATCCTACTTTAAACTTTCCGCTCTTTCTAATGCGCTAACTCCCATAGCTCTACGACGATTTTTGTTGTTGTTTATGCCCAAGCAGACAACTGCGTTTTCGAAGTATGGTTTTGGTGTAACCTACAAGATCTTGGCCTTTTTTGTCCCAAAGGCACTTGTGACATTAAAAAAGCGTAAAGCCACATTAATAGGAATGCCAATAAATGCCAAAAATGATCAATAATAAAAATGTTTCCTTGACTTATAGGTTGGTATGAGGCTGACCACCCATACTGTAAAAAATGGTTCACTTTGCTAATGTCACCCCTGTTTCAGGGAAGGTCGGCAAAAGTTGTGGGGCTTATGTTCATTTGAGGTTTGGATTTTATTTGTAAGTACACATTCAGCATTTGTAAGCGCGATCTACACTTGTTGGTTTGTGGGCTTACATCCGAGAGCTTTAAATGAATATATCTGTTTGGGCGAACTGTTAGGTAGGTTTGTTATGGGTAGCTGGCCATAAAATCCTTGTCCTTGTGCCTATAATCTGACCTATCCGATTTGCCCAATCACCTGTCTCCAGCCAGTACTTCTTCATACGCGGCCTTGGATAGACGTGTCCATCGCAGTGTACACCGCGCGCGAACGAAGGAGAAACCACACACAAAAACGCGACCAGTGCTCCGCGAAAGAGGCATCCATTGGAGATAAGGTGAGTCCAGACCATTTGATTCCGTGATTCCTTCCCCCTTGCTCCATTGGTTGGCTGCCTAGACAGATTTGTTGGGCAGTTCGTCCGATCGCGATAATCGAGAACCAGTTTGCGATCTCAAATCCTCCCCCACGCACCCCCTTATGATAACGTCAAACTTGGCGTAATCATAATTTTGGTCCTTAACGAAGCCAGATCGTAAAAAAAAACTAGATTCACGTAATATTAATTCAGATTCTTATAGTTTGAAATCGGATTCAAAAAAAAAAATATTCGCCATTTTTATTGCTACAAAAATGCAATTCGTGACGCGTTCATACATTATTATCATAAATATCGCTTTGGAATCGAAGTGCGGGTTAATTCTTTAATTGCCTTGTAGGTATACCTATCTCTTGCATTTTAGGTACATTCGAATTAAGCCCGCGGTATAAGTAACTACCTAGGTACTTGCATTGTTTACTTTCTTTGTTTACATTATTTGTTTACATTTTGATAACATTATTATAACCTTCTTCTTTCTTTGCTACTTCAATTTATAAGGACTTGTACGTACGGGATTTGTAAAATTTATTATTAATTTTATCAAATTTAATTTATTATAACAAAATTAAAACATGACGTCAGAACGCGAAAAACGAGCATTTCAACGACGTAAGGAGCGCCTCCAGAATGAGATAGAGACGTACTTGGAACGGGCACAATGCATTTTCGATACCATTAATTCAATTCATTTGGGAGAAATTTATTTGCGTAAATTTAAAGTGCACGCGGCAGGCATTGACAACTGGCGTAAAGAATTTTTATTACTGGTAAAAGAAAAAAATGATTTAATTGCAGAAAGTGAGGAAGATGAAGCAACAGATAATAATATTATTCTTTCATTTGAAGATTTATACGCTGAAATTAAATATACTTACGAGAATTTAAAAGACACAACAAAATCCTCAAGTGCAAATGATATTCCTTTAAAAAGGAGCATCCAACTACCACGATTAGAGCTGTGTGCCTTCAACGGAGATGTAAACAATTGGCCGGTGTTTTATGAAAATTTTAAATCTATGGTCCATGAGAATGACAGTCTAACGGAAGGTGAAAAGATTCAATATTTAGTTGGAAAACTGGTAGGAAAAGCTCAAAGCATTTGCCAAGGTTTATTGCCAACTGCTCAAAATTATACAATTTTGTGGAATTCGTTGGTCAAGAAATACAACGATAAGCGCGTTCTGGCAACAACTTATCTAGAGAAATTGTTAAATATTCCTGCAGTAAAGGAACCATCTGCCTCAAACTTGGAGGACTTTATTGATCTTTTTTCAGGTTTGACTGCTGCAATCAAGCAGTTGAACATAAATAATCTAGAAGACTTTATATTCATACACATTGCGTGTAGGAAACTTGACATGGATACGATTAAGGCTTTTGAAGTTTCTATACAAGATTCTCCAGACTCAGTAGATTCAGTAAAATTTGTGGAATTCATGAGAAATTACTCGCGAATACTACAGCGCGCAAACGGAAGTAGAAGCAGTAAAATTAACAATCAAATTAACGCGATGCCGCGCAAGCCCTCAGCTTCCCAAAAAAACGTTAGGGCATTTGTGACAGTTAATACTGACAAATGTTTGTTGTGCGGAGATAACAACCACTCAAAGTTGTACCAGTGTCCGAAATACACTATCCTGGACGCTCGGGAAAGGTACAATTTTATAAAATCAAAGAAATTATGTGTCAATTGTCTAAGTACGATGCATAATCTCAAGAATTGTAAATCAAAGGGAAGATGCAGCGTTTGTAATCGATCCCACCATACTAGCCTGCATTTCAACTTGAATTTGCAAGCCGCGGCCGAAGAAAAGGCGGAGCCCCTAGCGCTTTGTGCTATGGGCCCTAATTCTAGTGAGGTAGAATCTACGGTTTTATTAGGAACTGTTTGTTGTGTAATCTTAGACAAGCGGGGTCAAAGACACACTATTCGCGCTTTATTAGACAGTGCTTCACAGAGAGACATAATAACGGCCTCCTGTTGTCGAGAACTTCATCTTGATGTAAAGACGACGCGAGACAAAGTTGTTTCAGGAATAGGGGATATTGTCAACCCTATCAAGGGAGTGACAACAATTACCCTTCTTTCGAGAGTTGAGAAATCGGTCAATTTTAAACTATCGCCTTTGGTGGTTAATCAAATAACTGATAAAATACCCGTCGCCAACATTAATATTGAAAATTTAGAATATTTAAAATCATTACGTTTGGCTGATGAAAAGTATTTTATTCCCGGAAAAATTGACATGATTCTGGGTGCAGATGTATTCTCCCGTGTGATAAAACACAACACTATCTCACGAAATTTAGGCGAGCCAGTTGCACTGGATACCCTATTTGGGTATGTGATACTAGGGAAAGTTCCAGTGCTACCGGCAATCAAAACAGATTATTGTTTCTTTTCAACAATTGAAATTGAAATGAAAAATATCTTGGAGTTGGAGGACGTACCGGACGTCTCCACTCCACAAATCGAGGAGCTGGTATGTGAAGAAAAATATACTAGTACCACCACGCGAGACGAGACTGGTAGATTTTCCGTAATGCTGCCTTTCAAGACCGATCCGGGGCAGCTTGGTGATTCTCAGAGAGCGGCAGAGCGGAGATTTTACGCGTTGGAAAGGAAACTGCTTTCAAACTCTTCTGTAAAATTGGAATACGACCTTATTTTCAAAAATTATATACAAGAAGGGTATTTAAATCCTGTAAATATAAATTCGGATCAATGCTTGAGCTTGCAATACATAGCCCCGCATCATGCAGTGATACGTGAAAATAAATCCACAACTAAGGTTCGCGCAGTAATAGATGCTAGTATGAAAACTACATCAGGATTATCGCTGAATGATGTTCTACATACGGGTAGAAATCTTCAAAATGATCTATTTAAAATAATATTACACTTTCGCTTGTTTCCAGTTGCTCTAAGCGCTGACATACGTAAAATGTATATGCAAATTCTGGTAAATAAAGAGCATAGATGCTATCAGAGAGTTTTATATCGGTTTGATAAAAATGATCCACTTCAGCTTTTTGAATTTACACGCGTACCATTTGGCTTAAAGTGCAGCCCATACCTTGCAATGCGTACCGTTCGTCGTTTAATTGATGATGAGCGAACACGTTTTCCATTAGCGGCACTTGTAGCAGAGAGAGATATTTACATGGATGATTTGGTTTCTAGCTGTTTAAATGATGAAGAGGCTATCGCACTTTCAAACCAATTGATTGAATTATTTCTTGCGGGCGGTTTTGAATTGGTGAAGTTCTCGAGTAATTCACCATCAGTCATGGGAGGCATTCCCTCAGCTTGTCGCATTTCTGAAGCTGTGGAGTTCAGTTCAGAAGATCAATGTACCATCCTTGGTTTGCATTGGTTGCCTGGAAAGGATGTTTTTACCTTTAGTGTCACTAACAAATTTCGTAAATGTACAAAACGAAATATTCTGTCGACAATTGCGCGCTTCTGGGATTTGATGGGGTTTGTAGCACCCGTGATTGTAACAGCTAAATTAATGATTAAATTTCTCTGGGAACATAAAATCGATTGGGACGATTGTCCTCCTCAGAGTATAATTTCAACTTGGGAAAATTATGAATCGGAACTCCCACTCCTTCAAAGTATTCAGCTGCCACGGCATACAGGTGTAACGCAGGAGTCGATTATATCCCTATTGGGATTCGCGGACGCAAGTGAGAGAGCATATGGAGCGGTGATATATATTCATGTATATAATCCTTCAAGTAAACGCGGAGAAATAAGTTTAGCTTGTGCAAAGTCGCGAGTAGCTCCAAGTCGTACAATATCTTTAGCAAGACTTGAATTATCGGGAATATTGATATTGTCAAAATTAATGCGTGTAGTCATTGATACATATTCAACTCGCTGCCAAATTAATAATGTATACGCCTTTTCTGATAGTACAGTGGCACTCGCTTGGGTTCATTCACACCCATCCCGCTGGCAGACTTTCATCGCGAATAGAGTAACTATAATTCAGGATAATATACCTCCAAGTCAGTTTTATCATATTGCCGGGAAAGACAATCCCGCGGATTGTCTCTCACGCGGCCTAACTCCCGCACAATTAATTGACCACCCGCTCTGGTTTAAAGGCCCTGCCTTCGCGCGCTCACCGATTGAAGAATGGAATTTTTGTAAATTTGATCCAAATACTATTGAAAACCCGCCGGAACAAAAAATAAAAGTTATGACTGTAATGAATAACTTACCCAAGCAACCAACTTTATTAGGTTCACTCGCTGAACGAATCTCTTCCTGGAGTAAATTGTTAAGAGTTGTTATTTACATACTTCGTTTTATAAAAAGATTGTCATCAAAATTTGAAGTCTCTCACCTACGGTTTGCAGAAATCGTAGTTATAAAAGACTTACAAAATCATCATTTTTCGAACGAAATTAAAAACGCGAAAGCCGGTAAAGTCTTATCTCCTGCATTTCGTAAGCTTAATGCCTTTATCGACGCCGATGGGTTGTTACGAGTAGGAGGGAGACTTGTAAACGCTGACTTAGCTTATGACAGTAAACATCCAATACTTTTACCAGGTCGCGGTCATATTTTGAATTTAATCATTGATTACTATCATAGAAAATTCTTGCATTCCGGACCTCAGTTACTGATGTCCCTTTTGCGACAAAATTTCTGGATTTTGTCGGCTAGAAATATTGTGCGTAAACGCGTCCAATTATGTAATACTTGTTATAAGGTTAATCCAAAATCACGCTTCCCCCTCATGGGGGATTTACCTGCCTGTCGGGTAAATGAAGGTAAGGCATTTTTCCACTGTGGCATAGACTACGCGGGCCCCTTAAGTGTGATTCCTTATAGAAAAAGAGGTGTGCACAAAATTAAAGCATACATTTGTGTGTTTGTGTGCTTAATCACGAAAGCGGTTCATATCGAACTCGCATCAGATCTAAGCACGGAAACATTTATTAACGCTCTTAAGCGATTTTTGTCGCGACGCGGGCCGGTAAAAATAATGTACTCAGACTGTGGGACAAACTTCATTGGTGCAAAATCTCACCTCGATGCTCTCTATGGTCTCCTGGAGTCTGAAGATTTTCAAAATAAGTTCGACAGGGAACTAAGAGACCATCGGATAGATTGGAAGTTCAATCCCCCATCCGCCCCGCATTTCGGTGGAATTTGGGAGAGTAACGTGCGGAGTATCAAACTCCATCTGAATCGAGTAATTGGTAAACAATTATTGACATTCGAGGAAATGTCTACAGTACTTGCGCAAATTGAAGCAATTTTAAACTCCAGACCGCTTTCATGTTTGAGTGCCGATCCATCCGAACCTATTGCTCTAACCCCCGCACATTTTCTCACATTGACTCCTCTAAAGTCACTTCCGGCGACAGATACCTCCTCTAGAGACATTAGTTTACTGTCTCGTAAACAGTATGTGGACCATTTAGTTCAGTCTTTCTGGAAACGGTGGAAGGTGGAGTACCTTCACACTCTCCAAACGCGTCAGAAATGGAACACGGAAACAGAGCCAATCAAGATTGGATCTGTTGTCTTGTTAAAAACTGAAGGTAGTGCACCTCGTAATTGGCCACTAGGAGTTATTGAGGATGTCTTTCCGGGAGCGGACGGTATAGCTAGAGTAGTTAATGTCCGGACGAAAACTGGAACTTATAGGCGTCCAGTTGTCAAGGTTTGTCCGTTGCCAAATCAATAACATTACAAAATAATATACAGTCCACTCGCTAAATTAAGTAGATTTAAGTTATAATAATAAACAAATAAATAAATAAATCATTGTTTTGAAAGGACTACGTCCTCTCAAGCTGGGGGGCATGTTTGGGCGAACTGTTAGGTAGGTTTGTTATGGGTAGCTGGCCATAAAATCCTTGTCCTTGTGCCTATAATCTGACCTATCCGATTTGCCCAATCACCTGTCTCCAGCCAGTACTTCTTCATACGCGGCCTTGGATAGACGTGTCCATCGCAGTGTACACCGCGCGCGAACGAAGGAGAAACCACACACAAAAACGCGACCAGTGCTCCGCGAAAGAGGCATCCATTGGAGATAAGGTGAGTCCAGACCATTTGATTCCGTGATTCCTTCCCCCTTGCTCCATTGGTTGGCTGCCTAGACAGATTTGTTGGGCAGTTCGTCCGATCGCGATAATCGAGAACCAGTTTGCGATCTCAAATCCTCCCCCACGCACCCCCTTATGATAACGTCAAACTTGGCGTAATCAATATCCTTGCAACTTAGATTATAGATTATAGATTATTATAGATTATACCATTTTTCTGTAATTAATGTCAAACTTTAAACTGCTCTCCTGATTTTGTCGCTTATGCCCTATCACCAAAATAATATATATATAAAAAAAAAAAAAAAAAAAAAAAATGTAGGTAGGTATAATTATTATTTTGTAAAATTTTATTTAAAGTGTGGTATACTGTTATAAGTGGTACACACGAATAAACTCCCCCCCATTAGGGTTACTAATGGGGGGAATGAAAAAAAAAAAATCACCTTTTTTTTTTTTTTTTTTTTTTTAATTAGATTTATGGAAGAGAATGCAATCCACCAACCTATTTTACCTGGCCAGTTGTCTTCATGCGAAAGCAGAAGCTTGTGTGCATGCAACGGCATCTGTTGAACCAGGGTCGAAGTTATCGTCGCGGGATTCGAACCAGCGTTATCCGGTTCCAAATAACCTGTCTTGATCCCCGCGGCTATAACACCGACATTTAACCGTCGACATTTACGTTCTTATATCACAGATGCAGTTTTATACAGTATATGCATGAAACTAAATCACGCACTAGAGGTACCTACTTTTTTTTATCTTCCATACCTTTTTATTATCCATTTCTGCAATCGAGTGGACTTTGCGTAACGTTTTATACATGGAGTAGGTACTTGCATACATTAAAATCAAGGAAGTCTATCTATAATATATGTTGCAAACATATATTGACATTTAAGATTCAAATTTAATGCATCTCCGTAGACCACAAGCTGTAAGTTCGCACTTACACTTGCTGCATGTGTACCTACTATGTTTTTCAAATGTGAACTTCAAAGATTTTTTTAATTCTGTGTGCCAACATTGCCAACACGAGACGTCGAATAATTATAACATCGCTGCAACTTAGATTTTTTTAAATTGCTCAAAGCAACCATACGTTCTCTTAGTGACATTTTTATTTAAAAAAATTGGCTTTATCAAAAACGAATACTGTTTTATTTCTTTTTAACCATATCTTGATCTTAAATATTTATAAAAATGTTTTTTTATCAGAAAACACTTTACTTTTAAATCTCATTGTACCAACTGATTTGTTTTTATTTAGCAAAATTAATTCAAATACCGAACGCTAGCTCACTGATATTGCATATTATCTTCTCCTACCTTTACCTACCACAGTACAGTAGATAGGATCTACCACGTTCTCAGAAAAGTAGATACCGCGAGTAGATAAACAAGTACATTCTTAATCATTTTTCCGTCAATTTGTTTATCTTGGCTTAGCTTTTCGCTGCCGCACCTTTGTGTATAAAAACATAAATTCGAATATGGCACACAAACTCACTGACGACGGGTCAGTAGTACAGTGGTAACACTTCGGACTCGTAAATGGAAGTTTGTAGGATCGATTCCGGCGGAGCATAAAAAATATACCATTTATATATTCAAATTTGCTCTTCCCTGGGTTGAAAAATTCATAAGCATCATACCAAAGACCCGTCATCAAAAGGTCCATCCAGCCTTACAGCAACTGGGTCTTGCTTGAGAATTGGCGCTTTGTAGCGACGACCAAGTTCGTAAACACCTCTGCGGCACTGCAACCAGTGTCATATGCCCCTTCGGTTCTATTCTTAGACATTTTAGGCGCCCGTTGAGCCCACGCTTTGACAAACTAATGATGCATTTGCATGAAGACCTGTCAATCCAAAATGGCCGCAAGTGAACAGCTGATTAGTCTTTATACAAATATTACCAAAATTCGGTAGGTAAGAATGACCGTGGTGATGAAACTTCCAGCCCCTGCCCAGGCATTATTATAGTTTGTCAAAGCGTGGGCTCAACCGACGACTAAAATGTCGTCGGTTTCTAAAGAATAGTCCCGAGACTCTTCTCTGAATTCTAGGGAGTTTACCGCACAGGGTTTCTTAAAAAATATATAGTTACAAAGATATTATGTTTACATTTAAAATTCATATTTTACCCACGTATACTAGAAAACACTTTCTTCAGTCAAAGCTTTCTTTCGACAAAGGAAGAAATTTGTGTCGCCTAGCGACATTATTGATCGATAGAATAATAACTACCATATCTCCAAGGAATAACACTCTTCTTTGTTTTCAGTGCTTCGATTTTCGAAGATTGACGATTGTAATGCATATTTTTAATTAATATTACCATTTGACCGGTCCATACAGAATAATGAGGACAATTCACGAAACGGCGCTATATCAAATTATCATCATCATCAGGTATAGCAGAGGTGCCCAAACGGTCGATCGCGAGGTTTTTTTTTAAAGTCCATCGCCGAGGATATCGAAAAATTTCAGTGATCGATCTCAAAACTGTAGTTTTTTGCAAGAGAAAATTTATTTTTGTAATGTTAGAGATCAACGATATTATATAGATTTGACATTTTGGGGATTTGATTGTGTATTATTATTAACGTATTAATTGCTTTTATTCCTTGACTGATAGGTTGGTATGCAACTGACCACCCATACTGTAAAAAATGGTTTACTTTGCCAATGTCACCCCCGTTTCAGAGAAGGTCGGCAAGAGCTGTTCATTTGAGATTGGGTTTTTTATATTGTAGGTCCACACGCGGCATGTGTAAGCGCGAAATTATGCATGTCTGCTTATGGGAATGCATTTAATATGAATCTCAAATGATACATATCTTTGCAGCTTAGATTTAGATTAGATTGTGTGCCAACCCAACCTCCCCCCCGCTCGTCAACAGAATTTTTATGGGCAAAAGTATAACAGAAAAAATTAGACACCCCTGGGCTAAGTAAAATGTCGATCTCCTATTCATAAATTTTTGCTAAGTCGATCTCCTCAATAAAAAGTATGGGCACCCCTGAGGTATAGGATATTCCGTGATCTGTGGATCAGCACATAGATCAGCCGCTTTAAATATAAAATATGTAAATAAAACATAAGAGAAAAAGGCGGAAGACTCTCTAGTCATGCCGCAGTATAAATAAACAGCCTGCACTTATGCTTTGTTGCGTAATTAATGAGAAACACAGATAACATGCATTAACACACGTATAGGTAACCTTATCACTGACATCAGGTGAATGTCAAGTGAATATACGACATAGTAACGTAAGTGCATATCATCATATTATATATGTACCTACAAACAATTAATAATAATAACAATTCAGGATTTTCATAGCGCCTTTTCATGACTCTTGGTCATCCCAAAGGCGCTTGCTCATACGAGCGCGTGAACAGGTGGGTCTTCAACCCCTTTCTAAATGTGCTCTCCAGATCCATTTCGCGTAGGTCATCTGGGAGGCCGTTCCATATCGTTGGAGCAGCCACCTTGAAGGCTCGATCTCCAAAAAACGGTCTTATTTTCTCTTCATGGAAACTTGTGGTCGAAAGCTCAGTTGGTAGAGTGCTTGTATTCCATGCCGAGAGCTCGGGTTCGAATCCCACTGAGGGTGTTATAAATGATTTCCCGTTTCGATGTTTATTTCACAAACCCAAAATAAAACACCGGCAAGCTTTACGTAGTCACAAGAAATGAGTATCAGCATGAGTACGTCACAAGAAATGAGTACCAGCCCCCTCGGGAGCCGCATAACATCCCATAAGTCAAGGAACATTCACAAAAAAATTAATTTTTAAAATCAACAAATAATAATATGTATAGACATCAAAACAAATACAAAGTTCTAATTTAACAATCCCTATTCCTAGCCCTAGCCGCCAACATTATAGATCAACCGCCATTTCTTTCTGCCCTTACATACTTCTTTCATTTCATCCAGAGTCATAACCTTCTTCATACAAGCTCTTCTATTGTTATGACTCTGGATATCCCATTCGTTCGCTATTTCAGAAATTTGATCCAATACATACCTTTCTCGGTCTTTCTCTACCACGCCATCCATCTACTCTAGCAACATAATCATACTTTCTTAGTCAGTCTTTCAGCATTCATTCTCTCCATATTACGAAGCACAAAAAAAGAATCGCGTACTGAACCACCTCAGGTGTGTTCACATGCGATTAGTATGCATAAGCAAACAGGGAGTTGGCTTAGTAAATAAGTGAATAATTTGCGCGAGGATACATAAGGCGACAGTGTCGGCGGATGGTGTTTTGTAGCCTGGAGCAATGTATACAATAAGTCTAAAAGCCTTGCGACTCTGCACAAAGGGGTCACCTTTGTTTTACTTTATAATCTAACGAGGCTATTCTTAGACATTTTAGTCGTCGGTTGAGCCCACGCTTTAACAAACTAATCAACTGCTCAAAGGAAGACAGCACTAAGTCAAAAAATATAGTTTTGCAGGAAAGCCAATTGAATGTTATTTATTCCATGGAGTACAATGCATAAACTATTTTTTACATTAATTTATTAATGAATTTAAAAGTGATAGAGACACGGCTGTCATCTTGGAATGAAGATAATGATTTGTTACCTTCAGAAATGGAAATAAGTCAAAAACCTAAATTTCGGAGTTACTTCCTTCTTCCTTGGAGCAGTCGTAATGATGCATTAATTGTAAGAAGGACCTGTCAATCCAAGATGGCCGCAAGTGAACAGCTGATTTGTATTCATAGAAATATTACAAAATTCGGTAGCTAAGAATGACCGTGCTGATAAAACCTCCAGCGCAGGCCCCATTAGTTTGTCACAGTGTGGGCTCAACCGACGACTAAAATGTCTAAGAATAGCCCCGTACGTACCTAACGTAGACGTAACGTTGCTAAGCTGCGCGTATAGAGCAACTTGAAACCGCGAAGGGATCGCATGTGGCATGTGTACACACAAGTTATTAATTAACATAATCGCTTACAAACGCTGCGTGTGTACCTACTTACAAATTAAAATCCAAACCTAAAATGAACATAAACCCTGCAACGTTTGCCGACCTTCCCTTAAAACGGGGGGCATTGGCAAGTCAACCATTTTTTACAGTACTCGTATGTGTGGTCAGCCTCATACCAACCTATAAGTCAATCAATTAAAAATGTTTGTTTGTGGGTATGCAAAGCTTTAAGCGCCCATTGGAGTGACTATACATCACGAAACGGCGCTATAAATAAATCATCAACTCGTCATCATCATCATCATCATCATTTGATACGAGCTTTGAATGATAATATATCCATGCAAATTAGATTATAGATAGGTAGATAAGTGAGATTGTTATACATAAAATGTCATTTATGCCGAATAATGTATTTGTATTAAAACAATCCTTCGCATTTAGTTTTAGTGTTACATCGGTCAGAAAGGCGTGTGGGATTTTCAATTGGAAAACCGCATTGTTCCACGCAATTTCCTCCGGGGTTTCCCGGATCCACGACAAATCGGTCACAGGCAGCTCGACCATGGACAATGCGGTCGCTCGACAGTTCGTCCTCACGTCTTTTAGGTCACATACAATATAATATAGTTCACAGACAGCTTCATCACAGATAATTTCTTCTTCTTCTCAATCTTGTTCCTCATTGCTGAGGGTTGTGACCCGTGTGGAAGCAACCACTCTTCTCCAGTTCTCTCTTGACTGCGTTGCCTGCAGCGCTCCAACCACCGAGGTGCCTGCTGCTGTCTTCACTAAAAGTGCACGCAATTACAATTAACTAAAAGTAGTGAACCAGTAAAACTCAATTTCTTGACTTATAGGTTTGTATGCGGCCGACCACCCATGCTGTAAAAAATGGTTCACTTTGCCAATGTCACCCCTGTTTCAGGGAAGGACGGCAAGAGTTGCACAGGTGTATATCCATTTGAGATTTGGGTTTTTATATTGTAGGTTCACATGCGGCATGTGCAAGCGCGAACCTGTACGTGTCGACTTGTGAGAATGCATATAATGTTACATATATTTGCAACTTAGATTAGATAAGATTAGATACAACTTCCACCTCGGTGGTTGGAGCGCTGCAGGCAGCGCAGTCAAGAGAGAGCTGGAGGAGAGTGGTTGCTTCCACACGGGTCACAACCCTCAGCAATGAGGAACAAGATTGAGGAGAATAAAACTACAACAATGTCAAAGGTTTTTTGGAGTGCAAGTTTTCTGATATGGAGCTGTCTGTGGACCTTTATTGTATGTGACCGAAAAGTCGTGTTGACGAAATGTCGTGTGACCGATTTGTCCGAGACAGTTGTGTATGTGGAGTTATCCGTCGCTGAGTTGTCTGTGACCGATTTGTCTGAGACAGTTGTGTATGTGGAGTTATCCGTCGCCGAGTTGTCTGTGACCGAAATATCGTTGGCCGACAAGTGGTGGGGATGAACTATCGTGTGACCGATCTGTCCGTGGCGGAGATGTCTGTGGACGAGCTAACTTTGACCGATTTTTCGTTACACGGGTTTTCCCACTTGAGCCTCTCTGTCATTTCACACACAGTAAGAAAAACCCACACTAAACATTACATTTTGTGGCTGTTTCTGAGGAAGTTACGTACAAGTTAAGAGGCCGATTTATTTAATTCGACTCGGCACAAATTCAATAGACGAAAAATTGCAGTGTATCACATAAAAATGTACTTCATACTTCCCACTAAACTAGGAATAGGATCCCACACAAATTTCATGGAAATTAAATTATGGCGTCGGACAATCTGGTTGGTGGGGAAAAGGCTTACTAATATTTAGTTATTGGTTGCTAAGGTTACATACGCCAGTAATGTTCGCACGCGTAGAAAAAGATAAAATTCGAAAATGTGTTCCGATTTAATGTTGTATATTATATATTCACTATAATGTTTTATATGGAAGGATGTACGCCTCTATGTCAAGTACAAAAACGACAAAGGGGTGGATTTGTACGTACCTAGGTACTATTGTTAGCAATAGAATGGGAACATTGGAATACATGGGCGTAGGTACTTATACTATACACTTTAGAAACTGATACCTAGCTACCATGGTAACTGAATAAACGATTGCAGGTGTTTGGACTTCCAGGAACATTTTACCTTGTGCTGTTTGAACGCGTGTACACAACTGAATGATTCCCGGGTTTAATAAGACTATAAAACCTGCAAATCTTAAACATATTAGTGTAATAATAAATAAATGATTATTTCCCTTGATAAAGCCTGTTTGCTTAAAAAGTATTGCCAGATTTTGTTAAAAAAAGTGTAAACATGCGTGGTTTGTGTAAAGAATGATCATTTGAAATGTGTGAAGTCTGATTTTTGTTTTTGATTGCAAAGACCGTAGTCTCATAGACCTGTGACGTTTGCCCGCAGTGCCGAGAATTTTTTTGAATTTTTACCGAGTCTTTTAATGGATCTGTATTCAGGGAAAGGTAGCAAAAGTTACAAAGCTTGTATATATTATTGTGGCTTAGTTTTCCTTTCGTGAATTTCTTAACTCTAATGTGTATGTAATGCGAATCGTAAATGTTAATCAATCTTTGCAACTTTAATTGCATATTGTATTTTTTTGTGTTTTCTTTTCGGAGAACGATTTTTAAATACATAAGTTATCGTGTCGTGCAATATAAATTTATAAGTATCGATTGGATGTGAGCCCAAGTTAAAAATAAGACTTTCCTGAACAAGACAAATGTATTTCCCGATGCGATAGCTCTTCGCTCTGTACTAGATTACTTTAAAATTCAATAATCTCTAAAAATATGCATTTATTTAAAAAAAAAAAACTTTAATGCACCTATCAAAAATTATATTATTATTGCAGGAAATATTTTTTTCATTTTATATTTTATTTTTACCTGCAAGTCGATTAAACTTTGATGTGAGAATAAAATAACTTTTTTTTTAAATTAAAGCTATCGTAGATTGACATTAAAGTAAAGTATGTACGAGTATATCATTTAATAGTGTTGTGTAATAAATATTTTTTAATGGAACCCGGTCACGATTGGTGGGAATTTTCGCCGAAAAAAATTCAATTCAGTTTTCCGGAATGTCTGGCGGCTATAGATGGATCAGTTAGTATAATCTTTTCTATCTTTTCATTGTTTAATTTATAGTCATATATTTAATGCTTTTTAACCAGTGAATATGCAAAAAAAAAATTAGATGGTTCCATCGATTTGCTTTTATTTAGCGATTATAATTTACATTACGTTAGTGATTATAATATAAGCCGATTGTTTTTAAACGA
The DNA here is from genome assembly GCA_951799405.1 of Agapetus fuscipes. NCBI lineage: Eukaryota > Metazoa > Arthropoda > Insecta > Trichoptera > Glossosomatidae > Agapetus > Agapetus fuscipes. The sequence goes on from OX637362.1 coordinate 11,410,607, forward strand.
TTGGTTTGTAATCTTTCCAGATAAAGGAGATAAGAAAAATACTCAATATTGTGAATGACTGTTTTTCTTTGGAATGTCTTGGGCTCTGAGAATATTTGAAGAATTGAGTCCTTGACTTATAGATCGGTGTGAGGCTGACCACCCATACTAAAAAAATGGTTCACTTTGGCAATGTCACCCCTGTTTCAGGGAAGGTCGGCAAGAGTTGCAGGGCGTATGTTCATTTGACATTGGCCACCCATACTGTAAAAAAATGTTCACTTTCCCAACGTCACCCCTGTTTCAGGGAAGGTTAGCAAGAGTTGCAGGGCTTATGTTTATTTGAGATTAGGTTTTCATATTGTAGCTTCACATGCGGCATGTGCGCGAACCTAAACGTGTCTGCTTGTGGGAATACATATGATATAAATCTTAAATGTAATATATCTTTGCAACTTAGATTAAAGATTTTAGAGATTATAGTCCCAGCTTATTTGCGTCACGTTATTATAAGCTTACTGTCTCCATTTAGGCCCGGTATTTTGAAATACATCAAAATTGTGGCAAACTGAACATTTTTTTGTGTCATTTTTATAAACAGTTGGTTTTAAAGATTTTGAATGGCATTTTAATTATTTCCAAGATTTTGGGGCGGGGCTTGTTACTTCGGTAATTTTCGGTTTTAGTTAACTCGAACTTGAGTATTTTGAATAATAGTTCAAGTGATAGTTAACTAAAATATTACTAAACTTGAATATACCGGGCCTTAGTAAATCTTCCCAGTGTTAACCTACCCTCCAGAACCATGTTGCTCTATATATAAATAAATTCATATATATATATAAATATACTAGCAGACTGACCATGCTGCGCACGGCTGTCTGCTAGGCCCTTCGGGCAGTGTAAGTCTGGCTTCGCAATAATTTTTCCTCACACCTCCTTCATAGTAATTAAATGCTTTAAGTAATTTGAAAAAAAATTGCGGTAAAAGGGTTATTTAGTTCTTTCATGTTCTGAGTATCTTGTATGAAGCATGAGGTATGAGTCTGACCTCCCATAGGTACCTTAAAAAAATGTTCACTGAACAAATGTTTCTCTGTTTCTGAAAAGGCCGGCAAAAGTTGTAGGGCTTATGGTCAAGAGAGGCTGAAATTTTTATTTGTAATTACACATGCAGCGTTTGTAAGCGCAAACTCACTCATGTCTGCTTGGGGGCATGCATTCAATATGAATTATAAAATGTATGTATGCAACTTAGATTTATATTCTAAAATTAAAAACATCAAATGCCACAATTATATGTTAGCGTGAAAAAACATTTGCCAGTCTGAGCGTGTGAATTATATTTGAATTGATTTGCATTGAATATGAATTATAAAATGTATCTATGCAACTTAGATTAATATTCTAATATTAAAAACATCAAGTGCCACAATTATATGTTAGCGTGAAAAAACATTTGCCAGCTTGTGGGTGTGCATTGTATTTGAATCATCAAATCTCTTTTGTGCAACTTTAGATTATAAATTAAGATAACCGTTGTTTAAGGATTTTTCAAACTCAAATTCCTTGACTTAAGGGTTAGTATGAGGCTCACCACCCATATCGCATAAATGGGTTCACTTAACTAATGTTCCCCCTGTTTCTGAAAAGGTCGGCAAAAGTTGCAGAGCTTATGTGCATGAGAGGCCTTAATTTTAATTTGTAAGTTCACATGCAGAATTTTTAAGCGGGAACTCACTCTTGTCTCCATGGAAGCATGCATTGAATATGAATTATAAAATATATCTATTCAACTTAGATTTATATTCTAATATTAAAAACATCAAGTGCCACAATTATATGTTAGCGTGAAATGACATTTGCCAGCTTATGGGTGTGCATTTAATTTTAATCATCAAATAAGTTTTTTGGCAACTTTAGATTATAAATTAAGATTAACGTTGTTTAAGGATTTTTCAAACTCAAATCCTTGACTGATAGGTTGGTATGCGGCTGACCACCCATACTGTGAAAAATGGTTCACTTTGTTAATGTCACCCCTGTTTCAGGGAAGGATGGCAAGAGTTGCAGGGCTTATGTTCATTTGAGATTGGGTTTTATAATGTAGGTCCACATGCGGCATGTGCCAGCGCGAAATCATACATGTCTGCTTGTGGGAATGCATTGAATATAAATCTTAAATAATATATATTCTTGCAGCTTAGATTAGATTAGAAATTCCTTGACTTATGGGTTAGTATGAGCCTGAATACCCATATCGCAAAAAATGGTTCATTTGAAAAATGTTTCCCCTGTTTTTGAAAAGGGTGGCAAAAGTTGCAGGGCTCATGTTCATTACAGGCCTTAATTTGAATTTGTAAGTTCACATACAGCATTTATAAGCGCGAATCCACTCGTGTCTCCAGGGGGGCATGCATTGAATATGAATTATAAAAGTTATTGTATCTGTGCAACTTAGATTATATATTCTAATATTAAAAAAAAATCAAGCGCCACAACTTTATGTTAGCGTGAAATGACATTTGCCAGTTTGTGGGCGTGCATTCAATTTGAATCATCAAATAACTTTTTTTGCAACTTTAGATTATAAATTAAATTTAACGTTGTTGAAGGATTTTTCAAACTCAAATTCCTTGACTTATATGTTAGTGTGAGCCTGTATATCCATATCGCAAAAAATGGTTCACTTGACAAATGTTTCCCCTGTTTTTGAAAAGGTTGGCAAAAGTTGCAGGGCTTATGTTCATTACAGGCCTTCAATTTAATTTGTTAGTTAACATGCAGCATTTATATTCGCGAACACACTCGTGTCTCCAGGGGGGCATACATTGAATATGAATTATAAAAGTTATTGCATCTGTGCAACTTAGATTATATATTCTAATATTTAAAAAAAATCAAGCGCCACAACTATATGTAAGCGTGAAATGACATTTGCCAGTTTGTGGGCGTGCATTCAATTTGAATCATCAAATAACTTTTTTTGCAACTTTAGATTATAAATTAAGATTACCGTTGTTTAAGGATTTTTCAAACTCAAATTCCTTGACTTAGTATGAGGCTTACCACCCATATCGCATAAATGGGTTCACTTAACAAATGTGTCCCCTGTTTCTGAAAAGGTCAGCAAAAGTTGCAGGGCTTATGGTCATGGGAGGCTGAAATTTTTATTTGTAAATACACATGCAGCATTTGTAAGCGCAAACTCACTCGTGTCTCTGTGCAGGAGTGCATTGAATATGAATTATAAATGTTAATGCGTCTATGCAACTTAGATTGTATATTGTAATAATACTTAAAAAAAATTAAATGCCGCAATAAGTATGGTTTCATATAAAAAGTTGACCTAATCGATCGTCATTATTTCTAAAAAATACATGTTATAACTGGTTGAAGTATAATTTTGAAATGAATAAAAAATATAGGTAGGTAGGTACTCAACGGAATTCAACCGAAAAAGAATCGACTTGGCAATGGCAACGATGGCAACTTTGAAGCCTATGTTGAAGTGCTGGCAATTTATTTGAAATTCGAATGTCAAAATGAGTTTTGTTTCTCGCATAGGTTTTACATAAAAAGGTGTTGTGATTGATCATGTTTATTTATTTAAAAAACAACAATTTAAAATCTACTAATGATGAGGAAGCACATCCCAAGTCCTGAACAATATTTGTTGTGAATATGACGTGCATCTGTTCAGGAGTTCTTCAGTTTGAATGCCATTAACGCACAATTATTTTGTATGGGGAGGCCGTTGCTTTTTATAAAGATAAAGGGATTAATTAAAAATATCATTAAACTCTTGTACTTTTGAAGAGCATTGCCATTGAGGAACTCGTGACATATCCTCAGCCTTTGGGGCAGTCGTGATGCTGACGACCTAGCTCCACTGGCTCAAGGCCAAGCAGGCAGTTAGTTGATCTAAGTTGCATTGAGGAAATATGTAGAACAAACACGGAACCAGCCATTGTGTAACACACGGTAATAATTAATAATGACTGCTACATTTTAGCTGGCAGGTGTGATGCATGGATATAGGTGATCTTTATCAATAAAACATTATAGCCTTTAATTATGTATGTATAACAAATTGATATTACTTTGAACATGACTAACAAGGGCATTGAATCCTTCCATGGTTGAATCGATGCCCACCGTTTAAACCAGTGTTTCTCAAACTGTTTTAGTGCCCTCGCCCTGTCCGGTCGATAGCTCAGTTGGTAGAGTGCTTGCATTCTACCCCGTGAGCTCGGGTTCGAATCCCACCGAGGAGGGTGTCAGAAATGATCTCCTATTTCGGTGTTTATTTAAAACCCCATAATAAAAATACCGGCAAGGTTTACTCAGCCTTCACAAGAAATGAGTACCAGCCCCCTCGGGAGCTGGGAAACCCCCACTTCAACTGAAGTGGTTGGCGTAAGGCCGGCCCCTTTACCTGTAAAAATAAATAGGTTCAACTCGCCACATGCGACCCCTTCGGGGATAACGCGGCAAGAAGTTACACTATATATGTGTAGCTTAGTTGCGTTTGCGTTTGCGTTGCCCCTTTATGCGTAAGGGGCCGTCCATAAATTACGTCATCGATTTTGGCCGATTTTCGACCCCCCCCCCCCTACAATCATCGTTTAGTCATTATTTAATGACCCCCCCCCCCCCCCCCTCTTGCTGTAATAATGGATGAGCTTAATAATTAATAATGTTATATTACTTGCATAATATTTTGTATATTTTGTAGAAATTGGTATTTACAAGAACGACGTCACTTTTGGTACTCGTACATCATTTGCCATCATCCGCAGACCAGACTCCCCCCCCCCCCCTTAATGCGAATGACGTAATATATGGACAGCCCCTAAATAGATACCCCTTATGCCTTATTGAAAATCGTATTGACGGAGAAAAATAATCGGCGATTTACAAGAAAATCATCGTTCTATTTCCATTTTAAAAACATCGTCAACGGGTACTTATAATTATAATTACTTACTATTATAATTAGTTCACTTATAATAAATCTAGTGATAATAAATCTAGTCATAGCAAATTTAAGTTTAAATCTAGTCATTGTAAATCTAAGTCTAAATTTAAGTTAGTTAATATGACAGGAGATGCGCTGCATACTGCTTCTCATGCTTCTCCTGCAAATGCAAGTTCTGAAAAATCAGCAGCTAACATTATTATGTACAGCGATGAACTTGGAAGCGGTATGGGCTCATTGATTAATAGTTATTTTAAAAAGGACAAAATTATTAATAACCTCTTGCCTTCTGCAAGCATAGATTATATTATAAGACAAATCAAGCTAGACAGTAATTTAAATATTAATTCAACCTTAATTATATTTATAGGTAACCATGCTACCATGAATAAAAACTTGAAGGGATACTATGATACCCTCAACACTCTTAAAATTAAAAGAATAATTATTTTCACCCTCCCTTACTGTAAAAATTTAAGCTCCCATGAAAATGACAAAAGATATAAGATAAATCTTGCGCTACATAATTTATGTACTTATAATAATAAATTCTTCTTAATTAATAATAATAAAAATATCACCATGGATCATAATTTATTTTGCATGTCAAGTTATTTAAAGAATCAAATAGCCATGTCACTGTCATTTTATATTGAAATGCTAAACAAGAACCTGGAAAAGAAAGTCAATAGAGGGGATGATGATTTTTTTCAGGAAGGCCAGGAGAAAGACAAAGTGAATTAGACTGTGAAAACATAATATATAGTAATCTTTTAGGCGTTATGCACCAAAATATCCAAGGCATGCTAAATAAAGAACTAGAGCTCGAATTGTTTCTGATTGATGGAAATATTGATATAATGTGCATCACAGAGCATTGGCTCAAGGATAGTCAGCTCATGTTTGGCTTCAAGGAACACAAAGTGGCAAGTTCTTTCTGCAGGAGATTTGCGGTGCGTGGCGGCTCATTGATAATTGTTAGAAATTCTCTAAAATTTAAAAACCGGCCGGATATTGTGGGCCTCTCTGTAGAACGATCTGTTGAATTGGCTTGTGTAGAACTGGAGCATTTTGTTGTGGTAAGCGTTTACAGGCCCCCCGCCTCGCCTTTCAACCAATTTGAGCAGATCATGGATGAGGTACTACAAAAAATTACAAATAATACGTATAAAAATATTTTGGTTTGTGGTGATTTTAATGTTAATATGTTAGAAAAAAGTATAGTTAGTAGTAGGCTCAAAACACTCTTCCAGTGTTACAGTCTTATAAATCTCTTTTTGGAACCTACTAGAATATCAAATTGCATTGACAATATTTTTACTAATATCAAACCAGTCAATAAATCAATAATACAAAAAATAACTTCTGATCACTTTGGACAGATGGCAGTATTTAAGGATGGTAAAAAAAATAAAAATGCGGTACATAGAGAAATGAAATATACTCCTGTAAATGGCACTCGGCTTGCGCAATTTAGAGATGGTGTAATCTCACGACTGGTGGAAGTTGAATGTCATAGTGACCCAAACCAATATTATAATTCTTTATTTCATGTTGTAAAGTCTGAATGTAGTAGAGTATTTAAACCCGTGACCATAAAAATAAACGGTTCCATAAAGTTTAGTGATTGGGCTACATCTGAAATATATAAAAAAAGAATTGAACTATTTGACTTGTATGCAGAAAAAGCACGTCACAATAAAAGTAATGAATTTATTGAATATGTCAGAAAGTTTTCAAAAGCATTTAAGAATGATTGTGCTATTGCAAAATCAAACTATATAAATAATAAAATTACACGCAGCTCAGATATTGTAAAAACTACATGGAAAATTATAAACACTGAAACTGGAAAATCCAAACCTCGTGATTTTAATTTAAATTTACTTATTAAAGATCAACTCATAACAAGTCATAAAGAAGTTGCTAATGCATTCGATTCTTTTTTTGCGGATATCCCAATTTTAACAACCAAATCGCTGGATTCATCTTCCAAAATAGCTTTATCCTTGCTTGGACAAAGTATCGATAAGTGTAACACGGAATTCACTTTCAACCCAGTTTTTCCCATAAACATTGTTGAAGTATTCAGGGGCTTACAATTAAAAAAGACAACTGATCTGGATGGGCTTTCGGTTACAATTGTTAGTTCTATAATAGATTTTGTGGCTCCTCATTTGGCAGGAGTTTTCAATAAATGTATTGAGACTGGTGTGTTTCCCGACCTCATGAAACACAGTAAAATAGTGCCTTTGTTTAAAAGCGGTTGTAAAACAGACCCCTCTAACTTTAGACCTGTTTCCATACTACCGACCCTTAGTAAAATTTTTGAAAAAATTATGTTAAACCAGTTACTTACTTATTTTCACAATAATAAATTAATGCATAAAAAACAATTTGGCTTTACCAAAGGACGCTCAACGACCGATGCAGGTGTTGAGCTTATGCATCAAATTTTTAATGCCTGGGAAGAGTCATGTGATGCAATAGGTATCTTCTGTGATCTGTCAAAGGCCTTTGACTGCGTACCACACCGTACATTGGTCCAAAAACTGGATCACTACGGTGTGAGGGGCAGTGCATTGGTCCTCATAGAGGACTATTTGCGTGACAGATTTCAGAGGGTATCTGTTTGCGGAGAGACATCTTCCGGTTCTTTAGTTCGCATGGGTGTACCACAGGGGTCAATTCTTGGACCATTTATTTTTCTTGTTTACATAAATGATTTACCTTATATGGTAAAACAAAATGAGCCTGTTTTGTTTGCTGACGATACCTCTTTGATATTCAAAGTAGGTAGGAAAAATGTTGTTTTTGACGATATAAATAATTCTATTTCAGAAGTGGTGAAATGGTTCACCGCAAACAATTTGCTTTTAAATGAAAAGAAGACAAAGTGCATTAAATTCTCGCTACCCAATGTTAAATATTTAAATACAAGTATTACTATTAAAGGCGAACAGCTTGATCCTGTGGATTTCACTGTTTTTCTCGGCATTACTCTAGATTCCAAATTGCAATGGGGGGCACACATTAATAACTTAGCCGAGAAACTTAGTTCTGCGGCATATGCCGTTAAAAGAATAAGAAATTTAGCAAATTTGAACGCTGCAAAATTAGTATATTACAGTTATTTTCACAGCTTAATGTCGTATGGCATTCTGTTGTGGGGTCATGCTGCCGATGCCGACAGAATTTTTGTACTCCAAAAACGAGCCATCCGTGGTTTATACCAATTGCCCCCAAGGGAAACTCTAAGAACTAAATTTAAAAACTATAAAATTCTTACTTTCATGTCTCAGTACATTTATGAAAACTTGATGTACGTCAGGAGGAATATAAATCTTTTTGACAAGAATAGCGATTTGCACAATGTTAATACCAGAAATAAGAACAAACTCTCCACTCACTCAACTAGGTTAGAGAGAGTGAGGAAGTCTTTTGAGGGGCAGTGTATTCGCTTGTTTAACACGGTTCCAGTGAACATTCAAAGCCTGCCGGTGGTGCGGTTTGGGGCAGTTATAAAGAGAAGGCTGTGCTCAGGGGAATATTATACCCTTAGCGAATATTTAGAAGATAAAGCGCCTTGGGAGAAATTGCCCCAGACTGTTTCACTGGATTGATTGATTGCTTGTTATTTATTTGTTTATGATATGTGACTATGTTTGTTTTATATTTATGATTGTGACGTCAAAAAGTTATGTAATGCATACAAATTTGAAAATAAATTATTTGATTTACCATGAGAAGTTACACCCACTAGAATGTTTTATCCACAATTTCTCAAATCAGTGAAATGGCGGTTGATCTGTGATGTTGGCGGCTAGGGTTTGTTAAAGTGAAATTGGTTTTATGATTTTTTTTATGTCCATGTAGGTATAGGTATATTGTTATTTATTGATTTAAAAAAAAAAATGTAATTTGTCATGTATGTTCCTTGACTTATAGGTAGGGACTGGAAAAAAGTGGTGTTATTTTTTGCAAAATTCGCGTTATTTTTTTGGGAAATTCGCGTTATTTTTGATCAAAAACAGGGAAATTCGCGTTATTTTTCATGATAAACGGGGAGATTCGGTGTAATTTTTAGGGTTAATTTGATCGTAATAAAGGTTTATGTAATTTCAAAACTAGAGACATTACTAATATTTACAATTTATTATATAAACAACAATATGTACCTACCTTCAAAAACAATGAATAAACAACATCTGAATCAATACGAGTTACAACTTAATGACACTCCGAATACCCTGCAATATCCTTTTACAATATTTAATTTTTGTGCATTTAGTCTCTAGATGAGGGTTATCTAATTTTTTCGAGGGATGTTGGCTTTTATGAAAGCCTCAAGTTGTGCTCTTGGCTAATCCAGCAGCAGCTTCACTCCTTGATGTATTTTCCTTCATTGATGTCACGATTCAAGTCTGTTTGGATGTCCAGGACAGTTCTGCTTATCATTTATTTTTTTATTAAAATAGATTTGTGAATAGGAATGCAATTCACCAACCTACTCTGCCTGGCCAGAAACAGGTATTATTATCATTTATGAAAAATTCATTACGAATTTATTTATTATTAATTAATTTATAATTACCCAATTACATTTGTTGAACCAGGGTCAAATTTATGGTCAAATGACCCAGGCGGGGATCGAACCCCGCGTCTAGCGTTCTAGCGTGTTTCAACGTTGAAAGATCAGCACACTTAGCCCCCTCGGCTATAACATCGACCATTTTTTCTGTGCTTTGCACCTTGCAAAGGGTTTTCACAGGAATCTTTTCTTTCCTACAAAATAGTTGCGTTGCAGAAGCGACACATAACAACTTTTTCGCACAATTTCTACCAAAAGTACGAAAATTCGCGATATTTGCGTAAAACCTCAAATTTCGCGTTATTCGCGTAAAAACATCAAAATTCGCGAATAAATTCGTTTTATCGCGATCGCGAAATTTTCCAGTCCCTACTTACCTATAGGTTGTTATGCGGCTGACCACCCATACTGTAAAAAATGGTTCACTTTGCCAATGTCACCCCTGTTTCAGGGAAGGACGGCAAGAGTTGCAAGGCTTATGTTCATTTGAGATTGGGTTTTATATTGTAGGTCCACATGCGGCATGTGTTAGCGCGAAATTATACATATCTGCTCGTGGGAATGCATTTAATATAAATCTTAAATGATATATATCTTTGCAGCTTAGATTAGATTAGATTAGAGTGAATCGGCACTAATTATTCCTACCTATAGGTATCTACAAGAGTTTACGTGTTGAGGAGACGTGTATGCATACTATACTGATTTTTCTCACTACCTCCATTCGAACAAACCAGCATCGAAAGTCCAATAGACTAGATATCGTTTACAAATATCGAATCTTGAACAAAGGAGGCGAGTGTGGCGTTATGAAATCTGGCTCAAAACTAGTTCCAGCATAGGAACACTCTAGTCTGGCTAGACTTGGTCATTGAAAAACCAGCGTGCCATGTTGGTTCGATTCCATTCAATAAGAAATGAAATCAGATCGAATTCTACAAAATTCATTACTGACACACTCACTGCATGAGCCTGTATGTATCATTGAGTAATAACATAGAGGAGCAGAAACTAACTTACTGCATTGACACATACTATCTACCACTTTTGTCTCAGTCCTGTCAAACGTTGCGGTTGTGTAGTCATACGAAACATGTTTTGAGGAGTCAAATTTTATGTTTTCTTGCTTTCTCCATTTTGGGTTTTGACACCCAATTACAACACATGCCACAATGTCTTAAAATAATATATTTTTCCTTTAAAATTCGTAAATTTTATCGATCACAAGATTTATTCCGCATGCGTCTATGTTTGGACTGCTCCGGGCATAGTACGCACGGTGCAATGCTGCCACCTTTCTAGAAATATTTTTACATTCGCCCGAGTTTTTTTGTACACATGGAAATGCTACTGTGAAGTTGTTTGTTCCCTTTCTTACTAATGACCATTTTCGTAAGTAGGTTGAAATATTTTGACAATTAAGTATATTAATTTGTAAAACTGAACAATATCAAAACTTAATTTAAATCGGATATTTAACGAACCGTTTAGAGAGAACTTACATCATTCTCGACGTTTCGTCAGCGACGTAGCCGACGTCTTCAGGAGAACATCCTCTCTGTACGGCGACTGAGGATGAACTGAATTTGAAAAACACTTTGTCACAAGTTCACAGTTATCTCTAAACGGTTCGTTAAATATCCGATTTAAATTAAGTTTTGAAATTGTTCAGTTTTAAAAATTAATATAATTGTCAAAATGTCAAACGACCGTAATTCTAACTTAAACCTAACTAGGTTGAAATAGATATATATTGTCAATTTTCATTAAAATAATTTCTAGTCCACAGATATCATAAGTCAATGGTAAGTCTACAGTATAAGTTAGTGTAAGATTTCATTTTAATTAACTTCTGAATACGAACAGCTCAAAGCCGCACATTGTGGAGGCGAAGCGGTGAGGCCCATGTCCAGCAGTGGACAAGCGAGGGCCAGCCCGCTAGTTACTAGTATAAAACATGGCAGAAATTCGTAAACATATAAATACTTATATGGAAGACACTACAGCACTCCTAGTGTCGTTGGTGAATGGTGACCCAATCACGCCATGAGATCCGCCGCAACTGTCATCAATTTAATTGTTTACTGATGTTGTGTGTTGCAGGGCATGGCGTTCACCATCGAGGAGCGGCAGGCCATGGGCATCCACGGGCTGCTGCCCCCCAGGGTGAAGACGCAGGAGGAGCAGCTGCTGCAGTGCCGCCTCTCCATAGACAGATACGACGACGAGCTCAACAAGTACATCTACCTCATGGGACTGCTGGTAGGCTTACAGTCTCTATCTTATTCCACATTGCTGAGGGTTGTGGCCACATAGAGAAGCGGAAACTAAATTACTGGTCGGCATTAAAAGTCGGTAATTAAAGGTCGGCAAGAGTTGCAATGTGTATGTCCATTTGAGATTTGGTTTTTATGTTGTAGGTTCACATGCGGCATGTGTTAGTGCGAACTTAATAACTTATACATACATATCTGCTTGTGGGAATGCGTTTATTATGAATCTTAAATGATATATATTTTTGCAGCTTAGATTTAGATTTAGATTTTTAGATACAAGAATAGATGGATGTCGTGGTAGAGGAAGGCCGAGAGAGGTATGGATGGATGAAATTTCTGAAATAGCGAATGAATGGGATATCCAGAGTCATAATAAAACGAGGGCTTGTATGAAAAAGGTTATGACTGTGGATGAAATGACTTGTATGGATATCCAAAGTGTAGCAGAATAGCGCTTCAGATAACTTGATGATTTGAGTGTTTAGAGATTGTAATTCCCAATTTTCATCCCGCCATGACGCGCTATTGTATTCCAGGACCGCAACGAGCGCCTGTTCTACCGTTTTGTGGGGGAGAACGTGGCGGAGATGATGCCGCTGGTGTACACGCCCACCGTGGGCCTGGCCTGCCAGAGGTTCGGCCTGGTGTACCGGCGGCCCCGCGGCCTCTTCATCACCATACACGACAAGGGACACGTCTACGACATCCTCAAGAATTGGTAACTAAACACATCTCCCGCAATATCTCAATGCATATACAATTGCCACTGTTGGTATCTGGTATACATGTGCTGAGTATGCCATATTGTCTGAAGGGAGACCCAGGCTCAGATAAGAAGATGTAGTGAGGACAGATGCTACACAGCTTCTCCAGAAGCGCTATTCTGCTAAATGCCTTACATTTTGAATATCAATCCAAGTCGGAGCTTGTGTAAGAACTCCATAGATAAAAAATCACAGTACACCTTATTTTTGGACAGGAATCACTCTCTCGTTGCCTTAAGATCGTAAGGAATTTAGTAGAATAGCGCTTCAGGTGCCAAGTTGGAGGACAGAGGGAGTTAAAGGAGCAATATTTATTTGGGAATCATTGGAGAGAGAAATAAACAGACAATATTTGATTTCCATCTCAAATCCTGTTCACACGATAAGTGGTAGCAAGATGCAGAAATAAAAGTCAGTCACAGAATAAACAGTCACAGGCAGTACACACAATATGCATTCTGCCACCAGTTTTTTTTCTATCTGGCACCGGGCCGGAAGTCAGAAGTGTATGGAGATATATAAAACGCTGTCACAAAGTTTGTCCGGTAATCCATAGTTCATCCGGGCAGAATGCGTTGTGTGTTTGAAGGCAGTGAAGCCTTCTGATTTTGAAACAATGCAACAGAATATTATTTTAATTTTGAATGATTGTGTGTTCCAGGCCTGAGACGGACATCCGCGCCATCGTGGTGACAGACGGGGAGCGCATCCTGGGCCTGGGAGACCTGGGCGCGCAGGGCATGGGCATCCCCGTGGGCAAGCTGGCCCTCTACACCGCGCTGGGCGGCATCAAGCCACACAACTGCCTGCCCATCACACTAGGTGAGACACCCACCCATCTGTACCCAAGCTGCGAGTAATAATAATAATATTAGGATGATTTATAGTGGAACTTCTCGTAACGAGCATAGAATCTCGCTCATTGTGTGAAACACTCGTTAAGTAAAGTAAAGTAAACTAATTAAATGTAATGCATTTCCAGATGTTGGCACCAACACCCAGTCCCTGCTGGACGACCCCTTGTACATCGGTCTGCGGCACAAGAGGGTCACGGGGCCCATGTACGATGACTTCGTCGAGGAGTTCATGCAGGCCGTGGTCAAGAGATACGGACAGAACTGCCTCATCCAGGTGACACTGCATGCTCGCTGGCATTGCCATTACATGTGAAGGAAATAGAGGACCACGGGAAGCTCCCAAATGCAACTAAGATACACATATAGGGTAACTTCTGGGCTGGTTCTCATTTCTTGTGAAGGCTGAGTAAACCTTGGGATCGAACCCTTGCTCTCGGCATGGAATGCAAGCATTCTTCTACTCAGCCTTCACAAGAAATGAGTGCCAGCCCTCTCAGGAGCTGGAAAACCCCCATTTCAACTGAAGTGGTTGGCGTAAGGCCGACCCCCTTACCTGTAAAAATAAATAGGTTCAACTCGTTCAACCCCTTCGGGGATAACGCGGCAAGAAATTACACTATATGGATTGCTTACTTACTGAGGATATCAAAAATTATTTCAAGTTTTGGCGTTTTGGCAACAAAAAAATACTCAATACCAATGTGTTAGTTAAAAAAAAATAAAAGAAAACAGTTCTATTAGCAAAAAACATATAACTTTGAAATGATGTTTTCAGTTTGAGGACTTTGGCAACTCCAACGCCTTCCGCCTGCTGGCCCGCTACCGCAGTCGCTACTGCACCTTCAACGACGACATCCAGGGCACGGCCTCAGTAGCCGTGGGGGGACTGCTGGCCTCTCTGCGCATCACCAAGACCAGACTCTCCGACAACGTCATGGTCTTCCAGGGGGCGGGAGAGGTAATGCACACTATTTACCATACAGCTTATTTCTTTTTCCTTCACCTTGATCTCCCATAGCATGTGCTAGTGTTACTTCCTTACTTTAGGTGTCCAGAACCATCCATAGTTTGATACATTTATTTATGAATTGCAGGCGTCCCTGGGCATTGCTGAGCTGTGTGTGATGGCCATGAAGCAGGAGGGCACCAGTGAGATGGAGGCGCGCTCCAAGATCTGGCTGGTGGACTCCAAGGGGCTCATCGTGAAGAACAGGCCAGAGGGCGGGCTCACCGAGCATAAGGAGAAGTTTGCCAAGTCCCACGCGCCCATACGGACCCTGGAGGAGGTCATCTGCACCATCAAGCCCACTGTGCTCATCGGTAAACTTATTGTATTTGATAATAATAATAATATTAGGATGATTTATTTGGTGAGCGCTGTTTTTGTGTGAATCACACCTCAAGAGCCCTCTGCGAGCTTGGTCGTCGCTGAAGAAAGCGCCAATTCTCAAGCAAGACCCAGTTGCTGTAAGGCTGGATGAACCTTTAGTGACAGGTCTTTGATAAGGTACGTGAATTTTTTACCCAACGAAGAGCATATTTGAAAATATAAACGGTATTTATTTTTTATGCTCCGCAGGGATTCGAGCCCACAACCGTCTATTTACGAGTCAGAAGTGTTAACCACTAGACTACAGACTGGATGACTCTTGAAGGAGTCAGCCGGTATGAAAGACCATAGTTTGACGTGTCATCTATGATTTGGCTAGTTTCTATATAAGTAAATATTTCAATTATAGAATGATTTATTTTGTGAGCGCTTTTTTGTGTGAATCACACTTCAAAAGTTCTCTGCAAGCTTAGTCGTTGCTATAGAAACCACCAATTACTCATTATTTTAAGGCTGAATGGATCTTATGTGGCCGGTCTTTGCTAAAGGCAATGAACATAAATTTGAATGTATAATTTTTTCTCAGTGGGCAAATGTCACACTTGTATGGTAATGGGACTATGGTTCTTAGTTTGCCTCCTTAATTATGATGTGCAGGAGACCTCCTTGGTGTATTGCATGTCCTATCCATCTTGCCCACCTTTTGGACAGGGCATTGATCGGCTTTAGAGTCCGCAATGATTGGGTGATGAACGAGTGTGGTATAAAAGAGAATTTAAGAATGAAAGTACAAAAAAGCACAATGAGATGGTTCGGACATCTTGAAAGAATGGATGATGAGCGACTAACAAAGAAAGTGTACGGAGGAAAAGTCAGAGGAAAGCGTGGAAGGGGAAGACCGAGGAAGGAATGGCTAGACCAAATAGGTGAGATTGTGGAGAATGGAACCTGCAGAGTGAGAATAAGAGAAGAGTAGGTATGTATGAAGAAAGTGATGAAAAAGGTATGCAAGGACAGAAAAAAGTGGAGACCAGGGGCGTGCATTCCATATTGGCACATTTAGGCAAATTATGATAAAATTTGCATTAAACCTTGAAGTTCAGATTTTTTTTTTTTTGGTTCAATTCGAGTTATTGTTAGCAACTAAATTAATATCATGTGTTAATTTCAAGAAAAAGGGCCAAATAATTATTATAAAATGTATTTGCCTCTACGCTATGCACGCACGTGGTGGAAACACATCTGCAGAGGTATCGGCCACCCCTAGTGGAACGGCGGCAGGATACAGTAAGAGGAATAGATTAGTACAGTCTCAATTTAAAATAAAAATGTGATTTTACAGGAGCATCTGCCATTGGCGGAGCCTTCACAGCCGACATCTTGAGGGAGATGGGCAGGAACAATGCTCGCCCTGTTATCTTTGCTCTCTCCAACCCAACAAGCAAGGCTGAGTGCACGGCTGAAGCCGCCTACAGCAATACTGACGTAAGTGTATCATACATTTACTCTCTGGTTCAATTCATTTTAATATTACTTTCTTATTTAGTTTGTGTTCATTCTGCAACATATTTTCCCATAGGGAATCCAAGCTTCATCTTACAGTGGATCATTTTTAAATATAATTTTCACGGCATTTCATTAATTTCCTTATTGACTTGTCTGCTTAATAAAGAAAAAATATTTTAGGCATTGACTCGCTATGAGCTGGTGCAAAAAAGAGCATTTAGTTTTTTTTTTTGGGAAACTCTTTTATTTAAAAGCTACTCAATTAGTCAGTAAAATGTAATGTTTGTAAGACAGTATTTTTTATTCCTTTAATTTAGATCATAAAGAAAGTCAGTGTGAAAGGATGTCTCCCAGAAATAAATGGAATGGGAGTGACAGTAGCATGAAGTTGTGTTTTTTTGGCATAATATTGCATCGAAGGCGACAAATACATTGATGTGAAAGATTAACCCTGTATGTTACTATTTCCAGGGCAAAGCAATATTTGCATCAGGCTCTCCCTTCCCTCCATACACACACAATGGCCAGACCTATCACCCTGGACAAGGCAACAACTCTTACATCTTCCCGGGACTCGCTCTGGGCATCATCTGCGCAGGAATCATTGACATCTCAGACGACGTGATGCTGCTAGCGGCTGAAACCCTCGCCAACCTCGTCTCAGACCAAGACTTGGAGATGGGAAGTCTGTACCCTCCGCTCACAAGCATCCAGAACATCTCGCTGAAGATCGCTACCAAAGTGGCGGAGTATGCTTACAGAACGGGCAAGGCGTCTGTTCAACCCGAACCCGAAGACAAAGAGGCTTTCATCAAAGCGCAGATGTACGACTACAATTACGCGCCGTCCTTGCCACCGGTGTACTCCTGGCCACAATTCTAAGCAATCCATGACAAATTCCGTAAATTATTTAATATTAATGTGTCAATGTTACCATACCAGTTATTTATGTAAAAAATGTATAAATTTGAGTCCTGTGGAATCATAAATGTCTAAGTTAAAAATATATATTTGGCAACACAAAGAGACTCTGCACATTTAGAGGCAGGAAAGAGTCATAACTTCAATACAATATTATGTACTTTAGCAAAACTATCAACTACATATGTTTCACAATGCGCTGTCAAATATAATAATTCCCTGATTATCAGCTATCCATTTTTTATTTGCTATGGTGACATCACGTAGCTGAGGGATTTTTCAATTGTGCCGAGTCTATTGTATAACTGAAATAATTCACTATCATAAAGTGGCCTTGCTTGACAGTTTTTGATTCTACACGGCTCATTTGATGTATAATCCATATCTTATGAATGTGCTGAATCCTATGGCTGTAATACTGAGCTTCAAAACACTTATTTAATGGCTATTTTCAAGGAGTGAATTAACAGATATCTGTAAAACAAAGAAGTCAGTATTTAGATTGTTTTATTTCACAGATATCTATTGGACTATTGAGAAATCAACGTCAAGTTCACAGTGAGAAACTGATTGTAATGAATGTGATTGAAGATGAAACTACCGGCACCTTTTTGTACAGCATCACTTCTGACAGTTCAGCCAGAAGTTGTGTTGTTTAGTTTGTGGTTTTTATTTAACATGTTGATAAAAATAGCACGCTTGACATGCCTCAAGTTATAAAACCTGTTATCAGGGAGGTTGTGTTACACGTGAAGGAGTATTTTGTTAAATAAAAACAACATGACACCCATTATTTTATCAGTTGGTAGCCCCGAATATCACAGCAGCGCCCTTGCTCAAATGTCTCTCACATTCATTATTCCCAGTACCACAGTCTACACTTTCCTATTCTTGTAATATAAGCAGTAGTTGGTTCAGGAATTGTTATCGTTATTTTAATTTCGAGCCACAAATTGATCAAATAAGTACTTACCTGTCGTAATATTTTCTATACAAAATTTAAGCTTGCTGGAGGGGCAAGGTGTAACTTTTACCCCTCAGGGATTATATAAATACAAAAAAACAAATGGAGAAACTGCACTGTATTCTCCAAATGAGAGATATGAAAATATTTAGATCTACTGCCTAGATATTTTCTCTCTCAAACAAAAACCAACCTTCACTAGGTGGCTTTCAATGTTGGACGACTTTCCCGTACCAAAAGAAGCGAAAATCAAAGGACCGCCACTCACCTCAATTGTGCTGCTGGTCCAAAATGATGCTCGTTTTCTCAGGATCCTGTGGTGCTGAGCTCTGTTCACAACTGCCGCACTTGGAAGTTATATAAAAAACAATCACACTCACTCACAGATTTTTATGGTTAAATTTCAAATCGGTCGAGACACATAAAAACGTGTCTGCATGCAACAACGACGGAAACGGAAGTCACCAATTCATTGCTAGTTTCACGTCGCTCAGTGTCAAAAAGGTTGATACTGACATCTTGTGATTTATTTGCACTTTTATTTCAGTTTGTGACAGACCAACATGACAATTCGCTTCTTTAGACTAATTAATTAAAAATAAAACAGATGACGCTCAATTGTGCGTCACCACTTGCTGTTACATTTTTACTGCCTAGCCCCAATATTAATTTCTATCCTCTAACTGTTTTTATGTGTCTTAGCAATAATTATTTGTACATTAACCCTTTCAGTCCTGACCATATTTCTACATAAAAAAAAAAAAATTTAGTGTGGATTTTATTTATATTTTTTTTTTAATTTTCCAATATTTTTTTTTTTTTAGTGTTAAAATTATAGATTTTATGCTATGTATGTTTAAACATACACAGGATTCAAGGGGTATAAAAAGTTGACCAATGGTTGAGTAATATATCACACGTTTAATAATAAAGAGCAATAACTCAAAAAACAACAATGTTGGGAAATCACATTTGAAGTTCAGACAACCAGTACAACTTGTATGGGATGAAAAAGGCGGCCGATGTTTTATCTCGGTCATATTCGTCCAAATTGAACGGTTGTCGCATTCTACCTATTCTTCTCGCATTGTTCTTGCGTTTTATTACAAAATCTTGATTTTCCCAATTTTCGAGTTATTTCTCTTTATTATTAAGCGTGCGATATTGTGTGGTGGTACTAAAACAATATTGGTGGTATCGGTAAATCATTTATATTTTATTTTATATTTTACAATAGACGTAACAAATAGTTGATTATACATATTCAATTTAAGTTAAAATATTATTTTTTTACAGAGATTGTCAAAAAAAAAGTATTTGCAAATACAAATACAAATAAAACATAGAAATAAAAAGAAGTACACAATTTTGAAGATTAAAAAAAAATAAAAACAATTATAAAAAATACTCTAGGATCTAACATGGAAATTATAGAAGCAATTGCGGTTTGAAGTGAAGCACAAAGCAACACCGCATCGTTTACAACGTACCTTGGATATTTTTAGACACAACTTACACCTCAATGCTTTTTTTTCAAACTCCGGAAAATGCCCCCATCCAGAAAATCTAACATCATCGCATGGCTTAGGTTGATAATTCCGGCGCTGGCGTGATGGTCCAGCTACAGGTTCATTAGAGGGTCGTCCGCTCGGGCGTGGTGCTGAAATATAGTTGCTAGCTATCAAAGCCGTCCCAATCTCCGCTCGAAAAACTAATAAAGTGTTGTACTTTTCACCCAATTGCGTACAGTGGCGTCTGTACAACAACCATGTGTTTACCACTGCAAGGTCAATTAGGTGAAAGACTATTCTAAGGTAATAGCATTTCGAGCGGATGTCGGTGCAGCTCCAACAACATATTGTGAAGGTCAACGCCTCCCATGATCTGTCCCATTCTGGATTGAGATTCCAGACACGGAGTAGTTCTGTGATCTCACCGAGAGAGGCTTCCAATCTCCTTCTGATAAACATCTTAATTAACTGTTCATGGGATCAACTAAGACAAGGTTGTTTATCAGAAGTACACACAAACAGACTTATGCCCGATTCACACCAAATACGGAGGAGACGAAACGTAAGCTGAAAGTCTTCAAGAATAAAAAGAAAAAAAAAAAAAAAAAAAAAAAAGAAGAAGACAAGCAAAAACATGGACCACCGTCAAAACCCGGAACCAGAAAATCAAGCATCTAGATCCAGCCGTGAAAGCCGTTGCAACAAGACATCTGTTGGAGATTCTAATAGGTAGAAGTCGCGCCATGTAAAAAGAACGCTGAGGGGAAGTGGAGGGGGTGTGTTTGCGCATGGGCTACAGTCGCGCAAGTACCAAAAAGTCCGTCGCCTACTGCGCAGCTCGCCGCCAGCGTTCTTTTTACGTGGCGCGACCTCTATGTGAATTATTGTTAATAACTTTCGGGTCGATAGCTAAGTTGTTAGGAGTGCTTGCATTCGATGCAGTGAACCCGGGTTCGAATCCCACTGCGGGTGTCAGAAATGATTTCACATTTCGGTGTTTATTTCAAACTCCAAAATGAAATACCGGCAAGGTTTACTCAGCCTTCACAAGAAATGAGTACCAGCCCCCTTGGGAGCTGGGAAACCGTCACTTCAACTGAAGTGGTTAGCGTAAGGCCGGCCCCCTTACCTATAAAAATAAGGTGGTTCCACTCGCCACATGCGAAGCCCTTCGGGGATAATGCGGCAAAAAGTTACACTATATGTGCAGCTTAGTTAGTTTTTTTTAACTTGTAATGTTTTGTGCTTACATTGCACGCACGTCCAAAAATAATTCATTTGCTTTGTTTGCTTTCTTAAAACCAATTTCAATCAAGTTGAAAAATGTACTCTTCTTTATAATATTATTCAATGTTACGTGGTTTTATGGAATCTTCACTCCTGCATATGATGAGAACATTTACCTATAAACACTCTGAGTTAAGACCGTTGATTGTGTTAACTTCCGTGGATGTCTGAGAAACTGCTTATCCAAGTCCAAAATCCTCTTTGATTTTCCTTAACACTAAAGAATACACATTTTTTTGATTCCAGATGTACTGAGCCTTGCTCATTTGATGTATAATCCATATCTTATGAATGTGCTGAATCCTATGGCTGTAATACCGAGCTTCAAACCACTTATTTAATGGCTATTTTCAAGGAGTGAATTAACAGATATCAGTCAAATAAAGAAGTCAGTATTTAGAATATTTTATTTCACAGATATCTGTTGGACTATTGAGAAATCAACGTCAAGTTCACAGTGAGAAACGGGTTGTAATGAATGTGATTGAAGATGAAACTACCGGCACCTTTTTGTACAGCATCACTTCTGACAGTTCAGCCTGAAGTTGTGTTGTTTAGTTTGTGGTTTTCATTTAACATGTTGATAAAAATAGCACGCTTGACATGCCTCAAGTTATCAGGGAGGTTGTGTTACACGTGAAGGAGTATTTTGTTAAATAAAAACAACATGACACCCATTATTTTATCAGTTGGTAGCCCCGAATATCACAGCAGCGCCCTTGCTCAAATGTCTCTCACATTCATTATTCCCAGTACCACAGTATACACTTTCCTATTCTTGTAATATAAGCAGTAGTTGGTTCAGGAATTGTTATCGTTATTTTAATTTCGAGCCACAAATTGATCAAATAAGTACCTGTCGTAATATTTTCTATACAAAATTTAAGCTTGCTGTTACATTTTTACTGCCTAGCCCCAATATTAATTTCTATCCTCTAACTGTTTTTATGTGTCTTAGCAATAATTATTTGTACATTAACCCTTTCAGTCCTGACCATATTTCTACATAAAAAAAAAAAAATTTAGTGTGGATTTTATTTATACTTTATTTTTAAATTTTCCAATTTTTTTTTTTTAGTGTTAAAATTATAGATTTTATGCTATGTATGTTTAAACATACACTAGGATTCAAGGGGTATAAAAAGCTGACCAATGGTTGAGTATAATATATTGTGTGGTGGTACTAAAACAATATTGGTGGTATCGGTAAATCATTTATATTTTATTTTATATTTTACAATAGACGTAACAAATAGTTGATTATACATATTCAATTTAAGTTAAAATATTATTTTTTTACAGAGATTGTCAAAAAAAAAGTATTTGCAAATACAAATACAAATAAAACATAGAAATAAAAAGAAGTACACAATTTTGAAGATTAAAAAAAAATAAAAACAATTATAAAAAATACTCTAGGATCTAACATGGAAATTATAGAAGCAATTGCGGTTTGAAGTGAAGCACAAAGCAACACCGCATCGTTTACAACGCACCTTGGATATTTTTAGACACAACTTACACCTCAATGCTTTTTTTTCAAACTCCGGAAAATGCCCCCATCCAGAAAATCTAACATCATCGCATGGCTTAGGTTGATAATTCCGGCGCTGGCGTGATGGTCCAGCTACAGGTTCATTAGAGGGTCGTCCTCTCGGGCGTGGTGCTGAAATATAGTTGCTAGCTATCAAAGCCGTCCCAATCTCCGCTCGAAAAACTAATAAAGTGTTGTACTTTTCACCCAATTGCGTACAGTGGCGTCTGTACAACAACCATGCGTTTACCACTGCAAGGTCAATTAGGTGAAAGACTATTCTGAGGTAATAGCATTTCGAGCGGATGTCGGTACAGGTTCAGGAATTGTTATCGTTATTTTAGTTTCAAGCCACAAATTGATCAAATAAGTACCTGTCGTAATATTTTCGTAAAATTTAAGTTTGCTGTTACATTTTCACTTCCTAGCCCCAATATTAATTTCTATCCTCTTGTAACTGATTTGTCTTTAATGATTAGCAATAACTATTTATACATTAAAGGCGGGAACTACATACCCCGCTGTATTTTATAGCCAGAATGGATTACTTCATGTACCTTATTAGAATTTTTAAGACATTCCAAATTATTTTTTTTAATTGTTTTTTAATGATTACTTTTATTCTAAAAATCTAAATCTAAATCTAAGCTGCAAAGATATGTATCATTTGAGATTCATATTAAATGCATTCCCACAATTAGACATGCATAATTTCACGCTTACACATGCCGCATGTGGACCTACAATATAAAAAAACCCAATCTCAAATGAACATAAGCCCTGCAACTCTTGCCGACCTTCCCTGAAGCAGGGGTGACATTGGCAAAGTGAACCATCTTTTACAGCACGGGTGGTCAGCCGCACACCAACCTATCAGTCAAGGAGTATCTACAAGCAATTAATACAATCAAATATGTATATAAAACAAATAAACTCTAAACAATTAACCAGTAAAAAATTAAAAAACTACAAAACATTTTTTTAGATTTAAAAGCCTGAGCTTTAACCGCCAGCATTACAGATCAACCGCCATTTCTTTCGATCCTTGCATACTTCTTTTCAAAAAAATTATTCATTTCAAAAAATTCAAGGGCCACAATGATAATTTAAATTGATGAAGCAAGTCTTTTTTTTTATTTTGTTGCCCTTTTTTATGATTTTTTCTATCATTTATTTTATGTTTAATTTGTGTCACAAAATTAATTTACAAAGTAATGATATTCTTCAAATAAAAAAACAAAAAATTATCCATTTCACTTAAGTAGTTTTTATTTTCATAAATATAAATACAAGAATAAGGAATCAGTACTTCATTTCCAGGGATGTGCAACTTCTTGCGTCTGTAATAAAATAAGCAAAATATTAGGTTCAAGTTACTAAGCAAACACTCCTTGTCTCCCTTGTGATTGTTAAAATACATTTTAGGGAAATCCTATCAACCTGAAGGTAAAGAATATGAATGGGAATCCATAATTATTTAGATAGTGCTGCTATAAGGTGAACGACCAAATGCACAAGAACCATTAACTTCAAATTGAATTAATTACTTTATAGGAAACATTCTAGAGCAAAAAGAAGACTACGCCAAGAATAAAAACAGCCCAAATTCCACTCAATTGCATAAGGTGCTATTCTTAGACATTTTAGTCGTCCGTTGAGCCCACGCTTTGAAAAACAAATGATGCATTTGTATGAAGACCTGTCAATCCAAGATGGCCGCAAGTGATTGATTAGTGGCCGATTAGTCTTCATACAAATATTACCCAAATTCGGTAGGTAAGCATGATCGTGGTGATGAGACTTCCAGCTCAGGCATCATTACTTTTGTCAAAGTGTGGGCTCAACGGCCGACTAAAATGTTTAATAATAGCCCCGATAGTGTATAAGAGTTCTGTGGCATCTTTCCTACATTTTTCTATCCACGCGAGGTCAAGGGGAATTGGACACGAGGTATTTTTAATCACTTTCAAACATATCTCAAATGATGACAGAAAAAGCCAACGTGAAGGCTAAAAATTATTGACATTTTACTTGTATTTGTTCCACCCTGGATTGAGAGAGCTAGCACTGTAAGTCTGGCTTTCCACCTAGAGAGGTTTTGTTCTGCTTCCTTCAGACACCCACAACTGACACGGTAAAGTCAACCCTGGTACATCAAGTCTAATAGAAGTAACACATCAACCAAGCACACTTTCATTGCTATTTACCTGCTGAACAACGTGCCAGTCCCTCCTTGCCTGGAAAGTCAACAATGAGATGTCTTCTTTGGACTTCATTTTCATCTTTCACAGCAGGAGTATGATGGGATTCTAAGCACAAGATTCTTCAGGTAACCTGTAGGAAGGAAAATTCAAATTGATAAAATAATTGAAACTGTTAAAAATAAATGTTATTATGCCTGACTAAACTACTCGACAGATTTTGACCAAATTTTCCAAAAACAAACAAAGATTACACGTGAGATGGGTCCTGTGAAGTTGGATATCTTAGATCACAAGTTTATTTTGTCATTTTTCTTTTTTCCCCGTTTGTGGCATAAGGTTGCCCCCCTTCACTGTGTAAATAAATTAATACCACAAGTACCTTAACTGTGTAGGGAAATAAGCTGGGTGCTGCTACTAACCACAAGGCAACTAAGCTACACATACAGTGTAACTTCTTGCTGCATTATCCCCGAAAGGTTAAGCATGTGGCGAGTGGAACCTAGGTAAGGGGGCTGGCCTTACACCAACCACTTCAGTTGAAGTGGGGGTTTCCCAGCTCCCGAGGCGGGGCTGGTACTAATTTCTTCCGAGGGCTGAGTAAACCTTGCCGTTATTTAATTTGATAATAAATAAACACTGAAACGAGAAATCATTTCTGACACCCTCGGTAGGATTCGAACCCGAGCTCACTACATGGAATGCAAACATTCTACCAACCGAGCTATCAAACGGATTAACCAACTGTGGCCCAAGTATAATCACAATAATGAAAAGTTTCCTGTATTTTTTTAGTATTGAGATATAAAGGAAACTTGAGTTACTTATAAATTTTAATTCTCTGAAGCTAAGAGAAGACATGACTTTTTTTGAAGAATTCAATAGTATGAAAATCCTTTGCATGCAGCTTTGGCTAGGATCCCACAGGCAAAGTTGTAAAAATACTTGACCAGCGAGGTCTCCGTGGAACTGCCTTCAGACTAGATCATTCTGTCAAAGTAAAATTACCCTAGTTTGTGCTACTTTCATACTAGTTTAAAACAGTCAGTACACCATGAATCTGTCCCATTCTGGATTGAGATTCCAGACACGGAGTAGTTCTGTGATCTCACCGAGAAAGGCTTTCAATCTCCTTCTGATAAACATCTTAACTGTTCATGGGATCAACTAAGACAAGGTTGCTTATCAGAAGTACACACAAACACACTTATGCCCGATTCGCACAAAAAAACTCGGTAAATTTTAGCTGCGTCTCTTTGGAGGATTTATACAAAAACTGGACACCTTTTTAATTACAAATACAGTGGTGCCTCACACAACGAACTTAATTCGTTCCCGGAGCAAGTTTGTTATGCGAAAAGTTCATTATGTGAAACGCCTTTTCCCATAACAATACATGTTAAACAAAATAATTCGTTCTGTAGCATAAAATATGCTAAGATGACATAAAAAAGATAATTTTTTTGTTATTATTTTTATTTAGATACATCTAACAAACACATTTTTTTAAATTTTAAGACAGACTAAGTAGAATCTACCGAATCTTGCACATCTTCATCCATTTTCTGCTTTTTGGCCGATGGATTCATGAAAAACCTGTCCAAACTCCTTCTAATTATTTCCTGTTTCATTTCAACAGAAATCACCTTTCTGCTTTTTTTAGAAGCCATGATATAAAAAAAATATTGAGTTTAACTTAAAAGGACGACTGCCGTGATACGAGCGTGATTTAATTCGTAATGAAGAACGATTGCCGCGATACGGCGCAGTGACTAACGACTGCCTGCAGTGCCTGCGCGGGAGTATGCAATACATCGGCAGCGATCGTGGAAGCTCGGGCGAAGCAGTCGTGGAAGCTCCGGCGACTTCGTTGTGTGAAACGAAGTTCGTTGTATGAATCGTGAAATGAACGAACAGGAAGTTCGTTGTGTGCAGCGTTCGCTGTGCGAGGCGTTCGTTGTGTGAGGCACCACTGTATACAGACATTATGATATGGCAACTTCTCAGAAAAGATGTATAGATGAAAATAGTTGACGAACCCAACTTACAAAAAATGACAGAGCTAAAATAGAAGAGTTTTGTATGGAAGGAGCATTAATTTTAACGAAAATAAAGGGTTCTCACCTGAATTATTGAATAGCGAAGGATAAGCCTAGTATTACATCCTTTTCTTGTCATCTTCTCGTGTATCTGTAAACAAAACATAGATTGTAAGAAAGACAGTTTTGGAGCAACTGAGAAATGCAGACTGCTGATTAGCTTCAGATATAAATTGGTTAGGTTTTGTTTTTTCCGCACGACACATCAGAATGGTGCATGAGTTATCATCATATAATTATTTATTATTTCTAGCAACATCACCACTGAAATGCAATACACATACTGGCTGCAGGAACAATGAGTCAAGCTCTTGCTAATAACTGACGGTTTATCCAAACGTAGCAAACAGTTACATCACAAATTTGACAAAATATACTATTACATTTTCAAATGCTTTGTGATGGATATAGGTGCACCTACATCAAGAGTGGGTCCCTCGAATTGGCATTTTAATTAATGAACAAGCTCACAGAATAACAACAAATCAATCAATTTGGTACATTACAATTTCAGCGATGATATTATAACAAGTAAATAAAATAGAAATGAAATCATAAATAAGCAAATAATATCATACCTATTTTGAATGTGCCAATTTTCTTCCTTGAAAATCTGTTATCATCCTTGCAGATTTAGGAAGTCTTCTTTCCTTTCAAGAACTTCTAGGAAGACCTTTGTAATGAACTTTCTACGAGGTGAAAAGCTGCCGTATCAAATGTGAACGACGAGGTATCTTCCCAAATCTACAGGTCACCATCTCTTTATTTGCTTGATGCATCTTCCTTTACTGTTGATACCACGGTTCCATTACATCTTCCAAGCTCTCGGGCCGACTAATCTGGAATTTTAACACATTACACTATTAGTAACACAGCAGACAATTAATTGCAAAAAGTTTAGCATGATTTTGAGGCTTCAGACATCCACGGAAGTTCAATAATCATTTAAACAACTTTTTTGTTATCAGATGATTACACTATTATGATATTCATCATTTCAAAAGAAAACAGAAATTAATTGCTCTTGTTATATCCAGTTATAGTATTGCCAAAGATGTTGTGCAGAGAAAAACCTATGTGGCAAGTGTAACGTGTCTGCTTGTGGAGTTGCATTTAATATGAATCTTAAATGTAATACAGTGGAAGCTCTCATAACGAATAATTTGCATGAGCAAAAAAACCCTCTCTTAACGAGTGACGCAGAAAGGCGAAGTCACTAAACATATGACGCACTTGTGAGCCGGGACGGGATAACAATGATATTGAAGAGCTTGTGGAAGAGCACAATCAAGAGCGGACCACTGAAGAGCTTATGGAGTTGGATCGTATTTCACAGCAAAAAGTTATGAAGGAGAGTTTGTTAGTGGAGGAAGAGGAAGTAGCAGGGCAACAATCTTCTGGCGCAATAAGGAACGCATTATCGTGTTATACATTGATTTATATGGGAAAATTAGTTTTGCTTAATGAGCCAGATTCTGGAATGAATAATGCTCGTTATGAGAGGTTCCAATCTTTGCAACTTAAATTATAGATCTAGTTATTTGTGGTAGCTGATATTCAATATCAAATTTAACCTTAGACAACAAGTTTATGGCAATTCTATAATCCGACAAAACCAAATTATCATAAATTAAGTTTACCTTATGTAGAGAAGAATTTTCCACCCAAAGTAAATCTATTTCCAGGAACTGAAAGAGAAAACAAAATAAGACAATTAGATAGAAACAAAGTAAATAATTGTATTAGAAATTTTGTAAATATCAGTCAATAAAATTTTATCATCAGATTCTGATTACACTTTAACAAAGCATCATAGAATTAGTTAAGATTTTAAAACACGATCAATGAAAAACAAAAAAAAACACAAAAAAATCCTTACCGAGTCTAGTAAAGATGGCATTTGAAAGCTCTAGCAAGGCTCAGTACATCTGGAATAAAAAAAAACGTGTATTCGTTAGTGTTAAGGAGAATTAAAGAGGATTTTGGACTTGGACAGCGGTTTCTCAGACATCCACGGAAGTTAACACAATCATCGTTCTTAACTCAGAGTGTTTATAGGTAAATGTTTTCATCATATTCAGGAGTGAAGATTCCTTACAACCAAGTAACATAGAAAAATTTAATAATATTATTAAGAAGAGTCCATGTTTCAACTTGATGGAATTTGAAATTGGTTTTAAGAAAGCAGACAAAGCAAATTAATTATTTTTGGACGTGCGTGCAATGTAACACATTACAAGTAAAGTTATTAACAATAATTCACATACCTATTAGAATCTCCAACAGATGTCTTGTTGCAACGGCTGAAAAGTAAACACAAAACAACTATAAGAAAATATGAAAGTTAATTGTTATAAGATACAGTAGCAGATAGAAAAAGGCTTACCTAAATTGTCCTACAGGCATTGCGGAAACAATTTTGGATAAGTTTTTTTTTGGTAAGAACTGGTATTTTCAGCGTTAGCATATGCGACTTTAAACTGATAAAAAAAACTATCAACACAAATCCGTCCCTCAGTTCTTGTTTGCTGTATAGACCAATTTTCTCAAACATGACTTTTTACTGCAGTTGTCTTAAGAATCAAATTCTAAGCAATCTGATCTAAGAGAAGTAAAACTCAATAATGGAGTTGTTTTAAATAAATCAATTTCCGGTTTTCATAAGACACATTGGTCCAGTACACATGCAAACATTGCTCATGTAAAATTAGCTTAATGGTCAATACGGCAAACAAGAACTATTTCAGCGAATTGAGATAAGAGCATCCTTTTCATTCAGTATCAAGTTGCTATGCTAACATTGAAAATACGCTACCATAAAAAAAGTAAACACAATAAAAAAAGAAGCAGTTTTTAGATCAGGGTCAGTTTATTTAAAAAAAATATGACATTTCCCAGATCAGCGTGTACTCCGTGTGTGTGTGACTCCATGTGAGGTAGAGCGTTGTGCTTATCGCTTCCTGCGCAGCTGCAGCGTGTTCCTCCTGATCCAGGAGGCGCGCCTTGAGCCGCCCTTGGTCTGGGAGAAGCGCCGGCCCTTGCCCAGCCCGCGGGAGGACTTGCCGGCCGAGGTGAGGCCGCGCAACTCGCGGTGCTTGTGCACGGCCTTCACGATCCAGTTGATCTTGGCATCGTGGCGGATGGCCTGAACACAAAAACATCAACCGTGTGAGAATTTAACTAAAATTTCAGTTCCTTTATTTACATCAGGGGTGTTATAATATTGTGGAGGGCCCGGTTCAGTGTTCTTGTAATCGTAGCGGGCCAAAAGAAATGCTCAACTAACTACCAAATGATGGATGTTCTTTTGCATGATTGAACTATTTGTGCAATATCTATTGATGTCACAGGCCGTATATTGAACAGGCCTGATCTACATCTATTATATCATATCGCTGCCCTAGTTCAATACTCAGACATCTTACACAAAGCTAGTTTCGAGAAAATCGAAAAAGAAGGTTTGTAATCGCTATGATAATTACAGTTAACTTTGTTTTAAAGTCACTTAACGCAACAATGTGTAGCTTAGTTGCATTAAGTGACTTTAAAACAAAGTTAACTGTAATTATCATAGCGATTACAAACCTTCTTTTTCGATTTTCTCGAAACTAGCTTTGTGTAAGATGTCTGAGTATTGAACTAGGGCAGCGATATATTCATTGACTTATAGGTTGGTATGAGGCTTACCACCCATACTGTAAAAAGATGGTACACTTTGCCAATATCACCCCTGTTTCAGGGGAGTCGGCAAGAGTTGCAGGGCTCATGTTCATATGAGATTGGGTTTTTACATTTTAGGTCCACAAGCAGCATGTTAAGAGCGAACTTATACATTTCTGCTTGTGGGAATGCATTTAATATGAATCTCAAATGATATACATCTTTGCAACTTGGACTTAAACAGCTTTAAAAACTCATTTTTATTTATACATCATTCATTCTTAGTTATATACTAAATTTCAAAATATTTATTCCTCAAGTGTCAATAAAAACGTTAAATAAATCCCTCCAAAACTGAAATGCTAAATCTAAATCTAAGCTGCAGAGATATGTATCATTTGAGATTCATATTAAATGCATTCCCACAAGCATACATGCATAATTTCGCGCTTACACATGCCGCATGTGGACCTACAATATAAAAAACCCAAACTCAAATGAACATAAGCCCTGCAACTCTTGCCGACCTTCCCTGAAGCAGGGGTGACATTGGCAAAGTGAAGCATTTTTTACAGTATGGGTGGTCAGCCGCATACCAACCTATCAGTCAAGGAATACCAGCAATTAATACATTCAAATATATAAATCAAATAAACTCAAACAATTAAACAATTAAAAAATGCTATTCTGCTAAATTCCTAACGACCTTAAGGCAATGAGCTGGCGATTTGTGACTAAAACTAAGGTGTACTGTGATCGGAGAGCGCCAACAATCTCCGACTTGTATGCATGTCCAAAGTGTAAGGAATTTAACAGAATAGCGCGCTTCTGGATTTCATAGATATAAACACTGGCAGTAACTTGTATTGGCTACACACTGGTGGATAAAGTGATGATTGCTTCAGTTGGTTATGGGGTTAGCTGTCCTCAGTACTCAGAGTGGTGCATACCAATCATCATCAGCATCAAGTCTCACGCAGAGAGTATAGTCCCTTTAGGGGGCGCTGGGTGAGAGAGGTCACTTACATTGTGGAAGGGGTCCACCAGGATGACCTCAAAGTACTTGTAGGAGGAGTCCTGCGCCACCCAGTAGGAGTTCAGCACGCGCAGACCTCCACAGCGCCTGCCAACACGCTCCTGAACACACAACACACATATTATATTCATAAGTAACGCCACATGTGAAGTGTAACGATTAACACGTTCGCGGACGAAACGGTTTTAGCCGCTCTATGAGCTTGTCTAGGACTGGACGAAACAGTAATAGCCGTCGTGATAAAACGTTATCACTAGGGACGAAACGGCTATTTCTGATAGAACTTGCATACATGTAGCATCCGTGCGTCCCTACAGAAATCCAAAGAACACGGCAATAGCCGTTTCGTCCCTGGATGTCAAAAAAAAAAAAAAAATTATAAAAAAAATACAATTTGAGATGATGAAATAAGTGTGTTTTTTCTAGCCTACTTCACATTTTGTGTGTCCGCGAATGTGTTAAGGTTACGGACTACAAATTAAAAGTTTAATGCTGAGAGGTTTTCTCCCAAGTGGTAGCTAATCCAGGAGGAAAAGATGAGGCAGATGGAGAAAAACAGTAATTTACAAATGCAACTTCTTTGCATAAACGGCTGCCAAAAATATGACTTTAGTTTAAACATAAATAAACATTAACTTTTATGGTCGGCATTGGATGTCAATGTCTTTTGATAATAGGCCTTGAAGATAGATAGATAGATAGAAGATGCTTTCCGCTCGTGGAAGCTGAACTCAAATTAAAAAACTTCAAATTGAACATGGTCTACGAAACGCTACTAGGCTAGAAGTTTTGTGTAACTTTGTGGCACTAAAGGACTCGCATGTAGAGAGTGGAACCCACATATTTTTACAGGAAAGGGGCCGGTCTTACGCCAGTCATTTCTACTGAAGTGGGGGTTCCGGGGAGTAAGAAGTCTAACCTGAAGAATTCCAAACAAATTTAAAAATGAATTTAAAAAAAAAAAAAAATCCAAATGTAGTTTTATTTTCACAATAATATTATCTGCCTCAAGCACTTTCGACCTTTCGGTCAACATCAAGAGTCTCTTGATAATGACCTGAATATTGAAGGTGAAAATAAACCTACGTTTGAAAAAAAAAAAAAAAATTAAATGAATTTTCACTGTATGAATACACAAACCCTAAAAAATCTTAAAAATGAATCTTATATTATCTCTTGAGCCTTTGCACATTTCTTGCTACTGCCTGAAGCACAGCTTGTGTTCTTCATTAGCTGCATAAAGTCATGGATATTACAGAAGTGAGGGTTGGATGTTGGTGTGTTACCTCGGCAATGGACTGCAGGTTGCGTGTGGGCTTGAGCTGGTTGACTCCGTGGCTCTTGGGCTTGCCGTAGGTGGCGCCCTTGGGGACGGGGCGTTTGCGACCTCCGCGGCGGACTCGGATGCGGAAGATCACATAACCTACAAACAATAACAGTCACAATATGTACAATAAACTGTGCAATTCCTTATCGGGGCATATTTAAATGTTTGTAGTGAGCAGTCTCCCATTTAAAAGGACTCCATGTGGTGGTGGTGGGGGCACGCAATTTAAAAAAATTATTCTGCCCATGAAAGTGGAGTCAGAATCATTTGGCGCTAAACAATTCCGATTCCGATTACTTTGGAATCGTTTGCAGCCACAACGGCTACTTCTAACGATTTTGGTAATGGTTACTTTGAGAATCATGTAACGATTACTTCTGCACCAAGCAAGTAGCGCTTACAAAGAAACGGTTTCAGTATTTTGGACTCACCTCTAGTCAGAACAGTCCTGGGTTCCATTTCATTCTAGGTCCCAAGCACCCCACAAGGTGATGCCACTGAGATGTGCCATTAGCGCAGACTCTTGGTTCTAATCTAATCTAAGTTGCAAAGATATGCAACATAAAGGATTCACATTACATGCATTTTCACAAGACATGTATAAGTTCGCACTTGAACATGCCGCATGTGAAATTACAATATAAAAACCCAAATCTCAAATGAGCATGCTTGAAACAGGGGTGACATTGGCAAAGTGAACCATTTTCCACAGCATGCGTGGTGAGCCGCATACCAACTTCAAATGCAGTAAAAATTATCTTCCATAAAGGTATGGAAATCAGATGTTTTCCAAGTTGGCTACAGCAATTAAGTCAGCCATGTGAGTATTGAAACCTACATTTTCAAACAAACACGAAAACATTTTATAACCTTAAAATTCAAACCCTGGCTTCTTCCTCAATAAATTACGTGTTCCCCTTCCAATTCGATAAAAAAAAAGATAATAACTAACAGTGTAGAAGAATTTCACGGAACGAGTGATTCAACGTATGCCATCCCACATGGCCAAGATGGGGTAGATTTGTTTACCTTGCTTGGCGCGGTATCCCAGTCTGCGCGCCTTGTCTGGCCTGGACGGCCGGGGGGCCCTGTGCATGCGCGTGAGCTGCCTGTACTGCCACACACGGATGCGAAGCAAATACCTCAGCACGTCGCTCTGCTTCTTGCGGTACAACTCCTGTATGTATCTGTAAGCACCCATCGCGACAGACCTAGCAACAAAATCAATCTCGTATCATTGATCTGAAGTCACGTCATTGGTCTGTGCATGGTGCTACGCCCCGGAGGGGGCGCGCGTTCCCAATCACAAGTCATCGTTCCTAAACCGAGCGCAAAATGCTTTCATTAGTACACGGTGACGGGTAAACAGTGTGCTGGAAAAATTAAGAAAATTACAAACAAATCACGAAAAATATTATGACAATCAAATCAATAGTTAATCTAAGTAGTGAATTGAATTCAGATTATTAGGAAATATATTCAGATTACTGGGATTTATATAAATATTTTTTCAAGAGCACCGGAGCTCATACCTTCTTTGTCAAATTTACTACACCGGAAAGACTGTTTCTTCTTCTTTTCAATTGGTCCTTGTCAAAATGTTCCCAGTTTTGTCTATGGATTTTTCTCTTGTCTATAAATTCGAGGACCTGTGAAAACCGCCTCCGGATATAAAAGATAGCCCCCGGAAACAGTAAAAAAAAACTAGCGGGAAATTCAAAATATCCCTACATGAATTAAAAAATGGAATAATTTATGAAAACCGCCTCCGGATATGAAAGATAGCCCCCGGAAACAGATAAACAAAACAAGCGGGAAATTCAAAATATCTTATCTAAGCTGCAAAGATATATTTAATTTTTTTTTTTATATTATTAAATGCATTCTCACAAGCAGACATGTATAATTTCGCGATAACACATGCAGCATGTGGACCTACAATATAAAAACCCAATCTCAAATGAACATACACCCTGCAACTCTTGCCGTCTTTCCCTGAAACAGGGGTGACATTGGCAAAGTGAACCATTTTTTACAGTATGGGTGGTCAGCCGCATAACAACCTGTAAGTCAAGGAACATACATGACAAATTACATTTTTCAAATCTATCTTTTTAAAAATATCTGTATATTAATTAAAAAATGAAATAATTTAACATCCATACATTTTTGTGAAACAAAAATACAACATAAAATCATCATTAGCATTAATTCATGTCATGGAGTAGTAACATACAAGAATTTATAAAATAAAATTTAAAAAATACACGATAATATGTCTATAGGAATTGCCATTATGCAATTCCTTGGAAATGTTGCGGTCACTTGTTGCTTTCTCTTCCGCACACATGGCACGCACATGGCACGCAACTGTGGTTTATAGCCGTTGGTCCGCAAGATCCTTGACACTGGTTTCCGAGAGGCATAATTTATAGTCATTTGCACCAGTGCCGGTTTTAGTACTACCATCGCCCTGGGCGGGATTTTTTAATAAAATATATGTATGAAATCTAAAATTAAACAAAGAAAAATTAAAAAAGAAAACAAAAACGAAAACAAATGTCTTGACAGAAAAGTATTAACTTTAAAATAAAAATATAATAGGAATGTAAAAAAAGATAATAAGAAATAAAAAAAACTAAAAATAGAAGGAATTTAATAATTTAAAACATGCATTCAAAAATGAAACAAAAACTTCAAAAAACAAAAAAAAAACTACACGTATAAAAATAAAAAACTATTACATTAAACAAACCCTGAAATCAAAAATTAAAAAAAAAAACATATTAAAAACTAATTAAACAACAAAAATTTAAAAACTTAGAATGACAGAAAACAATTAAAACAAAGATTGAAAAAAAAAATGGAAAGACAAAGTAAAAACACATTTCAAAATTAAAAACTATTGCATAGATCAAACCATGAAATCAAAAACTAAAAAAACATATTCAGAAATAATTTATCAACAAAAATATGCACAGAAAACAATTAAAATATAAAATTTGAAAAAAAAAGAAAATGGAAAGAATATAAAATTCAAAAAACGTGTACATTTATAAAAAAAAAACAATTTACGAATAACTGATTTCCATACAAAAGGTGCATAAATATAAAAATCAACTATCTTCTTGCTTAAGGCGTGTTTTAAAGCTAAATCTGCCGTTTTTGTTTCTTACACTTTATGGTCTTAGCAAAATAGTTACAGTGATGAAAAAAATCAAGCATGTTTATCAATTTTTTATCTTAATTATAAAGCTTAAACAAAATATAAAACTTAAGAATTGCCACCACAAAAAAAATATTTAAAAAAATGCGTTTTTTTACATTTTAACTTTTTTCTCGTGTGTGCTGTATTTTGGATTTTTTTTTGTTGCTTTTTAATTACAGAACTATACATTGTTTAGCTTCCGTACTTAACATTTTTTTTATTATGTCAATAGTTTTTGAATAAATATTTGTTATGTTATTTTCAAATAACATAGAAAGAACAATCTCGAATGTAACAATTATTTTACAGGTTCAATTATTACTGTTTACGAAAAATAAATATTTTCGAGTTTTCATGACCTAAAAACTTCAAAATTACTAAAATATATAAAGAGGCGCCTGCGGCGCCCCTTCATTCCTGGCGCCCTGGGCGGTCGCCCGATCGCGCCCAACCCTAACGCCGGTACTGCTTTGCACTATCCATACAAGCAAATAACAACAAAAACTAAACAAAAATAACCGGCCACTAAAGGTCTGTTCAGCCTTACAGCAACTGGATCTTGCTTGAGAATTGGCGCTTTGTAGCGACGATCAAGCTCATGAAGAGTCTGGTCGATAGCTCTAAATCTAAGCTGCAAGGATATGTATCATTTAAGATTCATATTCAATGCATTCCCACAAGCAGACACGCATAATTAGTAGAATAATATAATATTTAATAACGCTCAATTGGTAGAATACGTTCCTTGACTTAAAGGTTGGTTTGCGGCTGACCACCCATTGCTGTAGAAAATAGTTCACTTTGCCAATGTCACCCCTGTTCAGCGAAGGTCAGCAGGAGTTGCAGGGTGTTTGTTCATCAGAGATTCGGGTTTTTATATTGTAGGACTACATGCGGCATGTTTAAGCGCGAACTTAAACATGTCTGTTTTGTGAAAATACATATAATGTGAATCTCTAATGTAACTTATATTTTGCAACTAAGATAAGATAAGATTCCATGCCGAGAGCAAGGGTTCGATCTCCATTGAGAGTGTCAAAAATGATGTCCCGCTTCGGTGTCTATTTAAAAAAAAAACATATTTATGTCCAGAATCAGTCAATAGCTTAGTTGGTAGGGTGCTCGCATTCTACCCGATGAGTTCGGGTTCGAATCCCACCGATGGTGTCAAAAATGATGTCCTATTTCGATGTTTATTTCAAACCCCATAATGAAAAACCGGCAAGGTTTACTTACCTTCACAAGAAATGAGTACCAGCCCCCTCGGGAGCTGGGAAACCCCCCGCTTCAATGAAGCGGTTGGCGTAAGGCCGGCCCCCTTACCTGTAAAAATAAATAGATTCACTCGCCATATGCGACCCCTTCGGGTATAACTCGGCAAGGAGTTACACTATCTGTGCAGCTCAGTTGCGTTGCGTCATAATAAAAGGAGGGCTTGTATGAACAAGGTTATGACTCTTAAACGTTACTCATTATTTGTTATCTTTCTAAAGGGCGGTATGAGGCTGACCACCCATACTGTAAAAAATGGTTCACTTTGTGAATGGTTCACCTTTTTCAGGGAAGGTCGGCAAGAGTTGCAGGGAGTATGTCCATTTGAGACATAGTTTCTATATTGTAAGTTCACATGCGGCATGCGCAAACGCGAACTTGTACGTGTCTGCTTGTGAAAATGCATGTAATGTGAATCCCTAATGTGACATATCATTGCAACTTAGATAAGATAAATATGATTTAACTTATGGAGTAAGCGCTCAATACACACATAAATGTCCAAGCAACGACCAATTTAAAATTGCCGCCATCCATAATTATCCCGGAAACGCAGTTAATACTCCTGTGGATGAATGGCGGGAAATTTAAATTTCATACATCTTAAGAACAGTAAATTCGGTCCATTCGATAAAAGAGGCAGTCAATTTGAGGGGGTTGTGCCCATAGAATTTTTTTCAAATTATTATATTTTGTAGGTAATTACATAAGTATTATTCCTGTTAATAATAAATTTTGCCCTTCTTGCATCTTCTTGGTGAAAAAAATACCTAAAGCTGCACAGTTTGTATGAAAATTGCGACTCTTTGGTAGGTACATTGTGATAAAGGAGGCAGTCAATTTGAGGGGGTTGTGCCCATAGAATTTTTTTCAAATTATTATATTTTGTAGGTAATTGCATAAGTATTATTCTTATAAATAATAAATTTTGCCCTTCTTGCATCTTCTTGGTGAAAAAAATATCTAAAGCTGCACAGTTTGTATGAAAATTGCGACACTTTGGTAGGTACATTTTGATAAAGGAGGCAGTCAATTTGAGGGGGTTGTGCCCATAGATTTTTTTTTAAATTATTACATTTTGTAGGTAATTACATAAGTATTATTCCAATTAATAATAAATTTTGCCCTTCTTGCATCTTCTTGGTGAAAAAAATATCTAAAGCTGCACAGTTTGTATGAAAATTGCGACTCTTTTGTAGGTACATTTTGATAAAGGAGGCAGTCAATTTGAAGGGGTTGTGCCCATAGAATTTTTTTCAAATTATTATATTTTGTAGGTAATTACATAAGTATTATTCCTATTTATAATAAATTTTGCCCTTCTTGCACCTTCTTGGTGAAAAAAATATCTAAAGCTGCACAGTTTGTATGAAAATTTCGACTCTTTGGTAGGTACATTTTGATAAAGGAGGCAGTCAATTTGAAGGGGTTGTGCCCATAGAATTTTTTTCAAATTATTATATTTTGTAGGTAATTACATAAGTATTATTCCTATTAATAACAAATTTTGCCCTTCTTGCATCTTCTTGGTGAAAAAAATATCTAAAGCTGCACAGTTTGTATGAAAATTGCGACTCTTTGGTAGGTACATTTTGATAACGGAGGCAGTCAATTTGAGGGGGTTGTGCCCATAGAATTTTTTTCAAAATATTGTATTTTGTAGGTAATTACATAAGTATTATTCCTATTTATAATAAATTTTGCCCTTCTTGCATCTTCTTGGTGAAAAAAATATCTAAAGCTGCACAGTTTGTATGAAAATTGTGACACTTAGGTAGGTACATTTTGATAAAGGAGGCAGTCAATTTGAAGGGGTTGCGCCCATAGAATTTTTTTCAAATTATTATTTTTTGTAGGTTATTACATAAGTATTATTCCTATTAATAATAAATTTTGCCCTTCTTGCATCTTCTTGGTGAAAAAAATATCTAAAGCTGCACAGTTTGTATGAAAATTGCGACTCTTTGGTAGGTACATTTTGATAAAGGAGGCAGTCAATTTGAGGGGGTTGTGCCCATAGATTTTTTTTCCAATTATTATATTTTGTAGGTAATTACATAAGTATTATTCCTATTAATAATAAATTTTGCCTTTCTTGCATCTTCTTGGTGAAAAAAATATCTAAAGCTGCACAGTTTGTATGAAAATTGCGACTCTTTGGTAGGTACATTTTGATAACGGAGGCAGTCAATTTGAGGGGGTTGTGCCCATAGAATTTTTTTCAAAATATTGTATTTTGTAGGTAATTACATAAGTATTATTCCTATTTATAATAAATTTTGCCCTTCTTGCATCTTTTTGGTGAAAAAAATATCTAAAGCTGCACCGTTTGTATGAAAATTGCGACTCTTTGGTAGGTACATTTTGATAACGGAGGCAGTCAATTTGAGGGGGTTGTGCCCATAGATTTTTTTTTAAATTATTACATTTTGTAGGTAATTACATAAGTATTATTCCAATTAATAATAAATTTTGCCCTTCTTGCATCTTCTTGGTGAAAAAAATATCTAAAGCTGCACAGTTTGTATGAAAATTGCGACTCTTTGGTAGGTACATTTTAATAACGGAGGCAGTCAATTTGAGGGGGTTGTGCCCATTGAATTTTTTTCAAAAGATTGTATTTTGTAGGTAATTACATAAGTATTATTCCTATTAATAATAAATTTTGCCCTTCTTGCATCTTCTTGGTGAAAAAAATATCTAAAGCTGCACAGTTTGTATGAAAATTGCGACTCTTTGGTAGGTACATTTTGATAAAGGAGGCAGTCAATTTGAGGGGGTTGTGCCCATAGAATTTTTTTTAAATTATTACATTTTGTAGGTAATTACATAAGTATTATTCCAATTAATAATAAATTTTGCCCTTCTTGCATCTTCTTGGTGAAAAAAATATCTAAAGCTGCACAGTTTGTATGAAAATTGCGACTCTTTGGTAGGTACATTTTGATAAAGGAGGCAGTCAATTTGAAGGGGTTGCGCCCATAGAATTTTTTTCAAATTATTATTTTTTGTAGGTTATTACATAAGTATTATTCCTATTAATAATAAATTTTGCCCTTCTTGCATCTTCTTGGTGAAAAAAATATCTAAAGCTGCACAGTTTGTATGAAAATTGCGACTCTTTGGTAGGTACATTTTGATAAAGGAGGCAGTCAATTGGAGGGGGTTGTGCCCATAGATTTTTTTTCCAATTATTATATTTTGTAGGTAATTACATAAGTATTATTCCTATTAATAATAAATTTTGCCCTTCTTGCATCTTCTTGGTGAAAAAAATATCTAAAGCTGCACAGTTTGTATGAAAATTGCGACTCTTTGGTAGGTACATTTTGATAACGGAGGCAGTCAATTTGAGGGGGTTGTGCCCATAGAATTTTTTTCAAAATATTGTATTTTGTAGGTAATTACATAAGTATTATTCCTATTTATAATAAATTTTGCCCTTCTTGCATCTTTTTGGTGAAAAAAATATCTAAAGCTGCACCGTTTGTATGAAAATTGCGACTCTTTGGTAGGTACATTTTGATAAAGGAGGCAGTCAATTTGAGGGGGTTGTGCCCATAGAATTTTTTTCAAATTATTATATTTTGTAGGTAATTACATAAGTATTATTCCTATATATAATAAATTTTGCCCTTCTTGCATCTTCTTGGTGAAAAAAATATCTAAAGCTGCACAGTTTGTATGAAAATTGCGACTCTTTGGTAGGTACATTTTAATAACGGAGGCAGTCAATTTGAGGGGGTTGTGCCCATTGAATTTTTTTCAAAAGATTGTATTTTGTAGGTAATTACATAAGTATTATTCCTATTAATAATAAATTTTGCCCTTCTTGCATCTTCTTGGTGAAAAAAATATCTAAAGCTGCACAGTTTGTATGAAAATTGCGACTCTTTGGTAGGTACATTTTGATAAAGGAGGCAGTCAATTTGAGGGGGTTGTGCCCATAGAATTTTTTTTAAATTATTACATTTTGTAGGTAATTACATAAGTATTATTCCAATTAATAATAAATTTTGCCCTTCTTGCATCTTCTTGGTGAAAAAAATATCTAAAGCTGCACAGTTTGTATAAAAATTGCGACTCTTTTGTAGGTACATTTTGATAAATGAGGCAGTCAATTTGAAGGGGTTGTGCCCATAGAATTTTTTTCAAATTATTATATTTTGTAGGTTATTACATAAGTATTATTCCTATTTATAATAAATTTTGCCCTTCTTGCACCTTCTTGGTGAAAAAAATATCTAAAGCTGCACAGTTTGTATGAAAATTTCGACTCTTTGGTAGGTACATTTTAATAACGGAGGCAGTCAATTTGAGGGGGTTGTGCCCATAGAATTTTTTTCAAAATATTGTATTTTGTAGGTAATTACATAAGTATTATTCCTATTTATAATAAATTTTGCCCTTCTTGCATCTTTTTGGTGAAAAAAATATCTAAAGCTGCACCGTTTGTATGAAAATTGCGACTCTTTGGTAGGTACATTTTGATAAAGGAGGCAGTCAATTTGAGGGGGTTGTGCCCATAGAATTTTTTTCAAATTATTATATTTTGTAGGTAATTACATAAGTATTATTCCTATATATAATAAATTTTGCCCTTCTTGCATCTTCTTGGTGAAAAAAATATCTAAAGCTGCACAGTTTGTATGAAAATTGCGACTCTTTGGTAGGTACATTTTAATAACGGAGGCAGTCAATTTGAGGGGGTTGTGCCCATTGAATTTTTTTCAAAAGATTGTATTTTGTAGGTAATTACATAAGTATTATTCCTATTAATAATAAATTTTGCCCTTCTTGCATCTTCTTGGTGAAAAAAATATCTAAAGCTACACAGTTTGTATGAAAATTTCGACTCTTTGGTAGGTACATTTTGATAAAGGAGGCAGTCAATTTAAAGGGGTTGTGCCCATTGAATTTTTTTCAAAAGATTGTATTTTGTAGGTAATTACATAAGTATTATTCCTATTAATAATAAATTTTGCCCTTCTTGCATCTTTTTGGTGAAAAAAATATCTAAAGCTGCACCGTTTGTATGAAAATTGCGACTCTTTGGTAGGTACATTTTGATAAAGGAGGCAGTCAATTTGAGGGGGTTGTGCCCATAGAATTTTTTTCAAATTATTATATTTTGTAGGCAATTACATAAGTATTATTCCTATATATAATAAATTTTGCTTTTCTTGCATCTTCTTGGTGAAAAAAATATCTAAAGCTGCACAGTTTGTATGAAAATTGCGACTCTTTGGTAGGTACATTTTGATAAAGGAGGCAGTCAATTTGAAGGGGTTGTGCCCATAGATTTTTTTTCAAATTATTATATTTTGTAGGTAATTACATAAGTATTATTCCTTTTAATAATAAATTTTGCCCTTCTTGCATCTTCTTGGTGAAAAAAATATCTAAAGCTGCACAGTTTGTATGAAAATTGCGATTTTTCGGTAGGTACATTTTGATAACGGAGGCAGTCAATTTGAGGGGGTTGTGCCCATATAATTTTTTTCAAATTATTATATTTTGTAGGTGATTACTTAAGTATTATTCCTATTTATAATAAATTTTGCCCTTCTTGCATCTTCTTGGTGAAAAAATATCAACTAAAACATAAGTCAAGTAAATAACCAATAACAAAATACCTGTATGCTTTTTCCCTAGCAACCCGGCCGAGTGATGACACAATATTGTTCAGCTTGTTCAAATGTGGACGTCACGTATCATTTTCGTGTATTATTTTCCGGCTATATTCCGTATAAATACATTTTATAAGAATGCTTTTGAATTTATTGATTTCGCGCTTTTTTTTAGCCCCCCCTACCATAGACAAAACCTTCGGAAATGTGTTTTTTATTTTCCCTACATTTAGGAATTGGTTTTTGTTTACAGCATAGGGGGCTATCTCTGGAGGCTGTTTTCACAAGTCTTAAATTCGAAATCTCAACACTATAATCATGTGTAACATACTAACATACACGGCTCAAAATGAACGTGTTATAAATCAGAACTATTGAAGGTACCTATCCCTTGACTTATAGGTTGGTATGCGGCTGACCACCCATGCTGTAAAAATGGTTCACTTTGCAATGTTATCCCTGTTCCGGGGAAGCTCGGCAAGAGTTGCAGGGTGTATGTCCAATTGAGATTTGGTTTTTATGTTGTAGGTTCACATGCGGCATGTGCAAGCTTGAACTTGTACGTGTTTGCTTGTGAAAATGCATGTAATGTGAATCTCCAATGTAAAATATCTTTGCAACTTAGATAAGATTAGAAAGCAAAATAATACCTGCCTACTGATTTTGGTAGTTTGAAGGCCCTTGTCATAACAGCGCTGCAGCGCAGCGCTCTCGTTTAGTTGTCATATTGTGGTTGTCATCTAAATTCATTTAAAGCCGTGTAATAGCTTTCCGAAAAAAAACAGCTGTCAACCTGACAGTTGAGTTGTTTGTTTGTTAACTCGAGTTTGCTCGAGTTGTCTTTTGTTGACAATAACTGAAAATAATCTGTAAATACAATATTGACATGATCTATACTCCGTGGACATGATGATATTTTGATTACGCTTTGCGTCCCACTTTGATTTTGAAAAACATTGCAATGTCTATCCATAATCTCTATTATTATTTTAATAGATGTTAATATTTAATATTCACAAAGTTCATGCCAAAGTTGACGGGAAAGTGACATTGCGATTGAATTGGCGTATTAAACATGACTCGCCTGTAATGGGACTATAATTTGTTATTTGAGTTTCGCTCAATCAAGTGTCCAGACGAATTTCATACTTTCAAGGGGACAATATTCTACGCAGTGGTAAGCTTGCCAAAATGTCTCTACGTCTTATAATATCTAAGAGCATTAAAAGTTTTTTTCAGAATTTTAATAATAATCTAGAATCGAAGTCCATACATATCATAATTTGTTGATTTTAAAAATGTAATTTGTTGTGTATGTTCCTTGACTTATAGGTTGGCATGCGGTTTACCACCCATGCTGTAGAAAGTGGTTCACTTTGCCAATGTCACCCCTGTTTCAGGGAATGTCGGCAGGAGTTGCAGGGTGTATGCTCATTTGAGATTCGGGTTTTTATATTGTGGGACTACTTAAGTACATGCAGCATGTCTAAGCGCGAACTTATACATGTCTGTTTTGTGAAAATGCTTGTAGGTAATGTGAATCTCTAATGTTACTTATATTTTGCAACTTGCATTAGATTAGATTAAGTTGCAAAGATATACTAACATTTAAAGCTCATATCAAATGCATGCCCACAAACATACACTTGTAGTTCGCGCTTACAAATGCTGAAAATGTATTTACAAATTAAAATCCAAACCTTGAATGAGCATAAACCCTGCAACTTTTGCCGACCTTCCCTGAAATAGGAGTGACGTTGACAAAGTGAACCAAAGTGTAATAATACACTGAATTGTTTTTGTGGTTTTTCGGGTTAGACCATAACTTGCCTTGAAAAT
Organism: Agapetus fuscipes; assembly: GCA_951799405.1. NCBI lineage: Eukaryota > Metazoa > Arthropoda > Insecta > Trichoptera > Glossosomatidae > Agapetus > Agapetus fuscipes. The sequence goes on from OX637362.1 coordinate 11,455,380, forward strand.
GCCTTCTACTCATGAAGGCGAAACGTCGGCAGATAAAAAAGCTGCATGTAGACCATGGTCTAGCCCAAAAACTCACAAAAATTATTTAGTATATAATACTGACCATGAAAGTGTTAGTGAAAGTTTAAAACTTTATGTAATAATACAGTTTGGAAATTAATTTAACTCCTCGATCATTATTGGTTATTTATTTATTTATTTATTTATTTACGGCGTTAGCCTTTTACGAAATAAGTACATATCAAGGGAGTTTATACATAACAACAATAACAATAAATATTACAAGAATAAAAAGTATAAAACATTACGGTAAAACATAAAAGAAAAGAAAAGAAAAAATAAACCCATATATAAACACTAAACAGTAGGTTAGAAGCAAAAAAAAAAGCATATCAAAAATAAAAACTTCAGAAACCATTCAAATATCACTAATAAAGAAATTCACCAGGCAGACATCGTTCATATAATAACAATCTAAAACAATATAATTTATTATATATTATGGATGTCCCAAAAACATTTTTTTCAGACCTTGGTTATAGGTATGATAATTATTATTATGCAGAACCAAGTCAAGTGAGGCATACTCATTACCAACACGCTGTAAACGATGCATACAACTATTGTTTTGTGCGTTAGTGCTAGTAAATACAGGGCGGTAAGAAACTAATTGTCTAGTCCCTGAACGTGGAGTAAAAAAATTCAACTCACCAAGTAGTGCAGGACAATCAATTAGAGCATGTTTTATTTTGAAGAGGGTGATTAAGTCAATAAATTTACGTCTGTCTGACAAAAAGTTTAGATTTAGAATCGAATTTAAATAGAGCGGGTCGAAGTGTGACAGGGGAATATTGAGTTTAAAATTAACTATTTTCAAAAATTTTAAGTGAACCTTTTCTATATTGTCTACGTGCACCATGTAGAGGGGGGACCAAACAGGCGAGCAATATTCCAAAACACTGCGAACCAATGTGGTATAAAGAATTTTGATTGCGGCAGTGTCCTGAAAGTCCTTGGTGATGCGGTTTATGAAACCAAGCATTCTCATGGCCTTGGCACAAATTGAAGCAATGTGTACATTAAAAGATAATCCACAGTCAAACACAACCCCCAAGTCGGTGACCTCCGTTACCACCCGAAGACTGTTTGAAAAAAGTGTATAGTCATATATAATGGGATTTTTTATTCTGAAGAAATTCATTACTAAACACTTCGAGACATTTAGAGGCAATTCATTTTTATTACACCAGGTTACTAGATTATTCAAAGATAATTGGAGACTATTACAGTCAGCCACATTATCTATGACTTAAAAAAAATTTATATCGTCAGCAAACAGGAGAACATTTGTGTCAGGAAATTGCTTTGTAATATCATCAATAAATAGGAGAAAAAGTAGCGGGCCCAGATGGGAACCCTGGGGGACACCACTAGTTGGTGAGAAGGAGTGTGAGCTATTATTATCTATTCTGACAATCAAAGATCTATCAATAAGGTAGTTTCGGAGCCAAGACAGAAAACTACCAGACACCCCCATACCGCGTAGCTTACTAAGAAGGATAGTGTGTGATACCCGATCAAACGCTTTTGAAAAATCAGTGTAAATTACGTCAACTTGTTTTCGGCTAGACAAAGCATTAGAAAGGAAATTTTCAAACACCATTAAATTAGAAGTAGTTGATCGGTTTGGTAAAAAACCATGTTGATGGACTGAAATTGATCTGGTTGCAACGTACCGGATTTTAGTAAGTACAAGCTTTTCAAGTAGCTTCGGAATGGCGGACAATTTACTTATTGGTCGATAGTTTTTGACGTTACTCCTATCACCAGACTTGTATATTGGAGAAAGATACGATTGCTTCCAAAGGGCGGGAAAACATCCAGACGCGATGGACAAATTAAATACCGCACACAGAGGTTGAGACAAGCTATGTACACAGTTTTTCAACATTACCGCTGGGACATTATCAGGGCCAGGATTAGTAAGTGGTTTCATTGATTCAATTTCTGTGATGACATCAACTACACTAAATGACAAATTAGACAGTTGTAAATCAATATGTGAAGAGAATTCAAACGTATTACAGTCAGGATGAATATCATAAACGCTTTTAAAGAAAGATGCAAAAAGGTTAGGAATTTCTTGAACATCATCAGATGACACATCATCATAAAAAACATTTTGTGGGATACCGAGATCGCCCTTTCTCAGAGAGTTAGCATATGACCAGAATTTTTTCACATTATGGACAATAGAGCGCTCAGTGTTGGAAATGTAATTTAAATAACAATTTTTGGACAGAATTTTGCAATCATTACGTAATTTCTTAAAATCTAGATAATCCGAAGAAGAATTAGAGATTTTATATTTCAGATGAGCCACTTTCTTATCCTTTATGAGATCAATTAAATCATGACTAAACCATTTGGGATATTTCCAAGAATAAGGACTAAGCTTAAAAGTAGGTACAAATTTAGTGATCGCTTCGGATAGAATAGAGTACAGATTATTTACTACAACTTCAATATCATCATTATTTACAAAAGAAAAGTCAACACTCTGAAAAAATATATTCATATGAACAAAATCAGCTTTAGAAAAGTCTACAATATAAGTGGTATTATGGTTTTTATGTTGGACATTAGATGGAAGAGAGATGGAAAGAGGTGGATTATGAAACAATAACATTGGCTTTGTTCTTATATTATTAAAAACAAATAACTTTGTAAAGAGATGTAAGAAAAAATCAAAGGAAAATAATTTATATGAAATTTGCCATTCATGTTTACAGGTTTTGCTGTAAAAAAAAGGACAAAGCTGATTTTGTTGGTTTCTTTTGTGCAATAATGTTAAGTTGTTATTTTGTTGAAGTCCCCACATTCATTGATGTACAAAGCTGTAGCGTCACATAGCCGGGTCGCTAGGTCAAAGGCTGACTAATATGTTGCTATTGGTTGCCAAAGACCTGCTAGTTTTGCTCCACTTACATATAAGGGATTTACCCTTGAAAATAAACCTTCATCACTTCTGCATTTGCATCAAAATATAGAACGTAGTCATAGCTTTGTGCACACCTGCCACATTTTCATAAAAAAATGTTTTTGAATGGTTGATGTAAATAAGGCACTTAGTGCCAAAAAACATTTAATTTCAAACATAGAATGCAGTTTGCAGAACTTAAATGCGCCCTGAGCTCTAAGTTTTTTTGGTTTAAAAGTGATTTTAACCCTCCAAGTTGGATTTTGGAAATTTAAAAACCACTAAATACTATCCAGGGTCCATAATATTCAACAGTTTGTTCTGAAATGTTTGGTGCAAATGGAGGCTGTATAAAAAGTTGCTGTCTTGAGTTTTGTATAATCTAAATCTAAATGAATGTGGAAATTTAAAAATATAAGTCAATAGTTTTTCATAACACATTTGATCCATAGCTGATCCATGGTTCATTGTTTATTGTATGGAAAATTCACATTAAGTGACGATTGAGCCATGGATCTGCTGTGTGTGAATAACACCGAAAGAATTTAAGTGTCTTGTTGATGATTTACATACAAGAAAATATTTTCCATTTCAAAAGATGTTTCTTATTTTTGGTTCACATTTACAGATAAGCTAGCTGGTCTCAAGATGTATTTGGGGCGTTATTCATGTTTGTTTACATTTCTGGCAACACTGTTAGTTGTGGAATGTAAACCACCGGCTCTAAACACAGATGACAATGTGAATTCCTTAAGACGTCACAGCTTCCAGCATAAACTAGGAAGACGTCAATCTCATCATGGAGGACGGCAAGACGTCAGAGGACTGAGGAGCTTGTGGGAGCTTCAGGATTTACCAGATCATACAAAATATGTAGCAATGGCTAGATACTTGATGCATGCTGCAGGTATGATATTTTCATCATATAAATATTATTATTTAGATACAGTAGAATAATTCCCCGTGTCAAGCCTATGTGGATGTATGTATATATGGACAATTTTTATACTACTGTTTAGTGACACTAGCCACGCCAAGGGCGCTTTTATGTGTTGAAGCTTCTCTTAACAAAAAAAAACTTCTTCGCCAACATTGGTGTCTGTTCTCAACTCCAGAGGTAGACTTCCAGCAGGATGGAGCAGCCAAACTAAAAGCCCTGTACCCGAAACCTGTTCTGTTTTGTCGAAGCGGCAATTTGAAGCCTATTTACGGTGTTACTCTGTGAAGAACGTAAAGTGCATCGTTTGCCACTTCTTGGTTGACTCTGCATAGTTCCTATAAGTAAGCAACTCCTCTGAGGGTGTTAATACTTAAGACACGTACATTGTACTCAATCCTCTCTGGGACCCAATTTACTATGGTGTGATAACAAGATTGTTCTGGTTGATGCATCCCCTGTATCCCAGTACAAAGTTCCACCATCTTCTTTTTCTTCTTCAATGGTGCTACAGCCCAATTTGAGCCTTGGCCTCCTTCAACTTCTGGCTCCAACTCCGCCTGTCCTCTGACGCCATTCTCCTATTTGCGACTTGTAGTAGCTGAGCTTCATCTCTCTATTTCAGTTTGGGTCCTCCCACTCGTCTTCATCCTGCTGGTATTCTGTGAACAGATCCAGCCCACCTCAACCTTTGCAGTATTATATAGGGTGTTAGTCCTTCACATCACAAGGACTAGTTTATTGGCAAATAACATTCATGCGCCCATTTGTCCATGCTATATAACAAAGATCAGCTGTTTTCCCGGTAGCTCTGGCACTGCCTAAAGCGACACATAACGCAACTATGAGAGAAAACTAAAAATTAAATAAAAGACAAATTAAAAGTCAGTTTCTTGGGACAGAAAAAGGCGCATGCTGCAAGTCCAAGGTTAAATTTTTACTGTAGCAAAATAAAAGCAGTATTTAAGTTGAATAAGAGTTTTAGGCCTACACGGCCGGCTGATGATGCTGGAGTGATGTTTTCCGGGATCTGTTGCCGTGGTCTGAGGGAGCTGAAGCTTCCGAAGAAGCGGAAGCTCCAGCTCCCTCAGACCACGGCAACAGACCCTGGAAAACATCACTCCAGCATCAGTATTTAAGTTTGTAATAATACAATTTTTTTACTATTTTAGATTGGTCAGCGATTGCTACAATATCTACTGTGCCTGAAGTTGCAGGCTATCCATTCCCCAATACAGTATCCTTCTGTGATGGTCCTGTATCCAATTCAACAGGACAACCTTACTTTTATTTGACGCCACTGGATTTCACAGACAGAGATCTAACGGTAACATTCATCTACTAAAATGAATTTTCACTCACTGAATGCACTAACTTTAGAAAATTTAACTTAATCAATTAATTACTAGAGAAGGAAAAAAGTTTTTAATTAAAAAAAATCATAGCAGAGTGATGTCACAGGTCTAGATGGCTAGCTACTTCCGTAGCACCTCAGCCAGCTGTCATCACTTTTTTTTTCTACCACTTCTGTGCTGAGACCATGAATAGAGTCTACACATTTGATAGATAAAAAAGCTGTGACGTCACACATCAGGGTTGCTGCGGCCTTTAGGGAAAGATATAGGAATAGTTTAGTGGGCCTGTGATGTTTGTCTGTAATCTAATCTAAGTTGCAAAGATGTTTAACATTAGGGATTCACATTATATGCATTTTCACAAGCAAACATGTATAAGTTCGCGCTTGTACATGCCGCATGTTAACCTACAACATAAAAACCCAAATTTCAATAGAACATTAGACCCTGCAACTCTTGCAGACCTTCCCTGAAACAGGGGTGACATTGGTGAACCATTTTCTACAGCATGAGTGGTCAGCCACATACCTGCCGAGAAAAAATCAAATTAGTAACATGTATGCAGAAAACATTTTAAGTCCATTATAAACTCATCATAATGTTTAACTTTGGGAAGTTCTACATTCATAAATTGATGCCATATCTTTATTTAATTTTAGCATTAATTGATAATTATGAATGACTTAAGTTATAGATCACTTTAAATATACGTGATTGCATTTTGCCCAGACAGGTTTCACAAGATGATTATTTACTTATTTAGGTGATAATGGTATTTATCAGTTTATATTGAAGATGACAAGTTAACAAATCTCTGCCAGAAGTTGACGGCTATCCATTCCCCAACACAGCATCCTTCCGCAGCGGTCTGTTTCTTGGAAAATCCATCTCTTTAATTCTATTTGGTTTGTTTTTTAGAAAGACAACAAATGCAGCATGTTGGTATCACTAGCTGAGACAGACTACTGCCGGCAGAATAACATGGACGCAGAAGATCCTCGGTGTAGTCGAATCACCCTATCTGGAGAAGTAGTCAAGGTTAGCAACTTCTATCATCCCATATATAATATAATCCAAAGCAACATTCCCACAAGGAGTGTTAGCTTATTATAAAGTTAAAATTATTTATATAACTTAAAAAATGACGCCACAAAAAATATTTAAAGAAATAGATAAAAAATCAATAAACATGCATGATTTTTTTCATTAATAAATTAAAAGAAACATATTGTTAAAAACAACAGACAATTTTTTGGTAAGAGCCCTCTTAAGATCATCAGGTATTCATTGGACTTCAATTTATATTTATTTATTTATTTTATTTTGAGAGACATTTGCAGTACGACCATCAATTAGTTCAATAAGAACTATGATTTGGCCCGGCGGCTTCGTCGCCGGCCAATCATCAGCGTTAGCCTAAGGTTTGTCATGGATTAGAGGGGGCGGTTAAGACAGGGCCTTTACTACCAGACAGTGGTCTATCAATGTATTACGACTTAAGATTCATATTTCACTCACATTCAAAAGCAAACTTTTTTTATTCCATGTCGGATGGCACTTGTATAATATATTTTTCCTTTTTTTAGGTTGACAACACAACAGAGGAGTTTGCTTTTGCTAGCAAAGCCATGAAGGAGAGGCATCCACGCTTAGTCATGCCACCAAGTAAACATACCTCTTTACTTTTATAATATAGCATTGTAAAACATGTAAATGATTATATGGGGCCGTCCATAAATTACGTCATCGATTTTGGGTGATTTTCGACCCCCCCACCCCCCTTACAATCATCCTATAGTCATTATCTAATGACCCCCCCTCCCCTTCTTGCTGTAATAATGGATGAGCTTAATAATTAATAATGTTATATTACTTGCACACTATTTTGTATATTTTGTAGAAATTGGTATTTACAAGAACGACGTCACTTTTGGTACTCGTACATCATTTGCCATCATCCGCGGACCAGACTCCCCCCCCCTTAATGCGAATGACGTAATATATGGACAGCCCCTATGTACTATTTCATATTTGCAGGCGCGTGCATAGGGTAAAGGCAAATACATTTCAGAATAAATATTTTCTCGCATTCCTTTAAAATAACTCATTTGAAATTGACTAAAGTGCTAACGATGGCTCCAATCAAACTTAAATTTTGAATTTTAAATCAGAATATCAAGCATAAATTGTTTTTACCATATATTTCCTACGTATCAGGCGCATGTGCCTGTATGGGATGCACCCTTGACTATTTATATGTAATACATGTAATTTAAAACTGATTACTGATTGCGTAAATCACTTTTTGAAAGACCTCTGTGTATCCAGTCGTCAATAGTAATAATAATAATCTAATTTGCAAAACCAAAGTAGCATTTAAGATTCATATTAAATGCACACCCAAAAGCAGAGTGTAAGCTCGTGCTTGTACATGCTGCATGGACGTAGGTACTTACAAAATAAATAAAACCTCAAATGAACACAAACCTTACAAATTTTGCTGACCTTCCATTTCTTGAGACTGTAGTTATCTATAGTCTATAATCTATAATCTAAGTTGCAAAGATGCATTACATTTAAGATTCATATAACATGCATTCCCACAAGCTAACATGTGTTAGTTCGCGCTTACACATGCCGCATATGGACTTTCAACATAAAAACCCAATCTCAAATGAACAAAAGCCCTGCAACTCTTGCCGACCTTCCCTGAAACAGGGGCTATATTGGCAAAGCGAACCATTTGTTACAGTATAGGTGGTCAGCCTCATAACAACCTATAAGCCAAGAAACATAACTTACAAAAGAAAATACATTAAAAAATGGAAATCCTTGGATTTGGAGTATTAATATAGCAATGTGTTGCTTTTTTACAAATTGCAGATCATCACTTCTTCTTGTGCAAGCTGAACATCAAGATGATTGCCTTGGTGGACTGGTTTGGAGGACCCAAGTACATCAATGTTGAAGACTACTTCAAGTTTGACTTCAACCAATTCCGAGAAGACCTCACCAACAAGAATGATGGAAACTACAGGGTTGTACAATTGTAAAATTCTTGAATCTAAGGTAATTTGTCGTGTGTGTTCCTTGCCTTATAGGTTGGTATGCGGTTGACCACCCATGCTGTGAAAATGGTTCACTTTGCCAATGTCACCCCTGTTTCAGGGAAGGACGGCAAGAGTTGCAGGGTGTATGTCCATTTGAGATTTGGTTTTTATGTTGTAGGTTCACATGAGGCATGTGCAAGCGCAAACTTGTACGTGTCTGGTTGTGGGAATGCATGTAATGTGAATCTCCAATGTAACATATCTTTGCAACTTAGATTAGATTAGATTAGATAAGGTAGTTGTATTAACATTTGCCGAATCTCAAATTACCGTAAACTTTGAACAAAAATTGTTATTAATTATTTTAAAGAAAAGTACTTGATTGTAAAGATGGCTGTCAAATTTTAAAGGCTTGATTGATATTTTGTTTCAATGCGTGAATGCGTATTAGGGATCACTCCAATGGCTTTATAGAACGTTGAACGTGAGGCTAAAAACTACAAAGCTTTGTAAGCGTGAAGGGAAACGGAGAAGTTTATGCTGTGAATCGTGGTAGTTTGTAGAGCGGGCGAAATAAGATAGTGATGTACCCAAGAATTGTGATAGCTTAGTAAAATAGTAAATCTAATTTTATGAAAGGATGAAAAAATAAATATAAATATTTTTTATAAATGAGCTTGGATAATAGGTTATACTTAGAGGCCGTCCATAAATTACGTCATCGATTTTGGGCGATTTTCGACCCCCCCCCCCCCTTACAATCATCCTATAGTCATTATCTAATGACCCCCCCTCCCCCTCTTGCTGTAATAATGGATGAGCTTAATAAATAATAATGTTATATTACTGACATAATATTTTGTATATTTTGTAGAAATTGGTATTTACAAGAACGACGTCACTTTTGGTACTCGTACATCATTTGCCATCATCCGCAGACCAGACTCCCCCCCCCTTAATGCGAATGATGTAATATATGGACAGCCCCTTACATAAATGATAAAGTATATATTTTTATACAGTAGTTTTAAATTGAATATAAACGACATAGCCTTCTAGAAGTAGGGAAGAATTTTATATATTTTGTACGAATGTATTATATTTACGATTAATATTGTTAACTAAGGTTCAAAGGTATCATCCAGAGCTCCTATTTGGGATTGAACCTGCCATTTTTTAACCATACACTGTGACTATTGCCTTGGACTACTTGGCAATAATGCCAAAATTGGTAAAAAAAAATCACAATTTTGTGCCTATACATAGGTCAGTGGCTCTCAAACTTTTTCGACCTGGACTACTTTGGGAATCACTGCTATAGATGAACTGTCCGCAGGTTATATACTGCTTAATTATAAGTAGATGCCATTAATCAGTGAAAAATACTTATATTTGTATATTATTTTAACATACAGACATCCTCAAAAAAACTTTTGTAAAATGTCTAGTTTAGGAAAGTTAACCTATTTATTGTTATTACGATCAAATAATTAATGTTACTCGTGACAATTAAAAATTATATAATTTTTGTTTATACAAAACGTCAAGATTCTACATTAATGTAGTGACTGAAGGGGAAAGAATAAATGAAATCATTCCAAAAAGAAAGCAAGGTCTTATTGTTCTTTCATTTTGTTGTTTTTCCCAAAAGTACCATACCTCTTTCTTTTCCTTGCCAGACTCTGAATACAAAAGTACAACTAGGTAGAGCTATGAACTGAAGATGTGCATATCGCCATATATATCAACATTTGCAGACTCCGATGGCTTGGAAAGAATGATTGATACATCAGCAATAAAAATAATTTACTCCGCAGAGCCCAGTGGCAGAAGCTGAGATGCGGTGATAGGGTAAGAGGGGACTTGCGAGCTCTGAGCGTGAATAATTGGAGACGAGTTTTGATGGAGAGGGAAAGGTGGAGGCAACTCCTCGAGGGGGCCAAGACAGGCGTTGATGTTGACCATCCAATCAAGATGGTGATATTTACAATAATAATAACTACACAGTTAAAATTTATTAATCGGATATTAGACGAACCGTTATATGAGAACTTACATTTTTCTTGATGTTTCGTTAGCGACGCAGCTAACGTCAATTTTTTTTGTCGATTCAACACTTGTCATAAATCACGGTATACCTTCGAGCGAAGGTAGTAATTATGATTAGGTCTGTCATGAATATTTACACTTTGATTCCGTTTCCAGTCCACATCAGCAGATGGCACTATGTTATCCGTACATACGGAGCTGATTTTGAGTCTTTGACACGAATATTAGGTATTGGTTTCAAAAGTGAGGTGAATGTTGGTTTCCAAATACTGGACAATTTAGAGCTGTCATCCATGTTGAAGTTCGGATGCCTATCAGAATATGAATATTTGATTCTCAACAGCGTACCAATATAAAATAAGGTAAAAATTCATCTACCGGTCATAAATCTTCATCCAGCTTTGTGGCAGCTGAACCGTGCTTCATTTGATTATGAGCAAGCTTGCACAGTGCTCTTGAGGTGCGATTCACAGAAAATTAGTGCTCACTAAATAAATCTTGTTAATTTAAGTTGCGAGTTGCATTTTAATTTAGTATGCAAAGACACAATGGCATTTAAGATTCATATTAAATATATGCAGATAAGTAGACACAAACAAGTTTGCATTTATTCATACTGCATGTGTAGATACCTTTGATATAAATAAAATATACTTTTTATTTATATTGATCGTAGATATGCAGGTACAAAATAAAAATACAAATCTGAAATCAACAGACCCTGCAACTCATACCACCCTTACCTGAAACAGGGGTGCAATGTCAAAGTGAACCATTTTTTACAGGAAGAGTGATCAATCTCATATCAACCTGTAAAACAAGAAACTAATTAATAAATCATCTAAATATTATTGGCATATATTTGTGTAATTACGGTATATTATAGAACATATTAGCAGAGTGACACTTTAAAATAATTGGCAAGGTCCCAGCTCCAGAAATAGGCATCACATGAATCTCACCATCTTTACCAACTGTCAAACAACACAAGCACGCTGTGTTTTTCCAGAAAATTGTGAGTAATGCATTGAGTGTTCATAATTAAATTATTAATTCATCCTTTAGCTTATTCATAAAAAGGTTTTAACTTGTAAACCAGTATAAAGTTGATTTTCTCATACAAATCTAAGCATACTAAATCGGCTGAATTAACTCTGGTTTTGGTTAATTTATTCAAAGTTTTCATTGGAAAATTTACAACTAAAGTATGTGGGTATTCAGTTTATTCAAAACATACTTGTAACCTAGGCTCCTGAGACTTGAAGATGCTGCACGCATATAGCTGGGAAACTTAAGCCCCAGTGAAGAGGCGACAAAATCAAAATAAAACTAAAATGATGATTCAACGGATTTATCTTTTTTTGGTGGTGCTACAACCTAAAGCTGTCCTTGGTCTTCCATACCATATCAAGAACCTCAAAATCCTTCCGTCCCCAGCCAATGACTTCTTTTTCCCCTCTCGGAGAAGCTGTGTTGCATCCTTCTTTTTTTGATTCCCTTACCTCAGTCTAGAACTTCCCACCTCTCGTTTTTTAATCATGACATCATTTTAATGGACTCACAAAATTGAAGGTAGATCTTTTTTTGTCAAGCTAACGTCACTTGCCCATGTGACCATATAGCAGCCAATAACGAACTATTAATTAGCCTTTGCCCTAGCAATCGGGCTGTGTGCGGACCTCGTTTTGGCTGTCGTATGAAAATGTAGAAAGAAGTCATTGGACAGACTGCAGACTGCTATAGGGTAATTGCAGTGGTGGGGAAAACGGTTTAAAATACTATGGTTGTGTAGAGTACATTTCAAGGATCACAACCGTATAATTTTAAAGTAGTAAAAATAAAGATATCATTCATAATTTTCAAAAATAAAATGCCGAGAATTTGAATCCCGCCAAAACGCAGCGCGGCCGGCTAGCCACGCTGTGACGTCAAAATGACGTAGATGGATCCGACAGTCTTCCAGGGCCCAACGGTACACTCCATAGATCTGAAAATCCATCGACGTCACATCCGTCTAAATAAAAAAAATGCCCTGTTTTACAGGAAATCCAAATGCACAAATTTTAAAGAGCTATAATTTAAAAACTAAGCCAGATATCATTTTTTTAAAAACAGAGATGCATTTTTTTAAATGTAGTCTATCATTTTATGAAACAACAAAAAATATGTGAAATTACCCTATTGTACGTCCCATACAAGTGTAACTTTTGCCAGCATAGAAAAAAGTTCTAAATTGAAATTTGTACAGATTTCATTAAATCTGCCAGTAATCTTTATTATGTTTAACTTTCAGATATTTTAATGGCTGTGAAAGGATGTTTGTTTTTACTCATATTGGCATTTATTGCAAATATTTCATTTGTTCAAATAAATGCAGAAAAATATGAAGATGGCGGTGTAAAATATGATGGTGAATATGAAAAAATAGATAAGTATGAAAATCAACGTGGCGAGTATGAAAAAAGAAAGGAATATCACTCAAAAGACGACTTTGAACGGAAAGGAAAATATCATGAAAATGATTTTAAGAAGACTGGAGAAGAGTATTACAAAAAAGAAAAAAATGATAAGAATCAAATGAGAAAAAATGAGAAATATGGCGATGAGTATAAAAAAATCGATAAAAGCAAACATTTTGATAAAAACAATCATATAAGAGACAAAAATGTTGATTTCTCTATCGAAGATGACGGCCATGAAAGAGATATTGATGAATACAAAAAGTTTGATAAAGAAAACAAGTATAAAAACAATGAAAACTATAAGAAAAAAGAAAACAAATATAACGGTGATGGATACAAGAAATATTCAGATGATAAATATGGTAACCATAATGAGAAAAATAAAAAATATGAAAGAGATAACAAAAAGTATTACAAAAAAGAAAAATATTTTGACAGCTCAAACCAAGATGGCGCTTTACAGAATAGAAGAACCGAAAATGATAACATGGAAAATGAGAATGAGATGTACAGAAAGTATGATTGGAAAGATTATCAAAAGGATGAGGACAGGAAGTATGAAAAGAAGGATAATTATTTTATAGAGTCAGAAGATGAAGATTGCAAAAAGAAGGAATGTTATTCTCCGTCTCTTTCAATGACATCAGCACTGCTTGCAAGGTTTATGGTACACACTGTTGGTGAGTTGGAAGTAGTTTTTTGTATACCTTCCTAGCAAAATCTCTCTCTCCGATGACGCTAAAGTCTGGGTCGCATGTTTGACTTGCCTGCTCTACAGTATCAAACTATTATACCACATTTTATCAAGATTATTTATTTCATGTTTATGACATTATTTTGATTAGATTGGGTATCAGTCTCCACATCTTCATCTCTTCCAAGCATAAGTGGATCCCCCTTTGCTAATGTTGTTGCCATGAGTGACGGATCCGACGGCAACTCAAGAGGTATCCCATACTTCTACATGACTTCAACTGATCTCACTGCAAAGGACATAGAAGTAAGCTCTTTATTAATTTATTTATTTATTTATTTACGGCACTTGCCGTAACGGCCTTGTACATACATACTTTTTTTTTTCATTCCCCCCATTAGTAACCCTAATGGGGGGGAGTTTATTCGTGTGTACCACTTATAACAGTATACCACACGACATACATACATACTAGAAGTGCACAGCATTTCAAGCATTGACTTACGATATCTGTGGACTAGAAATTATTTTAACAAAAAATAGGCATTCACATATATCTGTTTCAATTACTTATTTACGAAAATGGTCATTAGTAAGAAAGAGAACAAATAACTTCACAGTTGCATTTCCATGTGTACAAAAAAAACTTGGGCGAATGTAAAAATGTTCCTAGAAAGTTGGTACTATTGCAAATAATAATGGCTGCCAGTTGACAGATAACACACGTTGTAAATATTGTGATCGCTAAAATTGATGAATTTTAAAAGAAAAAGGCATTATTTGAAGACATTATGGCATGTGGTGTTGGTGTAATTGGGTGTCAAACACAAAATAGGTACGTTTGGACAAAATGACCTTATTTCGTACGACTATACCACTGCAACGTTTGACAGGACTGAGACCAATGTGGGCTATAGTATGTATCAATGCAGTAATTTAGTTTCTGCTCCTCTATGTTATTACTCAATGATTTTAAGCATGTGTAGGCAACCGTATAGATTTCTTCCGGCTCTTGCAAGAACAGATATTAAATACATGTCAAGATGTCTGGACAGAGTGGTGTCGGACTATCATATGGTAAAAGTATGAGACTGGAGGAGAAAGGTGTTGGCCAAGTAACTTTGACAGCAGTTGATTAAGGATTACTTCAGGCTTTAAAAAAAGGTACCTTTTTTTGTGCACAACACGTTTATCTAATTACAAACACCCTCACAGCCATCAACACGCTGGGATGAACTTTTTAAAACTTATAAAATTACAGTAAAAACATCTTTATTATTATAGACTTGTTTACGAGCTTTATACACTGAGTTACAGGGTGTTGCGTGAGCGTAAAGACATCACTACGGCTGTTCGGTACATGAAATAAGTCATGTCCTCGCCCACGGCTGTAGTTGTCAGGAAAATACAACCTGTAACTCCAACAGGGTGGGACTGTCTATTAAGCTGTTGATGACTTTATGAGAGAGCACTATAGTCCCAACTTGTTGTGCCAGCGATGATGATGATGTTGATCTGAGGATAGGTCAGGTTCGGGTTGACTTAAACTGTCTTAGTTGGGCTGGAAGTCTCATCACCACGGTAATTCTTACCTAACGAATATCGGTAATATTTGTATGAAGACCTTTCAATCCAAGATGGCCGCAAGGGAACAGCTGATTAGTATTCATACAAATATTACCGATGTTCTGTAGGTAAGAATTACTGTGGTGATGAGACTTCCAGCCCTGGTCTGTTACTTATTTAAAATGTGTTTTTCCAGGCTGACAATAGATGCACAGCGACAATTTCTCTTCAGCCGTCTAATTACTGCTCTGAACACAATATAGTTCCAGAAGACCCCAGATGTGCTACTCTCGTTATTTCTGGGAATATGATTAAGGTGAAAGAAATACTGCTTTAAAATTTTCAATGATTTTATTTTGTAACACGGCATGAAGTCACTTAGACCTGAGAAGTCATTCGATTGAGGGAAATTTGGAATATGTTCCACACATTTGACCTAGACAAAAAAGTTATGATATCATACGGACAGGCTTCTAAATTATTGTGGCAAACTTCGAGTACAGGCGCTCGTACACACAGGTACATCAAAATGACTACACACACCAATGCACGTAGTGTAGAATCATCTAGTAGGCCCTGGCTGATAGTGTGCGTAATAATTCTGGTGACAAAATAGTCCAGAACTTGGGAGAATGATCTCCCCATTCTAGTTTATAAGGGGTCAACATGTTCGGACAGAGGAGTTGCAATAAAGCCCTTTGCGAGATAACACATACACCAGTGACTCTCAACTGTGAAATAAATTGAACATTGTAAAAAAAAATTGTGAAAAAAAATTCCTTCATTGTAATTAAAAAGAATCCAGCAAAGAACGTAACATTATTATAATATTAATATTTTGTTTATGCTATGTATGTATGTGTTACATAGATATTTGATGTTTTTGATGTTTGATGTTTCTCCGCTAAGAAAAAAACAAATTTGAACAACCGTGTTTGAACGAAAGTGTTCTGAGTATATTAAATCATGTTTTGTTTTTTCAGGTTGACAGCTTCAGTAAAGATTATGAATTTGTTAAGAAATCCTTTTTATCTCATCACTCATCTTTAGCAAATCTTCTAGAAGGTACCTACTTAAATTAACTTACTGTTTATTATCTAAACGTAATCTAAGTTTCTAAGATGTATGAACGTTTTCAAGTAAAGCTTGCCAGTATTTTTATTTTGCGTTAGATATAAACACCAAAACAGGAAACCATTGCATAACAGAAGGGTATCAACTTTATATTCCGTGATCTGTGGTATCAACCCTTAATAGGGATCAAACCCTGGCCTCTGGCATGAAACGCAAGCATTCTACCAACTGAGCCATCGCCCAAACTCAAATGTATGTTAATAAATCTGGGCAAATTAGAGATAAAATATTATATAGTGTTGATTTGGCAGACGAATCAATTATTTAAATATGGTAAATAAATCATTGGTCAATATAAAATATATAGATGGATGTGTCAGTTTTATCATAATGATGATGTAGATACCATGGAACAAAATGGGTATAAAATGAAAAAATAACACCCAAGAATCAAGATAACAACGTCATGTATAAAATAAAACATAAAATAACAGCACTTTTTGTTTAACAGTCCTCGTTGACAGTTTTCTGGGAACTGATTATCACACTGATTATAACAAGACTTTGCTGGCTTCCTTAAAGTAAACTCCATCTCTTTCTTTTATATTGATCGATGAAAGCCACTAAAACAATGTTCTTTCCTTTGATGCACATCATACAACATCTTTTTTACAATTTTAATCTCTTTCGTTTCAGATCATTCAATTTTGTTCACCAAGATGAATATGAAACAAATGGCTTTATTGAATGGACTCGGGGGCATTCAATATATTCCAATCAAGGATTACCTTGCCATCAAAACTCCAGAGACAAAATCATTTCTGAATGATTACAAAATTGAAGAGAAAAACCATGTTGTGAAACTTAATGAAATGTTTAAAATGTGACTCTATAATTTATTTACTTATTTAATTTATCCAATTTAGCTTAGGTGGTTTTTGTTTAAAATAAAAAGGAATGAAATAGAATGCTTGTATTACTATTTCAAATAAGGATTTATATTTTCAGAAAAAAAAAAAAACATTCATAGCAAAAGATTATGGCCCGAGGCGAAATAAAGTAAGGATTGAAAAAAGTGGTAGTTGAATATGGTAAATAAATCATTGGTCAATATTAAATTGATGTCCATACATGTTATAATTTGTTGATTTTAAAACTGGGTCTGGCTTGAGAATTGGCGCTTTGTAGCGATGACGATCAAGCTCGTAAAAAGGTCGATAGCTCAATTGGTAGAATGCTTGCATTCCATGCCGAGAGCAAGGGTTCGATCTCAAAGGTTTACTCAGCCTTCACAATAAATGAGAACCAGCCCCCCCGGGAGCTGGGGAACCCCCACTTCAACTGAAAGTGGTTGGTGTGAAGCCGGCCCCCTTAACTGTAAAAATAAATAGGTCCTGAAGTGCCACATGCGACCCCTTCGGGGATAACGCAGGCAAGAAGTTACACTATATGTGTAGCTTAGTTGCGATCTGCAATGTTGACTGATAAGGCTTTTAAATTAAAAAATCTTTTTGTAGCTATTTTTTATCGACTGTTTATTGTGCATTGTGTTTTATAATATTCGTTCCTGACTTAAAGGTTGGTATAAGGCGGATCCCCCATACTGTTAAAACTGGTTATAATAATAATCTATAATCACTTTGTGAATATCACCACTGTTTCAAAAAGGGCAGCTAGAGTTGCAAGGTTTATTTGAGATTTAAGTTTTTATTTTGTCAGTTCATATGCAGCATGTTTAGCGCACACTTACACATGTCTGTATAAACAGTGGGCATTAAATATGAATCTTGAATGTGGATGTAGCCTTGCATAGTTGCATCAAGATTAATTATAGATTACTTGGGAATACTTTTTGAAGTTGAATATTTATGCATTTCCGGTCATAGTGATGTAAATTTCCTTTTCTGACTATATTCGAATTATTTACCTAGCGATCAAAATGTAAAAAATGTCGATAAAAGCGAAATCTGTAATGAAAATTGACCAACGTGACAGAATTAAAACGTCAACATATGTTTTTGACAGTTGCGCTTGTCGTGGCGATAATCTTATAAATTTATTGTTAATATTAATTAAAAATTAGATTGATGTATTAAATCTAACAAACAAAATGAACGTTAGTATTCACCGTACGTTTTAAATATGTTTTTTGTTGGTATATACGTTGAAATTGATGTTTTGTTGTTTTTCAAAACTAGGAAGCTGATATTCCTATTGACATCCACACTGGAAAACTGCTGGACTGGTTGATAAGTAGACGACATGTAAAGAAGGACTGGCAGAAGGGGATTCTGCCTATTAGAGAGAAAATCAACAATGCCATACAAGATATGCCAGTACACGAGGGCATCGCAAAACTTTTAAGTGGTAAGAAAGGAATTCAAATTATTTGAATATAGAATAATAGAAAATATTTTTCATGTCTATGCTGAGATTTAAAAAAGGAATGGACTCAGAATATTTTAAATTTGGCAAATATTTGTGATGGCATCTGGCCGAGCTAAAGAAAGTACAGAGCGTCATAATTTCAGTATTATGTACTTAGGTAGTTTGAAAAGACAGCAAAGCGCATCGTACTGCATTTAGCATTTTCGCCGAAGGACTCCGCCAGTGAATGTACATAGATAAAATTGTGTTGTCACATTGTCAGGTTGCTAGGGAAAATACATTAAAATGTTTTGTTATTGGTTGCTTAAGACCCTAGTCCTTAAACCTGTGATGTTAACCTGCCGAGAGTTATCTACAATTCGGAAATCCGCTCCGACTCCATTGATGTATTCTTAAAAATGTTTTTTTTTCAGGAAGCCACATCAATTACTTCCACTGCCTGAAGATCATTGACATTTTGAAGGAAACAGAAGCCGATTCCAAGAATTTGTTTGGTCGCTACGGCTCTCAAAGGATGAAAGATTGGCAGGAGATCGCCAAAATGTATGAAAAGGACAACATCTATTTAGCTGAGGCGGCGCAACTGCTGATTAGAAATGTTAATTATGAAGTCCCCAGCTTGAAGAAACAACTCACAAAGATTGAACAATCTCAGACTGTAAGTTTTAAACTCAAAAAATATTTTAAAAAACATGCAAAATTAGTAATACACTCAATTTTTATTTATATTAAGGTAGGTATGTAATCAATCTTCATTTTTAGTCATTACTCTGTAGCCATAAATTTATCAAAATAATCTATGGTTAATTTGTGTTCTCAATTCAAAAATGCAGTTGGCAAACATGGCTTCCTAGAGGACATCCCATTATTCTTTAATTATTATCGGCAAAAGTTGTGGGGCTTATGTTCATTTGAGGTTTGAATTTTATTTGTAACTACACAATCAGCATTTGTAAGCGCGAACTACACGTGTTTGTTTGTGGGCATACATCTGAGAGCTTTGAATGAATATATCCTTGCAACTTAGATTATAGATTATTATTTATTGAGTTATAAATGTGTTTAACCTTTTCGATTCTGAATTTATTTGCTACATACGCACCGCCAGAACGGAATACTTTTTTGAGGTTATTTTTTTACACATAAATTGATTTCCTACCTTAATTACTTGATATAACTTCAAAATTTATGAAAAAGTATATTCATTACCTATCCAGGAACACAAATCCCAAACTTTCAAGACATGTTTTCACTTGTTTTATATAAAAACAAGTAAGTAAATCACAATAATATTATTAAAAAATATATATTATACGCACATTCCATAACCAGATTTTATATCCATTAGGTTTTAAACATTTTTTTTACTCACTTAAATACTCGTCACTAAAGAAAAAAAAATATTAGTTATTTTACAAAAAAACAAAAAACGTAAACAGTTATACCTATCTGAATAGAGTATGCTTGCCTGGATTTTGTTTATAAACATTGGTACACACGCGCGGGACAAGAGATCGAGCTGTTCTGACGAAATATTTGAGGAAGAATATTTTCAAAATATGTATAATAGGGGAGTTTTACCTACCATTAAAACTCTTATTATGTTTCTATAGATGTCTGGAGTCCATATTATGAGAGAAACAATCACTTTTCCCCTTTTATGTGGTTTTTTTAGTCTATTCCTGGGTCTTTGATTTGCACTTTTTTACACTTTAGGCACTTTCTACTCTATGGTCGCTTTTTCCCCATTTCCTGTTCCCTATTTCCAGTTTCCCCATAACCCGGTCGCAATTTTTCATAAAGCTCATAATACACCAGGTAGGGGTTACCTGGACTCCAGACATCTATAGAAACATAATAAGAGTTTTAATGGTAGGTAAAACTCCCCTATTATGTGTTCTGAGAGATGTCTGGAGTCCATATTATGAGAGATCTGTCTATTATCTCCTGGTGACCGGGGACGTCTTTATTTGATATTAACTGGTTGAAATAGGGAAAGATCTTCTGGAGCTGTATGTTTCAACATCTCTTTCTGATAGTATTTTCTGAAAGTGTTTTCCTTTTTCCAGTTGCCTCTTTCCAGTATGTTATTTATTGGATTAAGTGATGCGACCGCTGAACGTGTGCTGCCGGGAGTGGCCTCTACTCCTGCTGATTTTAGCGTGTTCTTTACCCATCCTCCTATGATTGTTCTTGCAGCTGCCTTCACTTGTACTCGGGTGCTGATGAACAGGTTATAAAGATTTTGTCCTGATTTCCTTTCGCGTGATAGTTCAATCAGCTTCCTTATCCAGAAGACTGGGTTGACGTTGTGTTCCTTGGATTCCAGAAGTCTCCGATTAGATTGTCGGTGTTTGAGGGTATCTGTTTTTGATCTAAAGAATGGAATTAACACAATTGATGTGCCTTCGTCGAGAATGTTTCCTTCTGTGATATTTAGCAAGGTCAGATCGTGTACTCTTCTTCCTGAAGATAACAGAAGTAAGATTGCCGTTCTACACGCAACTTCATAGAGAGAATCTGATCGAGGAGTGTTCCTGACTAGCCAGTCTCTCACTATCTGCCGATTCCACACAGGGGACTTAGGAGGGTTGATCTTTACCATTGCTAGTGCTTTTAATGTTTTTAAATTTAATTTCACTAGGAAATCTGAGCTGAGATTATTTTCCATCATTGCGTTGCAGAAGGTTACGATGGCTGACTTGTGTACCAGCATAGTCCTGTATGATAGTTTTTCGTTAATGAACAGTTGCGCTAGATACCTTGCCAATTGATTAGGAGATGGTGTGTTGGGATGGGTATTATTCGCCAGTATCCAGCGGCACCATCTTTGCCAAGCAGGTTTATATGTGTTGAGTGGGGAAGCTCGCCATCCTGACAGGAACAGTCTTTTCTCTTCCGCGTTTCAGGAATTTAAGATACTGTCCCCAGTCCCAATTTTCCACACTTCCATTTCCAGATCCTGAATCCTGGGTGGTGGATTGCCTGTTGATGTGTTAATTAGTACTGACACCAGGTTCGGTATTTGCATCGGAGGTACGAGTGATCGACGAATTAGTCTGGACGCCAGAAGACCCTCTGCCACCTCGGGACCACGAGTAGGTAAGTTCCGGTCGCCCCGTTTAGGTGCCTCAGGATCCTCGGTATAAGGTTTGGCGGAGGAAATATCCGACCCACATTGTAGAGCCAGTGCCGACTGAAGGCGTTTTGAAAGATTGCGCATGAGTCTGTGGAGTCTCTGGACACGTAAGTTGAACTCATGTGTGCCATGGTGGATGCGAACAGGTCTATATCTGGTACTCCGAAATGATTGAAAATGGCCTTCGTTGCTGTTGGTAAGAGATGCCACTCTGGAGGGGATCTTCCTCTTGATAGGTGATCCGCGTCTCCGTATCTTCCCGGTAGGTACTGCGCTGTTAGCGAGATTTCCCATTGGTCTGCCAGAGTCAACAGATCTCGAGTAAGATTTAGGAGTGTTTTGGATCTGGTGCCCCCTTCCTTGCGGATGTAGGCGACTACTGTCGTGTTGTCTGATTGTACCAGAATTTCGGAGCCGGAAAGGTCATGCGCTGTGCGTTGCAGGGTTGCAAAAACAGCGAACAACTCTTTTCGGTTGGAGTGCTACTTCTTTTGTTGAACGGTCCACTGTCCTGACAGCATCAAGTCGTCCAGAGTTGCTCCCCAAGCTAAGTCTGACGCATCTGTTGTCAAGAAATGTCCGAAGGTTTCCCTGTGGATGGAACTTGATTCGTTCGCATTCCCTATCCACCACTCTATTTCTTGTAAGCTGTCCTCGGTCATTTGTATGGACCCTCTTGGTGACAGGTGCTTCAGTGGCTTGCTCGCTATCTGCAATTGTCTGCAGTGGAGGCGACCATGAAGCTGGCAAAGTTTAGTCTTCCTAGGAGACTTTCCGCCAGTTTTAAGGACCATTTTCGAGAAGTCAGTATTGCTCGAAGTGAGTGGCACAATGCCTCTTGCTTCCGGTAAGAAAGACCTACTTGGTGACAGGTGCTTCAGTGGCCTGCTCGCTATCTGCAATTGTCTGCAGTGGAGGCGACCATGAAGCTGGCAAAGTTTAGTCTTCCTAGGAGACTTTCCGCCAGTTTTAAGGACCATTTTCGAGAAGTCAGTATTGCTCGAAGTGAGTGGCACAATGCCTCTTGCTTCCGGTAAGAAAGACCTACTTGGTGACAGGTGCTTCAGTGGCCTGCTCGCTATCTGCAATTGTCTGCAGTGGAGGCGACCATGAAGCTGGCAAAGTTTAGTCTTCCTGGGAGACTTTCCGCCAGTTTTAAGGACCATTTTCGAGAAGTCAGTATTGCTCGAAGTGAGTGGCACAATGCCTCTTGCTTCCGGTAAGAAAGGAATTTGCAATTGTTGTGCGTGTCCCAAACGATTCCCAAGTACTCTAATTGTTGAGTGGGGAAGAGCACTGACTTCTGGAGATTTACATACCACCCCAGAGATTGTAGGATATCTACTGCTAGATGCGATTGCCGACAAAGATCGTCCTTGGATTGGCTCGCAAGGAGGAAGTCGTCGAGATAAACGATTGTCCGAATACCTCGTCGCCTCAGTAGTTGGGCTACCCAATTTGTAAGGGTTGCAAACATTCTGGGGGCAGATGAAAGGCCAAAGGGCAGACTTGTCATCTGAAGTAATTCTCCTCGATAGACCAGTCGCAAAAATCTCCAATGTTTCTGTGCACTTGGGAGATGAAAGAAGGCTTGCGATAGGTCTATTTTCGACAACCAATTGTTTGGCTGCAGAAACTCTGGCACTTTGTAGTGGCTATGAGTTTGAACGGAACCGGGTCCAGGAAGAAGTTTAACGATTTCAGGTTGAAAATCATTCTCGAGGAACGGTCCGATTTGGGTGTTAGGAACATTTTTGATAAGAAGCTGGGAGATGACTCCGCGGCCTCTATAACGCCGAATTCGGTCATTTCCTTTATTTGAGAGTCCATTTCGGGTGAAGGACTCGTCTGGTATAGCATTAAGGTCTTTTTGTGTGGTAATATCAGAGGGGGAATTGAGATGAAAGGTATTCTTACTCCGATTATCATCTTCAGGATGTGGTTTGGTGCTCCGAGTGACGTCCAAACCTGTAGGGAGGACTTCAAGCATCCTCTGCGAAATGGTTTCTTGTCATTTTCGTGGATGCCTCCGTCTGTCTCCTTTGAGATTTCCTGACCGTGTGTTATTCCCTGCCCTTTTTCCTCTTGAAGAGAAATTTGGAGCGTCTCTAAGGCCTCGATTGCTTTCCGCAGTGGGTCGTTGCTGCCCTCTAAAAAACTGATTCCTTTTCTGTACAGGAACGTGCGGTTTCGATGAGGTGCTGGGTTGAGGGCACTGGGTCTTCACTGACAATTTGTCGGTGGTCCCCACTCTAGAGAAAAAAGACGTGAGACTGTCTTTGCCAAACAAGTGTTCGGTACTCGGCGGGAATTTGTTTAACCCCTCTCACATGCTCTTCCTTAACATGCCCTAGCACAGCTTTCCTGCGGAACTGGAGGGCCTCTGTCCGCCTCCCCCATACCGTCTGGAGGATGTCTTCCGAGACTTCCTGGTATGGCGAGTCCAGAGCGAACAGCGTTTTGACCTTTTCGAAAAGGGCTTTCCTCGCCAAGGTCGTGTCGCTCCGGGCTCCCCAGTTGACCAAGGTCTGAAGCCCAGACTGGAACTCCTCTTTCTGGATGAGGAGGGCGTGGGACATGGCTGCAAACGACCGCTCGCCTGAATAGGGGAGCTTACGTCGCACTGGCGAAGTTCATCGTTCACTGCCAGGTCGACGAACGCCGGTTCTGCCAGGTACTTTTTCTGTACCTCGGCGTACCTTACTCCGGCCCAGTTTTCACTGTCGAAGTGCTGGAGCCTTTGGAGCGCTTCGACCCTGTTGCTCTTGGCCTTGGGGTGAGCTGGTTCTTCCACCGTTGTGGCGGCTTCCTGGAAGCTCAGCAGTAGCTCTTCCTGGGCCTCCTCATTCTCTTCCAGTCCCGAAGGTTGTTAGAGGAAGTTGCTGGAAGAGTTTCCTGCCGCCGATTCAACGAGATTTCCCATAGAACTGGCGGGCCAGTCACCGAAAACTGCGTTCGTCAGCATCACGATGTGGGAAACCAGATAATCTATCCTTGGGTCCAAGACAACCCTCAGCCGTTTCTGACGCCGCGGCGGTGAACCTGATTCCGAAGTGTCGTATCCGCGTTTTAGTGACGCATCACCTGAATCCTGTGAGATTTCGTCGAGAGGTTGCCCTTTATTGTTATCACAACTCATAACATTGATTTTGATGTTATATAAAGTAAAAACTCCGTTAAAATAACGAAAAACGTTTTTCGTAAATATGACAGCGTGGCATAACCAACAAAAATACGTATGCGAACTTTTAACCACCACAATATCACCTGTTTTAGTTTTTAATTGTTCACAAGGACACAAGATGGTAAAATAACACTCTTTTAAATGTTTTTGCCCAGGAATATTGTCAATTCACTCAAATTTTCGAAGGTAAAATCAACTGACATGTGACCACAAGGGGAAAATGACGCTTTAAGAAAAATTGCGACCGGGTTATGGGGAAACTGGAAATAGGGAACAGGAAATGGGGAAAAAGCGACCATAGAGTAGAAAGTGCCTAAAGTGTAAAAAAGTGCAAATCAAAGACCCAGGAATAGACTAAAAAAACCACATAAAAGGGGAAAAGTGATTGTTTCTCTCATAATATGGACTCCAGACATCTCTCAGAACACATAATATGAGATTTTATTAGTGTACCTATAATGTAAGCAACAAAAAAGTTTGAAAAATTTGAACACCGATGTCAGGGGAAGCTTTAAACTTCGATGACATGCATAGATGCCAGCCGCACTGTATGCAAGTTACGTCATGACATCTATGCATGCCAGCCGCAGCCAAAGGGTTAATCAAATATTTATTTTTTATACCTTAGGAATGTGATAAAAAGGTGTCGGACTATGCCAAGAGAGAGGCGGCCTGCCGAGCAGAGTTCAACACTGTCTGTAAACAAATTGGCATCGTCGGAGAAAAGATCAAGGCGGAACTCGTGGAGAAGGTCAAGGAGCTGCCTGAAATCTATGAAAAGGTAGACATATATTTGAAATTTCCTTCAAATACCCAATAACCTATCAAAAATGAATAAAGCTGATATTTGAGGTAGGGCGCTGCTGTGGCATGCGAACCCACAATATAAAACCCAATCTTAAATGAACATAAGCCCTGCAACTCTTGCTGACCTTCCCTGAAACAGGGGTGACATTGGCAAAGTGAACCATTTTTTACAGCATGGGTGGTCAGCCTCATACCAACCTATAAGTCAAGGAATACAAACAATTAATTATATTTAAGGATATAAAACAAACAATCACTTAACAATTAAACAATAAAAATTAAAACCTACAAAACATTCTATAAAAAAAATTGAAAGCCTTAGCCTCAACCGCCAGCATTACAGATCAAACCCATTTTTTTCGGTCCTTGCATACTCCTTTCATTTCATCCAGAGTCATAACCTTTTTCATACAAGCTCTCCTTTTATTATGACTCTGGATATCCCATTCATTCGTTATTTCAGAAATTTGGTCCATCCATACGTTTCTCGGTCTTCCTCTACCACATATACTTTCTTCGTCAGTCTTTCATCATGCATTCTCTCCATATGTCCAAACCATCTTAACAAACTCCTTTTAATCTCCTTATAATGATAATAATTTAACTTTGTAGATTGGCCAGAAGATGTCCTCGCTCAAGCCCGCCATACAGCTGTACACCGCCTTCACCAGATGCATCGTGGGCGAGCCTCAGTCCCAGTGCTGCGTGCCGTTGGTTAAGTTTATCGTAGAGCAGGGCAACACCACTGTTTACGAGTGGAGCTTCGGGGAGCCCCCCCTCAGGGTGGAGCCAGATCCTATACACATAGACTTGGATGTGGACGCAGAGAATGAAGCAACGGAAAAGGTGTTCATTCAAATATTCCACCTACTCTCGCCACAACAACGACAACGGCAAAAGTAATTTTTGGAGGACATATAACCGATCATGTCACTCCCCTATTGCAGCGTCTTCACTGGCTGCGTGTCCTGGAGAGAATGGAGTATAAAATGTGCCTTATGGTATTGTAATGTAATTTGTCGTGTATGTTCCTTGACTTATAGGTTGGTATGCGGCTGACCACCCATGCTGTAAAAATGGTTCACTTTGCCAATATCACCCCTGTTTCAGGGAAGGACGGCAAGAGTTGCAGGGTGTATGTCCATTTGAGATTTGGTTTTTATGTTGTAGGTTCACATGAGGCATGTGCAAGCGCGAACTTGTACGTGTCTGGTTGTGGGAATGCATGTAATGTGAATCTCCAATGTAACATATCTTTGCAACTTAGATTAGATTAGATGGTATTCAACTCTCTCAGAGGAGCGGCCCCGTCTTACTTGGCTGAACTGTGTGAGGTTGAGGAGATTGTTGGTAAGCAGTGCACCCTTCGCTCAGCGAGAGAAGATGCTATCAGAAGGCTGAAAATGCCTCCTCGACAGAGTAGAACGGGTTTTGGGGATAAGGCGTTTGGCTCAGCGGGACCGTTGTGCTGGAACCAGCTACCTCTGAAGCTAAGGACGGAGACCGGTGAAGAACGCTTTAAGAAGAAGTTGAAGACGTTCATGTTTTCCAAGAAGCAAATGAAGGCTGGGCGCGCTTGGGGTGGCTGCAGCCACTAAATGGCAAGTTGCAGGGTGTACGTCCATTTGAGATTTGGTTTTTATGTTGAAGGTTCACATGCGGCATGCACAAGCGCGAACTTGTACGTGTCTTCTTGTGAAAATACATGTAATGTGAATCCCCAATGTTACATATCTTTGCAACTTAGATTAGATTAGAAGAAGACTTGTTCTGGTCCATATGAAAAAATGGTAAATTATAATATATTTTTTGGATATTGCTTTCCAGATAGACTTTGGAGATGGAGTGGAGATAGACTTTGGAGATGGAGTGGAGATAGACTTTGGTGGCACGAGCGAGGTGATAGACTTTGGTGAGGATTTGGGGAAGGGGGATGACATTGACTGGGGAGCGGCTGCCGATGCTGATGATTCCAAGGTAATCTATAATCTAAGAATAACACTATAGTCTTTAGATATTGTTACGTTTTTTCTGGGTTCTCTTTTTAATTACAAGGCAATAATTTATTTTTACAGAATTTATTTTGCACAATTTAGTTCACAATTTTACAATACTTGACAGTCACTGTTTATTGGTCTTTCACGGCAAATTGCTTTAAGCGACTGACTCTCCGTACCATTTCAGTCCCTTATATTGGGTTATTGGGTCCTTCTCTGAAACTGGAGTAACATTATCAAAGTGAACCATTTTTTACAGCATGGTTGGTCAGCCGCATACCAACCTATAAGTCAAGGAACATACACAACAAATTACATTTTTGAAATAAACAATAATATATGTATAAACATTAAAAACAAATACAAAATATAAAATTATAATTGAAAATTAAAAGAAAATAGAAAAACCCTAGCCCTAGCCACCAACATTACAGATCAACCTCCATTTTTTAAATAAACAAATAACAATATGTAGAAACTTTAAAAACAAATACAAAATTCTAATTAAAATAAAATAAAATACTTCTTTCGTCTCATCCAGAGTCATAACCTTCTTCATACAAGCTCTCCTTTTATTATGGCTCTGGATATTCCATTCATTCGCTATATATAGAGCTTGTTAGTAATAATTGCTTCCAGATATCATATGGAGACATTGACGTGAACATCTCGCTGGAAGAGTCGGGCATTGTGGTGGAGGGAGGAGGCACCCTGGGAGGCGTGGCTACTGGGAAGGATGCCCTCACGCTGCTGGACAACCCTGCTACCAGAGCTTCATTCATCGACCAGATGATGGAGGTACCATTCTTTGAATTCACTTTTAGGTGAACCTAAAAATTCTCTTGGCTCCTTTCACAAGTGGGAGGAGAACAAGCAAGCGCGTGCGTTAGTTATAGGCAAATACATTGCAGAATAAATATTTTTTCCCATTCCATCCCATTTAAGCTTGATATTCAGGATAAAATTCAAAATTTAAGTTTTATTGGAGCCATCGTTAGCACTTCAGTCAAATTCAATAAGGAATGAGAGAAAATGTTGATTCTTAAATGTATTTGCCTATACCCTGTGCATGCGCCTGCTAGAGAAGGTATACTTATATACTTATATCTCTAATCCCCCCAGTTAGCGTCAAGATCATCATATAACCATCACACATCACATGGGCGCTGTTTTCTTTTCTTCTGACTTTGATATTTCTTTATAACATAGCAGACTGGCAAGTTCTCACAGATGCTTTGCTATATTGTAGCTGGAGGCGTTCCTGAAGATGCGTCTGTATGAGATATCCACGGACACGCAGTACAGCACCTTCAGCAGCCTGCAGGACCTGCCCATAGAGTCCACGGACTCCATCACCGCCATGCTGGACCTCGTGCAGATCACCGTGGGGGAGATGACGGAGAAGAAGATCAACCATCTGCACAATATCAAACACTCGCCCAGGTAATCATGGACAATAATAATAATTGGCCAATTTTTATATAGTGCCGTTTAGTGGCACTAGCCACCCCAAGGGCACTTTTATGTGTTAAAGCTTCCGTTAAAAAAATGTGTCTTAAGCAACTTCCTGAAACTGCCAACACTGTTCTCTGTTCTCAATTCCAAAGGTAGACTGTTCCAGCAAGATGGACCAGCGGAACTAAAAGCCCTGTCTCCAAAACCGGTTCTGTTCCGTCGGAGTGGCAGTTGAAGCCTGTTTACGGCTCACTTTGTGCAGAACGAAGAGTGCATCATTTTTCCCCTATCTGGTCGACTCTGCACAATTCACACAAGTACGATGGGGCAACTCCTCTGAGGGCGTTAAAAGCAGAAACACATATTTTGTACTCAATCCTCTCTGGGACCCGCAGCCAATGAAGGCGCTGCAACAGAGGAGAGACATGGTCAGTTTTTCGTCCAAAATGCTAATGTCTCTCTTCAATGGAACTCCCATTGACTTATGATATCTGTGGACTAGAAATTATTTTAATGAAAATAGACAATATATATCTGTTTCAACTACTTACGAAAATGGTCATTAGTAAGAAAGAGAACAAAAAACTTCACAGTTGCATTTCCATGTGTACAAATAAACTCAGGGGAATGTAAAAATGTGTTTTAAAAGGTGGCAGCATTGCTGCGCGCGTACTATGTCTGAACCAGTCCAAACATAGTACGCAGGCATCATAAATCTTGTGATCGATAAAATTGACAAATTTTCAAGAAAAAATACATTATTTTAAGACATTGTGGCATGTGTCGTAATTATAATGTAATGTAATAAAGTAACACAAAATGGAGAAAGCAAGAAAACATAAAATTTGACACATAAAAACATGTTTTGTACGACTACACCCCTGCAACGTTTGCCAGGACTGAGACAAATGTGGTCTATAGTATGTATCAATGCAGTAGGTTAGTTTCCGCTTCTCTATGTTATTACTGAATGGTTTTGGTGTTGCTCAGGTATGTGGACACCCTGTCGGCCCAGCTGAAGCAGAAGCTGTCCATCTGCAACAAGATGGTGGCGCTGAGCGAGGCCGTCACACTGAAGAAGGGGGAGGTGGGGCAGCAGAGCAAGGAGGTGCATCCTGTGCTCAGCCTCATCATACAGAAGACCAGGGAACTGCAGCACGAGGTCAGCTTATTGTGCTCCTTGTAAACACTTCTTCTTTCTTGTTTGTATATACAGTACCTCTCACAACCAGTATAATTCGTTCCAGAATCTCGCTCGCTATGTGAAACACTCGTTAAGCAAAACTAATTTTCCCATATAAATCAATTTAAAACACATGCATTCCATGCAAAGTATTTTTATATAAAATTATATGATTATAAATGGTTAGGGCCATGGCACACTAGACAACTTGTCGCCGCGACTAGATGCGGGGCTGTCACTTGTGCCGGCGACTGTCGCCGCGACTTGTCGCCATAGTAAAAGTAGGTACAGTGACACTGAGCTGCACTGTCGCGCGACTGTCTTCGTGTGTGCGGGTGGGTGGCGCGACTAGTCGCGGCGACAAGTAGCGAGCGGGTGCGACTCCCACAGCTTGTCGTCGCGACTCTGACGCCAAGTGTGCGGAGCTTTGAACAAAATATATGAAAACTGTCGGCCGCAGCCTGTCTCCGCGACTAGTCGCCTAGACTTAATGATCGTAACAACCTGGATTGACAGTTAATTATTTTTTACTAGAAAGCTGTCTAGAGACATTTGTTTTAGCCAACTCTTTAAAATTTGGTGAAAATGTGACACAGCGTTATCATTAAATATATTAACTGAACGCATAGCCACCTCTCTACTAGGATGATGCTTCTCAATGTACGATAAAACAGTGTACCATGCTTTCATTCACTTCAAGATTGTTGCTTTGCCACTTCCTCTTCATTCACTAACAAACTTTCCTTCATAACTTCTTGCTATGAAATACGATCCAACTCCATAAGCTCTTGTAAACCTTGCCGGCATTTTATTTTTGGGTTTGAAATAAAAACGGAAAGGAGAAATTATTTCTGACAACCTCGGTGGGATTTGAACCTGAGCTCTCGGCATGGAATGCAACACTCTACCAACTGCGCTATTTTTTTAAGAAATCCTGTGCAAGAGACTCCCTAGATTTCAGAGACTCTAGGGGTCTGTGACACTTGTTGTAGTGTTGCAGAGGTGTTGTTTTACGAGCTTGGTTGTCGCTACGAAGCGCCAATACTCAAGCAAGACCCTGTTGCTATTGACCCGGCTTATTTATCTGTCTTCATATAATGATAAAATGGATCTGTTTGCGCGGATTAGAATATTCATATTTTTGTGTTGAGGCCTCTTCTTGATTTCATTTTGAAGAATGTTGCATATCATTTTTGAATTAATAAAAAATATTTGTTTGTTTCTAGATTGAACAAGACATCTCGAAGAAGTACAACAACAGGCCTGTTAATATAATGGGTGGGGTGAAGGCCATGTAGGATGCATCTAGGAATATTGGTTGAGGAAGTAAAACTATGTTAAGTGTTCAATATTGTATTTTGTACTGTTACATAAATAATATGTAAGATAAAATATTTGTAATAAAATTTATATGAATTATAACTATATATATACTTACTTTATTTTTTAAAACTTATCCTAGTCCAATAGATGGCAAAGAGAATACCCTAGAGAAAGTATATATATATTTTTAATTTTAGGAGGTTGAAAGCCTCAAAGTCATAACAACGCTTTTCATTAGCTGCCATCTGAATTCACATCTGTAATATTGTATTGAAATTATGATACTCTGTACTGTCTTTAGACAGACATGATATCACATACTATTTTCTGTAAACTTCAAGTATTCTAAAAATTCAAAATTTTCAAGCGAAACACTGTGGTAAGCCATTATCAAAAATACATTTATTTATTCCAAAAGAATTTAATGTACCTACTTAAAAAATATACAATTATCTTAAGAAAAAACAAACAAAATTAAACATCCACTTTTTAGAATAAATAAATGTGTATTTCAAATGAGTAGTTTTCAATCGAGTCCATTGTGACGATTTTTGTAGTAGCATAAATCAGAATGCATCTATAAACAGCAGATTCTGCAGCACCCTCCACGGAGATGACGTGCAGAAGGACCTCCTTGTGGGACAGGGGTTCCTGGCCAGACACAGAGCCAGCTGTCTGTCGCACTCGCACAGAGTGGCGGCGCACGCGCTCTGCACGGGCTGCCCCCACGCGCCCCGCAGGCAGGAGGGCGCGCCCTGGTTGCAGCGCCACAGGTAGGGCACCACGTACGCGTAGAAGAAGGGGCAGGCGATGTGCGTGTAGCATATGTCGTGCAGCATGCAGCATCTGGAGATTCAATATTACAATCAACAAATCTGTATAAAGGTTTTTTTGTTTTTTTTTTTTTAAGAAATCCTGTGCGGGAGACTTCCATAGATTTCAGGGACTCAAGGGGTCTATGACACTTTTTGTAGTGTTGCAGAGGTGTTGTTTGATGATGATGAAGTACAAAATTTATATAGCGTCTTTTATGACAGTGTGTCACTACAAAGGCGCTTGTCCATATGATTGGACGAAGAGGTGAGTCTTGAGACGCCTTTTGAACAGTCTCTCCAAATCGTTTACGAGCTTGGTCATCGCTACAAAGAGCCAATATTCAAGCAAGACCCAGTTGTTGTAAGGCTGGATGGACCTTTAGTGACCGGTCTTTGGTAAAGGAATATGAATTTTTCACCCAGCGAAGAGCGTATTTGAAAATATAAATGATGTATTTTTTGTGTGCGAATCCGCCGGGATTCGAACTCACAATCTTCCATTTACATTTCGGCATGTACAAGCGCGAACTTATACGTGTTTACTTGTGAAAATGCATATAATGTGAATCCCCAATGTTACATATCTTTGCAACTTAGATTAGATTGACACCTAAAAAAAAATTAAGTTGTCGGTAATGCTAAATGCAGTAATAGCACTTCAGTGTCTTTTCAATTTAACAATGTAATTTGTATAGTTGTTATGGCTCCGTCCTACATTTTTCTCCCACATTTTGCCAAGTCCTTCCCAGATTAAATTCAATGCAAGTTGACTCTTTATACATCTACAATTACATGTCCGTAGTCTAGTGGTTAACGCTTCGGACTCGTAAATGGAACGTTGTGGGTTTGAATCCCGGTGGAGCATAAAAAATACCATTTATATTTCAAATATGTTCATCGCTGGGTAATAAAAAATCATATACCTTTACCAAAGACCAGTCACTAGAGGCTTATCCAGCCTTACAGCAACTGGGTCTTGCTTGAGAATTGGCACTTTCTATTCTTTCAGCGACGACTAAGCTGGGCTCTTGAGGTGTGATTCGTACAAAAACAGCACTCACCAAATAAATCATCCTAATAGTACTATTAATATTACCTGTCGATGCTGTCTGTGTACTGGCCTGATCCCAGGAAGCCGCAGTAGCAGCCGTAGCCTTTATAGGACACAGGGTTGCAGCCTGTGGCGCAGGAGACAATGTTGTACAGCTGGACAGCTCCTCGCTTGTTCCGCATGTGGCTGGATACTCCGGAAGACTGACTCACTCGTGGTGAGTATAAGAGGGAATCTGGAAAACTAAAGGAATAATGTGAGTAAAGGCTTTTACACACTAGAAGCATCCTGTTCGTTTTGTCTATGAATGATGAAGTACAAAATTTATATAGCGCCTTTTATGACAGTGTGTCACTGCAAAGGCGCTTGTCCATATAATTTAGACGAAGAGGTGAGTCTTGAGACCTCTTTTAAACAGTCTCTCTAAATCCAGTTCCCTCAGTGAGGCGGGAATAGCATTCCAAGTCATTGGAGCGGCCGCCTTGAATGCCCTGTCTCCAAAAACAGTGCTTCTTTCTTTACAAGCTGGAAGTCAACAGTGTATGGGGATCTATGAAAGCTTTCACACAGATTGTCCGGTAATCCATAGACAATCTGGGTAGAATGTGATGTGTCTGAAAATGAAGTCTATTAAATAATTTGTGTACAAAACAAGAGGAAGACTCCAAAAACATATTTTGATTGTAAAAATAAATTAAAAATCAAAATAAACTTGGAACATTTTTTAATTTGGAACTTTTTCCTCGGTGAGCAAACTTTTTTGAATAGGACTACTGTCCTTAGCAACCAATAACAAAATATTTGTATGCCTTTTCCATTGCAACTCGGCTGCGTGACGACACAATATTTTCTATGTCAATTCGACTTCGGTTGGTATGCGGCTGACCACCCACACTGTAAAAAAATGGTTCACTTTGCCAATGTCACCCCTGTTTCAGAAGGACGGCAAGAGTTGCAGGGCTTATGTTCATTTGAGATTGGGTTTTTATATTGTAGGTCCACATGAGGCATGTGTTAGCGCGAAATTATACATGTCTGCTTGTGGGAATGCATTTAATATAAATCTTACATGATATATATCTTTGCAGCTTAGATTAGATTAGATTAGATTCTCATGCGGACCTCATTACTTAATTTAAAAAATGCATACCTACCCCAGATTTTTATTCAATGGCTCTGACGGTCCAAAGGGATCTCTTGAATATCCCAAATAAACATCATCTTCCTCGTTAACACTATTCTGATTTAGTTCCGTTTCCGGCGGAAGTACCTCACTGTCACTTCCAATATGGCTGCCGGCTACATCCGGATAACTGTCAAAACTTCCGAGATCTTTCTTTCTCACTTTCTGGCGTTTGCGGGGATTCAGATAGAAGCTTGTGAAATTGACAACTGAATAGAATGTTTCGCCATCATTTTTCAGAGTGTTGTCTTCATATTCTTTCAATGCAAAGTTGTCTATTCTTCGATCGGCATTCGATGTCACTGAAAACAAAACATCTTTGAACTATTTTTCTTTAAAGGAAGCTTTTGCCTGAGATTCCCCTTATTTTATTTTTATTTTTGGGGCCTACAACGCTCATGAAAAGCTGCTCGAACAGTCAAATGTGCTCCATACAGATTGCACTAATCACATTTGATGGTCCGAGTAGCTGCTCATGCACGGTCATGTTAGATTGCTTAGGGCCTGTTGCACCAAACTCCAATCAGACGAAAATCAAAATTAAGTGTGATTTCTCCCTTTCAAATCAAACAATTGATTGCATATACGTAAGTCAGCTGATGTGAATCATATTTCCTGTTCAAATTCCATCACATTTTTACCAACTTTCGAGAAATATTTAACCGAGGTCCTTACCAGAACTAAGCAATCAAATTCGATGTTTCAATCAAATATTGATTGGAGGTAGGTGCAACAGGCCCTTAGTTATCATATTATGATAGGATCTATCGATTTGTCAGGACTGCAGAGGCAGGGCATTCTGTTGACCTGTACCCGTAGTACGAGTTGCAAAACTTGAGAAAAGTAAAGTTTACGGAAAATATTAAAGCGTAATTTCTCCCAAAGTCTGCCGTTTTTGTTTCTTACACTTTGTGGTCTTAGCAAAAGAGTTACAGTGATGACAAAAATCAAGTTCAAACAAACAAAAACGGCAGATTTTGGGGGAAATCCCTCTTTAATAATTGCCGTAAACTTTACATTACTCAAATGCTTTTGCAACTCGTACTAAGGGTACTGGAGCTTGGAGGTAGAAGTCGCGTCATGTAAAAAGAACGCTGAGGGGAAGTGGAGGGGGTGTGTTTGCGCATGGGCTACAGTCGCGCAAGTACCAAAAAGTCCGCTAAATCGCCGTCTGCGCAGCTCGCCGCCAGCGTTCTTTTTATGGGGCTTCCACACGCTTGCCAACCCATCACAAGTCAAGCGCACAGTGTGTCGTCTAGAACATGCTAGCTGGACAAAATTTTGTCTAATGGACTAATTTTGTCCAGCTAGCATGTTCTAGAATCTAGACGACACACTGTGCGCTTAGCTACAAGCCAAGTGTGCAGTGTGTCGTCTCCCAGATAGCAGGTCAGTTTGCTGCAAGTTTGATTTGTACTTAAATTTATATTGTCATGTCAAATATATAATAAAACAATAAACACTTTTCTACAGTATATTCAGACACTGCATCTAATGTCCCGCTATTCAACTACACACATACTGTTGACTTAAATGAATGCAATATATCACTAGTGGATGTTTTCAATGCATTGGGGGCTCTGTCTGATAATAGTGGCACTGGTCCCGATGGTTTTCCACAACTTTTGCTCAAGAAGTGCAAGTTTACCTTGTCAAAGCCATTGTGTCATTTATTTAACCTTTCTCTGTCTTCAGGTGTTTTTCCTGACTCTTGGAAAATATCTTACCTAAGACCTATTTTTAAATCTGGAATCAAGTCTGATATAAAGAACTACCGACCTATATCAAATTTATCCCATATCCCAAAAATCTTTGAGTCTATCATAACCACAAAAATCTCCCCTCTCTTCAAAAATTTATTGATTGATGAACAACATGGCTTCCGATCTTCTAGATCTACTATTACTAATTTGCTTTCCTACACTGACACTATTGTCAGGGCCCTTGAGAATAATACTCAGGTTGATGTTCTATACACTGACTTCTCTAAGGCCTTCGATAAGGTTAACCATCAACTCCTTGTAGCTAAACTAAGAGCTATTGGTATAAGAGATCCCTTTCTAACCTTTCTCAAGTCTTACTTAACTGGAAGAAAACAAAGAGTGAGAATAAATAATTCTATTTCTGATAAAATTGACGTTACGTCTGGTGTACCTCAAGGAGCACATCTTGCTCCTCTTCTTTTCAATATATTTATTAATGACCTGAATGTTTTTTCTGACACTCAATTTTGGCTTTTTGCGGATGACAACAAAATGCTGAAATCCATTAACTCTTACAATGATTGCTCTCTGTTTCAATCAGATATTGATTCATTCAATGATTGGTGCAAGGCCAACTGCATGGAGCTGAATATCGATAAATGTAAAATTATGTCCTTTTATAAAACAAAAAAACCTGTAAATTTTGTCTACAAACTAAATGGTGTTGACCTGGCAACGGTCACACTTATTAAGGACCTTGGCTTAACATTGGATATCAAACTTTCCTTTCGCGAACACATTGATAATATTGTTAATAAGTCACTTAAGATTCTAGGTTTCATCCTTAGAATCACTTCTGATTTCAATAATGTACAAACTTTAAAAATCCTTTACTGTTCATTGGTTCGCCCACACCTTGAGTATGCCAGTGTTATCTGGTCTCCATTCTATGCTACCCACATTGACCGTCTTGAATCAGTACAGCATCGCTTTCTAAGACGAGTTGCTTGGAAACTGGGTCTAAGTAGAGATGAGTATGACTATAAAGACATAGAGATCACCCTAGGCATTTCATCTTTAGTAACACGCCGACAACATGCTCAACTCATATGTATTTATAAAATCATTAATAGTATTGTTATGTAAATATAAATATTGAAATAAGTATGGGTAGTTATAGTGTTATGTAAATATAAATATTGAAATAAGTATGGATAGTTATAGTTATAAGAATCCTCAAAAGTATTGGTAGGTAAGATCGATAATTATGTATAAGTGTAGAATTCTCTAGGCTAAGTAGGTATTTGTTATAATTATAGGAATACTGTATTGCATTGGTAGGTAGGATTTTGGTTGTGTCTAGGTAGTACGTGAAACATCGAGAAGTAATAATTACTCTGGAACCTTCTAGCAACTATAGGTCTAGATTATACTGCTCTAAAGAGTATAAAGGGTGCAAATGGCCTGCAGAGCGGGCAGTATCATAGAGACTTACAAACACATCGAAGTCATCTGATCAGTGAACCAAAACCAAGTGGAATAATCGAGAAAGTAGTGTGAAAATAAATTTTGTAACTGTGTAAAATAAATAACTATTGAAGAAGACCTGTGTATTTTTAATTTGAAGACAATTGAACCCTAATTTCGTAACAATTGGCGTCAGGTGCGGAATTGTCAAGAAAAATTAAGATCTTCTGTCTAAAAATAAATAAAATAAATTAAATAGTGTTAAAATGAACTTTATTCAAATTGAACTTTGTGTGAACTGACTTTTGTGAAAACAAGTGTTTAAATAAATTTTTGTTAAAAGAAAAGACGCAAAAGCAAGTTGCTTATAAATTCTGGAACATCATATGGAACATAATTCTGGACATAACATAATGACTATTTTACCGCATTGAGAAAGTCATCAAATTGGACCATAGTTTTTTTATTATTGTGTGTGATTAAAAAAATAAAATAAATAAATAAATAAAATCTTGAAAAATATTACAAAAGAACGTTCCAGATTCATCGAGAAAAAGTTTTTGAATAACTATCCTTTGTTTACAAGTGTGTGAATGTACATTAAATACCTACCTGTGTGTTTGAAAGACTTGAGACGAAATAAATAATTATGTACTATCAGACATTATTATGTTAAAAATATTGGTGATTTAAAAATAAATATTAAAAGACAGTACCTACCAATCAGTGTAATCAGATAAATTATTATTTTGCTAAAGTACGTATTCAAAACAGCTATATATATAAAACTCAAAACTTGTATT
Organism: Agapetus fuscipes; assembly: GCA_951799405.1. Lineage (NCBI taxonomy): Eukaryota > Metazoa > Arthropoda > Insecta > Trichoptera > Glossosomatidae > Agapetus > Agapetus fuscipes. The sequence goes on from OX637362.1 coordinate 11,494,045, forward strand.
AAATAAATTTAAAAATATTTTTGTTTTGAAGTAAATTTTGAAAAAAATGGCAACTAAAGTGAACGTCAAGGACCTCAAAGTCACTGAGCTTAAAAATGAGCTTCTGGAGAGGGACCTGGAGACCTCAGGAGGAAAGGCAGCCTTACAAGCACGCCTCATAGAGGCCTTGGAACAGTCAGGCGAAGACCCGGCATATTTTGTCATGGCGTCTGGAGGGGACCGCGCCCTTGAGGAGCTGAACATCAGCATCACAAAATCCATGAAGGAGGAGCTCACGGGAAACTTCACTGCCATGGAGGAGAAGATGGCTGACAACGCCAAGACCCTGAAGGAGGACCTGACCGGGCTGGAGGAGAAGATGACCACCAACCTGAAGGAAGTGGTGACCGACCTGAAGGTGGAAATGGCTGACAACGCCAGGAATCTGGAGGAAAAGGTGTCCCGAAATCTCACAACCCTGAAAGGAGAAATGGAAGAGAAGATGACAGCCCTGAAGGGGGAAATGGAGACTCGTATATCAAGCCTGGAGGACCGTCTGCGTGCCGAGCTGGCTGACAAGTGCCAGATGGAGTCCACCAGAATATCCCCCAAAGACGGCCTTCACGACGAGACCGACCAGGGATGCTCAACTCCAACCAGGGTCACTAGAGGGGATGACGACCCTTCGCTGTCGAAGCACAACCTTCCGACCTTCGACGGGAAGACGTCGTGGGAGGAGTATTTGACCCTCTTTGAGACGGCTGCCATGATGGGAGCCTGGAGCCAGCAGAAGAAGGCTTCGGTTCTCAGCCTGTCGCTCCGAGGAGACGCTCTCAGGGTTCTGCAGGCCATACCCCTGGACAACCGTGGTGACTTTGGGCAGCTGAAGCAGCGCTTGGATATGCGCTATGGCCACAAGTGCCTGGAGCAGCTGTACAAGTCGCAGCTGAACACAAGGGTGCAGAAGCCCAACGAGAGCCTCCAGGAGTTTGAAATGGACATCGCCCGCCTGGTACGAGACGCTTACCCGACAGCCTCCGACGACATCTGTGAGAGCTTGGCAGTGGACAAGTTCCTAAATGGATTGCGGGAATGGGAGACGCAACAAGCCGTAAAACTGGCCCATCCCAAGGCTTTGAACGAGGCGCTCAGCCAAGCTCTCGAGTTTGAGGCTGTCAAACAGTCCATCAGGGGCCACGCCAGGGTTCGTGCAGTCGAGGCAGAGGAGGTCAAGCTACCTACAACCGAGGAGCTAATTGAAAAAGTGCTGGAACGTCTGAGACCTCGAAGACGAGACCCACGCTGCTGGAACTGCGGACAGCTGGGCCACCTTAGCACCAAGTGTCCCAAGCCTCAGAAACCCAGAAAACAGGCTGCGGAAAACTAGAAAGGGTTAATGGGAAGGGGCAACCGTTGACCCACGCTGGAGAGGCCCTGAAATCTGCTGCTACTGTCGCAACCGTGAGAGGAAAAGCCAGCAGCATTTTTATCAATGGCATAATAGATGGAGTAACTCGTGAACTACTGGTGGACACGGGAGCAACCAGGACAATTCTGAGACGCGACATAGTGGCACGAGGTAAGCAGATTGCACCAACAAAGTGGTCTCTGCACACCGCCACGGGAGAGTCAGCACAGGTGTATGGGGAGACGATTGCCACCTTCCAAATTGGCAGCACCACTTTTGATCATCGGACGTTGGTGGCCAACATTGAAGAAGACGTTATATTGGGAATGGACATACTGGACAGATTTGGGTGCAGTTTAAATTTAAAGAAAGGGTCCATTAAAATTGGAAATGAAGAAGTCATCCTGCAAAGACGGAAAGAACTGGCTGCACGTGTTATCCTAGCCAAGAATACCGAAGTGAAGGGGCGATCCGAGATGATAGTGAGTGCCCGCCTGGATTCCAGTAGTACACATGACCAAATCTGTATGATAGAACCGGAGAACATGGACAATGTTAACAAAGGAGTCATGGTGGCAAGAACAGTGATTCGCGCAAAGGAGACCATTCCTGTCAAGATCATGAATGTGAACAGCTACCCAGTTAAAATGAATGAAGGTTTTGTTTTGGGCAGATGTGAGAGGATAACTTCCATTGTGCAACAGATGACAAACATGTCATGCGAAGGAAACAAATTGTCAACACAATTGGAAGCCCTGGTCCACGACGCTTCCCAAGGTCTAACCGAGGAAAACAAACGGAGAGTGAGGAGTTTGATCTGCCGCTACCAGAACATTTTCGAGGACTCTAATGGCCGTCTGGGAAGAACCAAGGTAGTGCGACATAGCATAGACACCGGAGAAGCGAGACCAATAAAACAGGCTCCAAGAAGACTACCCTTTGCAAAGCGGGAAGAAGCTGACAAGATCATCAAAGACATGAGCAAGGATGGCATCATAGAACCATCAAGTAGCCCTTGGACATCCCCGGTGGTACTGGTGAAAAAGAAGGATGGTACCACGAGATTTTGTGTGGACTACAGACTGCTCAACGATGTTACGAAAAAGGATAGTTACCCTCTGCCAAGGATTGACGACACCTTGGACACATTGGCAGGATGCACCATTTTTTCCACATTGGACCTGAAAAGTGGCTACTGGCAAGTTGAATTGGATGCCAAAGATAAGGAGAAAACTGCATTCTCGACTGGATCTGGACTTTGGCAGTTCACCGTGATGCCATTTGGCTTATGCAATGCCCCCGCCACGTTTGAAAGGCTGATGGAGAATGTGCTGCGAGGACTATCATGGGAAACCTGCCTGGTATACTTGGATGACATAATCATCCTGGGAAAGGACTTCAACCATCAGTTGAGAAATCTGGAGCAAGTTTTCGGGCGACTACAAGACGCTGGACTGAAGCTCAACCCGAAAAAGTGTAACCTGTTCAAGAAACAAGTAAATTACCTGGGACACATAGTTTCTCAACGTGGAGTTGAAGTTGACCCTGCCAAAATCAAGGCAGTAAGAGACTGGCCCGTGCTGAAGGACAAACATGAAACTAGGAGTTTCCTGGGGCTGTGCACTTATTACAGGAGGTTTGTGCCAAGATTTGCGGACATTGCAAAACCGCTCACCAAGCTTACGGAAGAAAACACTCGCTTCCATTGGAGTGATTCCTGCGCACAAGCATTTGAAGAGCTTAAGGGAAGATTAACAAGTGCCCCCATCTTGAGCTACCCACGAAAAGATGGAAAGTTCATCCTGGATACCGACGCTAGTAATGTGGGGATAGGAGGCGTCCTTTCCCAAATACAGGATGGGCATGAGACTGTTCTGGGTTACTTCAGTAAAGTGCTTTCCAAGCCAGAACGAAATTATTGCGTGACCAGACGAGAGCTTCTTGCCGTGATAAAATCAGTGGAACACTTCCGCAAATACTTGTACGGGAGAAAATTCACACTACGGACTGATCATGCTGCACTGGTTTGGCTTCTGAAATTCAAAAACCCAGAAGGGCAAGTGGCTAGATGGATTGAAAGGCTCCAGGAGTATGATTATGACTCCGAACATAGACCTGGCACGCTTCATCGAAATGCGGATGCATTATCCAGACGACCATGCGCCAGTGACTGCAAACATTGCAGCAAGATGGAGGACAAGGTAGCAATTGTCCAAAGGACGACCACCGAAGATGAGGACTGGCAAGATGAAAAATTGGCGCAAGACCAACTGAATGATCCGGACTTGAAGTATGTGATGGAATGGGCGCGAGAAGGAGAAAGGCCAACCTGGGAAAAACTCGCCCCCTTATCACCAACTGTCAAGGCTTATTGGGCTCAATGGGGATCCATAGTGATAGAAGGAGGGTTTCTGAAACGAAAGATCGAGAAGGAAGACGGCACACTTAGAAGAAAGCAAACCCTCGTTCCGAGGAGCCGAGTACCGGAAATCCTTGGACTGCTGCATGGAGGAACTTCTGGAGGACATCTAGGCGTTAAGAAGACGCTGGAGAAAGTGAAAGAGCGATTTTACTGGATCAACTGCAGCGAAGACGTCAAAGATTGGTGTCGAAAATGTGTAACCTGTGCAACGGCCAATGGACCGCAAAGGAAAAGGCGAGCACCAATGCGTCAGTACAATGTTGGCAGCCCCTTTGAAAGAATTGCCATCGACATAGCTGGCCCATTTCCTACAACTGAGAAGGGTAACAAGTACATCATGGTGGTGATGGATTACTTCAGCAAGTGGGTGGAAGCTTACTCAATCCCTAACCAAGAGGCCGTAACCGTGACTGAAGTTCTAGTTACCGAATTTATCAGCAGGTTTGGCGTACCCCTGGAATTACATTCTGATCAGGGAAGGAACTTTGAAGCTGCTATCTTCCAGCAAATGTGTGAGCGGCTAGGGATCTACAAGACCAGGACCACTGCGCTACATCCACAGTCTGATGGAATGGTGGAAAGGATGAACCGTACCGTGGGGAGGTACTTAGCCAAAGTAGTGTCCAGCCATCAGCGGGACTGGGACCGACATCTGCCTTTGTTCTTATTGGCTTACCGGTCGGCTGTTCAGGAAACGACGAAGAAGACTCCCAGCAGCATACTGTTTGGGCGAGAAATGCGACTTCCTTGTGATCTCAAATTTGGCTGCAAACCAGGTGAAGACCTAGCCGGAGAAGACTATGTGACAGACCTTCGCAGGAGGCTGGATGACATCCATGATCAGGTCCGCATGAACATCGGGGAAGCCAGCGATCAAATGAAGGAGCGCTATGACACCAGAGCTGACAGCATGGGGTACAAAGCTGGTGACTGGGTGTGGCTTTTTGACCCCAAGAGGCGCCAAGGATACTGTCCGAAACTTCAGCGTTCCTGGGACGGGCCGTACGAGATCTTGGAGCGCATCAACGATGTGGTCTACCGCATAAAAAAGAGACCAAACGGAAAACCAAGGGTCGTGCACTACAATCGCCTCTCACCATACCTAGGCGATAATGATGACCAACCAGCCCAAAAAGTACGACAGTGCGTCGCATCCGAAAGATCACCAGCCTTTGAGACGTTTTGGGAGAACGCGAAGGCAGGGCAGAAGTTTCGCCATGGAGTGACCACAGAAGTCCACAAGGACTTATTTGAGGTCACTAGGGACCACACACTGGCATGCAGTGTACCGGAAGATCTAGATATGTCTAGAGGAATTGCACGGGTCTTCCGATACAAATTCGGAGAACCGCAACCCTCGAGCAGCCCGCAAGGAAGAGCTCTGAGACTACCGAAGGGGCGTCAACAAGCATACTGCCTGGTTGTCCCGGATTCCAGCAACCTGGAAGAGGACTACAAGGCATTGTGGGACGGCCTTGTTGAGCTGCGTGACTACATGTTGGAGGATCAGCAGGCGCGTCTGGCAATACCGAAGATGGGTGGCGGCCGCGCTAATCGAGACTGGCGGATAATCCGGAGTATGATTGAAGCAGTGTTCTCGGGAGTCGGCATCAGTGTCATGGTGTGCTGCGAGCAAGCGCAGCCGAGAGCCAGTGGGGAGAAATCCGTGGACTGCCACTTCTTCCTGACCACAGGGTGTCGACGTGGATCAGCATGCCCCTACCTACACAGAGTCAAGACTGTTCCGGGACGAAACAGTCTAGGTGGGGGGTAGTGTTATGTAAATATAAATATTGAAATAAGTATGGGTAGTTATAGTGTTATGTAAATATAAATATTGAAATAAGTATGGATAGTTATAGTTATAAGAATCCTCAAAAGTATTGGTAGGTAAGATCGATAATTATGTATAAGTGTAGAATTCTCTAGGCTAAGTAGGTATTTGTTATAATTATAGGAATACTGTATTGCATTGGTAGGTAGGATTTTGGTTGTGTCTAGGTAGTACGTGAAACATCGAGAAGTAATAATTACTCTGGAACCTTCTAGCAACTATAGGTCTAGATTATACTGCTCTAAAGAGTATAAAGGGTGCAAATGGCCTGCAGAGCGGGCAGTATCATAGAGACTTACAAACACATCGAAGTCATCTGATCAGTGAACCAAAACCAAGTGGAATAATCGAGAAAGTAGTGTGAAAATAAATTTTGTAACTGTGTAAAATAAATAACTATTGAAGAAGACCTGTGTATTTTTAATTTGAAGACAATTGAACCCTAATTTCGTAACAGTATTTTCGACTCACCTTATCTTTTACAATGTATCAAATTAAATGTTCCAACGCGAAGATTTAGAATAAATGAATTGCTCTCTCTCAACTTTCACACTTCAAATTTAGGATACTATTCTCCTATTAACAGAATGTGTCGTCTTTTAAATTCTTCCTCTCATCTAGATTTATGCGGCATGAGCCTATCTGAATTCCGTAGAGCTTTGTTTTGCTGAGGAAAGTATAAGTATTTATATTTTGTCTATGCTATTATGAAATATTAATTCTTGTATTATATTATTTTCTTTGTCATTTTCTGTAATTACTTTTTCATATTATTATGTAATTGGACTATTATGTCCGTAAGTAAAATAAAAAAAAAAAAATAAAAAAAAAAAAAAAAAAAAATATATGACAAAATAAGTTTGTTGCAATATTGCTGCAACGTTGTGCTCACAGCATTATATTTTTTCTTTATGTTTCCTGCCTGCATAGTGCATTTTAACCGCCATAACGTCTGTCAACTGTCAAGCCGGCTTGCGTTTCAACTCTGACAATTCTTCCCCTCGAAATCGTCAATTTTCAAGGTAATTATACATTAAATTGAAAAAAAAAAATTTTTAGCGTGTTCCTTAGTTCATAAACTATTTAACAGTATATAATTTGTAGCAAGTTCTATGTTTTTTAGTACTTTTTTTGTATACAAAATAACAATGGTTTGAACATACACAGGATTTTGAGGTCATTTTTAACAGCCTTACTATTTTATTTTTTCAGATGTCTTACTCTATTCGAGAGATTAATATGTGTTTGAATGGAAATGCATCAGATGTAGAACTTGAAGATGAAGATGACGAAATTACAACCTGGTGGGAGCCAAGGATCGAAAACGGTGACCAGGAGATGGCTGCAGACGAGTTGAGCCAGATAATTGGGATGCCCATTGAAATAAACGTTAGTATTTCATTTTTTTATTTATCTATTAAAAAATCCTCATTTTATTCTCCTCCTTTATATCCTCAAATAGGTCCCGAAGCGCCACATGCGATCCCTTCGGGGATAACGCAGGCAAGAAGTTACACTATATGTGTAGCTTAGTTGCGTTTATTCAAAATATATCTCAACAAATTAGCTATAAATCGGTACCTTTAAACTCGTATCTTTATAATTAATCACAGATTGTACTGCATTGACATTGACTGAAGTCCTCTAAAATAGGTTTTCTATGGTTGCAATTTCTATTTTATTTGTGGATGATATTATAAACGAAACTATTTTTTTTTTTCAGGCACCTAGTGATGTTGACCAGGAGGAAGAAGCAAATGCGGTGGAAGGTGATGGACAACATCAGGCCCATTCGTTGTGGACAGAAGTACGCTGGCGACACCGTGACTTGGATATCCCCGATACAACGTGTACTGACAGTTTTTTACAATCCATTAAAATTTTAACGTCACTGGAATATTTTCAATTATTTGTAGATGACGCAATAATTGAAAATATGGTTCAGCAGCCCAATTTATATTCATCACAATCGGACGGCGGACAGTGAGAAGACCACGTTCAAGATGGCTGGATGGAGTGGTGGCGGATAGCCGTGCAGTGGGAATGTGGGACTGGAGGAGGAAGACGTTGGATAGACAGCGCTGGCAGCGGTTGCTGAGGGAGGTCGTGCCAGTGATGATGATGATGTGACTATTATAAAACTTTGTTACTACTATAAGCAAACTGTAAATGAAATAAAATAAAAATATTTCATATTTTTATTCTAATTTTGTTTTTTTAAATATTATAATAATATAAAAAAATGTATATAATTTGCAGAAGCAAACATTTTGCAAGTTTGTCATGACAACCTTACGGGAACTTTGTTATGACAAAGTTTCTGCAAGCTTGTTGCTGGGAAACTAGAAAGTTTGATTAAAACTTGCCTCAAGTGTATATACTTGCCATGGTGAACTTGCAGCAAGCCTTCACTTTTGACACATCAAACTTGTTGCAAGTCAGATACAAGTTTAAAATGCTATCTGGGCTAGAACATGCTAGCTGGACAAAATTTTGTCTAATGGGCTAATTTTGTCCAGCTAGCATGTTCTAGACGACACACTGTGCGCTTAGCTACAAGCCAAGTGTGCAGTGTGTCGTCTAGAACATGCTAGCTGGACAAAATTAGTCCATTAGACAAAATTTTGTCCAGCTAGCATGTTCTAGACGACACACTGTGCGCTTGACTTGTGATGGGTTGGCAAGCGTGTGGAAGCCCCATTACATGGCGCGACCTCTATATGTATCGTCCTATATCGGTCGAATAAATAATCATAGGTAACTGCATATGGTAACTTGCATTTTTTTTATGGTTTTGCAATGTAACCTATATAATATTTTTATTTTATATGCAACTGGCAACTGCTTATTAAAAAAACTGCATTATGACAAAATTAATTGGAGCAGAACCTTTTGCATATATTTTCACATTGTGTCCATTTTTGATATGATCAAATTTTACAATGGTGCACTTATGAATACCTACCTAATTATTATTAGAGTGCAGAATGCATTTACACAGGCGCATCACGCCACATTTTAAACCAAGTTTAAAGCAATGAAATAAATGAATTAATGTTTTCTGTTGTGAAATGATCCATTTTGACCTGATAATAAGCTTCATTTTTTAAAGGCAGTTACTTTGACCTAAAAAAACAATTAAAACTATTTAGTGTAGTTTTCCGCGCCGGCAGACATTTTGTTTTTCCGGAAGTTGCCAACCTCGGGTTTTTTGTTTTATAACAAAAGTTGTAAAATAAACGTTATCTATGTACTTAGGCTAAATTTAAAAAATAAAAGAATGAGGTTTGCACGGTAACATTTTTGAATTTGGAACTTCATTAGGTCTTGTATAGGACTGCCGTCCTCAAAAACAAAATATTTGTAGGCAAGCATTTTCCCAGGCAACCCGGACGGGTGACGACACAATACTGTATTTGCCAATTCACGTGCGAAACTCATTGACAAAGAAAAAATTGAGTCGTTCCCCTGCCAGGTTGCAAGGGAAAATTTAAAATCTATGTTACAAAGACATATTACATTTGAGATTCATATTACATGCACAAGCAGAGGATCAAGCATAAGTTTGAGCTTACATATATTATTATACCGCATGTGGACGTGCAACATAGTAGAACCCAATCTCAAATAAACATAAGCTCTGCACTCTGCAGCCTTTGCCGACCTTCCCTGAAACAGGGGTGACATCGGGAAAGTGAACTATCTTTTACAGTACCTATGGGTTGTTGGCCTCATATCAAACTACAACTTGCATATAAATATTTTGTAATTTATATTTTGTATTGTTTGTGTATTAACACTGTGAAAATTCATATTGTTTAATTTATAAAAAATATTTTGAATGAATTCAAAACAAAACACTGTTTATTTTCACAATAAAATTTATTTAAAAAAGATTAAAATCTTAAAACAAATTACAAACGTTTTCGACCTAGTAGGTATTTTGTAATTTGTTACTAAGGACAGAAGTCCTCCAAAATTTTTGGGGTTTTAGTAGACCCCTTGAAAATTGGTGCGGCTTTTTGTCTTAAATATCGTCAACAGGGGAAGGGAGGAGGGGGGGGGGGGGGTAGGAATGCAATTTCCCAAAGTATTTTTTTTAACAAAGTTTCGTCCACAAATATTCCGTCGACGGGAGCGGGTTAGACACGCAATTTGATAAATAGATGGCCACGGGTTTGTATATTTTTTCGTAGACCACCTCTTACAACTCGTGGACCCCCATTTTTATGCCACGTCAATGTTGACCCCCATCGAGTATCCCGTAGACCCCCAGGGGTCGATAGACATAGACCACTTTGGGAATCACTGATCTATAGCGACTGTAATATTGTAGCTTCCATTTTCAACGTCATTGTAATCTTTCAAATGTAAAAAAATGGCGTTGCGTCATACTATGTAGTTTTGTGAATAAACTACGATCACTTTCATCTTCGCATTTCCCCATTCTGCGTGGGCATTATTGTACCGTTTACCTCCCGGTACAAAACTTTGTACACAAATTAAAACGCTCGATAGTGGCGCTGTTTCAGTTTAATGCATATTTCTTTTAAGTTTACGCGTTACAACGTTAAGTTTTACCTACACTTGCGGTACAATTGTTACCATCTATCAAGCGCATCGCTGCGTAACTTCGTCACAACACTTTTTTCCATGTTGAACCTTTTAAACTACCTAAGTACTCCAGTAAAGAAGCCTTAAAAGAGGTGTTTTTTTTAGTTTTTAGAAAGAAAAGGTTCATCTCATTTTGTGCTGATTTTCCGATCCGGTACAGCAATCGTCTGGACCAGTGGCTCCCAAACTTTTAATTTCGCGTACCACTCACGAAATTATAAATCAGCAGCGTACCACTGAAGTGTGACAGTTAAAAAAACGTTCAAAATGGTAAAGTAATAAAAACTACAACAACTGTTTATGACAACATTATGTTTATTTATTAATTATAGAAAAAAGTACCATGGCTGCTTGCGTACCACCTTAAACTGGTGGTACGCGTATCATAGTTAGGGAATCACTGGTCTGGACAATAATTGGTAAAACGCTTGCATTCAAAGCCGTAAGAAAAATCCTGATTCCACCGAAGGTAAGAAACGTGGTTTCCAATTAAGATGTTTTTTTTTTAACTTTTCCTTGACTTATAGGTTGAAATGAGACTGCTTCCCATGCTGTAGAAAATTTGTTCACCTTTGCCAATGACACACCCATTTTCGGAAAATTTTGCGGCGTTTTAGATTTGGATTACTTTGTCGATATCATGTGTAAGCGCACACTTAGGTACATATTTATTGTGGATGTGCAATAAATATGCATCTTTAATGTTAATTATATCCTTGCAACTTAAATTATAGATATATATTCTTTCAAGTTTGGTAGTGGCAAGGTTTCTTCAGCCTAAAAAAAGGAGAACCTTCTTCTGTAAACAAGGAAACTATCTTTCAAGTGAAGTGGTAAGCGTAAGGCTAGCTGGCCCCTTATCTATATGACAATATTAAATTTTTGTGTATTAAATATTGTCAGTTATAGGTAATCAGAACGCGTTGATGTTTTGTAACGTGAAGTGTCATTTATCACTGAAGTACTACCCGGTGTTTGCAGATCAGATATTTAGCTCATTTATTGTTTCGGTTTTAACAAAAGACCCGAAAACAGTTACGCATTTATAATCGGAGGGGCAAACAATGAGCCGGTGGTATTTTAATTGCTTTATTTAAATTATTTGATTCGGATTGTGTTTTGTGATTATATTTATTTGGAAAGATCGATAAATTGAAAACGATATTTTTTATTAAAAGCAAAGACTACTGTCGGACGTCGGTTATGGCCGAGGGGCCCATAAAGTGGGCTGATCTTTCTAGCGTGTTTGGAGTAGTACAACGTTGGTTCGATTCTCGCCTGGGTCATTTGACCATAACTTTGACCTTGGTTCAACAGATGCTATTGGGTAATTATTAATTAATAATTCATTAAAATAAACAATAATGAATTGTTAATTAATGATATTAATACCTGTTTCTGGTCAGGCAGAGTAGATTGGTGAATTGCCTTCCTCTTTACAAATCTTTGCAACTTTTGACGTGATAGATAGTATTGTTACGAATGTAGGGTTCAAAAGTCTTTCAATTAAAAATACTGGTCTTCTTATACAGTTGTTTATTTTACACTTTAAATAATTTATTTTCACAAAGATGGTCTCGACTATTCCATTACACTTGGTTTCTGTTCACTGGTTAACTTAGTTCAATGTGGTTGTAAAGCTCGTAGGATACTGGCTCTGCAAGCAACTCGCACCCTTCTTATACTCTTCAAAACAGTACAATCTAGATCTATATTCGCTAGACAGTTCCAGAAAGGCGTAGTAATCATTATTTCTCGATGCTTCAAGTATTTTTATTCAATGATTCCTACCCACTCAATACAATACAGAATTCCTATAACTATAACTAATACCTACTTATTTTAAATATTTATATTTCATATTTACATAACAGTATGTATCAATGCAGTAAGTTAGTTTCCGCTCCTCTCAATGTGGCCCTCTGTCTGAGAAAAAGAAGATGTACCTAGACGTCGCGTCGCTTTGTTGCCCAATCAAATTTGGAGCCGCATTTCGGAGCCCTAGGGCCATCTCATAGTCTTGGAAGCTGGGAACCGTTATGCCCGCTTTCCACTGCGAGCGGGAAATAGCTGAGCGGGAGCGGGAAATAGCTGAGCGGAGCGTAGTGAAATAGTTTTGGCCTTCCATTGCGAAAGAGTTTTAAAAAATAATGGTATTTGCCTTCCACAGCCAACGAGCTCGGCGGAGTGAGCTAGGCGGGAAATGAGATGAGTCAGATGAAAGAGTTGTTTGCCTTCCATCTACAGCTGGCTTAGCGGAGCCAACTAGTGTGTGACAGCTCGTTGCAGCCTACGCCCAGATCAAACGTTTTAATTATTAGTAAAAAAAGTTTTTTTTTTTGTTTCGAAAAATAAAAAGTAATATATTATTTTGCTTTAATACATAAAAAGTAGATGTTTGAAATAAAACATACATTTTAATATTTTCAAATTTATAAAATAATGTATGATGTGCAGTGTGTGACAGCTCGTTGCAGCCTACGCCCAGATCAAACGTTTTAATTATTAATAAAAGAGTTTTTTTTTGTTTCGAAACATAAAAAGTAATGTATTATTTTGCTTTAAACATAAAATGTAGATATTTGAAATAAAACATACATTTTAATATTTTCAAATTTATAAAATAATGTATGATGTGTTTTTGTAAATCATGTATGGTGTGTTTTATCGCTGTCACGCAACTGCGCGGGTTGGCGCAGGGGGCACGGGGGAGCTGAGTCAGTTGAAAACTAGCGGCCGAGACCATGACACAGCGGAGTCATTTTTACTCGCTCAGCCTGCTCCGCTCACTCCGCTGTCGGTGGAAGCACTTCTATGAAATTTACTGTTGCTAGTCGAGCGGAGTCCGTACGGAGTCCGCTGGAAACTCGCTCAACTCTGCGACCACTTTCGTAACTCTTTGTACTCGCTCAGTCCGCTCCGCTGACTCGCTGTCGGTGGAAGCACTTCTATGAAATTTACTGTTGCTAGTCGAGCGGAGTCCGTACGGAGTCAGCTCCGCTCGCAGTGGAAAGCGGGCATTATTGTACTTAATCACCATATTAGACTACTATGTGTGAAATCTGCCGCCAACGATTTGGCAATTATGAAATCGACAGAATGGCGCCAAAACGCGCGGAGCTGTCAAAAAATTGACAGCTTGAATTCGATCGTAAAAAACAAGATTGAATTTTGGGTCAGTTGTTTCATGTATAGCCAATATAAGCTGAAGGTAAAACGATAACCTCATATATTCAATTAGGCTGATTTATTTGGTGAGCGCTGTTTTTGTGTGTATCACACCTCAAGAGCCCTCTGCGAGCTTGGTCGTCGCTGTAGAAAGCGCCAATTCTCAAGCAAGACCCAGTTGTTGTAAGCCTGGATGGACCTTTTGATGACCGGTCTTTGGTACCTAAAGGTTTATGAATTTTTCAACCCAGCGAAGAGCAAAATAGAAAATATAAATGGTATATTTCTTGTGCTCCGCCGGGATTCGAACCCACAACCTTCCAGTTACGAGTCCGAAGTGTTATCACTTGGACTACGGACCGGTCCGAATATAGGTTTGTATATATAGGAACAAAGTTATAATACATATTAAGTAGTTTTTTTCGGATTTATATATTTCTCGAAAGTTCATAGGTAATTGCAAAAAAGATGGTGCTATCCCTGAAAGTTTCGCATGTGGCAAGTGGAGCCTATTTATTTTTACAGGTAGGCCTTACAGGGCCAGCCTCACACCCAAAAACTCTGTGCTCACACCAACCACTTTATTTGAAGTGCGGTTTTCCCAGCTCCCAACGGGCTGGTTCTTGTGAAAAATGAGTAAACCTTACCGGTATTATATTTTGGGTTTGAAATAGACACCGAAACGAAAAATCATTTAGGACGCCTTCGGTAAAGGTCGAGCTCTAGTGCAAGTTGCAACCAGCTGAGCTATCGACTGTAGTTCTATTTTTAGCTTTAGCTTTAGCTTTAGCAACAACTGGCTCTTGTTTTTTTTATACATTCAATTAGATGAACGGTAGCTTAGAAATGTTTTTCAATGATTGGTTTTAGGTTTGGTCGCCGGTTCGACATGTTTTATGACTTTTTCGACATGGCAACTTACATTTTATGCTGTTGGCGCCTTGATCTTGGAAAATTATGGCGGATTACGCAATGAACTGCATCTCGGAGTCATAAAAATAAATTCCTAGACGAATTGTAACATGACGTGTACAGTTATTATCTTTAAAAATCTGCCCTCCGGCATAAATTGAATTTCAGCTTATGTAATGTTACTTAGGTACTTAGTTACTTTTGCTTTACGCAATGAGATTCAAGTTTTTTATTGTCGTTATCAGTTCTCAGCTTTTTTAAAAACCTTTCTCCTATTTGTAGACCAGATTTTGATTTACACAATTAAATAGAAATTTTACAAAATGTTGTATACTCGGAGTACCTACAGGTTCAAAAATATGAATCATTATTTTTTTTAAATTTTAAATGAAGTAGGTATTCCTACCGTTTGGTAACACTGGCTTAAACACAAACGGTGCTATTCTTAGACATTTTAGTCGTCGGTTGAGCCCACGCTTTGACAAACTAATGATGCATTTGTATGAAGACCTGTCAATCCAAGATGGCCGCAAGTGAACAGCTGATTAGTCTTCCTACAAATATTACCATAATTCGGTAGGTAAGGATGACCGCGGTGATGAGACTTCCAGCCCAGGCATCATAAGTTTGTCAAAGTGTGGGTTCAACGGACGACTAAAATGTCTAAGAATAGCTCTGTTAGAGCTGATGGGTTTTGGAAATTGAAAAAGGAAGTAAATACCACCCACTGTAAACGACAATGAAGTCCGCACATGTATTGATATAGAAAATACTGTGCCGTCACGCAGCTGGGTTGCTAAGGAAAATGCATACAAATAATTTGCTATTGATTGTTAAGAACGGAAGTCTGGTATAAGGCTGACGTTAATTTATTGTTCGTCGAGAAAAAAGTTCAAAATTCAAAAATGCTTGGACCTCTATATCTAAATCTAACTGGTAAAGGTATGTATTATTTGAGATTCATATTAAATGCATTCCCACAAGCAGACATGCATAATTTCGCGCTCACACATGCCGCATGTGGACCTACAATATAAAAACCCAATCTCAAATGAACATAAGCCCTGCAACTCTTGCCGACCTTCCCTGAAACAGGGGTGACATTGGCAAAGTGAACCATTTTTTACAGTATGGGTGGTCAGCCTCATACCAACCTCAATTGAACAAAAATACAGCGGAGATAAAAGCGTCGTTTGAGCTCAATAAAAAAATACTCTGATGGTTTTTGTACAAAAATCTTATATATTTTTTACCTTTTAATACAAGTTTTCCTCTTTTTTTTCCGTTTGACCACTATTGTACTTAGTGCCTTTGTAGAAGATCCATTCAATATATATTTTTTTCATGCTTGTTGAATTATTTCTTCCTAATCTGCTTAATCGAGTCATAAAAAAACATTACACGACTTTTTATATGGGTGAAAATAATATATATTTTTTTCATATTTTATTACAGAGCGTGCGAATACAACATTTTGATTTTTACACTCTTACTTTCATGATTTCCGTCGATTTTTTATAAGAAAAATACTGCCAAGACCGTTCGGTAGTCTAGTGGTCAACGCTATGGAACGAAAGGTGAGCCGTGAGTTCGTTGCACGGCGGAGCTCAAAAATATTTTGAATTTTTTGATCAAAATGTGCTATTCGCTCTTTACCAAAGACCAGTTACAAGAGTTCACACAGCCTTACAGCAACCAACTGGGTCTTGCTTGAAAATTTGTCGCCGACTAGCCGCGATCAAGCATGTGATTTACACAGAAATGGCGCTCACCAAAAAATCTTTTTTTTTTTTTTTAAATAGATTTGTGGAAAGGAATGCAAATCCACCAACCTATTTTGCCTGGCCAGTTGTCTTCATGCGAAAGCAGAAGCTTGTGTGCATGCAACGGCATCTGTTGAACCAGGGTCGAAGTTATCGTCGCGGGATTCGAACCAGCGTTATCCGGTTCCAAATAACAAATAACCTGCCTTGATCCCCGCGGCCATAACACCGACTTAACCCTACAATTTATAAATCTATTTGTTTTAGTAAGCCGGCCAGGTGACGTCACATTTTTTTTATCTATGGAATTTTGAGTTCAATTATTTTTATTTTTTTATTGTGGAATTATTTTCTTGAATCTGTGCGTTGGACCAGTTGGACGCGCATGTTTTGATATTTAAATCCAAGCAAATCTATTAAATCTAACCTAAATAACTTTAAATAATTATATTGACAATCAATAATACCAACATTAAAAAAAACATTCACTTTCGGATTTGCCTATGCCTTTTGCTTATGCATAACTATTTTTGTTTATGGTATGCAATGAACAAGTTTTTTTTGTCTATAGAAGCTAATGTACCTTCCATTTTTTTTTTTGTCTATGGTTTTAAAAGTTCAATACATAATATTATAATATTATATTTTACGCAAGTTAATTGTGTAAGCTGGTTTTAAATATAGAACACTTATTACATGTGTGAATTGATCGCTCTTTTTAATCTCAGAATTACATTTAAATTTTCTATAGAACTATATAATATTTGTATATAGGTGATGCCAACGAAAAGGTCAGCATACGAAAATCGAGCGCCATTGTGAATTTACTACATGGCAGTGGTTCCCAATCTGTCGTACGTGAGAGTCTTGGGGGTGGTCTGCGAGAGGGGCATGTATAATCTCTATAATCTATAACCTAAATTGCAAAGATATATTACATTTAAGATTTATTTAAACGTACATATTCCCACAAGCAGACACGTTCAAGTTCGCGCTTAAACATGCCGCATGTGAACCTACAATAAAAAACTTAAAATGTTTTTCGACCATTTTTTTGAAGCATTCCTTTTATCTGTTTGGTATGAGGTTGAGGTTTAAGATTTGAGATGAGGCCACACTGTAAGAATTGGTTCACTTTTGTCACCCCTATTTCATGGAAGGTCGGCAAAAGTTGCAGGGTTTATGTTCACTTGAGGTTTGGATTTTTATTTGTACGTACACATTCAGCATTTGTAAGCGCGAATTAACCTGCACAAATCTGTTTGTGGGCATGCATTTGATATGAGTTTTGAATGTGTCAGAAATTATTTCCCGTTTCGGTGTTTATACCAAACCCTAAATAAAATACCGGCAAGCTTTACTCAGCCTTCACAAGAAATTAGTACCAGACCCTCGGGCGCTGAGTATAGCCCCCACTTGAACTGAAGTGGTTGGCGTGAGGCCGGCCCCCTTATATTACCTATAAACTTAATAAATAGGTTCCACTCGCCACATGCGACCCTTGCAGAGAAAATGAGGCAAGAAGTTTAACTACATGTGTAGGTTAGTAGCGTTAGCGCTACTTAAAGTACTCAAGTATTTCATATTTACTAAAATTGGTAAGTATCGACGGTTAAAATGCAGTAGGGCATTTAAAGCGATATAAACTAAATTGTTGAGGAGAGCAGTTTAAAGTTTGAGATTGGAGAAAAATGGCACAACTTGTTTAATTTTTTATCATATTGTTACGTTTTTCCTGGGTTCTTTTAATTAAAACACAAGTTTAACACAAGTTAGCCATACAGTTTATTTACACAGACTTTCTTACAATAGATTTATTTTTAACAGACTTATTCTAACAGATTTATTTTAACACACTTATTTATTTCGTACAGATTACATTTATTTTACACCATATTGGTCGCCCTAGTAACTAGATATTCCTCTGTGTGAGTGCTTCGAAGACTGACTCCCTTCAGCCCATTGTCGCCCTTCTTATAGCGGAACCTAGGGGCCATTCCAGCCTGCCCTAGAAACTTCCACTACCACAGTTGTATAGACGATTCTGGACATATTTATTTCATGAAGAGTCCATTTCCTACCTACATACACACCTTACAATTACAATCGTCTGGCCCAGAACATTCCCTCAAAACACACGCACACCAACAAGCATCTACCAGTGTATTTCGTTACATTATCCCCCCCTTAGGCTGTTCCGCCCCGGAACAGTCTTTACTTTAAGAAGGTACGGGCAGTTTGACCCACAGTTGCATCCAGTGGTCAGGAAAAATGACGTTCCCCGGAATTTTCCCCTTAGGGTTTTGCCCGCCATTGCTGGCTGGTGTGGGGGGGGGGGTGCTTTCCTCTTGGCGGCCGGCATGGGCGCCTTTCCTTGGCTGTTGGCACCGCTTTGCGTCCCCGGGCGGCCACCGCTCCTAGGCCCCGCTTGCTCGCCGGCGTCAAAGGATCAGAATCCTTGGTCGTCGGAGCCGCTCTCTTGCTCGGAAGCGAAGTTCTCACTCTCGCTCTCGTCCTCTGACTCGCTGAGTGGCTTCCTGCCGCGCCATGCTTGGGTCGTCCCTTCTGCTTGCTCTGCTTGGCTGAGCCCCTGCGGGCGGGGGCGCGGCGCCTGCGGGAGGGAGCGCCCCCCTCCCTCACTGACGGGTCAAAGTCAGAGTCCGCCTCCTGTCCGGAGCCACTCGGGTTGTACGAGCCATCTGAATCCCCTAAATCATCCCTGCTGACTTTGGGTCCCCGCACTTTAGTTTCCGGATCTGTTTCATACTCCTCATTAGAGTAACCTCTCTTGACAATAGCAGCAGCGGACCTTCTGGGCCTGCCTCCCGTGGCCTCGCCGCGGTCTGTCACCGGCCTCTCCTTCATCAGCCCCCTGGCGTGCGAGGAGGCCTGCTTTGGCAGCAGCAGGAAGCCCACCACCCTGCTGGCCAGCTCCGTGGGCGCGCCCCTCTTGTCCAAGCCCAGCTTCTCGCACAGCGTCCGCAGCTGCTTGGGCTCCAGCTTCTGCACCTCCTCCAGCTTGGCCTTGTGCTCAGGCGTGTCCTTCTCAAACTCGTAGCCCTTGAACTTCTTTTTGTTGCGCTTGATGAGGTTCGTGCGGCACAATTGATTGTACAGGAACTTGAGGTCCTCCATCTTGAACCTGGAGATGGCCACCTCCACGTCGGGGATGTGGTCGATGGGGATGCCCCGGCCCGCGGGCACGGGTACCGGCGGCTCCACGGCCTTCTTCTTCTTGGGCGCCTCCTCCACGGCCTCCTCCGCCTTCTTCTTGGGCGCGGGCTTCTTCTTCACACTGTTGGCGTTCTTGGCCTTCTTCTTGTCCTTGGCGTCCTCATCCTCCTCCTTGGCGTCCGTCTCCTCCTTTGCATCCTTGTCAGCCTTTACCTCGGCCGAGTCACTCTTGCCGTTTTCAGCCGACGTGACATCATCTTTGTCATCTTTGCTGTCAGCTGCGTCCTCAGCCTTGAGCTGGCCGTTGTTTTTGGCCTTCAGGTCTCCCTTCCCCAACTTCTGAGACGACTCATCCTCAGTTGACATATCGGCCTTTTTGTCATCCTGATTATCACTTAATTTTACACTATCAGTGTCCACCGACATTCTTAAGGCTAGGTTTTTAGCCCTCTCCTCCTTCCAACCAGCTAGGTCTTCCCTCAAGCTCTTGAAGTTGGCAGCCATCTTTGTTTTAAACTCTTCCACGGCTCGCTCGCGGTCCCCTCCAGACGCCATGACAAAATATGCCGGGTCTTCGCCTGACTGTTCCAAGGCCTCCATGAGGCGTGCTTGTAAGGCCGCCTTCCCTCCTGAGGTCTCCAGGTCCCTCTCCAGAAGCTCATTTTTAAGCTCCGAGACTTTGAGGTCCTTGATGTTCACCTTAGCCATTTTTTTTATTTTAACAAAAATTTAAATTTACTTCAAAACAAATTATATTTGCAAATTTATTTAATACGGGTTATGAGTTTTATATATAAAGTTATTTTAAATACGTACTTTAGCAAAATAATAATTTATCTAATTTATACTGAACGGTAGGTAGGTACCGCCTTTTAATATTTATTTTTAAATTTCAAATAATGATATTAGATAATGATTATTTACTTTGCTTCGTCAGATCGGCTAATGAGTATTTACTAATACTAACACAATATTATTAACACGTTATCTCGCTGCCCTAGTTCAATACTCAGACATCTTACACAAAATTAGTTTCGAGAAAATCGAAAAAGAAGGTTTGTAATCGCTATGATAATTACAGTTAACTTTGTTTTAAAGTCACTTAATGCAACTAAGCTACACATTGTTGCGTTAAGTGACTTTAAAACAAAGTTAACTGTAATTATCATAGCGATTACAAACCTTCTTTTTCGATTTTCTCGAAACTAGCTTTGTGTAAGATGTCTGAGTATTGAACTAGGGCAGCGATCTATCCACACTTCAATCAAATTTTTAGCGGGTAACCACACGATCGTTTTTAATTCACGTTTAATCAGTTTTATTTAAAACTTTTTTTTTTTATTCATTAGTTTTTATTATGTTGTCCAGATATATTTTTCAATACTCTCAAGCACAGTTTTTACTTGGTACTTGGTTTTAAACTTCACACCGACACCACTGTTACGTTTTTCCTGGGTTCTTTTAATTAAAACACAAGTTTAACACAAGTTAGCCATACAGTTTATTTACACAGACTTTCTTACAATAGATTTATTTTTAACAGACTTATTCTAACAGATTTATTTTAACACACTTATTTATTTCGTACAGATTACATTTATTTTACACCATATTGGTCGCCCTAGTAACTAGATATTCCTCTGTGTGAGTGCTTCGAAGACTGACTCCCTTCAGCCCATTGTCGCCCTTCTTATAGCGGAACCTAGGGGCCATTCCAGCCTGCCCTAGAAACTTCCACTACCACAGTTGTATAGACGATTCTGGACATATTTATTTCATGAAGAGTCCATTTCCTACCTACATACACACCTTACAATTACAATCGTCTGGCCCAGAACATTCCCTCAAAACACACGCACACCAACAAGCATCTACCAGTGTATTTCGTTACAATATCCTTAAAATCAAAACAGCTCTAAAATAAATAATAAATAAAGGCATTTATTGGCATTCCTATTAATGTGGTTTTACGATGTTTTACGTATTTTATATCACAAGCGCCTTCAGGACAAAAATCCCAAAATCTTGTCGGTTAGGTACACCAAAACCATACTTCGAAAACGCAGTTGTTTGCTTGGGCATAAACAGCACAAAAATCATCGTAGAGCTATGGGAGTTAGCGCATTAGAAAGAGCAAAAAATTTCAAGTAGGATAGCATTCATAACTCATTTTTGACCAATTTTTAACCGTCGATATGGTCCTTGGTGTAACAAGATTGGGGGCCACTGTTGTACGGCATCAAAGACGATTGTTTGTTATTATGTGAGATTATGATAAATTTGGCTCAGGCTGATGTAACCTGAGCATGCATCAATGAGAACACCTGGACAAATTGCTACCTTCTTGGTTGTATAACCCATATCCACCTTCATTGAGTACCTACCGATTTGCAAATTAGCTCCAGGGCTGGAAATCTCATCACCACAGTAATTCTTACCTACCGAACATCGGTGATATTTGTATGAAGACCTGTCAATCCAAGATGGCCGTAAGTGTACAGATGATTATTCATACAAATGTTACCGATATTCGGTAGGTAAGAATTACTATGGTGATGAAATATCCGAAATTGCGAATGAATGGAATATCCAGAGTCATAATAAAAGAAGAGCTTGCATGAAGAAGGTTATGACTCTGGAGGAAATGAAAGAAGTATGTAAGGACAGAAATAAATGGCGGTTGATCTGTAATGTTGGCGGCTAGGGTTTATTAAAATGAAATTTGTTTTCTGTTTTAAGTTTTTGATGTCCATGTATATTATTATTTATTGATTTAAAAAATGTAATCTGTCGTGTATGTTCCTTGACTTATAGGTTGGTATGCGGCTGACCACCCATGCTGTAAAAATGGTTCACTTTGCCAATGTCACCCCTGTTACAGGGAAGGACGGCAAGAGTTGCAGGGTGTATGTGCATTTGAGATTGGTTTTTATGTTGTAGGCTCACATGAGGCACGTGCAAGCGCGAACTTGTACGTGTCTGGTTGTGGGAATGCATGTAATGTGAATCTCCAATGTAACATATCTTTGCAACTTAAATTAGATTAGATGAGACTTCCAGCCCAGAAAAAAAAAAAAAACGTTCCGTAGTCTAGTGGTTAACGCTGTGAATTCGTAATATAAAAGGTCGTGGGCTTTATTCCCTACGTAGCAAACAAATCGGCAGCTTAAAAGTAAAACTGAATAAGTGCTGATTCACTGATTTGAGAAATCACCGATAAAACATTTTAATGGGTGTTACTTTTCATAGTAGTTAGTGAAAAACTTTTAAACTACAGGATTTTCACACTTATTAAGTAGTGTTTTCTCTCGTAGAAAATAAGGAAAAAGATGCATTTATCTAAGAAACGCATGTCGGCTTATTCAAGGGCGTTGAAATGCTCTTGGCTAGGTTGCCTTTACTAAATACCAGTCACCAAAGGTCTATCCAGCCTTACAGCAACTGGGTCGCGTGTGTAATTGGCGCTTACGATCAGCACGATCAACATGCTCGCCGAGGTCTCTTGAGGTGTGATTCACACGAAAACAACTCTCACCAAATAAAACATTATAATTTCTGACAAAGTATATATACAGAGGAAGTGTGAACGGAACAAGAGGTAAGGGATGACCGAGAAAAGTATGAAGTGATCAGAATGAGGATGTTGTGAAAGAATGGAATATAGAAAGCGAGCATAAAATAAGAAAATGCATGAAAAAGGTGATGGATATGAATGAATTGAAAGAGGTATGTAAGAATAGGAAGAAATGGATGCAGCTCTCCAGAGGCTCTGTCAACCCCTAACGGAATGGCGAGAGAGATACAGTTACAGTTACAGATGTCCTACGGCGTCCTTGAATCTTTCTTCTCAAAACCTCTCCTTTCCAATGCATATACCCTTGAATCTTAGATTACCTACTCGATATTCTTAGATATCAAATGAAATCAGATAGCAAACTCTGGGTAGATGAAATTGAAATGACAGAAAACGAAGGAATTAAAGAATATTGAGTTTAGTCATATCTTTGCATAACGCCAATCTACCGTACTATGAAGAAACAGCCAGGGAAGTCACGATTTTAACTACAGCGATTTACGATGTTATTCAAAAACAGCAAATCAATGGCTCATCCGCAGTTGAAAGTGAATTTTCCAAACAAATAACGATGATCATTCATGGATTTAATGTGTTATGGGAAACTCTATATGGAATTTATAAAAAAATGTAGGTAATTGATGCTTGAATAATGTTTTTCTATTAATTTTATCCATCTTCATTTATTTCTTCTTAAACTGCATTTTGCAAAAATTATGTAAAAAATTTAGTGACTTTAAAAATGTAATTTGTCATGTATGTTCCTTGACTTATAGGTAGTGTGTGGCTGACCACCCATGCTGTGAAAAAATGGTTCACTTTGCCAATATCACCCCTGTCTCAGGGAAGGACGGCAAGAGTTGCAGGGCTTATGTTCATTTGAGATGGGTTCTTATAATGTAGGTCCACATGCGGCATGTGTTAGCGCGAAATTATACATGTCTGCTTGTGGGAATGCATTTAATATAATTCTTAAATGGTATTTATCCTTGCAGCTTAGATTAGATGTTAATCTCTTGGATTAATCAATAGATTTGTGATAATACATCCAAAATAATATCGGAAAGGTTTACTCAGAAATGAGTACCTTGCTGAATGTGTTTCATCGGGAGCAGAGAAACTGGCCCACTTCAATATGAATTTGTTGGCGTATGTTTGGCCCCCTTGTCTGCGAAAATAAATAGCTTTCAGTAGGAAAGTAAGCTTTTTTCAAATTCCATACGGTAAAAAAGTTAGTAGAGCAGATATATGAAGAACCATACTTAAAACATCCGAAGTGATCATAGGCAGAACATGTGAAATCGAATCCACAATGATCATAATATACGAAAAACCTGTGAAATAGAGGACATAGTTACATAGATGGAGCAGACCCAGGGATCTATATTAAAGAGACATGTCTCCAGAATGAGTTATGAAAGACCCAAACACATCGTAGCTAAGGAGATGCTAATTATTGGCAACAGGTGGAAGACCTCCTAAAAGGTGAAAAGACAGCTGGACGTCCTCATTTCGGAATCCATGAGCTGACATCATTTTTATGAATGGCAGATCAAAATATTTAAGTTGCAAAGATATGTTACATTAGGGATTCACATTATACGTAAAAACCCAAATCTCAAATGGACATGCAACTCTTGCCGTCTTTCACTGAAACTGGGGTGACATTGGCAAAGTGCACCATTTTTTACAGTATGTGTGGTCAGCCGCATACCAACCTATAAGTCAGGGAACTATATATAAATTTATATAAGAAAAAAATATAAATAAAAAATCCTCTAGAACAGTTGTTATAACTGGAATCGTGAATAAATTTAAATAAAAATTCTGTGCTAACATTTTAATTAATTTTAAAAACGTTTTCTGACACATTCTATCACCTCCATACATCTTTCTATTGTGAGTATTTTTATAATTTCTTCATATCCAAAACAATTGGGGTTAGAGCCGATTGCAATATTTTTTTTGGATCTGCATAAGTTTACCAGATTGCTCTACGTGGGAAAGTTGAAATCTTCGAGTTGGCAATTGTGCCATCACCGCTAGGTATTATTTGTAATCTTTAAATTTTAGACGACCAATAAACAAAGACGGTTTGTAATATTAAAAATGGAATACTTAATTGACATTAGCCAATCATAACAAAGTAAGATTATATTGAAATAAATTTAACTCAAATGCACTGCCAAATCGAAGCGGGAAAATTATTCTAAATTTAAATTTGATATAAAACGCAACTAAGCTACACATTTAGTGTAATTTCTCTTTACCGCGTTATCCCCGAAGTAGTCCATAGTTTCATCCAATCGCACTAGAGACAGAACATACAGTTATACAATATAATGTAAGTAGTTTTTACATCACAAGTTTCTTGACTTATATGTTGGTATGTAAAATACTGTAAAAATTGGTTCACTTTGTCAAGTTCACCTCGCTTTCAGGGAAGAATGGCCAGATTTTAAAAACATATAGGTATATTCATTTGAAAAATGGGTTTTTATTTTGTGAGTACACATATCGCGTGTGTAAGCGCAAACTAATACGTGTCTACTTGTGAGCGTGCACTAAATATAAATCATAAATGTGAATTTATCCTTGCAACTTAGATAAAAGATAATATTAAGATGATTTATTTGGTGAGCGCTGTTTTTGTGTAAATCACACCTCAAGAGCCCTCTGCAAGCTTGGTCGTCGCTGAAGAAAACGCCAATTCTCAAGCAAGACCCAGTGGCTGTAAAGCTGGATGGATCTTTGGTGACAAGTCTTTGGTAAAGGTATATGAATTTTTCACCCAGCGAAGAGCATATTTGAAAATATAAATGGTATATTTTTGGTGTTCTGCCGGGATTCGAACGCACAACTTTCCATTTACGAGTCAGAAGTGTTAACCACTAGACTACGGACCGGTCAAAAGATAATAGTACTTGTTAATTTTTTCCCACGGAATTTTCTGCAGAATCTCATAAATATTAATTAATGACAATGGTTACCAATGACTGAATATTTAAAGTTTCATTGAAATTGTAAGTGATAATAATGCAATTATACGAGTTGAATTTAAACAAAATGAAAGCGAGATGTTGAAAAAGTCTCCATTTCGTGTTGATGTTCTCCCACGATAGATAATTTTTGCAACAGTGCGTATTTGGACCAGTATGGGAATAAAGCGCTCTATCCTATCTTACTTTTAGATTTCGCACGGAGAACCATCTTTCACTTTTCCTGAAACCACATTACGTAAATAACTTCCAAGACGAATAAAATCTAAGTTGCAGATATTTATTAAAAAACGGATCTATAATAATATAATATAAAATAACGAATGCGCACTACAAAGGAGCTCCTGCCTACCATTAAGCAGAGAAAGCTAATGTACTTCGGTCACATTATGAGAAATGAGAAGTACCGTCTCCTTCATCTTATCATTCAGGGTAAGATTGAGGGGAGAAGATCTCAGGGACGCCGAAGGACATCGTGACTGAAGAACCTGCGACAGTGGTTCGGCAGAAGCACCAAGTCCCTATTTCGAGCCGCAGCATCAAAAATCAAAATAGCTTTAATGATCGCCGATCTTCGTTAGAAGTGGCACAAGAAGAAGAAGAAGAATCTAAGTTGCAAAGATATTATATTAACATTCAAAACTCATATCAAATGCAAATCCCACAAACAGACACGTTTAAGTTCGTACAATATAAAACCCAATTTCAAATAGGCATGCAACTCTTGCCGACCTTCCCTGAAACAGGGGTGACATTGGCAAAGGGAACCATTTTTTACAGTATGGGTGGTTAGCCTAATACCAAACTATAAGTCAAGGAATGGTTTATTAAATAGGACACTATGGATATTTAATAGAATTGGCATATTTTTGAATTTATAACTTTTTTTCTACGAGCAAACTTCACACACTTGCATTGGACTATCTTCCTTAGCAACCAATAAAAACATATTTGTAAGCATTCTCCCTAACAACCCGGCCGTGTGGCGTCACATTTTTATATATGTCAACTCGTGTGTGAAGTGTAACTTGGGTGAACTAAGAAAACTTAAAAAAAATACACGAAAATAAACCAGACACTAATTCTCCATTTTCCTGAAACGTAGAGTGTTAAAAATTATTACCCGTCTCGGTGATTATTCCAAAACTCAAAATAAATATCGGCAAGGTTAACTCATCCTTCAAAAGAAATGAGAACAATCTCCCTTTGGGAGGCGAGAAACTCCCATTTCAACTGAAGTGGTTGGTGTGAGGCCGGCCTCCTTACCCGTAAAAATAAATAGGTTCCGTATCACCGCCTGCGACCCCTACCGGGGCTAACGCAGTCGAGAAGTTACACTATGTCTATATGTGTAGCTTAGTTACGTTGTGTATTGATAGTATTGATAAAAGCATACGCTTTTTCACAGTAGGTACCTACTAATTTACATACCATTTAAATACCATTAGTACCTACTAATGAGTTGTCAGATTTTTTTCTCAAAGAAAAGATGAACAAGTGACATTTTCCAAATGACATTAAAATATTTGGGTTTTTTTCGATATGGTTATCTAGACATCAACAATGTTTCAAAATCAAAGGTTCGATAAAGAATTCAAGCACCGTAATGAGTGGAACAAGGATGAAAAAGTACAATTAATATGTTCTTTTTATGGTGCTCATATTTTTCCTAGATAAGAATCAATTTATGCGCCATAGTCTATGGGGGCGATTGTTCGAAATTCAAAATTGAAAATGTTGTCCGATGAAAATTTCTTTCCCGATTAGAGGAAATCATTTTTCTGTTTCCCATAAACTCCAGCCTATCATGCCTAGAGAGTTTAAAAATGTAGTTCATACACAATATAATAAAAATCTACGTAAACAATACAAAAAGTTTCATACCTGTTATTCCATTGGCACAATGCATATATAAAGTGCACTGAAAAAATCCACTGATTATCCAAACCACCACACACACATTTGAAAATGTTTTACTTTTTTTGTCTACATTTTTTGTGTCCATTTTTATACTCAAAACGTTGTATTGGGTATAACGTATTAATCGACTAATTTATATACAAAATTAAAATGTCGTATTAAATTTATTCTGTTTGATAATGTATGAAAAGAAATGGGGACATTGAAAAAAAAAATCAAAATAGGCTATAAATTTAATTTATAATGAATTTTCAAAAAAATCATACAAGCGAGAAAGTGTAAGTTTGCGTTTGCACATGCTGAAATGAAAAGCCTAAACCGCCAAATGTACATTAACACCAGAACATTTTTTTAGAACAGTTCCTTAAAACAGTGGCATCAGAAAAAAAATAAAAATAAAACGTTATCTGTAACGCTGTCACAATTTCATTAAGGGTAGCCAGAGCCTGTTTATTTTCTATTAAAGGTACCCACAGGTATAAAATCCCTTTATAAAATATTTCTCAAAACGAAAGCACCGAGTCAACTAAAATACCAAAGTTGGTGTTTTAGACCCCCAAATGGACTCAGCACAATTTTGAATTAGTAAGATCTTTTTTCTCTGCTGGCAAACGTCACACTTGTATAGCACTATAATCCAGAGTAATATATATATAATCTATAATCTAAGCTGCAAAGATATGTTAACATTTAAGGCTCATATTAAATGCATGCTCACAGACAGGCACATGTAGGTTCGCGCCTGCACATTCTGCATGCGTGCATACAAATCAACAAAATCTCACATGAACATAAACTTTGCAACTCCTGCCGCTTTTCCCTGAAATCGGGGTGGCATTGGCAAAAGTGAACCGATTTTTACAGCACGGGGGTTCAGCCTCATACAATAAATAACAAAATATTTATTTTCCTTTTACCTAGCAACCCTTCCGCGTGAATTCACATTTTTTTCCATGTCAATTAATTTGCGGAGTCCTTTACACTAACTTGGGTATTACAGACCTCTAAATTTACATAAATAGGGGATTCATTAAAAAAATCTTTCAAATATTTTTTTCTACAGAAAACTGGCTGCAGTTTTCTTGCAAAGTGCAGCCGTGCGTCAAGTCCACATGCAGAAACTTGTCGCGGAAATGGCGGATGAAAGACATTACACAATACTGTACGGAGAAATAAAATAAATGACTTTAAATTATTTATTTCAATGAATAAAAAAATAATGAAAATGTGAACAATTGCAATGTCGCGTCGCCGGGACGCACGCGACGGACCTTTCTTTCTCCGGCCGTGGTTGGAGAGTAACTGACAGCGACATGTTGAATGCACCAGCGAAATGGATGGAAGATTTTTATTCCAATTTTAAATTTTGAATAGCTAAGGAGCAGCATCTCGTTTTGATTGTTGCAAAATGGTCTATAAATCTTTTTCGGTTTGGAAATAAGTACATGAATATTCTTATTATATGTTGTAAATATTTGATTGCTTTTGATATATGATTTGTTGTATTTGTTACCAGTCGGTAGTCTAGTGGTTAACACTTCTGACTAGTGACTCGAAAATGGAAATTTTTGGATACAAATCCCGGCGGAGCACAAAAAAAAGTAGGTACCATTTAGGGTATATTTTCCAATTATGCTCTTCGCTGGGTAAAAAATTCATATATCTTTACCAATGACCGGCCACTAAGGTCCATCCAGCCTTACAGCAACTGGGTCTTGTTTGAAAATTGGCGCTTTCTATAGCGACGACCAAGCTCGCAGAGGGCTCTTGAGGTGTGATACACACAAAAACAGCGCTCACCAAATAAATCATACTCATATTATTATTACTACTAATATGGGTAGTGTAGAAAGAACGATCTCAGTGTAATGGTTAACGCTTCAGACTCGTAATCTGATAGTAGTGGCAAGTGGGTTCGATTCACAGCGTAGCATAAAAAAAACATTTCAATTCGTCGGTTTGAAAAATTCATTCGGTTTCGTCAAAGACCGGTCACAAAGGTTTATCCGGTCTTACAGCACAGTATCGTCTGATAGTTGACGCTGACTTTAACGACGACCAAGCTCGCAAAG
The DNA here is from genome assembly GCA_951799405.1 of Agapetus fuscipes. NCBI lineage: Eukaryota > Metazoa > Arthropoda > Insecta > Trichoptera > Glossosomatidae > Agapetus > Agapetus fuscipes. Next base: position 11,523,884 of record OX637362.1, read on the forward strand.
GGCTCTTGAGGTTGTGATTCGCATGAAAACACTATCAGATGAAGCTTTTGTGCTTCAGTCACGTCATGAGAAATGAGGAATACCGCCTTCGCCATCTTATCATACAGGGTAAGATTGACAGAGAGAACTCAAGGACGCCGAAGGACATCGTGGCTGAAAAATTTGCGACAATCTAATCTAAGTTGCAAAGATATGTAACAATAGGGATTCACATTATATGCATTCTCACAAGGAGACACGCACACGTTCGCGCTTGCACATGCCGCATGTGAACCTACAACATAAAAACCCTTAATCTCAAATGGGCATACCTACCTACACCCTGCAACTCTTGCCGTCCTTCCCTGAAACAGGGGTGACATTAGCAAAGTGAACCATTTTTTACAGCATAGGTAGTCAGCCGCATACCAACCTATAAGTCAAGGAACAATGATTCAACAAAAGTTTCAAATCGAGCCGCAGCTGCAGCATTGAAATAAAAATAAGCCATGACGGTCGCCGATCTTTGTTAGAAGTGGCACTGAAAGAAGAAGAATAATTGTTCTTAATGACTGTCGTCCATTGGCGTAAACAAAACAATAAAATTTTCCAGTGAGATGAGAAATCTGTAGATACGAAATGAATTTTACGCAAAGATCTTTTCTGCGCCATTTCTTGTCTTGTTCACTGTGATATGATTTTAAAATAACTACAGGGCAAATATAATTCAGTACTTTATTTGCTTAGCCCAGTTTTTGTTTGAATCCCACCTCAAGGACCTCTCTTAATAAATACCAGCACATCTACCTATCTATTTTTTATCTTTATATATTTTACAGGAATCCTGAAAAGTTAAAATACGTTAAGACACGAAAATGATGTATTTTGACATCAATAAAAAATGGCTTCCCAGCTAGTCGAGCAATAGGCATTAGCAATATTACGATATAGTTTATTTAGAAAGTGTTGTTTTGTGTAAATCACAACTCAAGAGCCATCTGTGAACTTAGTTGTCGTTCTATACAAAGCGACAATTTTCAAGCAAGACCCAGAGGCTGTATGGTTGAATTGTCGGTTGTTGGTAAATGCAGAAGATTTCTGGCGAAGAACATATTTGAAGATCAATTGAAACTTTTTAGTGCTTCGCCCGGAACCTAATGCACTTCCTTCCGATTACGAATCCGAAGCGTTAACCAAGACACTATGGAGTCTTGAAATTTTTTATTATAATTCAAGATATTCTTTGACTTATATAGGCTGGTATGAGAATGACCACCTATAGGTACTGTAAAAAATGGTTCACTTTGTCAAAGGCCTCACCACAGAGTATTATAGGGCCTCACCATGGCCTCACTGTCTCAAAAAAGATCGGCAAGAGTTGCAGGGCAAAATGTGTTCAAAAAGTACGAAGTTATACCTACCTAGGTGTCTGCTTGTGGGCATACATTTTATGTGAATCCTAAATTGAAATAGAAGAAGAAGACGAATGTGTGTGGGTAATAATTTCTAATGTCCTCACTCCGAATTTTGTAACACACATTTTTTATCAACCACATGATTTATTGCTTGTAATTAACATACAAAATGAGCCCTCACAATTTTTACACCTAAACCCATTTATCTTTAAACTGATGACTACTTCATTACGTCAAAAAAAGATCACTGTCCAAGATATACAACGCAATCATATTTGAGGATAATTTTGGGAAAGCTTTTAAAGACTTTTTTCAATCGGGTCTGTTCTATCCGCAATGAAGTCCAGTCTAGGAAGATCCAGAAATCTGGTATTATTAATTTGTAGTTTATTTTGTCAGAGGGCAGATTCTGAAAAAGATGTGAGGAGAATCGTGACATTTGAAGATGCAACACCCATAGTCACATGTAGCACAAGAATAGCCAAATACAATCTGAAAGGCATTGTAAGCTTTGTAACTTATGGATCAGAAAATCCAGATTACGAATTCGAAAACGAAAGACAGACTTTGCTGAAGCAACTTCATGAAACTGAGAACGCCATTGAAAATATCAGACTCCCCGCTTCTCAAGACTTGTACCTGACTTTAGGAGCAGCTAGCAAGAACTATGTTGTCTTTGGAAGAAATTTAACAACAATTCTAGAGATTTTTACTCACCTCTCAAAGCTGCGCTCCTGGGATTCCAGGGCAAAGTTCTTGCTAATTATTTTTGAGCATTTTCCAGTGAACACTTTGAACAAAGAAGTCGTGAAGTTGAAGCAAGAACTTTGGAAGAAATGGATATATAATATAATTGTCATAGCTACAGACGATCAGTCCGATCAGACCTACAAGATCCTGACCTGGTTTCCTTATAACAATGGCATGTGTGGTTACAATCAATTTGAACTGAATGTGATTGGCTTTTGTGGGATACACATGAGCTCTTTTGATGAAAACTTGTACCCAAGTAAAATTCCAAATAGTTTCAATGGATGCAAGATGAAAATTACTACACATGTTTGGCCTATTTTTGTGCTGGCTCCGTCTGTAATGCTGCCAAGAGGAAGCCAACAAAATCTAACAGAAGGCATTGAGATTTCCTTTCTTAATATGTTTGCCAAGCATTCCAATGTTACTTTGGAGTACAAGCTGCACAGAAGAGATGAGAGTTGGGGCGATGTGTTGCCGAATGGAACAACGGTAGGTATGCTGAATAATTTGGCAATGGGAGAAGCAGATTTGGTGATAGGTGGATATCTCCAAAGTCGATCTAGATTAAGTCTTTATGATATGACCACACAGTTTTATTATGATGAAGTAAACTTCATTGTGCCGCAAGCTGAGCTAGTCGAACGCTGGAAGAGCCTGACTAAAAATTTCAAGTATAGAATTTGGATCTGTTTGTTGACTTCACTTCTGATTGGTCCGTTTGTTTGGCACTTCCTTAAGAGTTTTGTGACGGGTAGAGTGCTCACGTTTGATGAGATAACAACTTCTTACCTCCAACAATGGTCACTGATTTTTGCGTTTCCCGTGAAATACAACCCGCAAGAGACAATTCTGAGAACCGTATTCATATCGTGGGTTTTCTGTGCATTCTTTTTGAGCGCTGCCTATCAGACATCTCTGATAAGCGTTTTAACTCGACCAGATTACAAAGAACAAATCTCGACAATAAGTGAAATGCTGGATGCAAATTTCAACTTTTCTTTGAGTGGAACGGTTGAAGGATTTGTCAAATTGTGGCAGCACGAGCATCAGTTTAGAGAGATCATCGACCGCAGCTCTCAATGCTCTCCGATGTTGGAATGCCTCAGGATTGTGAACAACAAAACAAACCACGCAACATTGGCTTCTCACAGCTTTTACACATATGAATCCTGGCGGTTTAAAGACAAGGCCGGCAAATCAACCCTGTATAAGTTCAAAAGTAAGATAATCTTGTATATAACAGTGATGTACATGGTTAAAGGGTTTCCTTTGAAACAGCGTATCAACACCATCATAACGAGGACTATGGAAGCTGGGTTGTTGGAATATTGGAGCCAGAAGTTGGCTCTTGAGGCCGATGAGCTGGAAGATGAAGAACAAGCTGCTGCAGTGTCTACGGAGCCGATTGCTTTACAGTTGGATCACTTGCAAGGAGTGTACTATGTCTTGCTCGTGGGTTGGCTTTTCTCCGTCATTTTATTCTCGCTGGAATTTAATAACATGAAATACTGTCGCCGCACCTTTGGTCGGTGTTGTCGTAAGAAAACTCTGAATGTCAAAAAACTAAAAGTTGGAGTTTCCAGGAAATATGAAGATATAAGAAAGTCTCAGTTTCCTTACATAGATTAACTGAGTTGGAACATCTCTTCCTTGACTTATAGGTTGGTATGAGGCTGACCACCCATACTGTAAAAAATGGTTCACTTTGCCAATGTCACCCCTGTTTCAGGGAAGGTCGGCAAAAGTTGTGGGGCTTATGTTCATTTAAGGTTTGGATTTATTTGTAAGTACACATTCAGCATTTGTAAGCGCGAACTACACTTGTTGGTTTGTGGGCATACATCTGAGAGCTTTAAATGAATATATCCTTGCAACTTAGATTATAGATTATTATTATATAGGGTTAGTCCCTGGTCTAGATGACTAGGGTCCTTAGCAATGAAGATGATCTTGATGAAACTGCATCACAAGTTCATTAAGATCATCATCATCATTTCACTTTCACACTGAAGAAGCACATTGTAAACATGGGCGAAACGTTCGGAAGCTCCAGCTCCCACAGACCACGGCACAGATCCCGGAAAGCTACTCTCCAGCATCATCAGCCGGCCGTGTAAGCCTAAAACTCATATTCCAATTGTTATCCATTTCTGGTTGGACAGTTTGTTTAAGTGAAAGTTAAACAGCGCTTTTCGTCAGTTTTTCCATATCGACGGTTAAATGGCAGTAGAGCATAAGCGATATTTTGGTCAAAAATGAGTTATGAATACTATCCTACTCGAAATTTTCCGCTCTTTCTAATACGCTAACTCCCATAGCTCTACAATGATTTTTGTGTTGTTTATGCCCAGGCAAACAACTGCGTTTTTGAAGTATGGTTTTTGTGTAACCGACAAGATTTAGGCCTTTTGTCCTAAAGGCACTTGTGATATAAAAAAAACGTTGAACATCGTAAAACCACATTAATAGGAATGCCAATAAATGCCTTTAATTTTTAAATTTTAGAGCTGTTTTGATTTTAACAATATGATATGCCATTTTTCTGCAATCTCAAACTTTAAACTGCTCTCCTGAACAATCTAGTTTATGTCGCTTATGCCCTACTGCCTTTTAACCGTCGATATGTATTTGTTTAAACATTGGGACCAGGTTTTTAGTAATAGCTTTTTGCATTATGTTAGCAATCGCAACAACACATTAACTAATTATTTTACCAAATAATTAAAAATAAAATCAATCATTTTGGAGGCCACTGTTTATTTTCAATAGAAAAATCATTAGTTTTATCACAATACTTAGAGCTAATTAATTTTGTATTTAAAATGATTTATGGTTGTTCCAAATATAAACATAATATTCATACACTAAAATAAAAACAGGCTTCACCCATTTCTAATACATTTTCACAACACTGTTGAGGCTTTAGAAGCCATAGACAAATTATTATAACTTATTTAAAGTCAAGGTGGATATAAATATCGATACCTGAAAGATAAAACAGAATAAGTGACATGTAAGGACTACATTGGTTTCTCAGATAAATGCACCTTGTATCCTATTTTCTACGAGAGAAAACACTACAAAATTGTGAAAATCCTGTAGTTTAGAAGTTTTTCATGAGCACTTCCTTATAATTAGTTCACTTACTTTGAGAAGTTACACCCAATAAAATGTTTAATCCACGATTTCTCAAATCAATGAACACCACTACTTGATCTGTGATGTTGGCGGCTAGGGTTTGTTAAAGTGAAATTGGTTTTATGATTTAGTTTTTTATGTCCATGTAAATATTGTTATTTTTATTCTTTGATTTAAAAAAATGTAATTTGTCATGTATGTTCCTTGACTTATAGGTTGTTATGCGGCTGACCACCCACAATATAAAAATTGGTTCACTTTGCCAATGTCACCCCTGTTTCAGGGAAGGACGGCAAGAGTTGCAAGGCTTATGTTCATTTGAGATTGGGTTTTTATATTGTAGGTCCACATGCGGCATGTGTTAGCGCGAAATTATACATATCTGCTTGTGGGAATGCATTTAGTATAAATCTTAAATGATATATATCTTTGCAGCTTAGATTAGATTAGATTAGACCACTACGCAACTAAGCTACACATATAGTGTAACTTCTTGCCGCGTTATCCCCGAAGGGGTTGCACGTGGCGAGTTTAACCTATTTATTTTTACAGGTAAGGGGTCTGACCTTACGCCAACCACTTCAGTTGAAAGCCACTTATTCAGTTTTACCTTAAAGGTGGCGATATGTGGCGTGTAACCTGACAGTTTTGCTTGTTGGCCCCCCTGTCCCTCTTCAAAATGCACTAGTGTTGTCGAGTGACTCAACAAAAGCACTAAGTCCCTGTTTCGAGCTGCAGCATCCAAGGTCAAATAGTCATGATGATCGCCGATCTTCGATAGAAGTGGTAACAAAAAAAGAAGAAGTGTTGTCGACAACAGCAAGCTTATTGGCTGCCATATAATTCAGTGCCCATTGGTCCACGCCGTAATAAAAAGTATCAGCTGTTTTCTATTTTGCTCAGGCGCTGCGAGCGGTGTTGGCACAGCGAACTGTGATTGTGGGGCGTGCAGGCAAATCACGCTTTATATGGGACACCTATATCCATACACTTTGTTACAGTGCTACTTTGTCATAGATAAGTGCAATAAAATGATCATTTGTAATTGGCAGCACTGGAAATAAATATTGTGGAGTTCTTTTTTTTAAATTAAAAATGAAATTTAAATTACTGTCAAAATTTGCAAATAAGCTTTTTTTAAGTACAAAGATGACTCAATGGTTGAGAATTTACTGAAAAGGATGCCTGGGTTTGATACCAACTGTTTTCAACTAATTTCATATCCTAACATTTTAATTTATGAAGACAGAGGTCTTAAGATTGGTAAGTTTTACTCCGCCTTCAAAAAAAATGAAAACCTAAGCTCAATGGTGAATCGGATCCTTTTTCCCACTAACTGGGTAGAAGAAAAATGTTTGACACAGATTTCTGCAGAAATGATTTTGTTACATGTTGTTTTGGTATTTTTATCAACAAAGTATATAAAATGTTTCAAGAAATAAAAATCCATTCCTTTGCAAATAGAGAACCGCTAACTTTTAATAAATAAAATTTTATTCAAATGTCTTGGATTTTTGCTTTTTAAAGAGGGGGCTTTTTTTCATTTCAAAATGCCAACATAATAAATATGAGAACAAAGACAACCAAAAAAAGTTTGAAATCTGAAATTTATTTCGGCGGGGTGATGTCACAGGTCTAGGTAACTGGGGTCCTGAGCAACCAAAAGCATTGGCACAATTAAAAATAATTATACTCTTTGCTATTCTTGGAACTTTTAGTCGTCCGTTGAGCCCACGCTTTGACAAACTAATGATATTTGTATGAAGACAACGCTGTTCACTTGCGGCCATCTTGGATTGACAGATCTTCAAACAAATATTACTGATATTCGGTAGGTAAGAATTACCGTGGAGATGAGACTTCCAGCCCATGACAGGTTCCACAGCATAATAAATAATTAACAGCTAACTATGTCTGAATGTCTGACATTAATCCTTGTCTAATCGGCACAGCGGGCTGTCCATGATCATCTGCAGGTCCACTTTGGGCCCCACCAGGTCCCGGATGTTGTTGTAGCCGTACTTGATCATGGTGGGCCTCTCCAGAGACAGGCCCCAGGCTATGACGTTAACGTCTTCCGGCAGACCCATCGGCAGGAGCATCTCTGGACGGAAAACACCGGAATTCCCGACTTCGATCCATTTCCCCAGACCTGGAAGTAGTATGAAAATTCATGTTATAAAGATATTACAACTGGTCTGCGGCCTAATGGTTAATGCTTCGGACTATTAGAAGCAATTGTAAGAATCTGTTCTTATTCAAAGTATGAACAAACCATTCCAAAGGTTTCAATAATAACCTTTGGCGTTAATATGTTTATCACACTTTACACTATAGGTTGGTATGCGGCTGACCACCCATGCTGTAGAAAATGGTTCACTTTGCCAATGTCACCCCTGCTTCAGAGAAGGTCGTCAGGAGTTGCAGGGTGTATGTTCATTTGAGATTCGGGTTTTTATATTGTAGGTCCACATGCGGCATGTTTAAGCGCGAACTTATACGTGTCTGCTTGTGAAAATGCATATAATGTGAATCTTAAATGTTACATATATTTGCAACTTAGATTAGATTAATTAGATTAGACACTATACATACAGTTTAGTTGCATTGCATTGTTTAATTAGGGCTGTAGCTTCGTCAATGAGAACAGATTGTCACCTTCATGGTAGCAGAAGATCTCCATGCTGGGCTCGGTGTATGGGTTGTACGCGGGCTTGAACTGCATCTTGTGGAAGCCCAGGCGGCTGAAGAAGTCATGCAGCGTCTGTATGAGGTCGGCGAGGCTCAGCCCCCTCTCTGCTATGACTCCCTCCACCTGGTGGAACTCTGCGAGGTGAGTGGCGTCCAGGGTCTCATTCCGGAACACCTGGAGGTAACAACAAGACGAGGATAAAGAACCAAGGGAACACTAACACTGACAGGGCTGGAAGTCTCATCACCTCGGTAATTTTTATTTAGCGAATATCGGTAATATTTGTATGAAGACCTGTCGATCCAAGATGCCCGCTAGTGAACAGCTGATTAGTCTTCATACAAACATTATCAATATTCGGTAGGTAAGAATCACCGTGGTGATGAGACTTCAGCCCAGGTCTATTAGCTGAAGCACTGGGTGTTTTAGAGGAAAGTGTTTTGCCATGCCATAATGGACGGGATGACCGAGAGGACCAACTCTAGGGGACGCCCACGCCAAGAATACCTGGAGGACCTGTTGGTGGACGTGCGCTGCTCTTAAAAGAGCCGCACAAGACAGGGAAGAATGTAGGAGAAGAGTGAAAGAAATTGCTGCAAGCCAATTCCAGGATTGAAACAAGAGAAGAAGAAGTTTCACCAAATATGTGGTCCAGTAAATGATGGAAAAGAGTGGTGTCTAAGACGGAATGATGAACTCTCCAGCATACACCAAGCTCCTAGGATCTCAACCTTTATACGACTCTCGTTGGAGATGTTCACAGAATGCATATAATTTGATTTTTAGCCCACTAACTTCACATTTATATATTTAAAAAGATGCATAACAGATAAAAATGTGTACGTGAGTATACAATTGAGAGCAGATGTGCAGAATTTATAGAATTTGAGAGAAAAAATCATACATTGAAGTTAAGATCATTTGAAGCAAATCAAACTTCTGAAATGCTCTCATGTATGGAAAATCTTGGAAAATTTCAAACAGGCCCATGCCCAGCACAGGAGAAGACAAGACAGATAAAGAAAATATTGAATTACCCTGTCAATGCTGAAGTATTTCTGTGGAGTGAATTCCTTTTGCTGAGCCAGCGCGTACAGCATCCTGGCGCTCACAGCCGTCGTGTGGGTACGGAGAAGGTTCTTCTGAGCCTCTTCTATCTTCCAATCATAGCCATAGCCCTGAAGTAAATATCAATACAAATATGTACATAACAATTTATCCACATTCATACGTTCTGTTACGAACTTGGAGTACCTACATGCATGCATACATAGAAAAATCTGGCACTAGTATGATGGTGGTAGTGTAACCAACTACGAACTTTGAAGTACCTACACACGCCTGTACAAGTACAATAGTGTGTGTAAAATCGTATGGTATGATCCATCATGGTAGTGGAACAGCTGTCTAGTATAATCTAGAACAGAGATTGTATAATCTGGAATATGCAAGAAAGATCTCTTTTGCACCTATATACAGGGACTGCAATGGGGCATCAGCAGAGTAGTCGCTCCAAGCATTTTGCCGTGAAAAACACATAAGCAGTGATTGCCAATTGTTGTAAATTGTGAACCAAACCGTGTAAAATAAATAATTGCAGTTTAATTAAAAGAGAACCACAGTAAAATCATAACAGTACCAAAGGGGTCACCTATTTATTTTCACACATAAGGGGGTCGGTTTTACGCCAACCTTAAGTGGAGGCTCTCATTTCTTGTGAAGGTTGAGTAAACCTTGCCGGTATTTTGATTTGATTTTGAGTTTGAAATAAACACCGAAATGGAAAATCATTTCTGTCACCCTTTGTGGGGATCAATCCTTAGCTTTCGGCATGGAATTAAAGCATTCTATCAACTGAGCTATCGACCAGAAAGCAAAAATTGAGAGCAATGGGCTTGAAGTTTCTTGTAAATAGTTTAAACAAAGGAATATCTTCGAGTCACTTTTTATTTTCTTCCTGTTTGACCTATATTGAATTTTTCAAAAAGAAAATATTTATTCTTACTTGTGAGCCGTACCCTCCTTTACTATGCACAGATTTGACTCTCTCCAGGTACTCGGGAGGGAACTGTGATGAAGTGGCGGGGTCTGAGATGAAGAAGGTGTCGTGGGCGTCTCTGGCTGGATGCTGCTGGGGCTGGAAGAGAGCGTCAAAGTTCCAGAAGGAGCTCTCCACGTAGTTGTCCGTGGGCATCTCACTGAAGCCCATTTCAAGGAAGATCTGACGAAACTCGCTGCGCACGTTCATCAGAGGGTGGAGGTAGCCTGTCTCAGGGACGGCTCCTAAAATAAAAAATTACAATTAAGCAAAGAAACTAACTATGCGAAATTCTCAGTGTTATAATATCCAGAGTCATAATAAAAGGAGAGCTTGTATGAAGAAGGTTATGACTCTGGATGAAATGAAAGAAGTATGTAAGGACAGAAGGAAATGGCGGTTGAACAGTAATGTTGGCGGCTAGGACTAGGGGTTTTTAAATTAGAATTATGCTTTCTGTTTTAGTTTTGATGTCCATACATATTATTATTTATTGATTTTAAAAATGTAATTTGTTGTGTATGTTCCTTGACTTATAGGTTGGTATGCAGCTGACCGCCCATGCTGTAGAAAATGGTTCATTTTGCCAATGTCATCCCTGTTTCAGTGAAGGTCGGCAAGAGTTGCAGGGTGTATGTTCATTTCAGATTTGGTTTTTATATTATATGTCCACATGCGGCATGTCTATGTGCGAACTTTTACCTGTCTGTCATTTAATGCATCAAGATAACAGGGGTAAAAAGTAAAATCAAGTGGCATGTGGCAAGTAGTCCAGTCGATAGCTCAGTTGGTAGAGTGCTTGCATTCCATGCCGTGAGCTCAGGTTCAAATCCTGCCGAGGCGAGTCAGAAATGATTTCCCGTTTCGGTGTTTATTTCAAACACCAAAATAAAATACCGGCAAGGCTTACTCAGCCTTCACAAGAAATGAGTACCAGTCCCCTTGGGAGGTGGGAAGCCCCCGCTTTTGTATTTTCTGCATTTTTGTATTTTTCTTCCATGTACTTTTCTATTGCTGTATTTTTTTCTATGGCTGGTCATGTATTGCACCCTCCACATGACTAGCTGGAATAAACATTTATTATTATTGTTACTTCAACTGAAGTGGTTGGCATAAGGACAGCCCCCTTACCTGTAAAAATAAATAGATTTTACTCGCCACATGCGAAACCCTTCGGGAATAACGCGGCAAGACGTTACACTATATGTGTAGCTTAGTTGCGTTTTTTTTTTGCAGCCCTAGTTTAGATTACAGATAGATTCACGTACCTAGTGCATCAAAATTGTAAGCTTTGAATTTGAGATCCTTCCACGAGCCGTTGGCCAGCATCTCCGTGGTGAGGTCCGTCTCTAACTTGGTGAAAGTTGTCGTGAACTCTGGTCCCTTCTTCAGCAGGAAGCTCTTGATCACTACTTCTTGCAGCAGTTTCCGTTTCTTGTAGTCGTTCCTCACATTATCGGGGATGCCCTCCTCCAGGCCCTTGTCTATGGCCTTGAGATGCTCCTGGACTGTGTCTGTGATGGATTCCACCTTCCTCCTGATGAGCGGAGCCCCACCTGACTTGTCCATCATGATCCAGCCGGCAGACATGGCTTTGCTGAAGCCAACTTTGGCATTTGGGACCTCCTGCGAAGCAACACAGACTTGTTATCTTTTTGTGAGTAAACGCATCACAATGGAGTAGGAATGTGTTTTGTAGAACATTTAAAATTTGAATTTAGATTGTAGACCGGTCCGTAGTCTAGTGGTAACACTTCAGACTCGTGAATGGAAGGTAACGGGTTTGAATCCTGGCGGAGCACAAAAAATATATCTTTTATATTTTCAAATTTGCTCATCGCTGGGTTGAAAAATTCACAAACCTTTACCAAAGACCAGTCATTAAAAGGTCCATTCAACATTACAGCAATTGGGTGTTGCTTGAGAATTGGCGCTTTGTAGCGACGAACAAACTCGTAAAAAGTCCGGTCAAAAGCTCCATCGGTAAAATTCTTGCATTCCATAACGCAACGCAAAACGCAACTAAGCTACACATATAGTGTAACTTCTTGCCGCGTAATCCCCGAAGGGGTCGCATGTGGCGAGTTGAACCTATTTATTTTTACAGGTAAGGGGGCTGGCCTTACGCCAACCACTTCAGTTGAAGTGGGGGTTTCCCAGCTCCCGAGGGGCTGGTACTCATTTCTTGTGAAGCCTGAATAAACCTTGCCGGTATTTTTAATATGGGGTTTGAAATAAACACCGAAATAGGAAATCATTTCTGACACCCTCCTCGGTGGGATTCGAATTCGAGCTCACGGGGTAGAATGCAAGCACTCTACCAACTGAGCTATCGACCAGACAATGCCGCCTTTACCATGCCGAGAGTAAAGGTTCGATCCCAAGGTGTACTCAGCCTTCACAAGAAATGAGAACCAGCCCCCTCGGGAGCTGGCAAAACTTGTACCCTGAAAGTGGTTGATGTGAGGCCAGCCCCCTTACCCGTAAAAATAAATAGGCCCCGAATCGCCACATGCGATTCTTTCAGGGATAACGTAAGCGAGAAGTTACACTATGTACCTTACTTAGTTGAGTTTAGAACATTTTTCTCTGTGGGCAACCATCACACTGGTATGGGACTACCCTCCTTAGTAACCAATAACAAACTATTTGTTCGCCTTTTCCATTATTTGACTTACTTTCATCAGTGTGGCCTGTGGTATCCCCGTCTCTGGTACAGCATTGTACACCAGCGCCTCGTGGCTCCCTTTTTCCGACACCTCCTTGCCTTCCTCGCTGAGCGCCCACTTCTTGCTGGTGACGGTATCCGAGGTGATGAGCTCCCCGAGCGCCTGCAGGCTCTTCACGGCCCCGACCACCTTCTGGTGATCCTCACCGAAGGCTGACGCAAGACGCAGCGTGTCAACGTCACCGTCCTTCTCCAGCCACGCCAAAACCTTCTCAGCCAGCTCGGACGCCATCTTTGTACACCTCTCACAGATACTGCATGTGTTGCGAAGCTCAGAAAGATAAAATTTACGTTATTTGATTACTTTTGAACTTTTAACCTAAAAAGTGACCAATCGCAAGATCTCTGTGCGCAAGATGGAATCTGTTGACAGGTCGACAGCGAGCAGCTGTCAAAAAAGGGATGGCAGCGTAAAAATTAACCTATTTAATTTAGTACCTCATCTAATCTAATCTAAGTTGCATAGATATGTAACTTTGGGGATTCACATTATATGCGTTTTCATAAGCAAGCAAGTTCGCATTTGTACATGCCGCATGTGAAACTATTACATAAAAACACAAACTTCTTCTTCTTCTGTATGGCGAATTCCCGCGGAGAGCAGGGGCGCCAGTGTCAAGTAGACAAAACCCAAACTTCAAATGAACATACACCCTGCAACTCTTGCCGACCTTCTCTGAAACAGGGGTGACATTGGGAAAGTGAACCATTTTCTACAGCATGGGTGGTCAGCCGCATACCAACCTGTAAGTCAAGTACCATCTTAAGTAGAATAGCATTCATAACTTATTTTTGACCAAAACGTCGCTTATGCCCTATATCCTTTTAACCGTCGATATAGGTACAACAAGTAACATTACGTACCTAACAGCATGTAAAAATGTAAAGATGGAATTTGAACAAATCAGCAAAAATTCAGCATCAACAAATATCCAATTAATATTTTACAGTGGATTGATATAGGATTTTTTTCACTTTGAATGTTTCATCTCCATTTTACAATTTCAAATAAAACAATACCAGTTACCTATTTATTTTCTGAATGGGGAAGAGAAGGCTAAAGAAATGGTATTTGCATTAATCTATAATGTATATATCGCACGCTTAATAATAAAGAGAAATAACTCGAAAATTGGAAAAATTGAGATTTTGTAATAAAACGCAAGAACAATGCGAGAAGAATAGGTCGAATGCGACAGCCGTTCAATTTGGACGAATATGACCGAGATAAAACATCGGCCGCCTTTTTCATCCCATACAAGTTGTACTGGGTGTCTGAACTTTAAACGTGATTTCCCAACATTCTTGTTTTTTGAGTTATTGCTCTTTATTATTAAACGTGCGATATGTACTTACATATAGCAGACATGTTTTTATCTGATCCAATTTATCAATTTATTCCATCTTCTTGAACTTTCAAGTCCACCATTTAATTTGCACACCGTGTGATACTTTATTGATCCCATTTATTTATCTCCCTGATATCTGCTCTTGTGTTTTATTTGATAAAAAAACTGATATTTAAGATTATGAGTACATTTTTTTATTCGGCAGTTAAAATTTACAGTTGATACAAAAGTTATCACATATTTTGGGTCATTCAGAAGAATTCATGACACAAAGAACTGTAGGGTTTCCTATGGAGATCGGGTACAGTGCAGTCTTGGGCAGGATATCCCACGGGAATGAGCAGAACCAGTTTTTCTTGCTGTGGTCTATTGAAGAGCACTCGGATCCTGCCTCCGCATTGAAGAGGAGTGGAAACTAGAGCTGATAATCCGGCGTTCTGAAAGTTAATAGAAACATATTAATTATTCTTCTTTTTCTAAATAAAAATAAACCATATACATTTTATGTATGTTTTAAGTATCTAATGTACTTGGCACCGATTCCATAGGCAACAAAATTGTGATGTCACACAGCCGGGTTGCTAGGGAAAAGACAAACTAATATTTTGATATTGGTTTCTAAGCACCTTAATCATATACATTCACACATGGAAAATCCATGGCTCACCTAACCTAATGTGAATTTTCGATACAAAAAATTATGATCCATGAATCAGCTACGGATAAACTGTGTTGTGAATAACTCTGCTGGAAACTGGAATTTAAAAAAATACTTAGTTTATTATTATGTGATCCGACAAGATAAACTTGTTAGGAGAAATGAATAAAGAGAATAAATAGAAAAACATAAAATTTAATATTTAAATAAAATATTTCCCTCACCACACACAAGAGCTTAGTCTCTTCTTGGTGAGGTATAGCGTTACAAAAATATAATCAAATAATGTAACAGTTCAACCCCCCAAAAATCACCCATTGACCAACTTACATCTCGTAATTGCAACTCGCATGGGTTAAAAAAAAACTCCCGTGAACTGTTCCTCAGTTTTATTTTTATTTTCACTGGGAATCAGTTTTACTCAGTTTTATTTTCACTGGAAATATTATCAATGGTATTATTAACTGGCAAAATGATACTTTCAGATAAAAAAAAGCACACTCGCAACCAAACAAAAGTCACTTGCAATTTGCGAGCTAGCGAGTCGAATTTTGGAGGGTTGCAATAGATTTAAGGAAAAAAAGTGTATTATGAATGCATTTCAAATAAAAAAAAATAAAAAAATATCTTACTTGAATTGCAGCCAATAATAGACCTGTTGCTATGGAAACACTGATATCACAGTAGTAATGATTCTTCCTGGTTCCATCATCAGCAACGGAGTACAGCTGCTTGAACACAAGAATAATGTACGGCGCATCTGACAGGTAGTGCTTGGTCCAGGTAGTCTTAAAGGGAGCAAGGTCGGCCACCCATTGCTTGCCCATCCTCTGGTTGTAATTGATTTCTTCTTCCTCTTCCACTATTTCTCGCAGCTTGAGTTTTATATCGGCATCCTTGACCACAATAAACGTCCAGGGTTCGGTGTGAGCCCCACTTGGAGATGTTCCTGCAATAATAATATAAGTTTTCATTTATTTTTCTAGTATTTATGCTACGTTTTATCCTCAAAGTTAAAAGTAGAGATGCCCCGAATATGGGCTCAACAGAATACAAATACTTGACGGAATGATTTAGTTATTTTTTACGCAATAAACAAGTCAGCGTTATTCATATTACCGACATTTTATCTTCTTTAAAAGTATTGTTTTTACAAAAGGTAAATGTTAGTTAACGCTCCTCCATATTTAAAAACTTTAATTTAAAATAAAACTTGTATTATAATATTTTTTTGTCAATAAATGATGGTTTCACAAGATCATTATTGTTTCATTTACAAAAACTATGTCCGGGTTTCAGTATGAAAATTATTGCATGTAAAGTTGATTAACACTTTTGAAATATTTATGAATTGATTGGCCAAATAACTAAATATTTGGGTGAGCACAAACATTAAATATTAAGCCAAACATAAAGAATTTGAATATTTTCTTAACATTTGGCGCATCGCTGGTTTTAAGTGAGTTAGACAATTTCTATCCCATATTTTAATCAGTAACAGAATTTTAATTATTATGCAATTTTTCTCAATTCGTATTAGTTGAATAAGTCTTTGAAGTTTTTATAAACTGAGGGTCAGGGGTCCTCATTCTTCCTCCTAATTTAGGCTTGCTTATTAGCACATGGGATATCCACAATATTACTTTAAATTCACTAATCTATAATCTAAGTTGCAAGGATATATTCATTCAAAGCTCTCAGATGTATGCCCACAAACAAACACGTGTAGTTCGCGCTTACAAATGCTGATTCTGTACTCACAAATAAAATCCAAACCTCAAATGAACATAAGCCCTGCAACTCTTGCCGACATTCCCTGAAACAGGGGTGACATTGGCAAAGTGAACCATTTTTTACAGTATGGGTGGTCAGCCTCATACCAACCTATAAGTCAAAGAATACGAGTAATAAATACATAAATAAATTTAAGTATAAAACAAAAAAAAAAACTAATAATTCATTAAAAATAAGAGATTTGATAAAACCATGTCTATGTCCCTCATTCCTATATATATATAAATAACTTATTTTTACATACCTGCAGTCATTATAATATTCTGTATAATCTCTGCTGGGAATGTTTCCGTGCTGAATGCCCGCACAGACCTCCGGAGATCCATGTTTTCATAAAAGTCAGCAGACCTCTTTATCATATCTGCCTCGAGAAATCTGGCGGCTTTAAATGGCACTTGAGGTACATCTTCGGCGAGAGAAACTGTCTCATAGTTATCAGGGTCTGATGACATCTCTTCATCGCTGCCTTTCCCTGGATCAAAAATTAAAAATAACTTGTACCTAAGTGAAATGTAATTACTTTCAGGGAAGGTTGGCAAGAGTTGCAGTCTATAATCTATAATCTAAGCTGCAAAGATATGTTAACTGCATGCCCACAGACAAGCACCAATAAAAAAATGTACGCCTTTTCCCTAGCAACCTGGCTGAGTGATGACACAAAATTGTCTATAACAATTCATGTGCGGTCATTCTCATCGCTCCAAAGATGTCTCGTTCCCTAAAATGTTCAATTAAACTTTTTTTTCAACAAATTTTAATTAAGTAATTTTAAAAAAAATATTAATTAATCATTTTCTTGCAATGGGCTTTCACTAAGGACCTACTTAAGTAAACCACCAAACCAAAAAAAACTTTTATTTTTATTTTTTTACCTACTCTGATATGTAGGTAGGTACTGACAATTTTTATATTTAAATAGTACCTACCAATAAAAAACCACCTAAGTACTGAAGTATTTTGTCCCAATAAAGTACCTACCAACAAAATGCCTACTTACTTATTCCAAAATATAGTAAAAAAAATAGTAGGTACTCTGATTAATGATAACTTATTGTCCACCAAAAAGTATTTAAAAAGCTGTAAGTAGGTATACAACATAATGTAATAACCATTTTTATAATATTGAGTTGTGCACAATGGTTGTGCAGTAACATTGAAGATAGCTGTCATAAACCATGGAAGTACCTACTCAAACAAAAACATGTCAACAAACAATACTTAAGTATTTCAAAAGTTATCTAAACTCACCACCAGCCAAACGTGAATTCAGTAAAACTTCATCTTGATCTGGTACTCGATTATCTTCCGATCTTATAATGTTATAATTCCGTTTTATATTGTAAACAAAGAATCCTATGACTGAAGCCAAGATTAATTCCAAATAATATTCCTTGCAGAACGGCACCAACAACCCTTCGACAATCATTTTAACAAACTGTCAAAAAGTAAAAAAAAATGAAATTAAGAATAGCAGAGATAAAAAAAATGTCGGTCGCCTGATTGTTTACGTTTTGATAAGGAATCTAAATTTGAACTTTGAAGTGACGTCTGTCGAAAACTCCCTACTGCGGCTGGAATGTGAGTAGGTCGTACATGGAAGGACATTATTGCTGTTTGTAGATATATAATTATTACCTATATGTGTACACTTTCATTGTATTATTGATAATAAACGTTAACCATGCAGTAGCGCATGGTATCTTATCATAAAGTAATTAGTATAATGTGATGGTGAGTTTACCTTCTCGAACTTGTATTCATAAAGAATGCTCTGAGATTTCATAGTTTATATAAACACAAATGTAAAAATTGATAATATGATGACTCTGGAGGAAATGAAAGAAGTATGTAAGGACAGAAAGAAATGGCGGTTGATCTGTAATGTTGGCGGCTAGGGTTTATTAAATTGGAATTTGTTTTTGTTTGTAAATGGATATTTTGTATTTGGATATTATTATTTAATGATGTATAAAATGTAATTTGTCGTGTGTGTGTGTTCCTTGACTTATAGGTTGGTATGCGGCTGACCACCCATGCTGTAAAAATGGTTCACTTTGCCAATGTCACCCCTGTCTCAGGGAAGGACGGCAAGAGTTGCAGGGTGTATGTCCATTTGAGATTTGGTTTTTATGTTGTAGGTTCACATGAGGCATGTGCAAGCGCGAACTTGTACGTGTCTGGTTGTGAGAATGCATGTAATGTGAATCTCCAATGTAACATATCCTTGCAACTTAGATTAGATTAGATTAGATTAGATTAGATCAGTGTTTTTCAACCTTTTTCATGACACGACCCCCCTAGTAACAAAAAATATTTCGCGACCCCCCAACCCTTTTTTCCATGTATGTTAAAAATATATAATACTTACAATAATTTTAGGCGTTTGCGTTATTTGCAATCTGATATAAACATATAATTAAGTATTAAGTGAATTGTGGTCATCATCTATAAATCAAGACAATTTGATTCATTTTCGTCCACAGTCTTTCGTCGGAAGCGAGATCAACATCAACTCATATATATCTGGTATGAAAATGGTGTTACATAATTTGAAGAAAGAATTGTGTCATTATGTCTCACTGCAAGAGATATCGGATAACACTGGGCAAAGATGGATCCGTAATCCGTTTTTAAATGCAGCTATAAACGAGGCAAATTAAGCAACTAAGCTCAAAGAGAATCTGCTGGAACTATCTGCCGATGGGATGTTACACTTGGGATTCAAGTCTGAAAACTTGGATACGTTTTGGTTAAAAAGAAAAACAGAATACCCGGAATTAACAACCGAGGCGTTGAAGTGTTTGATTCCATTTTCTACCTCGTACTTGTGCGAGTTGGCATTTTCATCAATGGCGCGAATAAAATGTAAACTAAGAAATCGCTTACGTTTAGAAAACGATTTAATACTTAATGTGGCAAAAACGGATCCACGATGGGATAAATTAATTGCAGAAACTCAAGCGCAACCTTCACATTAAAATGAACGAAGATAAGCAAGCACAGATGTAATCATTTTCTTTTTAAATAAATTTTTAATATTTATTTTCTTTGTAATAACATGTTTTGAACAAGCATTTTTCTGACTTGTATGATTGATTATATGGAAATTTTGTTAAATATAATCATTTTAACTCTTGTCGGCTTTTTATTTAAGTCTCACAAATTATATGTTGTATAAAAAAACTGAAGTTTTCTCGACCTCCCGCGACCCTCCTACAGAGGCTCCGCGACCCCCCAGGGGGTCGCGACCCACAGATTGAAAAACGCTGGATTAGATAATAGAAAAACAAATATTAACAAACGCGTGAACGTACTGAAAAATTCCGAGTTTTCAAAAACATATGTTAATGATCTCACAAACTGAAATAATCCACGAATTTCAAATCCACAAATCCAAAACTCTAAAAGCATACACACATTGCGCGTGGATGAATCAAAGCATTTTGTTTCATTTTTTAAAGGCAGAGTGTATGCCTATTTTTCTCAAGTTTACAAACTTGCCTTCATTAAACTGTAATTAAGCAGGTATTTACAAAAAGTCATGAGTAAGAGTAACCAAGGTGTGTTTAAAAACGAATAAAATTTATGTAATTTTAAGAAAGCCAAATACATTAACATCACATAAAGAACGGAGGACGGAGTATAAGAATACTGTAACTTTAACTCTGTCGCCATTCCGGTAGGGGTGGCCAGAGCCTCTGCAGAGCTGCCTCCATTTTTTCCTATCCTTAGGTACATACCTCTTTCAATTCATTAATATCCATCACCTTTTTCATGCATTTTCTTCTTTTACGCTCACTTTGTATATCCCATTCTTTCACAATCTCCTCAATCTGATCACTCCATACTTTTCTCGGTCGTCCCTTCCCTCTTTTTCCTTTTATTTTCAAATATTTTGTTACGCCTCTGCGCGTCCTTGAAATCTGGAATTTAGGGATAACAGATGCCAATTTCAAATTCCAGACATATTCATTCGTGTCAAATCTATGCAATATTTTTTTTTTGCTATGGTATCACCAGTTTAATATGACGTTGACTTTTGCTTAATATTGTCCTGTCAAAGTGTAAAGAGTCATCAGAAAAAAAGTGTTAAGTTACATATTTAAAAATGTCTAATTACGTGAATTCTAATGATCCATACTGGCAGAATCAGAACGCCCATCAGGGCTACAGTTTTGACACCTCTGGCGGCTTCTCCGACATTCCTCCACAACAATTAGGTTAGAAAAATATTTTTCATTAATTAACCATTAAATTGATATGCCATCCGATTGAGAAGATATTACAACATAGTTAATAACATTAATTAATTTGATTCAACTCCTTCGAGTAGTGATTCGTATGGAGCTGACCATACTGTAAAAATGGTACACAGATCGTACGCCTGTTTCAGGGAAAGGCCACAAAAGTTGCTGAGTTAATTTTCATTTAAACTCTAGGTTTTTCTTCAACACTTACAGCGTGTTTAAGCGTTAACTTACACGTGCCTGCATGAGTATGAAGAATGAATCCCCAAAGCTAATCATTGTAACTTTGCAACTTAAAATATATATTGGAAATAATCATTTTGATTAATCAGTAATTGTAACTGTATCCCTTCCGCCATTCTATTACGGGTGGTCAGAGACTCTGCAGAGTTATCTCCACTTATTTCTATCCTGGGTATGCGGTCACCTTACATGGATGCAATGTTCCAAGGTAAAAAAGTGATCCAATATGGTTGCGCGTGAACAGCTGATCGGTCAGTCATACAATTTTTATGGAACACATTTGATGTACCAATCTCTTTTCAAACATCTCTTTCATACCCGCTCCTATTCTTTCCAAAAACCTGTACTTAAGCCAAGTTCAGTTAACACAACTATATTCTCCATTTTTTTATTCTAGTAAGTATCTAAAATTAATGTAACTCTATTTTCCTTGTCCTTAGATTTTCAAACATTCAACGAAGCGCCTAACTTTGACCAGAATGAGAGTTTTGGACAAGCGCCTAATGTAGCGTTTGAACAGAAAGCCTACATGGAGCCCGCTCCAGCGCCATACTACCCCAACATCTTCACCCCGAGCCCGCTGCCTCCAGAAGTCTCCAACGTCGACTCGGAATTCGACGAACCTCCTCTCCTCGACGAGCTAGAAATCTACCCGGACCGAATCCTAGAAAAAACCCTGGCCGTTTTAAATCCGTTTCACGGACAGTCTCTAGCGGATGATGCCAATTTTTTACTGCGCGACACTGACATAGCCGGCCCAATAGCATTCTGTTTAACTCTAGGCGTATTTCTTTTTCTATCTGGCAACAAAGCGCAGTTTGGTTACGTTTACGGATTGTCTATGATCTCTGTTGTTTTGATGTATTTCCTTTTGACTCTCATGAGCAGAACTGATGGTGTTTTTACGTTATTGAGTGTCGCCAGTGTTCTGGGTTATTGTCTATTGCCTGTTGTCGCTTTGTCGGGTTTGGGTGTGTTGGTGTCCCTGGAAGGGCCTGTAGGTTTTTCATTGGCTGGGTTGGCTGTCATGTGGTCTACGTTGTCGGCCAGTAGATTGTTTGTCACTATGACAGGTGACCGGGAACAAAGACCTTTAATAGCGTATCCATGTGCGTTGGTCAACGGTATCTTTGCCCTCCTTGTTATCTTTTAAAAGCAGATCTACTTTTATATTAGTTGTAATGTTTTGAGTAATCACATACATAAGAACTTATCTGGAATTAAAACATATTTTTATAAATACTAATATTTACATCTTTTTTTTTCAAGCTAAAATATCTGTTCCCCCTGTACAAAATACAATAGTTTACACTTGTAATGGGGAATAAAGAATGTAAGATAGTTTGCATTGAGATCCATGCTTCCTGGAGGCGCTGTAGAATCATTGTATAGAAGAAAAGGGAAATGTGAACTTCCATAGGTTTTTTATTCTCCACGACATGTGAGTGACCTATTTTTTTTTTTTATATATTAGGGGTACTTGAGTTAAGGCAAGTTACACACCTACTATTTTAAATTGAAAAAATAGTCCTTTCTATTCAGTTACAGTCAGTTGATATTTTTTTAAATACAAGCTGTTCAAGTTTCAACAAAGTTTTGCAGATGTTAGTTCCATTTTCATCACATTTCTATTAATACTCATTTATGTATGAATAAAAAGAAGACATGTAACTTTTCAGGTGGCTTCATCAACCATTGTATTTGATAATTTAGGTACATAACATAAAAATTCACAAGACGATGTATATAATATATTATTTTAAATATACAAAGGAAGTTTTTGCATTTAAACAAACTGCACTTTTTCTTTTACACACGAGCGAGGTTATTTCTAACAACGGTTTGTTTGTGGAAGAAGTCAACTTATCATCAGATCATCCTTAATAAAGGAAATAAAATAAAATAACCAATATCCCACCATTGCACTGACAAAATGTTATTTAAGTTGTGCAATTACTAGCTCCCAAAGAGTCCTTGAAGTTTAATTTACACATAAACAACAGTAATCAAATGAACTAGCAGTATTAATGCTTTTTCTTTGATTTTAAGTCACCTATTAGATTACTATCTAGCATTTACACGCACATGATACCAGTTGGATTGAGATTATCTGAGGAGGATGAGAAAGCACGGAAAAAATAATTAAGAATCGCCCAATGCATGACGGGGCCATGGGATTGTTGTAGGGTATCTCCGCAGAAAACGGAAATCTCTAAGAAATATATGTACTGCGAGGCGGAGAGGGATGACCAGAATATACTTTATTACATCTTCAAGATGTAAACAAACTAGAGGACTTGAAAGTACAAATAGGCACTGCTGCCGTACAGAGCCACGAGGACAGTATTCGGCGATCAAGCCTTTCGCATTGTTGCTCCGATTGTATGGAATTTGCTGCCCGTGACCTTCAGGGAGCTGAAAGGTGAGACAGTGTTTTGCAGAGGACTGAAGACTTATTTAGTCAAACAGTGTTATTCACAGATAATCGTTACTTTTGTATGGAAAATTCAGTTTAGTCAGTGGATAAGCCATAGATTTGCTGTGCTTTTATAGCACCGAAAGATTCCTACAAAGCGCCTTTCGAGTGACTTCACAAAAGGCGCTATATAACTTTAAAGTATTATTGTTATTTTTATGTCAAATATTGTGGTCGAGTCCATACTGAGATTTCCAGATTAGTGTAGCAAAGAGGGTTCATAGAGGAAGTAATGACTCAAAAAGAATGGGAAGAGACGCTAATTATACATATAGAAGACAAACTTGTAGCTTTGGGTAGATAGCAAGGTAGGTACCGAATGGGAAATGAGAGGAGGAGTTTAGCCCGCGATAGATTGTTATATATTCCGCATTCTCGAGGATAGGCAGGAGGAGATACTATCCCGTGCTATGGGAGCCCAGGCTGAGGTGTTTAGGGATGAAGCATGCAGCACAGCTTCTCCGGGTGGTGAACTGGAAGTCAGTGGCTGGGGACAGGAGGAGACACTACCACATGCTATCAGAACAGCAGAGCTATCAAAGAGAAGTATTTTAAAACATTGTTTGCCAGTGAAATGATGATTATAACTAACAAAAGTTGCACAATTAAATACATTCAATAGAAAACACAAGTCACTCAGTAAAACAGGCTGGTAAAAACTATTCTCACATTTTTTAGTCAGCTCATGTTTGACGTTTGTTCCCAATTATTTGAAGCGAAACACACAACAGTTTGAGAAAAGGGGTCCAATTGAAAAATATATCCTTTTCAAGTATTCCTTCATAATAAAAAATGTTCTCATTTCAAAATAACATTTTTGATTAATATCATGAAAGTGTAAGAAAGCTTGTGTATTGAAAATTGTACATTACACTCGGTAAAGCTGAGTTTATTTAGGATTACATCAAATGATTATTTAGATAAGAAAGAATGGCTGCAAAAGAAGCTAACATTTTTGTGGCTGCAAAAAATGTACAAGATTGCTGTTTAACAGTGTTATTCAGACATCAAAGCTATAGATTAGCCGCCAACTGAAGTAAATTTTGAAAAGAAAAAAAACGCAATCCTTGAATCATCTATGGATTAAATGTTTTATGAATAATACTGCAGTGTTTTAGCTTTTTGTGTATTTAAATATAAAAGAGTAATCAATGGCTGAGAGGGTGGTAAAACAAAATAACAATAAGGCGGGGGTGGTCAAGCTTAGATTGAACTAAAAATAGATTTAAATCATAATTTATTAAAAGTCTTTTCCTCAAAGGATGACGCGAGCGCACATCGTGATTACAACACTACAGACCAGTGCTGCCAACATTCCATTAAAATGGAGTCAGAACATTCAAAATATCCCTGGGAGGAGGGCCGGCACACATTTAGGTGACTAGGATCCTTAACAACCAAAAACAAAGTGCTATTTGGTCAGCAATCACTTAAATGACCGCTCTTAGTTCAGAGGTTACATTATCGGAACACACTAGGTGGCAGCTCTGCAGAGGCTCTGGCCACCCCTAGCGGAATGGCGACAGAGTTACAGTTACTAGGTCTAATTCCGAAACTTAAAAATAATCTTCCCCGGATTGAGAAACTCATCTACTTTTATCAAAGACTGGTCTCAAAGGTTCATCCATCTTGCTTAAGAAATTTGCGCTGACTAGCGACAACCAATAATGTAGACGGTTCTTGAGGTTTGATTCACGCAAAAAAAAGCAATCAGCCTGACATAGAATGTAATCCAGAAGAGTTACATCACATTTCTTTAACGGACTATTTGTTCCAACTCCATTAGACTTAAATGAATGTTATTTTTTTCAATTCAAGTTGGCAAAGAATGTTTACAGGACTGTCCAAACATAATTCAATTGAATCTAACGCACTCCAAAGGTCCCCAAACTTGGATAGCACGGGCGCACACATAACATTTCTATCCGCTCTTCTTGTTCCTCGGATACTACATCTTGGCGTACGCGGTGGACGGTCTGTCGGTGAAGAAGTTCTTCAGGACGAGCACCTGGCCCACAGTGATGATGACCACAGCCAGGGTCTCTCCGATGGACCACCAGTGCACGCGCTCATTGACGTCCTCGGCTCTCTTGCGGCCCTGCGCCTCACGCAGTCGGTGGTGCGTCTGAAAGTCCAGGATCTTGTTCAGGGCTGTGTGGATCTCCTGGGCTGAAGACTCCAGCTGAAAAATGTTGAGGAATGAACTCTGTGTATAGATATGACCGGTCCGTAGTCTAGTGGTTATACTGATTTATAGGCTACACATACACATACGTAAGTCTGGTAGATATTATTCCATCTTATCAATGAAGGATGTTGTTTTTACCTGCGTCAAGACAGTGGCATGTTCACCAACCCCTGGTAATGTTGGTTCAGGACCTGACTGAAAGTCCATGTAGATGAGCTTATGAGAAAATGTGCTGAATTCATTACTGAAGCACACTGCGTAAATACCTGAAAAAAAGCAAATAAATAAGCATTTTCATAGATTATGCTAGGTAGAGAAATTATTCATAATCAGGAATTTTGATTTATCATATGGCAATACAGAAAAAGAATAATTCCAATTTCAAATAAAATTTGAAAACGGAACACTTCATAATCAATGACGTTTGGAAATTAAATATGGAGTCTTGAGCAATGTGTATATTTGATTTTAATAAATGAATTTTGGATTAAAAAAGCCATTGAAAAAAAGATTTACCCGATACAGGAGCGATGAATTGATGAGAGTCAAACTGTGTTTTGACTTGGCTGTAGATAATTTCCTTCGTTGGAGATTCAAGAGATACGTCAACATCATACTGTCCCCCTGTTACAACCTAAAATAACAAAAATTATTGTTTAAAAATGTATTCCTAATTCACTGTTTCATGAAATGTTATTTGGTGTTGCTCAATATTTAAAATGGTAAATTGTTATCATTTACTGCATGCGAGATTAAGAAATGCAATAAAAACTCGACTTAAGTAAACTGTGTTTGCATAAATTCCACAAGAACAAAATGAAGGTTAGTTTAATGATTTTCAATTTTTTTTCAAAGTTATGTATTAAGTAATAAAACTGTAAATGGGAATAAATAAGTGCTACTGAATTGACTTTAAACTCATCGTAATAAATGAATAATTAACGAATAAATGCAAAGTATATTTGACAGCGGCTTACCTGAAATTCTAGAGTCGCTGAGGTGTTCTTTTCTATGTCCTGGTAAAAGCATTCCCTAGCATTGTCCGGTAGCTCAAATGTCAGCTCTACACTGTCCGCGTAGTGGAGGATGAGAATGGTTATGTATAAGATATAAATGGCGAAGAAATTCATTTTTAAAAATCTAATGTTATCGGCAGAGGACAAAACTCAGTTTTTGACACATAATCGTAATTTAATAATGTGAAGTTGGCAGCTTATCACTCCCACTAACGTGGCCGGAAACGGAAACTACATTTGAAATTTGCGCCCAAAATAGTTTTATCAAATAAAACGATTTTTTAAACGAATTAAACTCTTGACATAAAATATTTTGATATTAATATGATCAATGTGATCAAAATCAAGGTTCTTTGTGCGTGAATCTCTATGAATTTATGTAACTTGATTAAGTTTTCATTTGATAAGGTTTGGAACATTCAATGTGACGTTTCAAAAATTTGACACATCCACTGCAACTTCACTCTGTTGCCCTGGGCCGGTACGATTTTTTTGAAGGCACAATGGTCTCGTCAAATTTTTATAAATGTGAAATTTTCATTATATCCTTTTGTACGCTATTAATATGTGAATGCTCTGAGGTACCCAGGCCTCGCGGGGTGTCGATTTCCCGCGCGCCCCTGTACGCCCCGGGCAAGGATTTCACGTGCTTCGATGGCTCGCTGACTATTCCTTACACTCACGTAAATGACGACTATTGCGACTGCTACGACGGCAGCGATGAGCCGGGGACTTCAGCGTGCCTTAACGGGGTGTTCCACTGCACGAACTCCGGACACAAACCCAAAAACATCCCGAGTTCCCGCGTGAACGATGGCATTTGTGATTGTTGCGATGCGGCGGACGAGTACGCGCATCCTACCGCTAACTGCGTGAACAACTGCAACGAGCTGGGCAGGGAGGCGCGCCTGGAGGCACAGAGGAGGGCCGAGCTCCTCAAAGCGGGAAGCCAGCTGAGGGCAGACATAATACAGAAGGGAAACGTCCTCAAGAACGAGATGAAAGAGAGAATACAAGAGCTGGAGAAAAATAGATTAGAAGCGGAGATGCTGAAAAGCGAGAAGGAGAAGCTGAAGGACGACGCGGAGCTCCTGGAGAACGCAGCGCTGAAGCAGTACCGGGATGTGGAGGAGGCCGAGAGGCAAGCCAGGGAAAAGGAAGAGGCCGAGAGCAGCAGGCAGGAGGCCGAGGAGACTTTTCACAAGTTTGATTCGGATCAGAACGGCGTGCTGGACATCACGGAGATACAGACTCGCAGCACGTTTGATAAGAATAGAGACGGACAGGTGTCAGAAGAAGAGGCGAGGTTTTTCTTGGGAGAAAACTCTGAATTGTCCATGCAAGATTTTCTGGAGAAAGGTTGGCCGTTGATGAAGCCTTTCTTGATGATTGAAGGAGGCATGTTCAAACCACCGGCGAGCTCGGCGGAAGCCGATGCCATGGAGGGGGAAGACCATCACGAAGACGTAGATCAAGAGTTTCCCAGCACAAGTGTTGAAGGAGAAGAGGAAGAAGAAGGGGAAGATCATGATAATGATGACCATGAACCAGATCATGAAGAAGCTTCGGAAGAACCTCAACCTCCCAAGTACGATGAGGACACACAACGATTGGTAGATTTAGCCACAGAAGCTCGCAGTTCCTTTACACATGCAGAACGAGCCGTCAGAGATATTGATATTGAAATAGAAAAACTGAAAGAATCTTTGGGAAAAGATTTTGGGCCTCAAGAAGAGTATGCGACACTAGTCGGGCAATGCTTGGAGTTTACAGACAGGGAATATCTGTACAAATTGTGTCCGTTTGATCGTGCTACGCAGCAACCTAAAAATGGTGGAGGAGAGACCAGGCTGGGAAACTGGGGAGAATGGGCTGGAGAGCCAGATAATCGCTATTCTTCTATGCTGTACACCCAGGGTACAGGTTGCTGGAATGGCCCCAATCGTTCAGCACGGATTAATATTAAATGTGGATTGGAAACGCAGATCACAGGAGTGTCAGAGCCGAACCGTTGCGAATATATGTTTGAAATGAGGACGCCTGCAGCTTGCGTGGAGACTGATGGGGAGGCGGCTCACAAGCCCGGCGCTCATGATGAGCTGTAGAGATGTGTTGTACTGATAGTGTGAACATTACTTTACACCCCTATTCAGAAATAATACTAAGAGAACTTATAATGCTGTGTGAAAAATTACGCTGGCAATGGAGTCTGCACAATGGAAATAAACAAAAAATAATTGTATACGTCACTTACAGTTGCTGGGTAGAAAGCTAACTAATATTTTGTTATTTGTACATAAGGACCCCAGTCACACAAATCTGCGACGTTTTCCCACCGAAGGATTTAAAATTATGACTCCGTTTATACAGCAAGCAAAGTGATGCAGCATTGTGAGTTCTCGCAGCATTGTTTATTGGTGTTATCGGCGTTCTCAAGCTCGGCTTGTGTGTGTTAGTTTTGTGATCAAAGCAATTGAGAAACAATCGAACGTTGGAATGTAAAATTTTGTTAGAATTTTTAATTCAGTTAGAAGGCAATGGTCATTTCTGTGGACACATTCCAGCTGCGCATTCCTCTTGCAGTTTAGTTTAATGTTTACTTAAGACGACGTGATGCCCTGGTGTCATGGTGCAGCACTGTTTGTACTGAGGTGTACGGAGTGGGTGTAGAATAGTAAGCCCGTGGTCTCTCACAAGTTATTTTCTGATTAAGTACCCCCGAGCATAAAACTGTGACTGGACAGAACAGCACATGACAATACAGACAAAACAAAACAAAACATAAATTGCCATGTTCTGTTTTCACTGTTGTTTTCCTGTTGCCGTAGTCTATCGTAGCTGGAGCTTCCAGACATTTCGCTCAAGTCTGCGATGTGCTTCGTCAGTATGCAGATGTGTTAATGTTGATGAAACATGTTATGACATCTGTAAATTGAAGGAGCCCATCGCAGACACGGACGAAACGTCCGAATGCTCCAGCTCTGATAGGCCACGACAACAGATCCCGGAAAACATCTCTCCTGTGTCAACTGCCGGCCGTGTAAGCCTAAAACTCCTATTTATGTTAAGTGTGTTTTGTCATGTTTAGCTTTGTTATCTGCTGTTTTGTTATGGAACTGTATAAAAAATTGCCTATACCATCGCATAAACAGAAAAAAATATATATGGCAACAAAACACTCACTAGATGGTTTGTTGGATTTTATATATTTTTATGTTTACTCGATGGTTGAGTGTTTACACCATGTTTTGTACAAGTGAAGTTGTGTCGTTTAAGAAAGTATCCGTGTGTTACCCAGTTAAGGTTATTTTTTGAAATAAATACAAACGTTTAGTAGGAATTTTGTGGTTTTATTTCTTTTATAAATTAATAATAAATAAGTATAATATCAAAGAGTTGTTATTCACATAGTAAACATTACATATTTTACAAAATTCAAATGGAAGATTTCAAGTCAACACAGCCCTGTGAAACAATGGAGACAAATAGAATCAAAAGTGACAAGTCAGGTGTTATTAGAAAAATATATAAATATATTGATACCTTAAAGGTAAAACTGAATAAGGGGCATATTGAGCTAACATGGGTTTCTCAGATAAATGCACCTTTTTTCTACAAGAGAAAACACTAAAGAAGTGTGAAAATAGCGTAGTTTAGAAGTTTTCCATGAACACTGCCTTAAATTTATTAGTTCACTTACTATGAGAAGTTATTCCCAGTAAAAGTTTTATCCACAAATTCTCAAATCAGTGACTCGGAACTTATTCAGTTTTACCTATAAGGGTGGCGATACAATAATGAAGTATTTCGCTGGTATGTTTTAGTAGAAAAGGCGTTGGCACTCGACTTTGCTTTATTGAAACATGCGCAAGTTCCAACCCCGCCTGTACCGTGTCCTATCGACAATGACTTCGACCCTGGGACAACAGATGTCATTTGGTAGCTGTTAATTAATAATTCATTAAAATAGTAAATACCAAATTATTAATTGTTGTTGTAAATTCCCATTTCTGGCCAGACAAAATGGGTTGGTGAATTGCAGTTTTCTTCGTTAATCTATACAAACAAAAATGATTCCCTGTATCTAATCTTACTTTTGAAAAAAATCCTAGATTTCTGCCTTTGATTTTATTTGACTTCAATGTCATCACCAGCACATTATAAAAAATTACAAAACTAAGAAAATGTAAAATGATGTAGAATTTCATTAATAGTATATGCTTGACGCTATAAGAGCTCTATTAATTAATTTCCCATACTTAACGAGTACATTATTTCCTGCTATATTTTTTCTAAACGAGATAGCATCCAATGGGAAGGAGGACTCTCTGATTAAATTTTAATTGATTCACTAAAAGAATGGAATATTATAATTTTAATTGCGTTAACAATAATGTATTCTATTTTAGTTTTTTTTTTTTAATTTAATGTAATGCACCATTTAACCTACCCGTCAAAATGTTATATTCATTCAATAATACAAATTCCCAGTTTCTTTTTCTACATATTATTATAATGTTTCATAAGACGTAACCATTATTCTTTTAATCCAATGTATTTTTACTTGTACCCTTTCCATCATTTTATAATCCAGTCTTACCAACCTGCCCCTTGATAATTAACGTCCTAAATTCAATAGAGTCCACACATTCAAAATTTATTTCGGTTGAACTTAGCAGTCCAGTAGGTAGAATGATTGCATTCCACGCCAAAGGATGGGGTTTGATCTTCACTTACAGTATCACAGGATTCCTGTGATACTGTAAGTGAAGATCGACACAGCCTGTGACAGGAATGATTTTCCGTTTCGGTATTTATTTCAAATCCAAAATAAAATACCGGCAACGTTTCAGCCTTCGGTGTGAATTGCTGCCACATTTTTCCTCGAATTTAAATGTGTGGACTGCATAGATAATCTAAATTAAGTAGGTATGTTAGAATTTATTTGAATGACAACACTATGTTTATAATGCTTTTAAATAAACTCACAATGACGTAAAGCTATAAAAATTTGGCTAGTTTGTAAAATTGAACACATGATGAAAACATGGAATTTCAGAAGGCAATACCAAAATTATTGATTATTTTTTTATGTCTTAATTTATTAACAAATGCATCTAGGTACTCATTAAACATTAAGACGGAATTTAGTAGCCCTAATACTTTTCCAAGCACTAATACAGCGTGCAATTTTAGGTCCGGTCGATATTTCGAATGCTTGCTTTCAAGCCAGTGCCCATACAATTTGGTTTTCAAAACAAGGTATGCAATATTACAACTTTAGTTTAAAATATTCATAAATTTAAGGATTTTTAAATATATTTTACAACATCAAGAACACTGTTATGAACTCAAGACGGCAGTCACCATCTTTTAAAATGGTAGTACAATAATTTTGTAGGAGAATCCATGTAAAAAGTACAAGACGCAAGAAGTTTGGTACGTCACATTTTAGGCATGGTTATTATTAAGTATTGGTAGTTATTTTTTGTGTTTTCAGTCTCAAGATCTAATCTAATCTAATCTAATCTAAGCTGCAAAGATATATATCATTTAAGTTTTATATTAAATGCATTCCCACAAGCAGATATGTATAATTTCGCGCTAACACATGCCGCATGTGGACCTACAATATAAAAACCCAATCTCAAATGAACATAAGCCTTGCAACTCTTGCCGTCCTTCCCTGAAACAGAGGTGACATTGGCAAAGTGAACCAATTTTTACATTATGGGTACAAACACGCCTACCGTTTGGGCCGCCGCTCCATCGATCTTCATAGTTCAGGTTGAAGGAAAAAATTGTGATTGTACAATCTGGCGCAGTGGTTTGGCAGGAGCTCAAGATCTGTCTTTCGTGCATTAGTAACAAAAATACAAATTGCCATCATGATTATTTGTATTTGGACATCTTTGGAAGAAAAATTTTGATACGGGTACATAACCTCAACTATTTTTGAAAATTTTTTGGAACAAAAACAAAATTACAGGAAGGAAAAATAAAAATTGTGTTATACCTACCGGATTTAAGAGGACAATATGGCACATGGCGCAAAATTAAAATTGTGGACTTTTATATGGACAATATACTTATTTGTTTTTTTTTTTTTTTAACTACTTTTTATATATATATATATATTTTCTTTGTATATTTACTAACATTACTTTTAACTTTTTTAACTTTACTTTTAACTTTTTTCTGTTTCAATTTTATGTTTTTTAGCTTAATATTTTTTTTTCTGTGTATATTTACTAACCTAAGTTTTTCAAATTTTGTTATGTAGAAATGGCCACCAACAATAATTTTGTACCTGCACGTTGTGGAAATGCCGCCACTAATTTTCATAGAAAGAATGAATGGGTTTTCGGGACATGGAATGTAAGGAAGATGAATGATTGCAAGGAGAAAGAAATTATTAATGTAATGAAAGATAAACGAATAAAAGTAATGGGTGTGACTGAAACAAAAATGAAAGGAAATGGTGAGAAAGTATTAGTGAACGGTGAATTGTATATTTGGTCAGGTGTGGAAGATGGGAATGAAAGGCAAGGTGTAGGTGTGATTGTGAGTGAGTGTGTAAAAGGATGTATAACGGGTTATCGAAGAGTTTCTCCTAGGATTTTGGTTGTTAAATTCAAAATTAACAGTTTGAGACTTTTCTTGGTTGCCTGTTATGCTCCTGTTGATTCAGAGTGTATGGAGGTGAGAATGAGGTTTTGGAATGAATTGAATGCGGTTGTGCATGAAAGGAAAAATAATGAAAACATTGTAATTTTAGGTGATATGAATGGATGGATAGGTGCGCAGAGGGATGAATGTTTGAAAATAATTGGTCCTGGTGGGAGAGGTGTAGTCAATGATAATGGGCGACATCTGATTGCTTTGTGTGCGGAGCACAGTCTTTTTGCATCGAATACTTGGTTTCGGCATAAGGATGTGCATCTGTACACGAGGCAGATTGTGGGAAGTCGCACAATCATTGACTACATCTGTGTGGATGAAAGATTGAGAGGAGCCGTAAGAGATAGCCGTGTCTACCGGGGGCCTGAAATAGGCAGTGACCACTATCTCTTATGTGCCAAAATAATGATTGGTGAAGTAAGAAAGAAGAAACGCAAGAGGAAAGTAAGATTGCCTAGAATAAAAGTAGAAAGGCTGAATGAAGAAAATGTGCAAGAGAAGTACGTATCAGAGCTCCACAAAATTTTAAGTGTGAGTGAACTTGAGAAGAGTGTGTGTGGAAAAGATATTGAAAGTATGTGGAAAGATCTGAAAGAAGGAATGACTGAATGCGCTAAAAAAGCATGTGGGGTAACGAAAGGTGGAAGATTGAAAGGAGATGCCTGGTGGAATGATAGAGTGAAGGAAGCTGTGAAAGTTAAGAAAAAGTGTTACGAAAATTGGTTGAATGATAGAAATGATAGAAAGCTAGAAGAGGAATATAAGATAGCTAAGAGAATGGCGAAGAATATAATTTATGAAAGCAAGATGAATGAACAAAGAAAGATTGATGAAAGGATTAACAAAAGTTTCACCGACAGTAGGAAGGAATTTTGGAGGTGGATCAATGCGGATAGAAATAAATCTTCTGCATTGACCACTCCGGGAGTCAAAAGTGCTGCCGGTGAGATGGTATGGGAGAATGAAGAAGTATGCAAGAGATGGAAGAACTATTTTCAAGAAATTTTTGGTCAGGGTGAAAGAAGAATTTATGAACAGATAGATGAAGCGAATGAATTGAATATTATGAAAGAAGAAATGAAAGTGTCTATTTCACGTCTGAAGAATGGGAAGTCTGCTGGGTTTGATGGTATAAATGGTGAAATGTTGAAAGCAGGAGGTGAATGTGTGATAGATTGGATGTACGAATTATGTAAGCTCTGTGTGAATGCAGGAGTAGTACCGATGGATTGGAGGAAGGCAGTCATTGTTCCCATTTACAAAGGTAAAGGGGACAAAAAAGACTGTCAGAACTTCAGACCAATCAGTCTACTCAGTATACCAGGAAAAGTCTTCTGTAAGGTGATTATAAAAAATGTGATTCTGACTACTAGTGAAAGGATTTCCGATGTACAGTCCGGCTTTATGGCCGGTAGAGGCTGTGTTGATCAGATTTTTACTCTACGACAACTTGTTGAAAAACAATTGTCGGTGAGGCGGAAGCTGTTCACGGCCTTTGTAGATCTGGAAAAGGCTTTTGACTCAGTAGACAGAGGTATGTTATGGGATGTTTTGAAAGCATACGGAGTGAATGGGGCTCTCCTAGGTGCGGTGCATGCAAACTATGAAAATAGTAAGGCATGTGTCCGTATTGATGGTGAGTATAGTGAGTGGTTTGAAGTTTATAAGGGTGTGAGGCAAGGATGTGTGATGAGTCCATGGCTATTTAACATAGTCATGGACAAGTGTGTCAGAGATGCTCGACTTAATGATTGTGGATTGATGATAGGAGAGAGCAAAGTGAGTGTTCTACTGTATGCAGATGATGCAGTTCTTGTATCTGATTCAGCAGTAGAATTGCAAACAATGCTCTCTAGATTGAATGAAGCTTTGAAAGGTAACCATTTGAAGTTGAATGCAAGTAAGACGAAAGTATTGATTTTTGAAAGAGATGATGAAAGTATGAATTATGAATTTAAAATTAATGGAATGAATGTTGATGTCGTAAATGAGTTTGTATACCTGGGAAGTAAGTTTGAAAAAGATGGAAGAATGACCGGTGAATTTGAAAGAAGAATAATGAAAGGCAGGTGCGTACTGGGTGCTACCGCTAGCATCGCCAGGAACCAGAATCTCTCAAAAAATGTTAGATTGGCGGTGCACGGTGGTATACTAGTGCCAACCTTGATGTATGGAAGTGAAGCCTGGACGGTGAGTGAAAGGGAAATTAGTAAAGTCCATACAGTAGAAATGGACTATCTAAGAAGTATGATTGGGAAAAAACGAAGTGACAGAGTGAGGAATGATTTTGTAAGAGAAGAATGTGGTGTAAGGGAAAGTGTGAAAGTGAAGATTAAAAGAAGTATGTTAAGATGGTTCGGGCATATGGAGAGAATGAGTGATGAAAGATTGACGAAGAAAGTATATGTTGCTAAAATAGATGGATGTCGTGGTAGAGGAAGACCGAGAAAAGTATGGATGGATCAAATTTCTGAAATAGCGAATGAATGGGATATCCAGAGTCATAATAAAAGGAGGACTTGCATGAAAAAGGTTATGACTCTGGATGAAATGAAAGAAGTGTGCAAGGACAGGAAGAAGTGGCGGCTAATCTGCAATGGTGATTTTTAATGTTGGTGTATTCATTTGCTACATTTTTTGCATAGGAAATTTCTGACTTTTTTTGTATAGATTTCTTTGTAAGGTTTTGTTCTTTTATATATTTAAATGTAATTTTTTATTCATATTCCTTGACTTATAGGTTGGTATGAGGCTGACCACCCATACTGTAAAAAATGGTTCACTTTGCCAATGTCACCCCTGTTTCAGGGAAGGTCGGCAAAAGTTGTGGGGCTTATGTTCATTTGAGGTTTGGATTTTATTTGTAAGTACACATTCAGCATTTGTAAGCGCGAACTACACTTGTTGGTTTGTGGGCTTACATCTGAGAGCTTTAAATGAATATATCCTTGCAACTTAGATTATAGATTATAGATGGGTGGTCAGCCGCATAACAACCTATAAGTCAAGGAACGAGAGATGTAAGGAAATTAAAAAAAAACAAGTTTTTTCTTCACAAATCACAATGGATGTGTTATTTTTTTTTTACATTGAATAATGTATGTAACTCTGTCTTATATTTGACAAAATAATCCATGAGAAAATGTCAAAAAAATGATTATCAATGAAACTAATTTATTTTGTTTTTTATTATCCTCTCTTGATAATAATTTAATCCTCTATAATCTATGGTATTCCATCATTAAACTGTCAAAATTCAGTGTTGTGAGAAAATAGTTTTTCCCTAAGTTTGGGGAATTCCTATTACTTTGCCAATGTCACCCC
The DNA here is from genome assembly GCA_951799405.1 of Agapetus fuscipes. Taxonomy (NCBI): domain Eukaryota; kingdom Metazoa; phylum Arthropoda; class Insecta; order Trichoptera; family Glossosomatidae; genus Agapetus; species Agapetus fuscipes. The sequence goes on from OX637362.1 coordinate 11,560,603, forward strand.
TGTTTCAGGGAAGGTCGGCAAAAGTTGTGGGGCTTATGTTCATTTGAGGTTTGGATTTTATTTGTAAGTACACATTCAGCATTTGTAAGCGCGAACTACACTTGTTGGTTTGTGGGCATACATCTGAGAGCTTTAAATGAATATATCTTTGCAACTTAGATTATAGATTATAGGAGTAGGTACATATAATTTTGTTTGCACTGATTAAAAGAAAGAATATTTAAAAAGCTTTGATATAAGAAAATATGGATAAAAAATCAATAAGTCACAGAATAATAGAAGCAATCTTACATGTCAAATTCATTATACATTAGGTTTTTTTAATATTCAATAGAAGAGACAAGTTATTACCTATTTTTTGTTTTACAATTCAATTCTAAACATCACACAAGTTTAAAGTTAAACTTACTAAGTAGATTATATTTAAAGTGGTGTTATTTCGGAGGTCAGATATTTATTTTTTAATCTTGTACAATGTACTGGTAAAAATTAAAAAAAATGCCATACTATTTGTCATAGAAGTATTATTAAATTTGTGGGAAAACAATTTAAAAAAATATTTTTTACACCCTGATACATTAAACTGTCATTTTCATGGCTTTGAGGCAGATTGACAAAACTTTTTTTTAAGTTAATATGAGTCGTATAGAACGAGGTCCGCATGTGAATTTACACAGACAAAATTGGGTCGTCACCCGGCCGGGTTGCTAGGGAAAAGGCAAACAAATACATTGTTATTGTTGATTGTTTTTATTGATGTTTGGTCGCCAAGAAAAAAGTTACGAGTCCATTAAAGAAGAGAATCTAGGATTTTTTCCAACTTCATGTGGCCATACATGCATCTCATGTTCATAATAAATCCTAGCTGTTTCCCTTCTTTGATTCTATACAATGTTTGGAGAGCGTGCATTTGCAGTTGCTGGTCCTCTGGCCTGGAACCGCCTGCCTCATCATGTGAGAGAGCTAGAGGACCATGGGAAAGCAAATTTCTGGCACCATTTGCACAGCGCCCTTGGAGTGGCTACATCACGAAACGGCACTCTAAAGAAATCAACAACTCATCATCATCATTATCACACAACAAATATTATATTGAATTTAGAAGTTTAAATTAGCTTTCATAGAAGAAATATATGCACTTTTATTTGATTTTCATTTCAAATTAACAATCAGCTTAGTTAACATTTAATTTATACCTATTTCAAGTGTAATTAACTTTTTTTTCTTAAAATGCTTTCTTTCTTTTAACATTTCCAATCCTTGATTCTTAATGTCAAAAAATATTTAAATTGTGTTCAGTTTGAGTCAATTTGCCTTTTACCGTTCATAAGAAGGTTCACATTTTTGTACATAAAAGTTGAACGTAAAAGAAAAATGGATTTCTTTTACAGTAAAAATAAGAACATTTAAAAAATGATAACTTCATAAAAATGTTGGATTAAATGCATTGCTAAGCACCATTTATTTGGCAAATGTATATAAGTCCTTAAAAATGCTGTAAACATGTAAAAAGTCTTGCTATTTTTTCCCAATATGAGATTATTGATGGTATATTGTACTAATGGAATGGAGGTCTGAGAGAAGCGATTCTTAACATGGAGGTGTGAGATTTTGAGTGTTAAAACAACTGCTTGAATACGACAGAGTACGAGTTTTTTCACTTTACTCAAAGTATTGTGTATTCGAGAAAAAGGTATGCGAACTTGTGAAGCACCCCTGGCAAAAAAGGTTTCGAAACTAGTTTTGCCAGAGGTGCTTTACAAGTTCACATACATTTTTCTCAAATACTTAATACTTAGAGTAAAGTGAAAAAACTCCTACTCAGGGTACAGACAGTTTAAAACAGTTCAAGTTAGTTAAATAGTTCTTCATACAATGGCGGTATCCTTCTGTATAAAAGAAGATAATTTAACATAATATTGAGTATAATTTTATTGCGAGAAAATTATAAAATAGGTTAAATTAAAATAGCTCGTTGCAAAAAGGTTGAGATAAGTAAGATTAAAATTAACAAGTTGGGAAATGTATGTTTCAACACATGGCAATTTTAAGTCAGTCTATTTTATTTATTTCACTAAGTTATCATTATTTGTTTATCTTTTAGGTAGTGATAAAGAATATGATTCTTGAGAAACACTATTTCAAATCCTATCAATGGATTTCACGAAAATTGTTGAAGAGTGCGCACTTTTGCTTTGCAAAAATAGAGTTTATCCACTTGGCTTATAAGTGTGGATTTATCAAAGCAAAATTATGTTTTTTGAGTCCTTTCAACTGAAATCCTTGGTGGTAATTCCATGAATGGCTTTTTGAAATGAAAATATTGCAATTAATTATTAACCCTTTGGTACCGTCACTTTTCTGCCATATAAGATATTCATCTAATATTATGTGGTTGGTGTAAGACCTGCCTCCTTACCTGTAAAAATAAATAGGTTCCACTTGCCACACGTGAAACCCTTCGGGGATAACGCGGCAAGAAGTTACACTATAAGCGTAGCTTAGTTGCGAATCTATTTCTTCTTTTTTTCATGCAGTAATTGATTCATCAACTTTCAATCAACATTTTGTTTTTACAAAGGCAGATAGCAGAAGTGCCTTCAAACTTCAATGACATGCATAGATATTAGTTGCAATGAGTTCAAGTCTGCTCATGACATCTATGCGCATCACCCAAACTTAAAGGGTTAATAATCATATTTATTCAATGTTTAGAATATCTTTATACCTAAGAAACATTAGAAATCACAAGCAAGAACATTTTTATGTTGAAATATTATAATACTGAAATTAATTTTACTTAAAAATCATCACAGAGAACATAATTGTTAATTAGAATAAGAGAGAACTATGCAGTAACATAAAATTATTTTCTGTTTTACCTGACAGTTATTTGTTTTTAATGATCTCACCACAAATTCCATAGACAACAAATGTGATGTTACATGGCGGGGTTGCTAGGGAAAATGTGAATGGGTAGTTATTGGTGTGCTTTGTACGACCTGTAAAAGATCTCCCTTTAGGAAATAACATCAAGTAGCCCGTGTGGAGATCCCTAAATAGGCTGAGAGATAATGTTGGAAGGTATAATATTTACAATAGTAATAACTACACAGTTAAAATTAATTGATCGGATATTAGACAAACCGTTATAAGAGAGCTTAGTCGTAGAGCTTTGTCAACGACGTTAGCCATGTTGAAAGCACCGGTTCCCATAGATCACCGAAGTTAAGCAACATTGGGCGCGGACAGTACTTGGATGGGTGACCGCTCAGGTACACCGCGTGTCGTTGGCATCTTGGACCGGTCCGTAGTCCGTAGTGGCAACACTTCGGACTCGTAAATGGAAGGTTGTGGATTTGGATCCCGGCGGAGCACAAAAATATACCATTTATATTTCGAATGTGCTCCTCGCTGAGTTGAAAAATTCATAAACCTTTACCAAAGACCGGTCACTGAAAGGTCCATCCAACCTTACAACAACTGGGTCTTGCTTGAGAATTGGCGCTTTCTACAGCGACGACCAAGCTCGCAGAGGGCTCTTGAGGTGTGATACACACAAAAACAGCGCTCACCAAATAAATCATCCTAATATTATTATTATATTATTAAATTATTCTCAACGTTTCGTTAGCGACGTAGCTAACCTCTTCAGGAGGCACCCTCTCTGCACGAAGACTGAGGATGAACTGTTTTTTTTTTCATAAAACAATTGCCATAAATCACAGCATACCTTCGAGCGAAGGTATTAATTATATTAGGTTTGTTATGAATGTTGACACTTTTATTCTGTTTCCAGTCCTCATCACCAGATGGCACTATGTTATCCGTGCAAACAGAGCAGTTTATATTATTGTCTTTGACACAAATATTAAGTATTGGTTTCAAAAGTGAGGTGAGGCTCACCTCATAATTTCTCAGCATACCTTAGCTTGAAGGTATGCCGTGATTTGTGAGTGCTTTATGAAAAAAAAAAACAGTTCATCCTCAGTTGTTGTGCAGAGAGGGTGTCTCCTGAAGAGGTTAGCTACGCCGCTAACGAAACATCGAGAATAATGTAACTTCTCTTATAACCGTTCGTCTAATATCCGATTAATTAATTTTAATGTGTAGTTATTATTATTGTAAATATGTCAAACGACCATAATTCCAACCTAAACCTAACAATGTTGGAAGGACTTGCATCTTGTCTTGTCTTGTATCCTGCCGCCATTCCTCTAGGGGTGGCCAGTACCTCCACATAAGTGCCTCCACTTGACTCTGTCCCTGCATACTTCTTTCATCTCATCTAATTTCATCACTCTTTTCATGCATGCTCTTCTCTTGTTTCCACTCTGTAAATTCCATTCATTCGCAATCTCACTTATCTGATCAATCCATTCTTTTCTAGGTCTTCCCCTTCCACGCTTACCTATTACATTCCCTTTATACACTCTTTTTGTCAGTCGGTCTTCATTCATCCTTTCAATATGTCCAAACCATCGCATCACACTTCTTTGAACTTTCACTTTCACGCTTTCTTTTACTCCGCATTCATTCAGAACCCATTCGTTTCTCACTCTATCTTTCAGTGTTTTTCCTGTCATACTTCTCAAATGAGCCATTTCTACGGTGCATACCTTATTTACTTCTCTTTCATTCACCGTCCATGACTCGCTTCCATACATCAGGGTCGGCAACAAAATACAATTGTGTACCGCCATTTTCATTTTCTTCGGTATCCTTTTATTCTTCGCTATTCTACCAAACGCTCCTATCACGCATCTTCCTTTGCTGGCACGCTTCTCTAATTCCTTCGTCATCTTACCATTCGCCTCAAACTTGCTTCCTAAATAGTCAAACTCATTCACTACTTCAACTTTTTTCCCATTCAAATTAACTGTAAGTTCCTCACATACTTCATTCCTGTCAAAAACTAATATTTTTGTCTTATTCGCATTCACTTTCAAGCTATTTTTACAAAATGCATCATTCAGTTTGGTTAACATCGTTTGGAGTTCCTCCGCCGAGTCAGCTAAAACTATAGCATCATCAGCATAAAGAAGTACTCCAACTCTTGTTTCACCCACTTTCACTCCGCTCTCTGATATTCCAGCTTCTTTTATGCAACTGTCCATGATTATATCATCAACCTGGTGATTTCTGTAACAGGAGGACTCTTCACTCTGCGAGTGTGGAGCTCAGCAAATTATTTACCACCTGTGGTGTTGCCCCTCCTGTCCGACAAGCTACTCCATGGATGATACGCGGGAAACCAGAAAGCGAAAGGCGTCACCAGTCACTGGGACAATACGGTGTGAAGCTGACTCAAAGAAGAAGTTTGAAAAAAACTAGCTTTCCACAAACTTCTTGGCAATTGTGGCTTTTAAATTCTGTTGCAAATGAAGCAATTTTATGGAGAAAGGTATGTGAAATTTCTAAGTTGAATTTCTTTACAAAATAATAAATAATATACAATGTACAGATGTAATGAAAAACTACAACTTTAAAACACTTATACACTAAGCAAAAATAAATAAGATACTAATATATTACAATCCTAAATATATCTAATTGTACTATATACTTTACAAGTCAATAATTTATTAGACGCTCTTTTTAAAAATATGTAAAAATGCACATTCGATGCTGGATTTATTATGTGAATTTTTCACATTAAAAATTCCGGATAACTCATTTTCCATTCAATAGAATCGGAAATACAAAAAGTAAGTTAAACAGATTAATTAACTAAGTTTGTAAAATAAATGTTGAGCATAAAGAAGTAAACATAAAAAAAACAAATGTAACATTTAGAGATGTTTCAAAGCTGATTCGTTGATTTTGAAAAAAAAAACATGGTTTGGATTATGTTAATCGATAGGAACAAAATGGAAAAACACCGATAATGAAAAAGCACATTCTTAAAAGTTAATTATTAAAATATTATCAGTTATAGGGCTCCAAGTATCTGAATTTATAATTGGATCTGGACTCCATTCCGATAACGAAAAATTAGAATAATTGGCCGCCTGGTGACAGAGCTAAAATTATAAAAAATAAAACTGATGGTGACTTATCTTTTCAATAATGTCCAGGCTGCACCTACACTAGCTTCACATATTGGTCTTTTTTTACAAAATTCTGAAAGAAATTAGGATAATCAGCAATTCAGATAATTGGAGTGCCATTGTGCTAAACAAATAACTAACTACACTTGGAAATAGTCGGCAACCGGTGTGATTTCTGCCGTCGAAGTCGACGAAACCCCGTTGGTCCGGTTGTCATTTCTGTCATCGTTGTGTCTGTCATGCTTCAAGATTGACTTCACCCGCTCATACCCGGAAGACGAGGAACCCGTCCTCTGGAAATTGGACCCCGAATCCTTAGTGTGGACCTTCTCGTACGGCGGTTCTTTCATAGCAACGTCAAAGTATTTTACACTCTCGTAATTTGGATCTTTGGGTCCGACTGATTCGTAATTAGGATCCGATTCACTCCCCGTGTGGTAAATGGGCTCGTGCGGCATTGATTCATAGTTGGGTTCACTTGAACTGTCGTTATTATTGCCTATCCAACTGCTTTCCGGAACTTTTGGCTTTTTGTTGATGACGGAATAGCCCGAGAGCTTATTCTGTATTGATGCGTACGGGGAATTTGAATTCTGCGGCAGCAACACTTCGTAGTTTGGATCTGAATCAGACGGACATCTTTCAGATCTGCTGATGTGTTCATATCCAGGATCGTTGCTCAAAATACTGTCCGGACCACTCGGTAAAGTTTCATAGCCCGGCTCATTTCCGATGCTGTTTCTTCCTCTTTGCATTAAATCAGACGAATGCTGCATAAGTCCACCTGAAACTGTAGGAATTGGAGCCTTATGCTTCTGATGATTAAACTTCTTCCCGGTCTCTTTAACAGTCTCGTAACCAGGATCAATCTTCTCCGACTTGTGTTTTGCAACGTTTTTATCAATGGTTTCGTATCCATGACTTTTATTTCTGATTCTATCGATTGTTTCATACCCTGGATCTTCTTTGGGCTGTAAACTGCTTGTAAGTTTACCCGGGGAGGCACTGCTCCTGAAATTTCCATCATTTGGCACAATGCTAGTTGGACTGTGTCCCGAATACCTTTTAGTCTCATTTGTCCAAGAAAGTCTGTCCTCTTCATGCTGCAGACTCTTCTTTCTCATCTGTACACCGTGCGCCACATTATTTGAGTTCTGTTCTTTGGTTCTTGCATTATCCACATCGTCGTAGTTTGATAATCTTGATGAGATGTGCGAGCGCTCCTGCTGCACGGGATAACTATTTAAATGTTTTTTCTTCATGACTTTAGCGTACATCTCTTCGACGTTCTTCGACGGACTCGCCACGATGTTTTGCTGGCCCGCTGGTGCGCTCTTACGTGGCACGTCTTGGTCGATGGCGGCATAAATATCATTTTGGTCGATTGTGTTGTAGATTGCGTCAGCGTGCTTTTCAATGACGGGGTTGTCGATTGTAAAGTTGAGCTCTCTCGCCACCAGAGGCCTGACCAGGTCTCCGGAACTGAACCTGTGCTTGTCCACGGGATAGTTGCAGCCGTAGAAGTCGGACGAGCTGACGCAGCTGTTGTTTCTTTGGTGTTTCTCATTGAGGCTTCGTCGCATCTTGTCATTGTTGTTATGGAGATCCCCTGGAATTGACAAAACAGCAAAATAAGTGCAACAGGAAAGAAGAGCTTACAACTGAATAGAACACGGTAACCAGCCCTAGCAGATTCAAATAGGAGACTTAGCACAGAGTATCCAAGCCACGCCCGCTTTGCTGCCACAGCTAGATGGAGATGATGATAATACAATTCCAATCACTGAGTAATGAAGAGGTTACACATAGAATTAGTTATAAAACGTAAGCAAGAAGTAAATGAAATGGACAACGGGCTAGATTGGAATTGACAATACAGAACATCTGAAGCCAGTCATCTATAATCTAAGTTGCAGAGATATATACACATTTAAGGCTCTCAAATGCATGCCCACAAACAAACACATGTAAATCGCGCTTACAAATGGTGAATGTGTACTAACAAATAAAATCCAAACCTCAAATGAACATAAGCCCTACAACTTTTGCCGCCCTTCCCTGACACAGGGGGCATTGGCAAAGTGGACCATTTTTTACAGTATGGGTGGTCAGCCACATACCAACTTATAAGTCAAGGAACATACACAACAATTACATTTTAAAAATAAACAAACAATAATATGTAGGTATAAACATTAAAAACAATTACAAAATTCTAATTTAAAATTTAAAATATTTGAAAATTTTGAAAAACCCTAGCCCTAGCCGCCAACATTACAGATCAACCGACATTTTTTTCTGTCCTTACATACTTATTTCATTTCATCCAGAGTCATAACCTTTTTCATACAAGCTCTCCTTTTATTATGACTGAATATTCCATTAATTTGCAATTCAGAAATTTGGCCCATCCATACCTTTCTCAGTCTTCACTTACCACGACATCCTGTCTAAATCTAAATCTAAACTGCAAAGATATGTATCATTTGAGATTCATATCAAATGCATTCCCACAAGCAGACATGTATAAGTTCGCGCTGACACATGCCGCATGAATATAAGCCCTGCAACTCTTGCCGACCTTCCCTGAAACAGGGGTGACATTGGCAAAGTGAACCATTTTTTACAGTATGGGTGGTCAGCCTCATACCAACCTATAAGTCAATGACTCTGGATATTCCATTCATTTGCAATTTTGGAAATTTGGCCCATCCCAAAGAGGAGGATGAATACACACTTTTTCGCCCAGTAAAATACTAAGCGCCCTTGGAGTGACATTGAGTTACGAAACTGCGCTGATAAAGAAATCATCATCATCATCATCCATACCTTTCTCGGTCTTCCCCTACCACGACATCCTGTACATCCCATTATTTCAAACATCCACAAAAGCACACTTGAAAATTGATCTATCAACAAAAGATGGTTGTTGTTTTTAAATGCAAATGATAAGCAGGGTAACCTGTACTGGATATTCTCTGCTGCCGGCTGCTGTGCTTGGTCTTCCCTCCGGGACTCTCCCTCTTGTGGTGGTGAGCGGCAGGCGCGGGCTGCAGCTGCGCCCCCGAGGGAGCAGGGACGGCTGCTGCGGGGGGCGCGGGGGCCTCCACCGTGGGCGCGGGCGGGGGAGGGGGCAGCGGGGAGTTGGCCTGCCGCTTTTCAGGCTTGGGAGAGCCGAGCGGACCCACGGAACTGCCACAGCTAGAGTTGGAAGCTGAAAGTAATGGATTTTGCTATAATAATATTAAAATGTCCTGACATTAGTTTTTGGTTTGGTTGGTAAAATTGGTAAGCCAGTTTAGTTTTAAACTAGGGTTTTTAAAATTAGAATTTTGTATTCTGTATTTGTTTTGATGTTTATACATATTATTATTTGTCAAAGAGCTCCTTGACTGATAGGTTGGTATTAGGCTAACACCCCGTACTGTAAAAATTGGTTCACAAAATTAATGTGCGTGGATCAAAACTGCAGAGCATCAACTAATCTAATCTAAGTTGCAAAGATATGTTATATTGGAGATTTACATTCCATGCATTTTCACAACCAGACACATACAAGTTCGCGCTTGCACATGCCGCATGTGAACCTACAACACAAAAACCAATTCTCAAATGGACATACACCCTGCAACTCTTGCCGTCCTTCCCTGAGACAGGGGTGACATTGGCAAAGTGAAATCAACCAGCATCAAAATTAACTCTTCGACGCTGAGAGTGCTATAAGGAGACCAGGATTTGGCAAGGTTAGTCCGCCATCCCATTTACCGCAATTGCCTCTCCATATTTATGGTTTATTTTAGATAACAATGGTTAGCGCCGTCGGTACAACAAAGCGCTTTATGAAACCTACAGTGAATCTGATGTGATCAGTTCCATCATGCAGTGGGCTGGCCACATAATTAGAATTGACGACACAAATCCCATTAATCGCCTCAACACTCTTATCACAAGGGCAGTTAGAGACCAAAAATGCTTCCACATTTTGGACGTTGTCAATGCAGATGCAGCGAATTACACAACACAACACAAATAAACTACACATATAGTGTAGCTTCTTGCCTGCGTTATCCCCGTAGGGGTCGCATGTGGTGATTCGGGACCTATTTATTTTTATGGGTAAGGGGGCCGGCCTCACACTAACCAACTTCAGTTAAGGTGGGGGTTTCCCAGCTCCCAGGGGGGCTGGAAACTGGAAATAATTTCTGACACCCTAGGTGGGGATCGAAGACCCCTTGCTCTCGGCATGGTTTTTTTTTTTTTTTTTTAAGAAATCCTGTGCGGGAGACTCCCTAGATTCTTAAGACTCTAGGGGTCTATGACACTTGTTGTAGTGCCGCAGAGGTGTATTGCAAGCATTCTACCAACTGAGCTATCGACCGGACTTTTTATGAGTTTGGTCGTCGCTACAAAGCGCCAATTCTCAAGCAAGACCCAGTTGCTGTAAGGCTGGATGGACCTTTTGATGACCGATCTTTGTTAAAGGTTTATGAATTTTTCAACCCAGCAAAGAGCAAATTTGAAAATACAAATGGTATATTTTTTTGTGCTCCCACGGGATTCAAACCTACAACCTTCCATTTACGAGTGTTGATCACTAGACTACGTACAGGTTTTAGACCGGAATTAGATGGTTCTTGAATAATTTTGTCTCTTACCTTGTCTGGAGTGTTTAGGGAGTTGTTGTCTGGCAGTCCCCTCACTTGTGGGACGTCTGAAAAAAATAAATTCAAAATGTAAGTCACATCAATGAGTATGCGCTCTGTTCCAAAAAAAAAATTTAAAAGTTTAAAATCAAAGCAAACCAATGTGCCAACTTAGAGGGCTAAAATACAGAAAAACAACATGGAGGCCAGAGCTCTACATGGGCTGTGATGACATTGGAAGAAGATAAAAATGCTCAAGACATCTAGTCAGATCATTAGCCCTTCAACTGCGAGGGACATGTATAGGCGTCAAGTGTAAACTTGCGTACAGTGCGGCTGTCAATCATAGATGTCATCCAAATTTGAACTTATCCCTGACATCTGCCACAAACAATGGCAGGAACCTTTTGAAGGTTTTCCCCTCTTAATGGGGAAAAAAGCCCATAGTATCGCACCTGCTATTTGAGTCCGTGGTATCGCTCCCCTGCCCCGCATTAGACGTGGTAGCCTCCCCAGCCGCCGCAGGCTGCGCCCCAGCTGCTGTGTGTCTTACGGCAGCCGGGGCAGCGTGCAGAGTGGCCTGCACTGTGGCGGGCTGGATCTGAGCGTAGGTCTCGGAGCCGCTGGTGTACACTTGACCCGAGGGGTCCTCTATGGCTGCATACATCTCATCTGTTAAGTAAAATTGATGATTGATAACTACAATAATATAATATAACGACAATGAAGAGAAGAATATGTGTGAAGAAAGAAATGAATGTTGAAGAGATGAAAGAGGTATGCAAGGACAGAAAAAAGGGGAGACGCACCTGCGGAGGTACCGACCACCCCTAGTGGAACGGCGGCAGGATACAGTAACAGATAAGAATAGGAGTTTTGGACTTACACAGCCAGCTATTCATACTGGAAAGTTGCTGTGGTCTGTGGGAGCTGGAGCTTCCAGATGATTCGCCCAATGTCTACAATGGGCTCCTTCAGCGTGAAGGTGATATGATTACGGTCCGAGGTTAACACTTCTGACTCGTAAATGGAAGGTTGTGAGTTTGAATCCCGGCGGAGCACAAAAAAATAAATTTATATTTTCAAATACGCTCTTCGCTGGGTGAAAAATTCATATACCTTTACCACCTTATTTGCTTGACGCCATTGCTTTGGCGACAATGACGTGAGAAGTTGCACTATACATTCAACTTAGTTCCATAGTTGCTTACTGCGTAGACCTACTGGTACAGATCATAGAGCTCAGTGTTGCATCTCATTCTTTTGTATTTTCAAGTCTATCCTGGACTTACCCGAGTCGTCCGAGTAGTGTGGTTGTGAGTTCCTGTTGCTGGGCAGTTGTGCCCTTATGGAACTGAGGGGCTCCCGCACACTGATGCTGGTGTAGCCCTCTGCAAACAAACAATATATTAAATTATACATACAGGCAACATTCTGTGAATCACTTCATTCATGTGATATCTATATATATCTACAACGATAATTTATTTATAAGGTACACATAATTAAAGAGCGCCGTTTTTGTGTGTGTCACACCTCAAGGGCCCTCTCATATCACGGATAAGATTTTTTGTAAAGATGCGTCTTTAGTGCTCCCTTAAAGACACCAGCAGTTTCTGCCTTCCTCACATGAGGTGGTAGTCTATTCCACTCCATTGGTCCCGCAAAAAAATGGGCGAGCTATCTACCGACTGGTACTATATGTACACCTATCTTGCGGTGATGCGTTGCTAAGTATATCTAACCTTATCATGGGCGTACCCAGGAAGAGCCAGGGGGGGGCAGCTGCCCCCCCTGGAAGAGAAAAATTGACCTAAATAATCCAAAATTGTATTGCAATTACTAAAATTACCGTTCTTCGATAATGTCTTGACCCCCCCCCCCCCCCTAGAGGAAATTACGTGCCTACCTCCCCCCGCCGTCGGCGATATATTTTGGTGACGATGATTTTCAATTTTCCAAAACCTGCCCCCCCCCTAGATTTGATCCTGGGTACGCCCATGAACCTTATGCTATATTAATTAATTACATCTATAATCTAAGATGCAAAGATATATTGGCATATAAAGCTCATACTTAATGCATGCCCACAAACAGGCACATGTAATTTTGTATGTGCACATGCTGCATGTGTACATACAAAATAAACTAAACCTCACATGAACATAAACATTGCAACTCCTGCTGTCTTTCCCTGAAATCGAGGTGGCATTGGAAAAAGTGAACCAAGTTTTTATCGCAATTGGGGTCAGCCTCATACCAACATTTTAGTCAAGAAACAAATTGTTCGCGATATTGTCAAATCGCGCTTAAATGATTGAGGAACTCAAAAATCAGAAGTATGTGCGATACTGAAGACATCGTCAGATGGAGCAGGAAGAGGAGACGATTCTGGAGGGACCACGTAGACCGCATGAACGAAAGAAGGATAGCCCGAGTCGTGGCACAGGAGATACCGGACGGCCAGCTTCTACCAGGTCACCCTCCCAAAAGATGGAAGAACAGCTGGTCTTCTGCATCACAGGAGGGAGTTCCACAATAAATAAGTTCCCAAAAATCAGCTCAAAAGGCTTCAATCGCTGCAGAACGCTGCAGCTAGACTCATATATGGCGCTGCAAAGTCTTGCCACATCACTCCTCACCTTCAAGCTCTGCATTGGCTGAAAATCCCTGAGAGGATTACCTTTAAAGTTGGTCTGCTCACTTTTAAAGCACTACGTGGGAGTGCTCCGAGGTACCTGATGGAGCTGGTGTCTCCAACAACTATAACCTTGCGTGGACAAACACTGAGGTCAGCTGCATCAAGAAGCAGCTGCCTGGACGTCCCAGCAAGAAGACCCCACACTGTTTTTGGAGACAGGGCATTCAAGGCAGCCGCTCCAATGACCTGGAATGCTTTTCCTGACACACTGAGGGAACTGGATTTGGAGACACAATTTAAAAGAAGTCTCAAGACTCACCTCTTCTTCATATGGACCAATCATATGGACAAGCGTCTTTGTAGTGACACATTGTTATAAAAGGCGCTATATAAATTCTGTGCTTATTATTATTATTATTAATCAACAGATCATAGTTCCTTAACAAGAGGAAGAAGAAGAAGCGCTTAAATGTTTGAAGAGAAGTTAGTTTGTCTTACTGGCGGAATCCACAGAGTCCCCGCTGAAGTGCTGCTGCGCATTGTTGGTGACGGCCGCCACCTGGGCGGGCAGGGGGGCAGGCGCGGCGGCCGTGGGGGGAGGGGCCGCCTGTGCCGGCAGGACCACGGCCGCCGGGGTCATGTAGGGCAGCTCGCGGCTGGACGACACCTGCCCGGATATGGCAGAGCTGGCCGTGAGCGGCACCCCACTGCCATCTGTGGGAGAAAACATTAAGCATTACCGGTAAGTTACAAAGATATGTAACATTAAGGATTCACACTATACCTATGCATTTTCACAAGCAGACACATATAAGTTCGCGCTTAAACATGCCACATGTGGACTCACAATATAAAAACCCAAATCTCAAATGAACATACACCCCGCAACTCTTGCCGACCTTCCCTGAAACAGGGATGGCATTGGCAAAGTGAAGCATTTTCTACAGCATGGGTGGTCAGCTACATACCAGCCTATAAGTCAAGGAACATACCTAACAAATTTCATTTTTTTAAATCACAAATAATAATATGTAACATCAAAACAAATACAGAATACAAAATTCTAATTTAAATAACCCCAGTCCTAGCCGCCAACATTACAGATCAATTTCTTTCTGTCCTTATATACTTCTTTCATTTCATCCAGAGTCATAACCTTCTTCATACAAGCTCTCCTTTTATTATGACTCTGGATATTCAATTCTAGAGAATCAACTACATAAACAATATAGAGACCTGGAGTTGTTTGAGATTCATCGGTAGACGCCGAGAGGAGAGGAACAGTTCCATTGCTGGCCCCCGCAGCATTCTCTACGCCAGACGTTTCATCAATCCTGAAAAACATCAAAGCAAACGTGTCCATTTTGAAAATGAAATCAAATGAGACAATCATACCCTAAGTATCGAACTATGGAACATGAATAGAATTCATCTAAAGTCCTAAGCAATCATTTAGGGCCGGTCTTATAAACGAGAGACCAAATATCCGTAAGTATCTCGGCAAGTTACTAACGGATGGACGTTTACGGACTGATCTTACTGATGGTCGTCCTATAAAGTTTTTTTAACCGTCCGTTAGTTCTCAATAATGCACTCGTATTTTCGATGATTTTTTACGTGCATTCATGAACATACGTCATCCGTTTGCTGTCAAAGACGAAACATAACCTAAAGTTGCTTTTGACAATAATACGAAAACGACTAAGACAGCACAATTTTAATGAATTATCTATCACTTTCGAAAGAAATTATCTTCAACAGGATAGAGCGTAGTAGTCCAATGACACGCAAAACTCACCGCAAAGAAACAATGCTTTGACAGCTAACCTAACCTCAAACCTTAACTAACTGGCCGGTATCTGCCATTAATCGATGGGTAGGCTGTCGGTAACTTTCACGGAAATAAAACAAACGGATTCTTATAAGACGAAAAATGTGACGTTTGTATTATATTTCGTTAAATTTGGTACGACATTGAACTAACGGATGTTTATAAGACCGGCCCTTAATCAATCACAATTTTTTTAGCAACCCAACCGAATGACTACAAATTTCTTCTCAGATTCGACCCACTTCTCACACAGTCCAATATGTGGGCTCTATTGTATTCTAATCCATTCATAACCTGCTCCAATTTCAAATTTTGAATATTGCCTTTGGTAAAAAATAAAATCAATAATCTGCAGGTAGGTAAATGTGTATATAAATGTGAATATTACAGTCATTAAGTAATAACATAGAGGAGCAGAAACTAACTTACTGCATAGATACATACTATCTACCACATTATTGTCTCAGTCTTGTCAAACGTTGCAGTTGTGTAGTCATATAAAACATGTTTTTATGTGTCAAATTTTATGTTTTCTTGCTTTCTCCATTTTGAGTTTTGACAACTAATTACAATACATGCCATAATGTCTTAAAATAATGCCGTTTTCCTTTAAAATTTGGCAATCTTATCGATCACGATTTATACTGCATGCGTACTATGTTCGGACTAGTTTAGACATAGTACGCACACAGCAATGCTGCCACTTTTTTTAGATTTTTTTTAACATCCACCTGAGTTCTTTTGTACACATGGAAATGAAACTGTAAAGTTTTTTGTTCTCTTTCTTACTAATGACCATTTTCATAAGTAGGTTGAAACAGATATATATTGACACAACAATCCCTTTATTCGGGCTATGTATCCGTGGTCTGGTTGATTCTTTCCGGACAGTTTCACCCATTGCTCTGATGGGCATTATCAGCGGTTGGCTAGTCGCTGTGATCTTCTTACAGGATCTGCTGTATTAGAAACAACGCCAGCCTGTGGATTAGTATTGTCGTTTTTACTGTGAGAAGTCAAGCCGCCATTGCCCGGCTAGCAAGATGACGTAATTGCAACATGATTGGCTCGCAATGACGTCACCGAGTCACAAGGACTACTATTGGTCTGTACTGGCGCAGGCATGCTAAGTTGATTCCCATTCTATAATAATCTATAATCTAAGTTGCAAGGATATATTCATTTAAAGCTCTCAGATGTATGCCCAAAAACCAACAAGTGTAGTTCGCGCTTACAAATGCTGAATGTGTACTTACAAATAAAATCCAAACCTCAAATGAACATAAGCCCCACAACTTTTGCCGACCTTCCCTGAAACAGGGGTGACATTGGCAAAGTGAACCATTTTTTACAGTATGGGTGGTCAGCCTCATACCAACCTATAAGTCAAGGAATTTTTCATTGGTTCATATATATTGGTTAGATATATATTGTCTATTTTGGTTAAAATAATTTCTAGTCTACAGATATTATAAGTCAATGATTACAGTTAATGCAATGACTTTATGCATGCGGTGACAAATTAAATAAAAAAAACCCGTATAAATACTTCCTAATAGGATATCAATTTACACCGATCACTTTTCTGCTGAATGAGTAGCTTTTTTACTGGAAATACAGAGTACACTGTGCCACATACAGTTTCTTCAACTCGTGGAAATTCAAACACAATAATTGGAAGGTAAACAAAATGTGTTTTTGATAATAATGTCAATAAAAGGAACAAACGGTATTTATGCAACAAATATAAGGCAGGTGCTTATGAAATAAAAAAACTATATTTTTAGTATGGACTACAAAGATAACAATAAAAGTGGGTGAGTGTGGACACATTTTATGGCTAATATAATATGTAGATACATTATTCCTGCACAATTTACAAATTTTCAAGAGTCAGAATGGATTTATTCTCAGCAGGGAAAATGGTTTCCAAGTAGACTCGGGAACATTTTTTAATTTGGATTTTTTTCTCGGTGAGTAAACATCAGTCTTGTATGGGACTGGCGTTCTTAGCAACCAATAACAAAATATTTGCATGCGTTTCCCTAACAACCTGGACGGGTGACGTCACACTATTATCTATGTCAATTCACGTGTGGACTTCATTTGATTTCTTTCCAGCGCGGAGCATGATTTCCAAATTTGTTTTTTTCTTGTCAGAGACTGATGATTTTTCCGGCAGGAAACTACTTAAACAGGTCTGTGTGACAAGCAACCAATAACAGCTATTCATTAGGGTTTTCCCTGGCAACTCAGAGGCGCTATTTCAATATCACAAGAAAAGGAATGGATGCATTTAAAGTAAGCAAGTGTGAGGGAGATAGATAACAAAGCGAACAACATTGACATCAGGCTTATTGATGCTGGCGTGATGTATTCCGGGATCTGTTGCCGTGGTCTGTGGGAGCTGGAGCTTCCGGACGTTTCGCCCATTCCGGAACGCGTCCGGAAGCTCCAGCTCCCACAGACCACGGCAACAGATCCCGGAAAACATCGCTCCAGCATCATCAGCCCGCCGTGTAAGCCTAAATCTATCAGGCTTATTGTTTGAGTGAGTAGGTACACAGTTTTTAGGAAGAAAGAACAATGGAGAGACACAGGCTCTCGACGGGGCAGTTTAAAAAATTGGGTATGTGGTTATAAACATTTATTCTCGGATGTTTTAAAACCCCCCGACTTCAACTGAAGTGGTTGGTGTGAGGCAGGCCCCCTTACCATAAAAATAAATAGGCCCCAAATCGCCACATGGGACCCCTTCAGGGATAACGCAGGCAAGAAGTTACACTATATGTGTAGCTTAGTTGTGTCGTTGTGCTTTAACCCCCAGGGTGCTATTGAAGAAGCAACTAGGTGCTTAGAATCTATACGGGTTTTTACTGGAAATATATGGAAATTGTAACAGCACCACTAGTGAGCATTTTAGTTTCCATTTTTTTTTTTTGATAAAACGCTAGTCCGGTCGATAGCTCAGGTGGTAGAGTGATTGCATTCCATGCCGAAAGCTCGGGTTCGAATCACACCGAGGGTGTCAGAAATGATTTCCCATTTCGGTGTTTATTTCTAACCCCAAAATAAAAATACCGGCAAGGTTTACTCAGCCTTCACAAGAAATGAAAACCAGCACTCTCGGGAGCTGGGAAACCTCCACTTCAACTGAAGTGGTTGGCGTAAGGCCGGCCCCCTTACCTGTAAAAATAAATGGGTTCAACTTGCCACATGCGACCCCTTCGGGGATAACGCGGCAAGAAGTTACACTATATGTGTAGCTTATTTGCGTTTTTTTTTTTTAGTTGCTATGGTTGAGTTTAAACATACATTTGTATACTTGGGGTAGGTGGCTACACGTATATTCATTGACTTCTAATATCTGTAGACTAGAAATTATTTCAATAAAAATATACACTATATATCTGTTTCAACCTACTTACAAAAAATAGTCCTTGGTAAGAAAGAGAACAAAGAGCTTCACAGTTGCATTTTCATGTGTACAAAAAAACTTGGGCGAATGTAAAAATGTTTCTAGAAAGATGGCAGAATTGCCGCGTACGTACTATGCCCGGAGCAGTCTGAACGTAGACGGATGCGGTATCAATCTTGTGATTGATAAAATTGACGAATTTTAAAGGAAAAAGGCATTATTTTAAGACAGTATGGCATGTGTTGTAATTGGGTGTCAAAACGTAAAATGGATTTGGACAAAATGGCCTTATTTCGTATGACTACACCACTGCAACGATTGACAGAACTGAGACAAATGTGGGCTGCATAAAGTATGTATCAATGCAGAAAGTTAGTTTAGTGCTCCTTTACGGTATTACTCAAGGTCTGTGACACATTCAGAGAATGGACCATCAGAGCCTGGAAAAGACAATGTGGAGACAAGCTCGGTTTTCTCCAAAGAAAGAAAACATCAAATTTGACACGTAAAAACATGTTTTGTGTGACTACACAACAGCAACGCTTGACAGGACTGAGACAAAAGTGGTAGATAGTATGTATCAATGCAGGAAGTTAGTTTCCGCTCCTCTTGTTATTACTCAATGGTTACACTAACACAGACAAACACAACTACTCATATTCGCAATCATATTATAAGTGTCCTTTACCTGATGCTTCCATCTTGAAGTCTTGCATAGGCGTGCTCATACGGATGCTCGGATCTCCTGGTAGTCACAGGAGAGCTCTGCTCCGATATCCCTGAAACTGTAATTCATCAGTTAGATGCGGATAAAAGAGGAAATTCCTCTGAAAGACAGAGATTAGGGCAACACTTACAGCCATACCTAGAAACAGGTTTAAAAATATTTCTCCACAGAAGGATTGCACAAAATCAACAGATTTCTCTGCAAATGTATCAAGCTGCTATTCAAATAGGGCCAGTCCTTCCGCAGATTAATCTCCACTTTGTTCTGTCCTTTGAACACTTCTTTCATCTCTTCGACTCTTTATGCATGTTGGGTTTAGGTTGGAATTACGGTCGTTTGACATATTTACAATAATAATAACTGAACAGTTAAAATGTATTAATCGGATATTAGACGAACCGTTATAAGAGAACTTACAGTATTCATCCTCAGTCGTCGTGCAGAGAGGGTACCTCCTGAAGACATTAGCTACGTCACTAATGAAACTTCGAGAATAATGTAAGTTCTCTTATAACGGTTCGTCTAATATCCGATTAATACATTTAACTGTGTAGTTTTTATTATTGTAAATATCTTTATGCCTGATTGTCTCCTTTCATTCATCAAAAAGGGAAGAGCAAGCATGAAGAGGGTGATGAATATCTACGGAGGCACTGGCCACTCCTAGCGGGATGGTGTCTGAATACAAGTATAAGTACAAATGCAATGTATTTGCCAGGTAAATAGAACAAAGCAGTAGCTCTATCCATCTCAAGTGAAAATAGGGCAAATGTTACAGATACAACACACATTATGAAAAGATGATATCCATTTCAGGTGACACAGTTTTTTTTAGAGACGGGAAATAAAATGTTAAAGATAAACGATAATCCCCGCTAGACAGATAAGATGAAAGATAGGTGTAGAATGCGGCAACACTGTGAGGATTATATCGCTCAATATTTTCCTATACAAAATTAAATACAATACATTGTTTTTTATCAATGCCAGTTATTGTTTGTGATTAATAAATTGAGAATAAAACAACATGCTATTGAAAATTAAAAAAAAAAAACAAATCCTACAGGTCATACGGAAAGTTTCTGGAAACTAAACACAAAAAATCATACTTGAAATTTTATCTTTATCTTCTTCTCATTGTAGATCTTACATCTATATATTCAGAACTTCCCTCTTATGATGCACAAGACCAGCTGCTGAGAGACGCTGGCCGTCTGGTATTTTTGCAAAAAAATTCCTATCCTATTTTCACTAATGCAGTCTACGTGGTTTCTCTCTAGAACTGTCTCCACTTCTCACTCCATCTGACAATGTTCTCAGTGTTGCACATGCTTCTGATTTCCTTTATCCATTTTTAAAAATATGTTTAAAAAAACATGCCGAACGGCCGTAATTCTAATTTAAAAACATTCCAGTTATTTCCAGTATGGCCCACAAAGTATATACATATAACTTTTCAATTTATTTATTTTATTTATTTATTTATTTATAAATTCACGACACTTAGTGCCTTTTACAATACATACTAAAAATAGTGTTATAAATACAAGAATTTGTTTATTTAGAGGCTGATTTATTTTATAAATTCTACATGATCGTGTGTGTCATATCTCAAGGGCTCTCTCCGATCAAGTATAAGACTTTTATGTAGACTTGAAAATATAAGAACACAATATTGTTACATTTTGTTGGGTTCTCTTTTTAATTAAAATACAAGAATTTATTTTTACAGAATTTATTTTGCACAATTTAGTTCACAATTTTTCAAAGGTAAATTTGCTCTATGCGACTGACTCTCCGCACCATTTCAGTCCCTTAAGTAAATTGGGTACCAATTCAATCTTGCATTCTCTAGATTATTCTACCACCAGAAACGTTATGCACTAGCACAATCACAGAGTACTTCCAGATGGTTCTACCTTACTCAAAGTGCTCACTCACTGTGATTTCATAGTTTGTCACACTACGAGTATGTATACGTGTACAGGCGCACATACGTATTTCAAGTTCATGACAACATATTGTATTTGAAGGATGAATGGAGGTATGGTTTCTTACGCTGGTTTGTGCCAACAGTTGCGTAAAGTTCTGACGCAGTGTCGCCGCTATCCTGGCGAGGAACCGGAGGGGGAATCTCAGGCAAGCTGCGCTGACTGTTTTGGGCGGAGGCTCTGTAAGATAATATAATAATAATAAATATATCAATGGCGTAGACAAAATTATGCTGAAAAAATGACGCATAAATGTGATTTCAAGCAAACAAGTTGATAGAGAAACGATAACTCATTTCAACTAAGCAAAGTCTGCTATTCAAACCAGTTTGCTTGATAATTGTGAGGTTAAGTGGTGTACCCTCATAGATTGGCCTATGCATAAAATGTCAGAAATGACTTCTCGTTCCGGTGTTTATTTCAAAACCCAAAATAAAATACCGGCAAGGTTTACTCAACCTTCAGAAAAAATGAGTACCGGCCCCCTCATGAGCTGGGAAACCCCCACTTTAACTGAAGTGGTTGGCGTAAGGCCGGCCCCCTTTACCTGTAAAAATAAACAGGTTCCACTTGCCACATGCGAAACCTTTCGGAGATAACTCGGCAAGAAGCTACACTTTATGTGTAACTTAGTTGCGTTTTTATCATTTTAGAGGCATAGGGAAAATGATTTAATCTGTAATGTATTTGCCTCGTGCCTGGGCACGAGTTTGCATCCAATAAATAAATAATTGCAAACTATAATTAGTTACCCACATGCACATAAATTAAGACATATAAACATTGTGGATGATTAATAATAATTGAATACATAAACTACTAATTGCAAGCTAACATACCATGCATAACAATAATATTAGGATGATTTATTTGGTGAGCGCTGTTTTTGTGTGAATCACACGTCAAGAGCCCTCTGCGAGCTTGGTCATCGCTGTAGAATGCGCCAACTCTCAAGCAAGACACAGTCGCTGTAAGGCTGGATGGACCTTTAGTGAACGTTCCTTGGTACTTAAAGGTATATGAATTTTTCACCCAGCGAAGAGCATATTTGAAAATATAAATGATATATATTTTTCTGTGCTCCGCCGAGATTGCAACCGACAACCTTCCATTTACAAGTTAGAAGTGTTAAACGTTAGACTACGGACCGATCCAAGTCCATTTAAATCCATAATTTAAAAGTAACATAAACCAAAAGCACATGTGAAAACGCGACTAAGTTACACATAAAGTGTAACTTCTTGCCCCGTTCTTCCCGAAGGACTCACATGTGACGGGTGGAACCTATATATTTTACAGGTAAGGGGGCTAGCCTTACGCCAACCACTTCACTTGAAGAGGGGGTTTTCCAGCTCCTGAGGGGGCTGGTACTCATTTCTTGTGAAGGCTGAGTAAACCTTGCCGGTATTTTATTTTGGATTTCAAATAAACCTGAAACGGGAAATCATTTCTGAAACCCTCGATGGGGGTTTGGAACCCGAGCTCTCGGCATAGAATGCAAAAACGCTACCAACTGAGCTATCGACCGGATGCGACAGGTAACAAATTAAAAGAAACATAGACAATAAAAAATAAATATTACAGCAGAAATTTCTTGACTTATAGGTTGGTATGAGGCGGACCACCCATACTGTAAAAATGGTGCACTTTGCTGATGCTCCCCTAGTTTCAGGGAAGTTTGGCTAAAGTCCCAGGGTTTATATTCATTTGAGATTTGGATTTTAATTTCAAAGTACATCTGCAGCATTTGTAAGCGTAAACTTACACGTGTTTGCTTGTGGGCATGCATTCAGTATGAATCGTAAATGTTAATATATCCTTGCAACTTTGATTACAGGTAGTTTGAAAGAACTTAAATCAAGAAAAGGAACAAAGCATTTTGGTATGCAGAAAATTCAATTATTCTATTTTTATCCCGTACAGTACTTCACATCCGATTCATACTTGGAATTACTTGTTCCGACAAAAATAGAATGTCTGGAATATCTGTGCACAAGACAAGAATAAATTATCATCAGTTGGAACAGTGTGGAAATAAACAGAATGTCTGATTGAATACATGTTGGACGATATTTTCTTTTCTGGAATTTAAAATGTTTTATTTTTTCAAGTGAAAAATTAAAATAGCCGTGATCAAGTCATTCCCTTGCGCTGGGTTGCATACCAACTTCAAGTCTGCATTTTCAATTGAATGGCTTAAAAAATAATGCAAGATGAAAGAGTAAGGAGAAAATGGATTAAAAAGATATAAGATGAAAAAGTGAAGAATTAGTTGATAAAGAAAGAATATAAGATGAAAAAGTGAAATGAATATTAATGAAAGAGTGAGTAAATAAGTAATGGATTATGAAACAATATAAAATGAAACAGTGAGGCACAAATTGATTATGAAAGAATACAAAATGGAAGAGTGAGGCATTCATGGATTAGGAAAGAATATAAAATGAAAGGGTGAGGCATAAATGAATTAAGACACAATACAAAATGGAAGAGTGAGGCATTCATGGATTAGGAAAGAATATAAAATGAAAGGGTGAGGCATAAATGAATTAAGACAGAATACAAAATGGAAGAGTGAGGCATTCATGGATTAAGAAAGAATATGAAATGATAGGGTGAGGCATAAATGGATTATGAAAGAATACAAAATGGAAGAGTGAGATATTAATGAGTTAATAAAAACATAAGACGAATAACAGACAAAGACAGTTGGTAAAGTTTAGAAGTTTACAGTGAAATTGGGCATTCGTGTAAAGGAGTAATGTCGTCCTGTCTGTATACACTGGGGCACACAAACACTTTCACTAACTCTGTCTGTACGGGGCTTTCTAGTTAGCTGTCTTATGATTTGTTCCCCGAGTAATAAAAATTACGTAAATTTCCCTCAATTGGGTACTTAAATAGAAAAATGTATAGAAGACAGAACAATAGCACCCTTAGTGAGTTATTTGGTTACAATACATTTTTTTTTCTATTTAAGCTGGGGATACACATAGCTTGCACACGTAGCTTGCACGCTAGCATACCAGCTCCTTGCATGTGCCAGCTACTGTCATGTGTATACTCTAACTGGCATGCCTGCTAGTAGCAAACAACGGCATACAAGTAGCTAGCACAACATTTGATTTACTTGTATGCCCGTATGCGGGGGGGACGCGGGGGGTTGCCAAACTGGCAACTGGCTTTTGTTTATTTCACTTTAATTGTTATCCATTTTTGGCATGCAAGAATAGGTACGAGTGAATCTTACGAACTATCCTGTGTATACGCGATGGAAATACTGGCATGCCAGTATCATGCAAGTTGTGCCCTTGCATGCCAGCTACTTTCCCTATTTACGGGCAAGTGTATCCCTGGTTTTACGCAATTGAGGAGAATTTACGCAATATTGTATTCTTGGAGTGTGGATCGATGGGACAGAGTTGTATGTTTAGTTTTCTAGTGATGTTATGGCCAACCGGGAGAAAGCAGAAGAGTGGGCGGAAGGCCCAGACTGAGATGAAGCGGGGAAGGATGCGGCGCAGCTTTTACAAGTTGCAAACTGGACAGCGGCATCGGAGGACAGGCGGAGTTGGAGACAGAGGTTTGAAGGAGTCCACGGCTCGAATTGGGCTGTAGCGGCACTGAACAAGAAAGAAGAAGGTGATGCAGTTGTGGTCGGTACCTCTTGGCTGACAGGGGCGAGGCGGGATTAACTACGGGGGCCTCCTCCTCGGAACGCAGTTTGACAACCCCGGCAGTCCCCACCAGCTCACTTCTACGGCAGAACAAAACAACACATAGTACAGACAACTAACACATCTAGACAACACACATTCATATTTACACTTTCAAGAACTAGAACTTGGAAAAATTATACAGAAGACATTTCCACTGCTCCAAGGAAGACAGCACTAAGTCAAAAGATAGTTTTGCAGGAAAGCCAATCGAATGTTATTTATTCCATGGAGAACAATGCCTAAACTATTTTTTTATTACATTAATTTATTAACAAATTTAAAAGAGATAGAGACACGGCTGTCATCTTGGAATGAAGATAATGATTTGTTACCTTCAGAAATGGAAATAAGTCAAAAACCTACATTTCGGAGTTACTTCCTTCTTCCTTGGAGCAGTCGATTTTCTCAATTCAATTCCTTGACTAACCGTTCCTTGACTTATGCGTTGGTATGTAGCTGACCACCCATACTGCAGAAAATGGTTCAGTTTGCCAATGTCACCCCTGTTTCAGGGAAGGTCGGCAAGAGTTGCAGGGTGCATGTTAATTTGAGATTTGGGTTTTTTATGTTGTAGGTTCACATGCGGCATGTGCAAGCACAAACTTAAACGTGTTTGCTTGTGAAAATGCATATAATGTGAATCCCGAATGTTACATATCTTTGCAACTTAGATTAGATTAAATCGGTTGGTATGAGACTGACCCCTCATGCTGTACAAAACTTGGTTCACTCTTTCCAATGCCACCCCGGTTTCAGGAAAGGCGGCATGAGTTGCAAAGTTTATGTTCATGTGAGGTTTGATTTATTTTTTATATACGTGTCTGCTTGCGGGAGCCTTACTTAAATGCCAACATATCTGTGCAACTTAGAGTATAGATTATAAATAGAATATTGATTTAACAGGATGATTGAAGTCAGCACATTTGACATTTCCAAAAAAGTGATGTCACACAGCCGAGTAACTAGGGTAACGGTTTAGTATTTTTTTTTTGATTGATTGCTAAGGTTGACTGGTCTATATTTAAGTAGATAAAATGCTTTAGGTGTATAAAACTTACCCAATTTCAAGTTCTTAAAAGTGTAAATTTATCTAAACACATGAATAAAATGAAAAGACAAACAAAATGAAAAGATAGCAACATAAAAATATGCTTATATGAGCAATTTCATAATGTTTAATAGATATAAAAATTACAGCTACACACCTAGTATATATATTTTTGTACAAATTTTGATTGCTTGATTATTAAGGAGGGTTTATGTACTTAGTTAAAAAAATAATAACAATATTAGGATGATTTGATATAGTTTTTCTCGGGTTAGACCATGTTCTACTAGCAGTTATATTTTCTGCCGACGTTTCATTCCCTCGAGCGGGGAACATTATCAAGGCTTGTAGCGACGGGGGCAGAAAACGTCGTCAACAGAAAATATTACTGCAAGTAGAACATGGTCTAACCCGAGAAAAACTATATCATTGAACACCGACCATGAAAGTGAAAGCTTAAAATTTTATTTAAGACGATTTATTTGGTGAGTGCTGTTTTTTGTGTGTATTTCACCTCAAGAGCTCTCTGCGAGCTTGGTCATCGCTGTATAAAGCGCCAATTCTCAAGCAAAACCCAGTTGCTGTAAGGCTGGATGGACCTTTAGTGACCGGTCTTTGGTAAAGGTAGGTATATGAATTTTTCATCCAGCGAATAGCACATATGAAAATATAAATGGTATATTTTTTCATGCTCCGCCAGGATTCCTTCCAATTACGAGTCAGAGGTGTTAACCACTAGACTACGGACCTTAGTTATTTAAATTATTGAATAATGCATGATGTTGGTATGAGGCTGACCACCCATACTATAAAAAATGGTTCACTTTGCCTCTATCACCTCTGTTTCAGGGAAGATCGGCAAAAGTTGCAGGGTTATGTTCATTTGAGATTTAAACTTTAATTTGTAAGCTTTATAAGAATTCCTTGACTTATAGGTTGGTATGAATTCCTTGACTTATAGGTTGGTATGAGGCTGACCACCCATACTGTAAAAAATGGTTCACTTTGCCAATGTCACCCCTGTTTCAGGGAAGGTCGGCAAAAGTTGTGGGGCTTATGTTCATTTGAGGTTTGAATTTTATTTGTAAGTACACAATCGGCATTTGTAAGCGCGAACTACACGTGTTTGTTTGTGGGCATACATCTGAGAGCTTTGAATGAATATATCCTTGCAACTTAGATTATAGATTATAGATAAGGAGTTCATCAGAGAAATACCAAAACAGAAATTAATTTGAATCTATGGCCTCCCACATGCAAACTGAATGCTATAATCATTGAGCCACGTCCATTTTGATGTTTACTGAATTGGTCATAAAAAACTGACACATCGACACCTAAAAGGAAAAACTGAATAAGTGACAGAATGGGATATACAAAGTGAGCGTAAAAGAAGAAAATGCATGAAAAAGGTGATGGATATGAAGGAATTGAAAGAGGTATGTCAGGATAGGAAAAAATGGTGGCAACTCTGCAGAGGCTCTGGCCACCCCTAGCGGAATGGCGACAGAGTTACAGTTACAGACAAATTAAGCTAACACGGTTTTCTCAGATAAATACACTTTTTTCCTAGACGCAAAATATAACCGTGAAAAAAATCTGTAGTTTAGAAGTTTTTCATGATCACTGCCTTATAGTTGGTGCACTTACTATGAGAAGTTACACACAATACAATGTTTTATCCACAATTTCTCAAATCGGTAAATCAATACTTACTTAAGTACCTAATCAGTTTTACCTTTACCGTGGCACAACTATTAAATGTAAAGAAATTATCATACGCTAACGGCAGGTTGCAGATTGTGTTTTGTAGCAAAATATAAATGAGAAAAATTATTTGATTTATAGGTTGGTATGAGGCTGACCACCCATACAGTAGAATTGGAGACGTTTACCAATTTTTCCTTTAATTGTATGCGGTATGCGGCTGACCACCCATACTGTAAAAAATGGTTCACTTCGCCAATGTCACCCCTGCTTCAGGGAAGGTCGGCAAGAGTTGCAGGGCTTATGTTCATTTGAGATTGGGTTTTTTATATTGTAGGTCCACATGCGGCATGTGTAAGTGCGAAATTATGCATGTCTGCTTCTGGGAATGCATTTAATATGAATCTCAAATGATACATATCTTTGCAGCTTAGATTTAGATTTAGATTAGATTGTACATTGAAGCTTTCACGGCCGGTTTTTGTTGACATAGATTCTTTCCGGAGAGTTTCGCCCATTGCTCCCATATTGCCCATCAGAGCAATGGGCGAAACTGTCCCGAAAGAATCAACCAGATCACGGCTACATAGTCCGAAAAAAATGAATGTTTCAGGGGAGGGCAGCTTAAGTTGCAGGGGTTATGTTCATTTGAGGATTTTATTTTGTGGAGTATGTGTGAGCGCAAACTTAAGCCTGTAGACTTGTGGGCATGCATTTGATATCAATCTCGAATGTCTAAAATGTTAATATTTTTAAGAAACTTTGATTATAGATGTGTGTGTAAATTTAAAAGAAAACATGAACCTTGAATCAACATAACCTTTGAAATTCTACCCCTCCAGACAAGGAGTTATTGACAGAACTGACCCATTTTATCAGTATGGGTGGCCAGCCTCTTTTCAACAGTAAAAAAATATCAAGGCTCACCTAAGACTTCTATAAAGGCCATGATATAAGTAAAACAATAGTGATGTGGTGCATCAGTACAGAAGATGAAAGAAAACCAGATATCTGAAATCAGATATAAAGAAGATAATCCGACAATTGTGCGTGCCCACCCCTAGTAGTGGGCCCGCGAGAACGAGTGGGAGTATAAAAATGCGTACGCCGCGCTCCAGCCAGACAGACACACTGAGACCACGGAACGAGCAACATCTTACCGCGCTCCCGCCAAAATTGCAAGCCGTCTCGCGTTCCCGCCGATTTCCAAGCAGAGACGCAAAACTACTTTGCACCGTCGCCTGGACGTCTCCGCAGACCACTACATCATCACCAGAGAAACTTCGAGACCACCGAGCGGACATCTACATCTCCCGCCAAAATCTCAAGACATCTCTCGCGTTCCCGCCAATTTCCAAGCAGAGACGACATCTTACCTCGTGCCTTCGCCTGGACATCTCCAGCTTCATCATACCTTCACCTGGACATCTCCACCATCGCCACATCTTCACCTAGAAGATTCTCAAGACCTCGCCCGGAACAGACTTGAGGCAACCGTCTCCTACAGCACACTGCTCACATCACAACAAAAGGTCCTTCTTAGGGCCACTTTTAATTTTCCTCAAAAGTTTACAGTTTTTTCTCCTGCTCACAACAAAAGGTCCTTGTTAGGGCCAATCCGAACTTCCTCAAAAGTTTACATGGTTTCGTCCTAATTGCCACTTTCCATATTTCCTTTCCTTCCCCCACTTCAAGCATCAAGCATCCTGCTCGCCTCACAAGCAAGGCGGATTAAGGAGGACTTCCGCCTGGACGCAGCTTGAAGACCGGAAGATTGCAACCAAGACAACATTTTGAATTACCTTTGATTGAACAGTACTGACCGCATTAAAAATATACACTTTCAAAAACGGGCTTTCAATTCTCACCACACACACTCATACCTCCAAAGTGATAACTAGCTTTTTCACTGTTGTCTTGGCCTTACAATCCAGAAGGTAAAAGTAAATACGATGTATGCATGGTCAGCCTCACTTCAACTAATAAAAATATATAAAGGCTCACCTAGGACTTCTATAAGGGCCATGACACAAGTAAAACAATAGTGACAGCTAGGTTTTCACTGTTGTTTTGGCTCTACAATCTAGAAGGTACCTACAAGTAAATACGATGTAGATATGCAATATTTATACTGACTTGTGTGTGTCTTTGGGGCACCCACAGACACAAGCGGCGAGCACCACCACCAGCGTAACAACCACAGCTACAGCCAGCCCCGTCTCCAACACTCCCCACATTCCGCAAAACAAAATATTCACATCTTAGAAAGCAACAACTTTAGGTTACGCCCTTGAAGTGCGAGTGGGGCGCTCTCCTCATGTTTTGCCATCTAATTAACGATTCGCCACATGCAATAATGATTCCCACACAAAAACACACTTTAATCTGTCACGATCGGCTCAGGTCACGCCTCTTTACTAAACATTTGACATACTAAAACAGTATATAAAACAATACAACACCACTGAACTTTCACGTATTTTTACACAGCTTTCACAATTTAATACACCGCAACACATGCACCGATTTAACAAGCGACTAATCAAGAGTTGTTGTGTAATATTATTAATTGAACTACATCAAAATATTGCGGTGAAAATAAATATTTTTAAGCGTTTCGTTCTGACAACGTCTTCCCACAAAAAATGACGCATGACAAGTAATGCACATCTATCGGCAAAATCGTTAACTAGCGCAGTGTAGGGAAAAAATGTATTCCCAACATTTATATTCTCCCCAAAAATATAAACCTACCAAAAATTTTAATATTCTTCTGTTCCTCCACACATACTAACTTCATAAGCTTCTAACATATACCTACATTATACAGTACCTACCCTTGAGGAACTGGTGCCACTAAATGTATGTACACATTTGTTTTAAGAAGCTTCAAACTTCTTAGTCCGGTCGATAGCTAAGTTGGTTAAGTGCTTGCATTCCATGCCGTGATCTCAGTTTCGAGTCCCACCAAAGGTGTCAGAAATAATTTCCCGTTTCGGTGTTGTTTACTGAGCCATCACAAAAAATGAGTACCAGCCCTCTCAGGAGCTGGGAAACCCCCACTTCAACTGAAGTGGTTAGCGTAAGGCCGGCCCCCTTACCTGTAAAAATAAATAAATTCTACTCGCCACATGCAACCTCTCCGGAGATAACGCAGCAAGAAGTTACTCTATATGTGTAGCTTAGTTGCGTTTTTGTGTTCAAACACATACAGCACCCTTGAGCAACTGGTGCCACTAAACGTATGGACACAAAAATAAAACAACATTAAATTTTTACAATACTTCACATTTATTTTGTTCCTTTATAACTCTCGCAAGCATCTGGTATAATTTTACACTTATTATATTTCATAATAATTGTGGGATCGTTTTTTATGATTTGTGGTAGTCAGGGATCAGTGACGTAGGCATCATCATCATCATGAGCTGGACGGCCCTAAATGGACCTTGGCTGAATCCAGGATTCTCCTCCACTCACGCCTGCCCATCGCCTTTGCTCTCCAGCTAAGTATGTTAACCTTGGCTGCATCTGTGTTGACACTGTCCCATCCATCACCTTCCTTGTCGCCTTCAGCTTTATGTATTAATATACTCAAAATATTGACAAAATAAATAGTATGCTTATCTAAAAAGTTTTTTACAATAAATATTAAGGCCGGTATTTTCAAGTAGGTATAGTAAAGTTAACTAAAATGCTATTTCAGTTAAATTTTCATAATATTTAACTCATCGAAATTTGCCAATAAATATTTAGTTAACTAACGATTTGCAAGATGGTGTTGCCTTCACTGACAGCAGCTGTTCTTTTTTAATGCAAGGATACATCAAAATTGTTGCCAACTGAACATTTTCTGTGTCGTTTTCCAGCTTAATGAAGGTTAGACATTTGATAACCAGGAGTTTTTTTTAAAGCTTTTGAATGGCAATGTAATTATTTCTAAGATTTTGGGGTGGGGCTTGCCACTTTGGTAATTCTCGGGTTTAGTTAACTGGAACTGGAGTATTTTGAATAATAGTTCACTAAAATATTACTAAACTTGAATATACCGGCCCTACAAAATTTATTTTCACTTTGTAAATGTGTAAACCTTACAAAATTTGCTTATGAAATTGAAAAGGCTGAGATGGATTGGCAACGTGTACAAGACGCCGGATTGTAATGTCCCGAAGAAACTTCTGAATGGATGCCCAGGTGGAAGGAGACTAATAGGAAGGCCCAGGATGTTACGAGCGGAGATGCCGCTCCATAGTCTAACTAAAGGTTAACACTCCTGACTCGTAAATGGAAGGTTGTGGGTTCGAATCCCGGTGGAGCACAAAAAATATCTGATTAATATTTTCAAAAATGTTATTCACTGAGTGAAAAATTCATACACCTTTACCAAAGACCGGTCACTAAAAGTCCAGCCAGCCTTACAGCAACTGGGTCTTGCTTGAGAATTGACGCTTTCTACAGCGACAACCAAGCTCGCAGAGGGCTCTTGAGGTGTGATTCACACAAAAACAGCGCTCACCAAATAAATCATCCTAATATTGTTATTATGCCACACAGCTTCTCCGCGTGGCAAGTCGGACAATGGTTGCAGGGGATAGGAGGAGTTGGGAGTTCAGATTTTGGCTGTGGCTCCAGAGGAATGGTTTCTCCTACAGCAGGCCCTGTCTCTTGAGATCTTCGTAGGTTTTCCGGTTGACAACATTCCCCAGAGAGTCCTCGTATTCTTCCTCATTCTCCGCCACCCATCTCTCCCCTTCCTTTTGCTGTTTCAGTTTCTCCCATACTGAAAAAATAAATCAAATAATTTAACCTCCCTACCTTCAGGTTATTTTCGGAGCAAAAAATAATCAGGAATCAAAACCACAATGTACGTCTTCCTGACTTTTGAAGAGTATTATGAAATATTACAAAACGCCGAAGATAAAACAAACAACCGATCGCTTAGCCTGCCCTTGAGGAACTAACTTGTCTAGACTTGTAATGACATGACTTTAGAACTCAGGCGGACGCCAGGTGATTTGTAGTTTTCAAATATATATTTTTTTCTCAAGCGCGTACGCGATGTAGCAGAATGGTACACTCAAAGTTTACGTATCGCGTACGTTCATATGCATAGGACGATTAAAAAAGTGTATCCAGGTTTTTTTATAGATGGTACTGTTTCCAATGGAATGCATTTATAAGTCCAGCCATTTTTCAAATGGAACTAACTTCAAAGCAGACAGCCAAATTCTGGCATACATTGCCTTCTTTTAAATTCACTCTGTATATCCCAATCATTCACAAGTTCCATACTTTTCTCGGTGTTCCTTTTCCTCTTTTTCTTTACACATTCTTTCTGTATATACACACGGTCAGTTTTTTATTATTCATCTCTCTACATGTCCACATCATTTCATCACATTCTTTTGCAACTTTACTTTCACATACTCTTTCAACCTGCATTTTTCTTTTACTCATTCATTTTCAAGTTTATTTCTATAAATATAATAATAATAATATACAGTAGAGCCGCGCTAGTTCGAACCCTGCCTAATCTGTTGATCGCGGTAATCTGAACGATCTCGCACCCAGGAATTAAGATAATAAGCCATGCTGAGGCTGTGGAGGCATTCAACAAATGCATTCAATGGGCTGACGAAAACGGCGTGTCAAGTCAGGACACATTGTTGCTGAGGCGGTTGCGAAGTGATGTTTTTTCCCAAAAATTTGCCAAATCAAAGCAAAAGTCAATGCTAGATTTTCTTGTTCCAAAGTAGTATGCATAAGGAAATATGACGGACAATATAAAATATTTGTTACTTTTTTTTTTCATTTGAATTACGATTGAAGGTTGCTTAAATAAATAAAACTCAAACAAATCCCAATTTGTTATTTTTCACCTCCATAGAATTTGTCCCATACTATAATCCGAACATCCTGTTATTTAAAACCCTCCTGTGTTTTTAGGGGTTCGGATTAACGAGGCTCTACTGTATATGCATTGAAATAAATTGAAAACTTCTTAAAATGGACTTGTGTTCCCTTCCCAATTTAATACGGTTATATTCAAAACCAACATCAATCGCCACTTCCTTGCAGCGCCTCACGACAGAAGCAACAACTCAAGAAATACCTCTGCGGCACCCTTCTAGGGTGACATAGACCCCCAAGACTTTCAAGAATTGGGGAGCCTCCCGCACAGGATTCCTTAAAAAAAAAATCAACAAAGGAAGCAAAATTAAAAAAAAATGCTTACATGCGAGGGCATCTTCTATGGAAGTGACGTTTGCAAAGTGCGCAGTGTTGGGGATGCCGAGGCACCTCATCCCGTGCGCGTGTCGCCACTCTGCAAAGTGCCTCTGGTACGCCTTGGGGCCCTTGTACGTGAAGTTGCCGCAGATCTCGCACGAGTAGGAAATGTTCAGGCCGTGCAGCTTGTACAGCCAGTACGGGATGGGCTGCAACACAACACAACAATCAACTTTATAACATAATGTTTTTGAAAAATCATTTGCCAAAAGTTATTGACCCTTTAACTGCGGGTGACACGCATAGGCAAACATCCCTCAAGACACTCTACTTCGCAGCGATAGCACAGAAAGCGCCCTTGGAGTGACAATCTTTCCCGAAACGGTGCTATATTAAATCATCATCATCATCATCATAGGCGTCAAGTGTAAACTTGCATACAGTGTGGCTGTCAATCATAGACGTCATCCAACTTTGAACTTATCCCTGACATCTGTGTTTAACTTTTGCAGGAGTAAGTTAATTGATCCGTGACTTTCTCTGGGGAGTGAGTTTTTTTCACATTACAATTTAATGTTTTTTTTTTTTATGAAATCTGTGTGTTATGAAGAAAAATATGATTTAAAAAAAATTAAAAAAATTAAAACATACAATTTATATGTTTTATCCCACAAAAACTGATTTTATAGTCCAGGTATCACAAACCATTTACTGTCACAAAAACACTCAACTATTTATCAAAAAATCACTAAGACAACATTATTCTTTCCACTTAAAACACATTCTTATTGATATTATTTTACCGGGTTGAATTTAATTTGACGTCAGAGCAACTCGTTTAAACTAAGATCTCCTATACATTGATAATTAGGTTTTCACTTCCTTCTCAAGCAAGCTTACAGGTACCGTTAAAAAGGACTTTGTGAAACACTCACCTTGCCGTCCCAGCCGTGGGGCAGGTTCTTGGGGTTGAAGGGCACGTCGTCCTGATCAGCCTCCATGTCGCTGTCCTCAGCGCTCTCCTCCCCAGAGCTGTCCCCTCTCTCTCCAGCTGTGCGCGCCTGTTTGCGCTGGACGTTCTCCTTGGTAGAGGCGCGCTGCTCCGATACCAAAGATGCGTACCTGTAAACATACAGTTATAATTTAATGGAGAGGCTATAAATTTGATTTAGTTCTAAACATTGTGAGGCAA
The DNA here is from genome assembly GCA_951799405.1 of Agapetus fuscipes. NCBI lineage: Eukaryota > Metazoa > Arthropoda > Insecta > Trichoptera > Glossosomatidae > Agapetus > Agapetus fuscipes. Next base: position 11,595,798 of record OX637362.1, read on the forward strand.
ACAGTTCTAATTTCACTAGAAATAGTTCTTTGATTTGTCTCGCTTGCACAACAGGCGAAATGTTTTTGTCCTTTTCTATCGCGCAATGTGTCTCTGATCCGTCTATCAATTTATGTTAACAGTTCATATATTACATCGACTGCTCCAAGGAAGAAGGAAGTAACTCCGAAATTTAGGTTTTTGACTTATTTCCATTTCTGAAGGTAACAAATCATTATCTTCATTCCAAGATGACAGCGGTGTGACTATATCTTTTAAAACCGTTAAAAAAATAATGTAAAAAATATTTTAGGCATTGTTCTCCATGGAATAAATAACATTCAATTGGCTTTCCTGCAAAACTATCTTTTTTGACTTAGTGCTGTCTTCCTTGGAGCAGTCAATATAAAGTTGGATAATTTTTCTCTTTTAGGTGGCGTGTAGTAGCTCCAGCCACCCCAAGGGCGCCCATCATTGCTTGCTTCCTGGAAAACATGTAACTCTTCAACTTCTTCTTGAAGCGTTCTTCACTGGTCTCCATCCTCAGCTTCAGAGCTAGCTGGTTCCAGCACAACGGTCCAACTGAGCCACACGCCCTATCCCCAAAGCCTGTTCTGCTCCGTCGAGGTGGCATTTTCAACCTGTTGATAGCATCACCCTTTGCTGAGCGAAGGGTGCACTGCTTACCAACGATCTCCTCAACCTCACACAGTTCAGTCAAATAAGACGGAGCCGCTCCTCTGAGGGAGTTAAATACCATAAGGCACACTTTATACTCCACTTTCTCCGGGACACGCAGCCAGTGAAGACGCTGCAATAGAGGAGTGACATGATCAGTTTTATGTCCTCCAAAAATGATTTTTGCTGCGGCATTAAAGACATAACAAAATATTGTAAAATGATCAATATTACAGGATCCAGAGATTATTTTGCAAAGCATACTTGGTATGATATATTGGCCGGCCAAAAAAGCAAGTGAACAGATTTCAGTCAGTTTAGAATGCAACACTACACAGATCTTCGGGATGTTCAAATTCACTCACATCACTCCGCTGTTGAAAGAGTAAGATAAGATTCGTTTTCCTGAGAGGCAAGTCTACTGTGTGTATTTGATGGTATTCAAAGCACTAAATGGTATGGCGGAAAACGGGGTAACGGGGGAAAACACATTTTCCCCCATTAAGGTAGGTGGGGGTAAGTGTGGCGAGACGGACAATGAGGTAAGCGGTGGTGTGACATACTGAGGTAAGCAGTGTGAGGATACCGATGGAGTGAAACGGACTGGAATCCAAAGAAAGGAATTCAGAATCTGTTGGCATTTTCAGGGAGCACTGAAAGCGCACCTGTATAAAATATCTCATTCATCTTTGTGAATATAAATTAGAAATGATACTCACCGGTATACTTGCGCCTCAATGGCAGCTATGTCTTTGTGTCGGTGTTGAGTGGAAGTCTTGCCGCGCGTAGTTCCCTTCTTTGCCACCAGAGATCTGTCCAAGGCGGCTTGACCTTTGGTGCTGAACAATCTGAAGCAATCACATTTGGTTTAGGTTCTTTCTGATGCATAAACTTGGGCTGAACATATTATCCAGTAAGAGCGATCAAACCATTGACATAAATGATATCTGTGGATTAGACATTTTATATTTGTTTCAACCTGCTTACGAAAATGTCCTTAGTAAGAAAACAAACAAAGGACTTCACAGCAGTACAAAAAAAACTCGGGCGAATGTAAAAATGTTTCTAGAAAGGTGGCAGCATTGCCGCCTGCTTACTATGCCTGCATAGATATGCATAGATGAATACGGTATAAATCTTGTGATCGATAAAATTGATGAATTTTAAAGGAAAAAGGCATTATGACATGTGTTGTAATTGGGTGTCCAAACACAAAATGGAGAAAGAAAGAAAACATAAAATTTGACATGTAAAAACATGTTTTGTATGGCTACACAACTGCAATGTTTGATTTGACTGAGACAATATGTGGTCTATAGTATGTATCTATGCAGTAAGTTAGTTTCTGCTCCTCTATGTTATTACTCGATGGATTTAACAGTCCTATAGCTTACCAACTGAGCAATCGACCGGATGACAATTTCATTTATATGGTTGAATATTTACCTCTGCGCCCTTTCCTCCAGGGTTCCTCCGCACTTGAGTCCAAGGGCCATCAGGGCTGACTTGAGCCTGTCCAGCCCCAGCGAGGCCAACTCCTCCCAAGAAGAGAAGGCAGACAGATCCAAGTGAGCACCCACGTTGGTCAGCGCACCGCCTGTCTCTTTCTGCACAAGAGCCATCCATAAATTTATTATTAAACTTTATAATATGGAAGTACAGAGGTGTTAGGTAAGATGGTCTGGTAGAGCCATTCCAAGTCTACTTGCCGATGATCTCCATTGGAAGCGATGGAGACCGCGGCATTCTGACGTCAGTCCACAAATAAAATCAAACAATATTTTTGAAAAAAATAAAATATTTTACTGAGACTCTCTTTTATATTTAACCTTTATTTTGATCATTTGCTCATGTATAAAATATCATGAATATTTTTTATTGAAATTACTTTGAAGCCAGGCTATTTTTTAACACAATAACAAGATAATTTTTGAAAATATTTGCATGGTAGGGAAGACTCTCAGTTCATATATTTTTTTTAATAAATGAATCAAGAGAAAAATTATCATGTTTTTTTTTTTTTTTTTTAAGAAATCCTGTGCGGGAGACTCCCTAGATTCTAAAGACTCTAGGGGTCTATGACACTTGTAGTGCCGCAGAGGGGTACGAGCTTGGTCTTCGCTACAAAGCGCCAATACTCAAGCAAGACCCTAGTTGCTGTAAGGCTGGATGGACCTTTTTGGTGACCGGACATTGGTAAAGGTTTTTATGAATTTTTCAACCCAGCGAAGAGCACATTCGAGATATAAATGGTATATTTTTGTGCTCCACCGGGATCCGAATCCACAACCTTCCATTTACGAGTCCGAAGTGTTGCCACTACGGACTACGGACCGGTCCAAGTGTGTGGCTTTTTTCAAGTTTTTTCATTTCATCAGAGAAGTTTTGCAATATTTGCAGGGTTTATGTTCATTTGCATTTTTATCTTGATTGTACACATTCAACACATTGATACGCCGCACTCGACTAACGAAGGCCCTGGATTTCGCCTCCCGTCGAGCTCCTTGACAAAACGCGCTGATTGGCCAGCGTTCGTCAATACACCGGCTGATCCAAATTTAATTATAAGATCTGATGTACTTATGTAAATTTAATAAAAAGCTGGGAAGTTGTCTTAATGATGGTCGGCCTGTTGGCCCGCAGTACTTTCATGATTGTGTCGGCCTGCTGGCCAGAGTCATTGAGAGTCTGTAACCTTGCACACTGTTAAATTGTAAAAAGAAAAAGAAAGAAAGTCAATTAACAAACAAAAACCAAGTCTTCCTCGATATTTGATAGAGGGTATTCCGGTCCGGTCGATAGCTCAGGTGGTAGAGTGCTTGCATTCCATGCCGAAAGCTCGGGTTCGAATCCCACCAAGGGTGTCAGAAATGATTTCCCATTTCGGTGTTTATTTCAAACCCCAAAATAAAATACCGGCAAGGTTTACTCAGCCTTCACAAGAAATGAGTACCAGCACTCTCGGGAGCTGGGAAACCTCCACTTTAACTGAAGTGGTTAACGTAAGACCGGCCCCCTTACCTGTAAAAATAAATAGGTTCAACTCGCCACATGCGACCCCTTCGGGGATAACGCGGCAAGAAGTTACACTATATGTGTAGCTTGGTTGCGGTTGCGTATCAACATGTAAGCACAAACTTACATGTGAAATAGATCTCTACCCTCGAAATAAATGTGAATTTGATGCCCATCGGACTAAAAACATTGTTTTGACCTTGTGTTGCATAATTTGCCTCTTTTACCTATGGAACAAAAATGAATCCACATGCCTGAATAGCGTAGTGAACTGCAGGTTGTTGAATAAAATATGTTACCGGCCATCCCGGAAAGCTGCCAGCTTCCCACTGCTTGATGAAGTCCTGGTGAGCCTGCGCCATCTCATGCGCGGGATCCAGCAGAGGCTTCACCCGCCCCACAAACCCCTTCAGGTACTGGAGAAGCGCACGCACATAGGCACGGTAGTCGCCGTTCTTGCGTTCCCGGGGTATGTCAAACAGGTGGTCAAACAGACCAAGGTAGGTGATGTAATCCACTTTCTGAAAATAAGACATTACATGAGAAAACGCCGATTAGGAGCATGTGAAATGAAGCTAGCACTGGCAACATAAAAAAAGGGAAACGTACGAGAGGCGTGAGTTTTGTAAAAAATTGTGGAATAGCTAAGCAATCCACGGTCTCACCGAGTTAGGTCTTTACTTTTTAGAAAATTCAAGATCCAAACTCAGGCCCGCCGCACAGAGTCAGGATGAGATGGGAGTCACAGGACTTACGACCTGTCTCTGGTTGGTTAAGGATCCTTGACAACGTTCCCAATTCCTCCCAATATGTGAAGTCCGACATTGCATGCCTAGAGGTGCCTGGCTCTCGGATCTTCCCAACCAAATGTGGTATGATCCCGAGATGGCCGCCTTTGTCAGTTTTTCCAGAAAGCCATTTTTTGGGATCTATTGAGTCCCAGATCCTTAAGAACCGGTCCGCAGTCCAGTGGTAACACTTCGACTCGTAAATGGAAGGTTGTGGGCTCGAATCCCGGCGGAGCACAAAAAATATACCGTTTATATTTTCAAATTTGCTCTTCGCTGGGTTGAAAATTCATTCATTCATAAACCATTACCAAAGACCGGTCATCAAAAGGTCCATCCAGCCTTACAGCAACTGGGTCTGGCTTGAGAATTGGCGCTTTCTACAGCGACGACCAAGCTCGCAGAGGGCTCTTGAGGTGTCTAATCTAATCTAAGTTACAAAGATATGTTACATTGGAGATTCACATTACATGCATTCCCACAACCAAGACACGTACAAGTTCGCGCTTGCACGTGCCTCATGTGAGCCTACAATATAAAAACCAATCTCAAATGGACATACACCCTGCAACTCTTGCCGTCCTTCCCTGTAACAGGGGTGACATTGGCAAAGTGAACCATTTTTACAGCATGGGTGGTCAGCCGCATACCAACCTAAGGTGTGATACACACAAAAACAGCGCTCACCAAATAAATCATCCTAATATTATTATTAAATTATTAAAACACTAGAAAGACGTGTAGTAACAGATCAGCAGATATACTGATTAGTGGGTTAACGGATAATGGTGGGCAGGAAATATTATATTACCTCGATTCCTTTTAGATTAATGTATTTCTCATAGCATTCGTGCAGGTCCAAGTACTTGCCATATCCCTCTTCATCTGTGAACTCAATCAGGTCTGAAACATAACGATACACAGTGTTACTCCAGTTCAGAGAAAGAGAATATTGTATCCTTACATTTAGTAATAGAAAACACAACTTACTGGCATCTTCTGAGGGGTTTTCTCTGACTATATTCAAGTTTTCAAACTCTACCGACATTGGGATGTTGATCTGAAATGAGAAACAGTATTCAGTTAACAGTAGTCTTCGCTAAAATGAGCAAATTACTGTTGTGCCGAAATTTAAGCCTTGAACTCCGGAAGCGCATAGTGAGGTGCTACGTTTTCCCAATCGCTCTGTATGGTATGGAGGGATGGACTCTCACGCAGGCACTGGAGAGACGAATTGAAGCATTCGAGATGTGTCTATACCGAAAAATGCTTCGGATCTCTTGGCGTGATTGAGTCACCAATGAAGAAGTCCTTCAACGAATGCGCACTACAAAGGAGCTCCTGCCTACCATTAAGCAGAGAAAGCTAATGTACTTCGGTCACATTATGAGAAATGAGAAGTACTGTCTCTTTCATCTTATCATTCAGGGTAAGATTGAGGGGAGAAGATCTCAGGGACGCCGAAGGACATTGTGGCTGAAGAACCTGCGACAGTGGTTCGGCAGAAGCACCAAGTCCCTGTTTCGAGCCGCAGCATCAAAAATGAAAATAGCTATGATGATCGTCGATCTTCGTTAGAAGTGGCACAAGAAAAAGAAGAATTCAGTTAGCATCTATCATCGCTCGCCCAAGTTCTCTAAGATCACTCCACTGCTGAAAAGGCTTCACTGTCTCCATATACCTGAGAGGGTAAATTTCAAGTTGTGCGTAATACACACAAGGTGCTGCATGGAGCAGCTGCCGAAAACCTGCAAGAGCTCATTGAGAAAACAATGCGTTGACAAGAGAGGGTGGACACTGAGGTCAGCGCAAACCATTGGCAGCACCCTGGAGCTTCCAAGGCGAAGCCCGACTACCGTGTTTGGCGATCGGGCTTTTCGTGTTGCTGCGCCTATTTTGACAATCTGCAACGCCTTTGGGATGACCAACGGTCATGAAAAGGCGCAGAAAAAATTAACATTTATAATAATAATAATGGTTGATGTAAATAAGGCACTGAAATATTCAATATATTCAATTTTAAGTATGCAGTTTGGTTCTATATGTCAAAGCAAATAACATAAAAGCGGCCATAATAAATAATAATAACAATATTAAGATGTTATCTAGATTTTCGGCAGTAACTTTGTGAAAGTTCATTTTTATAGATCAAAATAAAAATTACAGTGATACCTTGAGATACGAGTAAAATTCGTTCCGTAATCTTGCTCGGATCTCAAAGCAATTTTCCCCATTGAAATGTATTCCACATGAAAAATGGAGGCAACTCTGCAGAGGCTCTGGCCACCCCTAGCGGAATGGCGACATAGTTACAGTTACAGAAATGTATTGAAATGCCATTAATCTGTTTTAGTCCCAAAAATGCTACCAATTTTTTTTGTTACGTGTTGTTGAATAAGAAAAATGTATTTATAAATGACAAATATTATATACGAACATAATGAAAGAGTCCGGAAGCTCCTCCTCCGATAAACCATGGAAACAGATCCCGGAAGGAAACTCACTTCTTCTTCTTCGTGTCAGACACTACACTACTCTTGCCCAGTGTCGGGCAACATCCACTGCTTCACTATTACTCTCCATTAGGTCGGCCAGTGAGCAGCTTGTTGGGTAGGCTGGGCAGATCCGAAGATTATCCATTGACTGTTGGGCTCCGCATTCACAGAGCGTGGCAAAGGAAACTCACTGGCAATGGGTTTTAAACAATTAAATAAATATCATTACCTCGTTGGGATGTTTGCGGTAGAATTCCTTGATTTGCTTTAATCTCCCATAAAACTCTTGGAACTCATTTGGGCCTGACAGTGCGGCAACCTCTTCTTTACGAAGACCATCTTTATCTTCATAAAACTCCTTCAAATGCATTGTACTCTCGGAATAGTGCTGCAAAACAACATTATTTGGTTTTATATTACACAACAGCCAGTCAGACCTGTAGAACACAACAGTGTTTTCAAAATTACTTATATGTTTTTGCTATCTTGTGTTTCGACACCCAATGATTAATCTTTCAACTGCGGGTGACATGCATAGGCGTCAAGTGTAACCTTGCATGCAGTGCGGCTGTCAATCATAGACGTCATCCAACTTTGAACTTATCCCTGACATCTGTGTTCAAGAATTCAAAAGACTGCAAGTGGAAATATGTGCTAAGCCTTTGTGATTTTTGTCCTTGAATAACTAATACATGTGACTGTTCACATAGTTTGACGTGTCGTCAATCAATTAAGGTAGGAAATCAATAAATGTTTTTAAAAATGCGCTTGAAAAAGTATTCCGTACTGGGGTTATTCATATAGACATAATATTCAGAAGCGAAAAGGTTAAACATGCCACGATGTCATATAATAACGCTGTTTTTCTCGAAAATGACATTAAGGAATGCCAACTTTGCAGAGAAATTTTGTAGCTTCTCCCACGCATCTCTGTTTAGAATGAAGCCACACTGGAAGCATCTTTGTACTCTTTCCCACTAAGGAAGAGTTGTGGTGAGGGCGGTTGAAATGGATATAGTAGTTTCGGGTCAACTTACATCATCCGCCAATGCGCGTTTCTATGGAAGTGTGTGGCGCAAGCCTGGTAAGCTTAACTAAGAAAATAAATAGGCTACAGGTCTGTTCAACCATAAAGCAAGAAGTTTTGTACAGACAATGCAAAAGTGGGACAGGTAAGCATCCGTTTGAAGTATTAAAAAAAGTGTTAGTTTGTTTTACTTACATCGAGCAGCATTTTCAGCCGGTGGTCCGAGTTTATGTTTTCACGAAGCTAAAATATAAACAGGATTTTTAATATGAGGTTATACGTGACATTAAAACATAACCTAAAAGTATATTGAATTGCTGACTTACGCCGGACTTTTTGTGCATTATTTCCTTCACCATTGCATCCATCAAACGCTCCCGCTCTTCATGATACCTTCTCTGTTGCTCTAATATAGTTTCCATTTTAGTTCGTTTGTTATTTTCACCAAAAACGTATTCAAAACATTTGGAAACAGCCACAGAAACAGCTTGCTTCACGCAGCTTCCGATGGCTTTCAATGCTGTGAACGACCAAACAGAAAACACTTCCCTAAAAATCATGGGGAAACTTTGTCTATGGTCCAAAACAGCGCCAAATTAAATATTTGAAAACTTATAAGTTGTTACGTCAGACAGCCGGGTTGCTAGGGTGAAGGCTCACCAATTTATTGCTATGTGTGTTCCTTGACAAAAGTTTGTATTTGCCAATCATCTGTGTTTTACAAATTGATCACCTCGAACTCGGCCCTTGATGCGTGTGTAGCACGCCTTATGAAAACAAAAGAGACAATAAAAAATGACAGCTGTCATTGTGGCTGCAATACAGATGTTTTCAACCGAAAATGTACGAAATAATAATATATTATAATGAAAATTGCGTTTATATTTGAAAAACTTGTCGATGTATCCTTTAAAATTAAAGAAAAAAGTTTCAAGCAGGCAATGCCTCGAAGAAGCGCGGTGCATTAATGATTGCATTACAAGCGAATACGACAAACAACCTTCACGGAAGTAATGTAGATATTTCTTGACGTGGTTATTATATATTGTTGTGTGACGTTGTCCTGCAAATACTGGTCAGCCGTGGCAAATAAAGGCCGCCTTTGTTTCGCGACAGTACATGGTACTAGTACCTATTCAGATTTTGCCAGCCGCGATGAGTCAATGAAACCGAGAGCGAAACGAAAAATGCCAGTATACCGCGGGGGGTTAGTGAACGAGGATCGCGTGTGATTGTTTTGATTAAATAATGGCGAATCGCTTGAATAATATAATGCCCATTAGTGATCCAGATATTCGGCTGAGGCCATCCCAGCATATGACATCAGCCTGTAGTGGTGCTATCGTCTGTTCTCTCTTCAGTAAGGTTTATTTTAAATAAATTTTATACCTACTGGTGTTGAATGAAATTTCCTTGTTATTGTAGTAGAACTTCTTTGTTAGTTTAGAATGGTTTGGGTTTGTTTGAATTTAAAAATGGAATTGAAGACTGTTCAGATGAAGACAGCTGGTAAGTTAGTTTTTGTAAGACAGTGTAAAATGGAGTCCACATAAAGTACTTAAAAAGTGATGTCACCAAGCAAGGCTGCTTTGTTATTGGTTGCTAAGGTTTTAACATAGAAGTCATCTGTATGACGTCAAAAACCCAGGATTTTACGTATATTTTTTAGTCAGAGAAGTCTTAATTATGTCACTGTAGGTTGTCATTCATCAACATTGGGGCTGTCCATATATTACGTCATTCGGATTAAGGGGGGGGGAGTCTGGTCTGCGGATGATGGCAAATGATTTCCGAGTACCAAAAGTGTCGTTCTTGTAAATACCAATTTCTACAAAATATACTAAATATTATGTAAGTAATATAACATTATTAATTATTAAGCTCATCCATCATTACAGCAAGAGGGGGAGGGGGGGTCATTAGATAATGACTAGAGGATGATTGTAGGGGGGGAGGGGAGGGGGGGGTCGAAAATCGGCCAAAATCGATGACGTAATTTATGGACGGCCCCATAGCATAATTGATAAAAAAAATTTTTTAGGCTAACTTGTTAATCGGCATAGACAAAATTATGTCGTCACCTGGCCGGGTTGCTAGAGAAAAGGCAAAACAATATTTTTTATTATTGGTGGCCAAAGACGGCAGTCCCATACAGGACTAACGAAAAGAGTTTCAAATTCAAAAATGGTCCGAGTCCATTATATACCATAATGAATCATTTTTTGAGCAAGTACCCCAATCTATTTATTGTACGGATGTAAAGTACTATGTCCATATCTTATCAATACTTCAAGTATGTTTATCTTTTGGTTCCATTACTTTAAAAATATGATTATTTTGATAGATAAGTAACGAAATAAAAATTATGAATAACAAAAAACGATACCTACTACTATTTCAAGATTATTAAGTTAATTACTTATTCCAGATACAGGCTCGTTCAGCCTTTTTAGTTTAGAAGTCCGCACATGAATTGATGTAGACCAAATTTTGACATCACATGGTTGGGTTTCTAGGGAAAAGGCAAACAAATATTTTGATGAATAGGCGCTTTAGACTTAGACGGCCAGTTGTTGATACTGGAGAGTTGCTTTCCGGGATTTGTTGTCGTTTTGAGTCCATTGTGTTATACCTACTTTAAACATTTATCCCTATATTTTCCCCATGAAGAAAAATGGAATGAAATAATTTTGTATACTGGCGAGCAAAAATTTGAATTTAGAACATTTGTCCCTACTTACTGATGATATAAATTTTTGAATCTGGAATGTGTTTTTTTTAAATTAATCAACACTTGTTTTCCAGCAACCCCCCTCGATGTGGTCAAAATCAGAATGCAGGCCCAACAAAAGGCCATGTTGGTTTCTTGCAACACTCAGATGACGATTGGAACTCCTGCTCGAGGAAACATAATTTTTCCTAGGAATGCATATTATAAAGGCATTGCTGTGAGTATCCAATCTTTTGTTTAATAATGATTATTGAAGATAAACTTTTTCTAAATCTAATGATGTAATTAGGTCTGCACAAGGATTGGAATAGAGAAGATTGTTACTGCAGGGTTGCTATGGAAAAGGTGTACAAATATTTTGTTATCGGTTCCTTTTCTTATTCCTTGATTTATAGGTTGGTATGAGGCTGACCACTCATACTGCAAAAAATGTTTCCCCTGTTTCAGGGAAGGTCAGCAAGAGTTGCAGGGCTTATGCTCATTTGAGATTGAGTTTTATATTGTAGGTTCACATGCGGCATGTTTAAACGCGAACTTAAACGTGTTTGTGGGAATATGTTTAATATAAATCTTAAATGTAATATATCATTGCAACTTAGATTATAGATTATTATAGGTTGCCAAGGACGGCACTCCCATACAAGACAGATGTTTGCTCGCTGAGCAAAAAGTTCCAAATTAAGAAAAGTTCTCAGTCGATACTGTCCTTTTCCTTTCTTAGGAATCATATTCTTTACTAACAATGGAGTCATGCTCATTTGGGTGAGAAAAATATGATGTCGGGTTCTATAATCTAAGTTGCAAGGATATATTCATTTAAAGCTCTCAAATGCATGCCCACAAACAAACACGTGTAGTTCGCGCTTACAAATGCTGAATGTGTACTTACAAATAAAATCCAAACCACAAATGAACATAAGCCCTACAACGTTTGCTGACCTTCCCTGACACAGGGGTGACATTGGCAAAGGGAACCATTTTTTACAGTATGGGTGGTTAGCCTCATACCAGCCTATAAGTCAAGGAATACAAATAATAAATAACATTTTAGTAAGTATAAAAAAAGAACAAGACCTTAAAAAGAAATCTATACAAAAAAAGTCAATAATTTCCTATACAAAAAATGTAATAAATGAATAAGCCAACATAACAAATCAACATTGCAGATTAATCGGGTTGCTAGGATAAATAGAAATAGTGAATTAGTTTAGTATTGCCAGTTGTGATCTGTTTGCTATTCTGTATCAATATTTAAAAGAGGTCAGAGTCTAACATCAGAATGTGATATTGATAATGGTGAGTGTACTTTAGCATTGTAAATTCCATAATAATTTTATAACACAATTAACATCATGAAATTAAATGAGCATTGATTAAAAATGACTTGCAACATTATTTTTTACATTTTAAGTTTTTGGATTGCCATTAGTGAATGAATGGAATATCCAGAGTCATAATAAAATAAGAGCATATAAAAGACGAAGAAGTTGATTGTTCATATTTTTTGACGTGCCATCTTTTTAACGTATTTTTCCCTTATAACTACATCTACAACTCTTAAATATATCACAAATCATTAAGCTACGTGTAAAACAGTGCAGAGCATGATAAATCTTGTGTGAAACTAATAATAACATGTTTTTGTGCAGTTAAATATTTTGAGAGGTAGACAATCATTGTCACACAAAAAGTCAATAGTTCACAAAGAAAAAGTTCTACCGATTTTGACTATCGTTTGAAACACAGAGGGCGTACAAGTGATTATAATTTATAACTGCACTATTTTTGTTTGATTACCTTGGTTTTGGACCGATTTCTCGAGATATAAACATCGATGGAAGGTGGAAGGCGCAGGAAGGCGGTGACCACCACCCCGATCACAGTGTCGTCACCAGTGGACCTGGTGGAGGAGCTGCGGCTCATCAAGGTAGAGTTGAGAGAATTGCGGCCTCTGAAAGGCGTAATCGAGGCCCTTAACAAGGACATTGCTGAACTGAAAAAAGCAGTAACGTACCAAGATGAGAGGGTGGACGACTTGGCCCAAAAGGTTGGGGAGTATGGGGGCCGAATTGTGGAGATAGGTAACAAAGTGGAAGGCTTCGAGTGCAGACTTATAGCACTCGAACTCAACCAGGAAAAAAATGAACAGGAAAAGAGAAAAAATAACCTTGAGATTTCAGGAGTGCCTGAAAGCCCAAGGAAGGAGCCACAAGAAGTGGCGCTGGCCATAGCGGTGGCTCTTGGAGTCTCCCTGACTCCTGCTGACATCACCTTCGCCTCCCGAGCTGCGCACACGTCTCGCGAGGCTGCCAAGCGGCCCCGAGCCATAATTTTGCAGCTCAAGGAGCAGTCCAAGAAGGACGCGCTCTTGGCAGCGGTGAGGCGCGCAAAGGGTATCACTGCGGACAAGGTGGGATACGCCGGCAAAACGGCAGTGTATTTGAATGACCATCTGACAAGTACCAGCAAGTCTCTGCTGCGTGCCGCAAAGGCAAAGTGCCTGAGTGCGGGATTTCAGTTTGTCTGGTCAAGAGACTGTCGTTTATTCGTCAGGAAGAACCCCACTTCACCGCCAATCCGGATATCAAGAGAAGAGGACTTAAAGAAAATATTATAATCACTGCACTGACGTTTGGGCTTTTAATTTCAAATGAGAATATCACCATCATTTATGCACAATGGTCGAATGTTTTTGCAATCTTGTTCCGCTTTTTAAATGTTTGCTTGTTGGTCCTTTCGTCAATTAATGCTTGCACTTTTGCAATGGTTTTGTTCCTTATGTTTATTTGTTCTAATCTTCACTTAGTTTTGCGATTTTGCAGCTCAATGAGTGGAGGGCAAGGAAGTCTTGCAAAGGCGTGTAAATCAATAATAATTAATAATGTCAACATGCTAATTTTTAAGGCCAACCAACCTCAGCGTAAATCAACAAAAAGTGACCATCGACTAAGCCGCATTTATTTATTAATATCTAGGTATCTTAATCACAAAATAAATAAAAAAATAATAAAGTTTAAAATCATTCAAGAGGATTATGATATTATCCATTATTCCACTACCATTATTCTATTAAATCTAAAAATAAAAAAAAATATAAAAGATAAGTCTCTCAAGCCAATTATATTTATTTTAGTAATTTATAGATTACGTTTATGTACTTTAACATCTTCACTTTTTTTTAAGCACCTTTATTTACTTTTGTTTCCCTTATATATTTACTGGATGTTCCCTTCGTCATTTGTTTTGTATTTTCGAATGATTATAATTGTTGCACTAACGCTTTACTGTCTTATGCTACTGTTACATTTTTATCTACTGTCTTTTTTGCACTACCATCTTTGCACTAGTTTATGGTTTTACACGGTTATTTTATTGTTTTACACTATTTCATTGTTTTACACTACTATTTTATTTACACTACTATTTTATTGTTTTTCACTACTGTTTTATTGTGTTACACTTCTATTTTATGGTTTCACACTATTATATTGTTTTACGCCACAACTTTATTGTTTTATACTACTGTTTTATTGTTCTACACTACTATTTTATTGTTTTACACTATTTTTACTTTTATATCTAATGTTTTACACTTCCTGTTTATTCACTTTTACATTTGTTTTACTTCAAGTATGCTATGTCTTGTAATTTTGATGGGTCTCACTCACACTTCGTATATTATAACACTTTATTCGGTAATACGTGCTCGGTGCACTAACCTAATTATCTATATATTTCTTACTCAAATTAATTCACAATTACCAAGTTTTAACCACACAGTTTTATATAATTATAATTACGAATTATCTATAATTTCACATATCGATGTATTCAGTATACTATCAGAATGTTAATGGCTTGAGATCTAAAACTCACACGCTGCTAACCAACATATTAAGCGATGATTACGACATAATATTACTGACGGAAACATTCCTTACGGACGGCATCTACGATGCTGAACTTATTCCCTCTAATTACAATGTTTATAGAAGGGATAGGGACTATGATCGAACTCTTCAATCGAAAGGTGGGGGAGTGTTAATATGTGTCAATAAAAACATTAAGTCTCGAGCACGTCCAGAGTGGCATTCGCTGTCGGAGGATCTCTGGGTAACCATTTCCACCGGTAATGCGAATCCCGACTTACACATCGGTTGTGTTTACATTCCTCCAGGGCCGACACACAACCTAAGCCTGCGTCAGCATATAGATAAAGCTTGTGAAATCTTTACTGAAAATGTTATTGACACATTCTTCATCGCTGGAGACTTTAACCTGAGCACAAATATATTCCCTCTTCCTGAGGGTAATACTCCTGATGACGAGTTTACACCTTATAGTGACCCATCTACCTTAATTGTACAAGATTTTATGTCATTTTCTGACCTTAGACAGTTTAACGGGCTTCCAAATGTTAATGGCAGAATTTTAGACCTAGTTTTATGCAACAAGAATGTGACGGTTGACACCCCTTTGTCTCCACTTGTGCCCGAGGATCGTCATCACAAGTCTCTATGTATGCGGGTGACGCATCATAGTGGCATTCTAAGCTCCTTACGTACGAGTACCCCGAGAATGGTGTACGTATACAAAAAGGCCGACTATACAATAATTAACAATTCTTTGTCTATGGTCGATTGGGACTCAATTCTGGATTCGGATGATATTGATGAGATGGTGGATAATTTCTACCGTGTGGTAAATGAAATTATTGATGAATATGTCCCGAAATCTCGATTATGTAGCACCAATACGCAGTACCCTCCTTGGTATTCCAACGCTTTGAAGAAAATCTTAAAAGAAAAACAATTGTTCCATACTAAGTTTAGGCGTTACGGAAATCCGTTGGACTACTCCACATTTTCATTACTAAGAAGTAGATTCAAACAACAGGAAAAGATATGCAAGCGTAAATATTTGAACCACATGGAGACGTCTATTAGAAATGACCCCAAAAAACTATTTTCCTTTATTAAATCAAAAAAAGGCGAAAGCTGTATTCCAAATGAAATGAAGTATGAAAATGAAATAAAAAATGATGCTGCTGGGATATCTGACTTGTTCCTTAAATACTTTTCCTCCGTTTTCGTGGAAGATGATGGTTTATCGGTTGCACGTCAATCTGGTGATTCATTTAATGATTGCTCCACTATCTCGTCCATAGTCATCAATGAGGATAGGTTATGTGAAAGCATTCGCTCATTAGACGTGAGGAAAGGTTGTGGTCCGGATGGTTTGCCGGTTATTTTCATAAAAAACTGTTGTGATAAATTAATTAAGCCATTAGCAATAATATTTAAAAAATCACTTAGTCTGGGTGTTTTTCCACGTAAATGGAAATATGCGCACATAGTACCAATTTACAAATCTGGAAATAAAGACAATGTTGAAAACTATCGCCCTGTATCTAAGTTATCTATATTTGGGAAGTTACTCGAAAAAATAGCATATGATCAGATTTTCTCCGCGGTGAAAAATGCAATTGATGTAAATCAACATGGGTTTTTACCAGGTAGGTCCACCGCATCAAATCTGGTACTGTTTACGGAAAAAATTCTAAAGATTATGGACGCAGGATCTCAGGCTGATGTGATCTACACTGATTACTCCAAATGTTTTGATAAGATTAGCCACAATATCCTAATTGCCAAGCTGGAGTGGCAAGGAATACACGGTGACCTACTCCGGTGGCTCAAATCATACCTGTATGATAGAACAATATCTGTAACGATTGGGGGAATCACCTCCAAACGTGAACGGGTCGTCTCGGGTGTGCCGCAGGGTAGCCATCTGGGTCCTCTTTTATTCTTAATTTTTATTAACGATATAAGACATTGCTTCCTCAATTCAAGCGTCTTACTTTATGCAGACGATATGAAGATTTTTTCAGAGGTGGCATCCGTGAGAGATTGTGTATCTATCCAAAGAGATTTGAAACGCTTTGGTGACTATTGTATCGTAAATAAACTTTCTTTAAATGTTTCTAAATGTTGCATCGTGAGGTTCACTAGGAAAAAGAACCCATTAGTCTTTGAATACGAGATTCAATCGGAGTTCGTGGAACCTGCCGATCAAGTACGTGATCTGGGGCTTGTATTAGACAATAAATTGAGATTCAATTACCACATAGATAGCATCATTAAAAGATCATACAAACTGCTTGGGTTTGTTTTGAGATCTTGTAAGCCATTCCGAAACACTGCAGTGGCATTATGTCTTTATAAAGTTTACGTAAGACCAATACTTGAATATGCTTGCCAAGTTTGGAACCCGCAATATATCATCTATGTCAATAGATTAGAGGCCATCCAAAAACGCCTCATCAGGACACTCTTGTACCGAGACGGTCTCCATCGAGAGCTTGCCGATTATCATACGGCGCTGCAACACTATGGTTTGTTTTCGCTCCAAGCGAGACGGAGTATTCTGGACCTAATGTTCCTATTCAAACTCATCCGGGGTAACGTGTCTTGCTCCGAACTCCTGTCTGAAGTGGGAATCCGAGTGCCTAGGATGACGTCAAGAAACACCAAAATCCAGCTCTATATTCCGTCTCACAAAACAAATTCATACGGAAACTCATTCCTCTTGAGAGCTTCGCGGTTGTTCAATGAAAAGTTTAGTGAACTGGATATTTTTTACCAATCGACCAATACTTTGAAAAAGTTAACGACGGCCATACTTTGCCCTTAATTCTTGATTAATGATGTAAAATAATAATAATAATAATAATAATTGTAATTGTAATAATAATAGAAACGTGTTCATGAAATATAATGAATTTTGACTAGAATTTCAGTGTGTAGGTATTAGTGAGTGGGAAAAATTAAAATTATAATTGAAAATATTGGCATGTTCAAGTGAATGTAAGGCTGATTTGATATATGTAATTCTGTTTTTATCTTTTATTGTTTGGTGTCATTACGGTTATCATGATTATTTTAATAGGTTTTTATATTTTATATTTTGTGTTTGAAAAAAAAAGGGAAAAATATCTTACTATCATTAGTATTGATATTTATATTCTTTTTTTTATTTTAATACTTATATTTAATGTCAACATTGTATGAAAAAATATCATATTGTCATTAGTATTTATATTTATATTCTTTTTTATATTCTTTTTATTTTTAATACTTATATTTAATGTCAACATTGTAATTGGGAAGGTACAACATCAATTGTATATATTTTTATTATTGTTTTATATATTTTAATGTATTTTCCTGTTTTGTTGAATAAACTATTTAAAAAAAAAAAAAAAAAAAAAAAAAAAAGAGCCTGTATGAGAAAGATTATGACTCTGGAGGAAATGAAAGAAGTATGTAAGGACAGAAAGAAATGGCGGTTGATCTGTAATGTTGGCGGCTAGGGTTTATTAAATTGGAATTTGTCTTCTGTTTTAGTTTTGATGTCCATAAGTAGATAATATTATTTATGGATTTAAAAAATGTAATTTGTTGTGTATGTTCTTTGACTTATAGGTTGGTATGCGGCTGACCACCCATGCTGTAAAAATGGTTCACTTTGCCAATGTCACCCCTGTCTGATGTCTCAGAGAAGGACGGCAAAAGTTGCAGGGTGTATTTCCATTTGAGATCTGGTTTTTATGTTGTAGGTTCACATGCGGCATGTGCCAGCGCGAACTTGTACGTGTCTGGTTGTGAAAATGCATGTATTGTGAATTTCCATTGTAACATATCCTTGCAACTTAGATTAGATTAGATTAGTGCATCTTATTTTCATCCACAATTTTACAACGAGGTCGGAACATTTTTGAATTTGAAACTTTCTTGGTGAGGCTTGTATGGGACTGCCGTCCTTAGCAAACGATAACACTTTTTTTTTGCTTTTTCCCTAAAAACCCGGCCAGGTGACGCCACATTTTTGTATGTCAATTTGTCGTGCGGACCTCATGAAAATCATTGTGCATTGATTAATAATGACTTTTTACATTTTTATATCTTGGATGCTCTTTATTGCGTCTGATTGATTTTCATTCACAATTTTACAATTATATTTAGGGTTGATCTGGTCAATCTGGTGATCTGGCTCAGTTGGTACAATGCTTGCGTTCCAGGACAGAATACTGGGGTTTGATTTGAGGCTACACATATAGTGTAACTTCATGCTTGCGTTATCCCTGAAGGGGTCGCATGTGGCGATTCCGGACCTATTTATTTTTACGGGTAAGGTCAGCCTCACACTAACCACTTTCAGTTGAAGTGGGGGTTTCCCAGCTCCCGGGGGGGCTGGTTCTCATTTCTTGTGAAGGCTGAGTAAACCTTGAAATCAAACCCTTGCTCTCGGCATGGAATGCAAGCATTCTACCAATTGAGCTATCGACCTTTTAACGAGCTTGGTCATCGTCGCTACAAAGCGCCAATTCTCAAGCAAGACCCAGTTGCTGTAAGGCTGGATGGACCTTTGGTGACCAGTCATCGGTAAAGGTTTTTTTTATTAATTTTTCAACCCAGCGAAGAGAAAATTTGAAAATATAAATGCTATATTTTTGTGCTCCGCCGGGATTCGAACCCAAAACCTTCCATCCACCATCCCACCAAGGGTGTCAGAAATGATTCCCGTTGTAGTGGTTATTTCAAACCTAAGATCAAAGATCGTTCTCCAGTTCCTCCTGTCCTCTACAAACGTCCATGCAGATTATTTTATGGAACATGGCAATCTGTCATTTTCTGCACATATCCGGCCCAACTCATTCTTAACAATTTCATATATCAGGGACCTTTTTTATTTAAAGAAATCCTGTGCGGGAGACTACCTAGATATCAGAAACTCTAGGAGTCCATGACCCTTGTTGTAGTTCCGCAGAGGTGTTTATGAACTTGGTCGTCGCTACAAAGCGCCAATACTCAAGCAAGACCCAGTTGCTGTAAGGCTGGATGGACCTTTAGTGACCGGTCTTTGATAAAGGTTTTTATGATTTTTTCAACCGAGCGAAGAGCATATTTGAAAATATAAATGGTATGTTTTTTGTGCTCCACCGGGATTCGAACACGCAACCTTCCATTTATGAGTCCAAAGTGCTGCCACTGGACTACGGACTGGTCAAACCTTGTACTTCAATGTACTTTTTTATTGTTTTTAATGTGCATGGTTTGTGAAAGTAATAACTTGTATTTTTCAGGACGCCATGTTGCAGATCAGTCGACGAGAGGGTGTGACAACACTGTGGTCTGGTTTGAGTCCCACATTAGTTCTGGCCGTCCCGTCCATGGTTATATACCTCGCGGCCTTTGAACAGATGAAAGAAGGCATTGGAGATTACTACGCGGAAAAGACTAAAGATTGTGAGTACACTGCCAAATTAATTGATTGATGTGAATGTGGTTCTACAAATAAAATGTGATAATATTAATTTATGATAAGAGACTATGTAATCAGTACGTAGAATATATAACACACTGGTTTATGCTCCCATGTTGTAGGAAGTAAAAAATGTATGGATGATTGCATTGTTAATTATGCTGATTATGAAAAAAAATCACACAAAGATTCAAAAGGTGTGAAGTTTCATGTTCAGTATGATGGCCATCTTTGATTGCCTGCGTGTCCCACAGTCACAGTTCGCCGTACTTAC
This sequence comes from Agapetus fuscipes, assembly GCA_951799405.1. Taxonomy (NCBI): domain Eukaryota; kingdom Metazoa; phylum Arthropoda; class Insecta; order Trichoptera; family Glossosomatidae; genus Agapetus; species Agapetus fuscipes. The sequence continues at coordinate 11,616,112 of OX637362.1, forward strand.
ACTGCTCACAGCACCTGAATTAAAGGGGAAATATTTGATATTTGTTATTTTGGCGTTGATGTTGTGGTAAAGGGAGACCGAGAAAGGTATGGATGGTTCAAATTTCTGAAATAGCGAATGAATAGGATATCCAGAGTCATAATAAAAGGAGAGCTTCTATGAAGAAGGTCATGACTCTGGATGAAATGAAAGAAGTATGTAAGGACAGAAAGAAATGGTGGTTTATTATTATTATTATTGTTCGCGCTTAAACATGTCACGTGTGGACTTACAATATAAAAACCCAATCTCAGATGAACAAAAGCCCTGCAACTCTTGCCGACTTTCCCTGAAACAGGAAGACAAGGCAGTTTATACTCAATAACTGTAAAATAAAAAAAAACTGTTTTTTTTTACAGAAAACGGCTTTTTAATTAATATTTGAACACATTGTTTGAAGGTAGTCAGCCTGTATGGATTCCTTTACTTGCCGGTGTGATAGCCAGGACTGTGTCTGCTGTCGTCCTCAACCCCATAGAACTGATTAGAACTAAAATGCAGTCTGAGAAGAAATCTTTCTATGGTGAGTTGTTGGAATTTTCAGTGTCTCGGATATCTTTCAAATTACTTTTTGATACTCTTTGACGGGTCCGTAGTCTAGTGGTTAACACCTCTGACTCGTAAATGCAAGTTTGTGGGTTCGAATCCCGGTGGAGCACCAAAAATATACCATTTATATTTTCAAAGATGCTCTTCGCTGGGTGAAAAATTCATATACGTTTACCAAAGACCGCTCACCAAAGGTCCATCCAGCCTTACAGCAACTGGGCATTGCTTGAGAATTGGCGCTTTCTACAGCGACGACCAAGCTTGCAGAGGGCTCTTGAGGTGTGATACACACCAAAACAGCGCTCACCAAATAAATCATATTATTATTATTAAAGTTACTGCTTCTTGTCATTATTGGACCTGTGAATGGACTTGGTACAAATTCTATAGACAACAAAATTGTGACGTCACACGGCAGGGTTGATATGGAAAATATAAACAAATATTTTGTTGTAGGCTCTTAAGGACTTGTCCTATAGACGTATCGCGTTTGTTAGCGGGCATTTTCAAATTTATGCAGAGCCCATTTTATAAAACCCTTGCCAAAGATTGTTGCTCTCAGGAAATGAAAATCTGATTCCCAAAAATCAAGGGAAAATGTATGTGTTTTATAGCACTTCTTGTTAAATTCTTTTCAGTTTATTAAACATCTAATAAGCATTAAAGTATTGCCAGTAATACAATGATAGGTATATGTAAAAATTAAATCTTATTTAAAAATTACATCATACAGATTTTTTTGCTGCACAGATCCCGTGCTTCTGTTTCTCATAAATCCCACATAAGTTATTCATGGTAAAAGAAATTTGTTTGCAATTTTCAGAAACTCGAAGACACATCAGTAGAGCTATCCAAGCCGAAGGACCTCAAGGATTGTGGAGAGGACTCGGAGCAACTTTGATGAGAGAAGTTCCATTTTCAGGTTTGTTCGTACATCATTTCTCTCTCTTTCCGATGAAGCTGCAACCCCAAATTGAGCCTTTGCCTCCAATTCCTCCTGTCCTCCATCTTGTGTAACTTAAATTACCTTTTTACTAAATTACTTACCAAAGGTTGTAGTGTCTTACTGATTGTGTGCATTTTTGTTTCAGGAATCTATTGGGTGTGCTACGAATCGATAAAAAAGTATTTTGGCAAGACTGACATTAAACAAAGCAATATAGTATTTAATTTTATGGCTGCAGGGTTTTCAGGCTGCGTGAGTATGATTTATAATTTAAGTGTTGCAAAATATACATCGTTTCGACTGCTCCAAGGAAGAAGGAAGTAACTCCGAAATTTAGGTTTTTAACTTATTGCCATTTCTGAGGGTAACAAATTATTATCTTCATTCCAAGATGACAGCCGTGTCTCTATCTCTTTTAAATTCGTCAATAAATTAATGTAAAAAATAGTTTATGCATTGTACTCCATGGACTAAATAACATTTAATTGGCTTTCCTGCAAAACTGTCTTTTTTGACTTAGTGCTGTCTTCCTTGGAGCAGTCGATTTTATCTAAATTATTTAAATAAAGTTTATTTTTGTATTTTTGTACAGGTTTCTGCAGTTATGACTCTGCCATTTGATGTTGTGAAAACTCACCAACAAATAGGGTTTGGCGAGCACAATAATTTAGGTGAATAAAATTACAAATATTCATTCCATTATCTACAAAATATAAGGATATCATCCGCCACCTCACCAACACCCAACACCTCTGGGGCACTCCAACAAGTGTCACAGACCTCCAGATTCTCTTAAATCTTGGGAGTCTCACGCACAGGATACCTTTAAAGAATCTATGATTAGAAATAAAACAAAAACTCATGCTCCATCTATATATTATATCTTTTAAATTAATTGATGAAGTTAACTTATATTTGAATTCTTACAGGTAATTATAAGGAGAATGGTATTGTAAAGACCATGTTGGAGATTCGCAAGCATGAAGGAACCTCAGGGCTGTTCAGAGGCTTGGTGCCGAGATTAATCAAAGTTGCGCCGGCCTGCGCCATCATGATCTCATCATTTGAATTCGGAAAAACATTCTTTCACAATTACAACCTTAGGATTTATTATCAGATGCAAAATGAAGAAAATTAAACGCTGCCTATTGATTTTTTAGCCACAACTTGCCCTGGTATTTCAAACCTGACTCATAGACTTGTACTTAATAAAAAGGACAATGTTATAAAAATTATCCTGGTAGATTTTTTTCAATTTTAAGTCAAATCAGCTAGTTTTGAAACAATGTGTAAAAGAGAATTCAAAGAGTAGACAAATATGTACTGTACTGTATGTGTACTGCGGCCGTTCTACTAGGAGTGGCCGGTATCTCCGCGGAGGCGTCTCCACTTTTTTCTGTCCTTGCATATCTCTTTCATCTCTTCAACATTCATCACTTTCCTCGTACATACTCTTCTCTTAGTCTCACTCTGCAGGTTTCATTATTTAGCAATCTCACCTATTTGGTTTATCCATTCCTTCCTCGGTCTTCTTCTTCCATGCTTTCCTCTGTACACTTTCTTTGTTCATAATCCATTCTTTCAAGATGTCCGAACCAACTTATTGTGCTTTTTAAAAATGTCTTCCTTCTTATTTGACACCAAGTGTACCAAGACTATTAAAGATAAGTATTATTTGATATTTTTATACGTCTGTTTAATATTCCAAAGTAGGTATATAGGTACATGATATTTTTATTAAAATCATCCCTTGCTTCTAAATTGCCATAACTTTTTAGGATGAAGCATTGATACATTTTTTTTTAGAAATTGTTGTATACTTAACAGATAATCAATTTTACATTTATAAAAAATTGTTTCCAGATTATGTGTTCAGTTGATAGCTCAGTTGGTAAAATGCTAGGATATAAATGATTTCCCGTTTTGGTGTTTATTTCGAACTCAAAATAAAAATACCGGCAAGCTTTACTCAGCCTTCTCAAGAAATAAGAATATTTCAAGTGAAGTGGTTGGCGTAAGGTCGGCCCACTTGTGAAAACAAATAGGTTATTATTTACAGACCATATGCCACTTCGGTTTCAGGGAAAAGCGGCAGGAGTTGCAAGGTTTATGTTCTTGTGAGGTTTTGTTTATTTGTATTCACGTATGCAGAATGTGTAGGCGCGAACCTACATGTGCCTGTCTGTGGGCATGCATTTAATATGAGCCTTAAACGTTAACATATCTTTGCAGTTTAGATTATAGATAGATGCTACCCTTTTGGATAATGCGGTAAAAAGTTGAAATGCTCTTCATCATCTACGGTCGTACGCAGCACCTGAACAAAAGGGTGAACAGCTGATCTTTGTTATTATGGCGTGGACTAATGGAAGCTTTTGTATGTTATTTAGCAACCAATAAGCTTGCTCGAACAACAACACTAGCACCCTCTAGCAGAGAGACAGACGGGCAGTCGGCAAAACCTGACAGTTTACTCCTTAAATTGTATCCAACGTAGTTGGTTCCTTTGTTCTGTACTATGATAATATGTGAATTTTATATGCAATGTTTAACAGTGATACCAATATTCTGTGATTGATTTACTTATTTTAACTTAATTTTACAGTAAATAAAACATTTTATATATTTTTCAATATTTTTATTTATTTACATTAGTTTAAGGTTTTTTTGTTTATAAAAAAACTTCTACATAAACGCACTAAGAAAAATTAAAATTTGGATAATGGATATCGACGGTTAAAAGGCAGCGACGTTTTGGTCAAAAATGAGTTATGAATGCTATCCTACTTTCAATTTTCTACTCTTTCTAATGCGCTAACTCTCATAGCTCTCAATGATTTTTTTGTATTTTATGCCCACGCAAACAACTGCGTTTTCGAAGTATGGTTTTGATGTAATCGACAATATTTTGTCCTAAAGGCGCTTGTGACATAAAAAAATCGTAAAACATCATAAAAGCACATTAATAGGAATGCCAATAAATGCCTTTATTGTTTTAATTTTAAAGCTGTTTTGATTTTAACAATATGATAAAAAATAAAAAAGTTATGCCATTTTTCTGCAATCTCAAACTTTAAACTGCTCTCCTGAACAATTTAGTTTTTGTCACTTATGCCCTATTACCCTTTAACCGTCGATATCTGTATCATATCGCACGCTTAATAATAAAGAGCAATAACTCAAAAATTGGGAAAATCGAGATTTTGTAATAAAACGCAAGAACAATGCGAGAAGAATAGGTAGAATGCGACAGCCGTTCAATTTGGACGAATATGACCGAGATAAAACATTGGCTGCCTTTTTCATCCCATACAAGTTGTACTGGTTGTCTGAACTTCAAACGTGATTTCCCAACATTCTTATTTTTTTAGTTATTGCTCTTTATGATTAAGCGTGCGATATACGGGGTATGGTAGTTCCTTATAACTGGAGCTTATTTATTGTACCGAAGTGATGCATTCTAGACTTTTCTTAGAAAAATATTAAATAAGAGATGAGTTTGAAGAGGAAAAGATTGTCTGCCATATTCATTATTTGTTAAACCAAAAATGAGGCATTTACCCATTTATTTGTATGGAAAAACTAAATTTAACCAGTGAACCGATCTGCAGTCAAGTGAATAATTCTACGGTCTCTAATTCCGAAGGCCATGGGTTCCGTTTCCAGTGGAGCACAAAAAAATACCATTCAATTCTCAAATAAGTTCTTAAGAACAAAGTCTTATGCCTTATCAAGGTTCGGTCACAAAGATCCATCCAGCCTTACAACAACCGGGTCTTGCTTGTGTAATTGGCGCATTCTACAGCGATGGCTAAGCTCGCATAGGGTTCTTGAGGTGTGATTCACACAACAGCAGCGCTCACCAAATAAATTATAGGTACTAATTAATTTTAAACTTTTCCTTGACTTATTTTTATAAAAAATCCTTGACTTATAGGTTGGTATGAGGCTGACCACCCATACTGTAGAAAGATGGTTCATTTTGACAATGGCACTCTTGTTTCAGGGAAGGTCGGCAAGAGTAGCAGGGCATATGTTCATTTGAGATTGGGGTTTTATATTGTAGGTCCACATGCGGCATGTGTTAACGCGAACTTATAGGTGTCTGCTTGTGGAAATGCATTTAATGTGAATCTCAAATGATATAGGTATATCTTTGCAACTTAGATTTATGAATTATTATATTTATTGTTATGAAGAAGAGCGTAGGTATGTGTTTACAATGAAAAGTATTTGAAAAAAAAGGTTGTTTAGTTCAGTAGATGACAGCACTCAAAGGTTCTGCCCGTATGCTGGAAAGGTCCAATCTCCCATCAACGGCGTCGTCTATCTGTCCCACAATGGCCACATTGTCTCCTCTGATGATGTGCAGACCCAAAACCACCTGGGCAATGCCAGAAGTCGAAGAAAAGACCCGTTCATGGGACTCGTCCAAGATGATGTTTATAGTTTGGTCGAAGCCCTTCAAGGTGCCAATGAAATTTCTGCCGTCTGATGTGATGATGGAGACTGTGTGGTTGACGAATGATTCCAACCCTGATGCCATGATGATATTTTTAACGTAATATATTTAAAATAAAATATATATTTTAAACGTTTGAACGACGTTTGTTCGAATCTGTTTTTAAAGTCTTCGTTTTCCTTCTAATTTATATGGCTGTCTGTACGCACAAGAATACAGCCATGTCAGAAATATTGGTAGGTAAACATAAATTTGAATCTAGTTTGCGTTGTCATTCATAGATGGCAATGCAATCCGCGCTCTTTTGTTATTATTTAAAAAATAATGTGGCCACCGAAAAAATATTTCAGCAAATGAAGATATAAAGAGGAATAAAATAAAATAAAACTTCTAAGTACCTACCTACTGAGTGTAAAGGAATATCTTGTAAAGTTTTTTGTATTTTTTAAATCATATTGTACCTATTATATATTTTATTTGTCGATTTAACTAACTAAAATTTTGCAGGTACTATCGATTTGACTATTTCTTGATGTTGTCTCCAGTAATAAGGCGGCACGTGAATTGACATAGACAAAATTGTGTCGTCGCACGGCAGGGTGCTAGGTAAAAGGCAAAAACAAATATTTTATGATTAGTTGCTAAGGACGGCAGTCTAATTTAAAACGTTTGCTCGCCAAGAATGAGTTTAAAATTAAAAAAAAATAGTTAATTTAATCTGAAATATTACACAAACTATTATTTAGGAAAAACCATTAGTTTCTTAAAAATTGATCCGTTCGCGCCCTTTTTAAAAACTGCTTTCACCTCGAGGCTGCTCGCGCATTTGAGTCAGCAAACGCCACAATGTAAAAATAAAGATGCCTATCTCAAAACACCGAAAAATATTTAGTCATGGATAATTTTGAGGGCAGTCAAAATAAGAAAAAGTCGTTTGAATCTGATTCGAAAATATAATAACACAAGTGCGATGAGCGCGTTTGATAATAATTCATTTTTCAAAAACGGCGTAGGGTCGCCGACCCTCGAAAAGGGTAAAAAGAAAACAGGCGCGGATTTAGTAAATCAATAATTGATTCAAAAAAAGTTTTTAGTTTTTTTTACAAATTAAATGAAAATGCAATGCAAAATAACCTCGACATTCTTTTAATTCGTTTTTTGATTTGACTAGACACATTAAAAAAAAAAATAGGGCCTGTAAGTATGGACTCGGAGCAAATTGGATTTTTTTTTTCTCGGCTAGTAAACGTCGGGTATTTGCAATGGTGAGAAATATGATAAAAAGTATATTATTTTGATAGATTTCGAAAAATCAAGGAATAATATGTTGATTTGAAGCCGAAAATATTTTTTTCGATTTTATATTTAAAAAAGAAAATATAGAAATTTGGACAAGTTTTTAAACGGATATGAGATCTGCTTCTTTTATTTCCGGTGCTGTGACGTCATAAGTTGACGTCACTTTCTTTTATTGACATTCCATACTCTGTTGACATGTGTTGTTGACAACAGAAACAAATGAAAACAACAGAAACAAATGAAATGTTTTTATAGAAACACACAAACTTCTTGAAAAAACAACAGCCGCAACAGTGTAAACATGGAAAAGCGATGTTTGAATGACATGAATGTCAGGTCTGTCAGTTGATACGGCGATGTTTACAAGACCGTGACGTCACGCGAGAAAATTTCATCTAGTAGCGTTTTGGCGCGAAAATTCAAAAATCGATTTTAAAATGCTTATAACTTTGCTAAAAATACAACTAAAATTAAAATTTAAGAAGTTTTGGGCTAATAAAGCACAAACGAACTTAAATCACGAAAAAAAGAAAAATGTGAAAATACCATATTACAAATATGCGACAACGATCGCTGGAAATCAATAACAACAATATTTGTAAGTATTTTCCAAATCAACCGGGCAGAATGACATCACATTCTCCCCCTGAACGATTAAAATGTGCAGAGCCCGTTTCTAAGAAGGTACCTATCGCAAAACATGGGTTCAAAGAAATAAAATAAATAAATTGTACAGTGGACTGCACAGGACTTTATAGCACAAAATACGGTCATGTTAGGTCATAGCCAATTTTCATAACAAAACATTTAGTTGTGTGTAAGTAATGAAGCTAATCTTTTTAAGCAATCGTCTTTTTGCAGTATTATCATTGATCCCGTTTGTATCAAAACTAACACTTTGTTTGGTGGGTACCTATACTTTTCATTGATATTTTGGAAAGTTATGATTGATTATTATATGGGTACAACTTACTAGATTTTAAGACTCGTAGCCTAGTATTTTATATTAGGCGTTTTAGTACCAAGAATATTACAATTATTTTTTGTATGGAAATTTGTCACTTTGTATGGTGGCTACACCTTATAATATTTATTTGAAAAAAGTAATGATTAATGTATGTAGGTATATATAAGAGCTTTTCAATTGTAGAACATTATTTTTTAGTTAACCCGTTCTCTGCCGGGAAAACTTAAAATATTGTTTTCTCTTGTATGGCAACCCCCAAAACAAAGAGTATTAAGAGGCAATACGTATTGTTGTTTTATAGCAATTGATTGAGCGAATTGTTATATAGGTTTATTTATGGGTATTAGACGTTTTGCTACCAAAAATATAACAATAATTTTTTGTATGAAAATTTGTCACTTTGTATGGTGGTACAAAAAGTAATGATTCATGTATGTAGGTATATATAAAAGTTTTTTAATTGTTGAACATTATTTTTTAGTTAACCCTTTCTCTGCCGAGAAATTTTCAATTATTTTTTTCTCTTGTATGGCAACCCCGAAAATTAAGAAAATTATGAGGCAATGGTTATTGTTGTTACATAGCAGTATTATAATGACGATTATGCAAAAAAAATAAAGAAAATCGTAGGAGCCGTTTTTGAGAAAATCTCATTTGAAATTTTCAGCTGTTCGGAAGCCATCTTGAATTTTCTAAAATTTTAAAAATGTTTCACTATGAATTATAGTGATAAAAAGGTTTATTCTGATAAAGTTAAGAAACATAAAAGTTTTTTGCGTTCTGATGGGTTTTTGAAGCCTTTTAATTTCAATTTTTGATATCATGTAAACGGCACTTTATGTTTTTTATTTTCAAAATTTTTATATAGAATTTGATGTTACGTATACAATTGGTTGACATAATTTTTTTGTCAACGCTTTCACTTCTGAGAAAATCACATTTGTTTATTTTTTTTATATGGCAACTCATAGACGCAGATTAGCAAAAATGTTGCCATACATAAATTTGGTAATAATGTATCAAGCAACTACTTTACTGAAAATTTAAAAAAAATCGTTAGAGCCGATTTTGAGAAAATCGCATTTGAAGTTTTCTCCTCTTTGGAAGCCATCTTGAATTCTCAAAATAGTGAAAAACAAATTATAGTGCAAAGAAGTTTATAAATTTTTCTTCCTTGTGAATCTAAAAAAAGTTTTACAAAATTGCATTTTTATGGGTCTTTTTAATATTTTCGATGAAAATTTTGAGATCGTGTAAACGGTACTTTAAGTAAATTTTTTTTTAAAGTTTTCTTTAAATTTTTGTAGAAATTAATATTGCGTGTAATATTGTAGAACATTTTTTTTGTCAACCCAGCCATTTCCGAGATAATCACAATCGTTTTTTTCTTTCATATGACAACTCATAGACGCAGGTTGGGAAGAGTGTTGCCATAACAAATTTTCTTCGCGACAATTTAAGCAACGACCACACTGAAATTTTAAAGAAAATCGTTAGAGCCGTTTTTGAGAAAAATGCAATTTTATGTTTTTTTTGTATGGTAGCCATCTTGAATTTTCAGGTTGGTGCCATGCCGGTCGGCCCATCAAAATCTGTGGTTGTCAATTCTCTAAATCCAAAAATTAGTGTCTCTGCGATTAGTAGTTCCGGCTGGGACATACATACATCCATACGGACGGACGGACGGACGGACAGGTTCGACAAATTAGGTTTTTTTGCATGTCCTGGTGCAGGACAACTCATTTCCGTTGAAACCTCATATTTTTTTTTTCGGACGAATACAATACTTTATAACAGTCCTTCGGACTGCTATAAAGTAAAAAAAAAATGTTGAACTGGGTTATCGTCAAGGGGATAGGAATAGAAACAGAATTATTTTATTTCAAAATACGCTAGTCGAGATTATCGTCTTGAGCCGCTTGGGCATAGCGCCGACGCATTGTACCTACGTACAAGCGTGACCGAAGTAAGACGTGTTATAAGGATTAATGAATAGGGTATTTGCAATAGTAAGGAATTTGGTATAAAGTATGTAATTTTGATAGATTACGATAAGTACCTATAATATTAAGAAGGTCCTGATCTCCAGTCCAAAATAAAAATGTATCGGGGTTATTCTTAGACATTTTAGTCGTCGGATGAGCCCACGCTTTGACAAACTAATGATGCCTGGGCTGAAAGTCTCATCACCAAGGTCATTCTTACCTACCGAATTTTGGTAATATTTGTATGAAGACTTATCAGCTGTTCACTTGCGGCCATCTTGGATTGACAGGTTTTCATAGAAATGCATGATAAGTTTGTCAAAGCGTGGGCTCAACGGACGACTAAAATGTTTAAGAATCGCACCGTATGATTTTACATTTGAAAAAGAACTTTCGTAAATTTTGACCGGTTTCAAAGCGGATATGCGATCCGTCAACGTAAGTTTTAGCCACCGTGACGTCATTTTCTTGTATCCACAAAGCTGCTAGTATTGTGATGGCTATGAGATGAATAAAGAAAATGACGTCACAGCTAAAAATTCAATCCAAGGAGGGCTTTGGCGCGTAAATTCAAAATTTTTATTTTTTGAACATGAATAACTTTGTACATAAAATTCGAGAAGTTTTGTGATATAAGCAAAAAAAAAACATTATTGGAGTTTATTGGAATTGTTCCTTAAAATTAAAAATATTAATAAATAAAAAAGAATTTAAATCGATAAGAATATTGAATTCCGTAAAATATTTGTTTTGCTGAGGAAAGCATATGTATTTATTTGACTGTGCTATTATGTAATACTAATCCTTGATTTTTTTCTTTCTTTGTTATTCATTGTAAATTACCTTGGGGGCCGTCCATAAATTATGTCATCGATTTTGCCGATTTTCGACCCCCCCCCCCTTACAATCATCCTATACTCATTATCTAATGACCCCCCCCCCCTCTTGCTGTAATAATGGATGAGCTTAATAATTAATAATGTTATATTACTTACATAATATTGTGTATATTTTGTAGAAATTGGTATTTACAAGAACGACATCACTTTTGGTACTCGTACATCATTTGCCATCATCCGCAGACCAGACTCCCCCCCCCCCCCTTAATGCGAATGACGTAATATATGGACAGCCCCTTGTCATAAAATTATGTAATTGGACTATCAAGTCCGTTAATAAATAAATAAATAAACAAAATCAAATAAAATATATTTTATGAAATTTCTTTATTAGCTGCAATGCGTAACGAAAAAACTATCGCCCATAGAATTAACCCTGTGAAAACATCGCCTTGATTCAGACCTGATTTCAAAACTTTGACCATAAATCGTGATCGAACCGTAACACTGCTAATTTCGGGGAGTGGGCTAAAATAATAATATCCAAAAATGCATTAGGGTCCGAAAGCGCAATCGCCCGCGTATCTACACAACGCGTTTTGCAATTTATGATCCCAAGATGGCCGCAGGGATGGTTTTTTGAAAATTAATAATTGGTGGCTGTTGATGAAGTATTTTGGTTTATGGAGGGCGGGACGGGCTGCGCATGCGCGAATCGCTACAACTTGAAAGCTCTGCGCATGAATAAGAATGCGCAAATTGGAATTTAGAACTTTTTCCTCGCGCGCCGGGCAAACGTCACACTTGTACGAGACTGCGGTCTTTAGCAACCAGTAATAAATTGATTTTTAACATAATAAAAAACCCCGTTAAAATTCACATTGAGTTTTCCTTGACTCATAGGTTGGTATGAGGCTGACCATCCATGCTGTAGAAAGTGGTTCACTGATGTTCACTGTGTCCGGTCGATAGCTCAGTTGGTAGAGTGCTTGCATTCCATGCCAAGAGCTCGGGTTCGAATCCCACCGAGGGTGTCAGAAATGATTTCCCGTTTCGGTGTTCATTTCAAAAACCAATATAAAATACCAGCAAGGTTTACTCAGCCTTCACAATAAATGACTACCAGCCCCATCGGGAGCTGGGAAACCCCCACTTCAACTGAAGTGGTTGGCGTAAGGCCAGCCCCCTTACCTGTAAAAATAAATAGGTTCCACTTACCACATGCGAAACCCTTCTGGGATAACACGGCAATAAGTTAAGCTAAATGTGCTGCTTAGTTATGTTTTTTTTGTTTTCACGCATGGTTGCGTTGTGTTTTTTGCGTTGACAATGTCACCCCTGTTTCAGGGAAGGTCGGCAAGAGTTGCAGGGTCCGTAAGCGCGAACTAATTCATTAATAATTACAAATTGCAATTAACCTTTGATTACACATATCCGATATTCGACACAGTTCTGGAAGAACTTACATTATTCACGACGTAAATTTTTCAGGAGGCACCCTTTCTTGATGACAATTGAGGATGAACTCTATCAATTTTAATATTTTGGATGGTTGGTGCATTAACACTGTGAAAATTCATCTTATCTTTAATTACTCAAACACTGTTTGATTTTCACTCTTTATTATTTAATAATTTAGACACAAACGTTTTCGACTACACAGTAATCATCATCAAGTGTATAAATTTTATTTTATGTATTCAATTTGAATCTAAAATGATAATACATCTTTGGAACCATGTCGGTTGGAATTCTACTTAGATATCGACGTTTAGAACGCAGATTATAGATATCTATTTACCTTGCTACTGCTTTCCAAACGTTATACGACAGCACTCAGAACTGTATATTCTGTTTTTAATTTTTGTAATTTCGATTTATGCATCTCTCTACTGCAGCACTGGCCATAAAGTCGGCATTAAGTGCAGCCAATAATCGTTTTATTAGAGTCGGCTAAGCGCGGAAGCAAAGCCCGGGCATTGTTGGTTTTATATTACCGGCATCAGTTTCCTTTTGTAGTCCTGGCGGGCATACGCTATACAAAATATACAGATATTTATTTGTATAATATATCTAAGATTAAGGTCGGTGTTATGGCCGAGGGAGCCAAGTGGGCTGATCTTTCTAGCGTGTTTGGAATACAACAACGTTGGTTCGATCCCCGCCTGGGTCAACCCAATTGGCCAATTGGCAATTTGACCATCAATTTGTCCCTGGTTCAACAGACGAAATTGGGTAATTATTAATTAATAATTCATTAAAAATAAACAATAATAAATAATTAATTGATGATATTAGTACCTGTAATAGGTTGGTGAATTGTCATACTGCGAAAACCACATCCTCCTTTTCTACATATTGATTGTAACCCTGCAACTTTTGTCGACCTTCCCTGAAACAGGGGTGACATTGGTAGAGTAAACCATTTTTTACAGTATGAGTGGTCAGCCTCATACCAACCTACAAGTCAAGGAATACAGCTATGGGCGTAAAGTCCGAATAGACGGCAGCAACAGATAAAAGAGAAGCCAATCTCCAGTTTTTATGTAAATAGGTTAAATTTACACAATCTAGAGTTACAGTCGTTTGATATTTTTACAATTTTAAGAAACTTTAAAATTCAACTAACTGATCGGATATTTGACGAACAGTGCGAGGAAAACGTACATTATTCTCGACCTTTTATCCTAACAGTACCGTGAGTACGAGTTGCAAAACTTGAGTAAAATAAAGCTTACGGAAAGTATTAAAGAGTGGTTTTCCCCAAAATCTGCCGTTTTTGTTTGTCTGAACTTGACCATAAAGTGTAAGAAACAAAAGAGGCAGATTTTGGGGAAAATCACTCTTTACTCCTTTCCGTAAACTTTTACTTTACTCAAGTTTTGCAACTCGTTCTCAGGGCACAGGTCATCCTGAAAATGTGCCTCCTGAAAACGTAGCTACGGCGCCAACATCTCGTATAACGGTCAAATATCCGAAAGCTTCTCCTCCGTGTTTTGTTTTTCTCACAATGCTCCATTCATTTTATTGTGAAGTTTATTTCGCGTATATTTTATTAATGGCGCGCTAAGAGAGCAACGCATTATCTGGCAGGATATCTGACTGGGTTATTAGTCATTATTTGATTCCCTTTATTTCGCCTCATGTTGCGTCGATTTATAGGGAAATTCATTTGAATGGCCGGATCACGAGTCGCTCTGTCTGTTGGTAAGTAAGCGCTCACATTCTAGCAGTCCAGCATTAGTTTTGTGTCTCCCGAGTATTAAACTGTAAGGATTAACTCAACTGGTGCGTTTGGTGTGCCTCTCGAAAACAGTCTCAGTAGTAGCATCTCGAAGGCCTTAAGTCATATGTTAAGACGCTCAGAATCACTGTGCATTTTTGTTTGTAAATTTAAAATCCTTGAGCCATAAACCCTCACGGCTACAATATTTGGACAGTGATTTTTGAGCCTCCTTTTGTAAATACTTGGGAAAGTGTAGCTTCACGGGACGGCCTTCTGCCACTCGCATCTCACATAGCTTTTGCATGCGAGTCCTGTGACACATCCCCGGATGGGATGGATATACAGGGTGTGGGTCAGTGAAGGAGAGACTTACCCTGAGAGAAGGTGTTGGTGCGTTTGTAGATCCATATTCCGTTGAGAAAAAGGAAACAAAGTAATTCGATTAGTTGAATATCGGTCACATTCATGTCTTTCCTTTGTATGTTGATAGGAGTTCCAACCAGGATTGTAACTCTCATCACCACGGTAATTCTTACCTACCGAATACCGGTAATATTTATATGAAGACCTGTCAATCCAAGATGGCCGCAAGTTAACAGCTGATTAGTTTTTATACAAACATTACCGATATTCGGTAGGTAAGACTTACCGTGGTGATGAGACTTCCAGTCCTACAGATGCGCTGATACGAGTATCACCGATGTTGTACGAGGCATGGTTTGCTTGGAGTGGTGCTGGGAAGGTCACATCACAAAACAGGACTACGGAAAGTGGCTGAAAAGGATCTTCCAATGGCGATACAGGATGTCCAAGCTGGAAGTAGGGAGACTCCAACTAAGGTGGCTGAACGGCATCAATGGATGGCCGAACACAGCAGCCGATGGAAAGGTACAGAGAAGATTGGAGAAGGCCTAAATTGAGAAAAGCCAAGGAAAGCGAATAAGCGATGGCATAAAAACTGACACATTTTTAAGCGATAGTTAAGGTTCTTTTGTAGAACTTAAAAATTCAAATACTTTTACCATACTTACCGATCTCTTATTGATAATCTAAATAGGGATATAATTATCAACATTTAAGATTCATAAGCCATGCATGCTCACAAGCACTTTATTTAACCTACATATCGCCACCATGCAATGGATACAACATTTTATTAGTTAAAACTTTCCATAGTGAGTGAACCAAGTACAGGGAAGTGCTCATGAGAAACTTCTGAACAGCAGGATTTTGACACTATTGTTGTGGTTTCTCTCGTAGAAAATAGGAAAAAGGGTGCATTTACCTGAGTAACCCATGTCAGAGCTCGTTCCCACTAGTGAGGTGTCGGATCCGTATATCAATCCGAGGTTCCAGTGGCAGAGTATTATGTATGGAGCTATTCACACTTGTCGGAAACCGATTTTGTCCGTAATGTTCTGGCACTGGAACCTACGATTAATATACGGATCCGACACCCGACAAGTGGGAACGGGCTCTTAGCTATTTCAGTTGTACCTTTAAGGTGTCTATTTAGGATCTATAATAATCTATAATCTAAGTTGCAAGGATATATTCATTTAAGGCTCTCAGATGTATGCCCACAAACCAACAAGTGTAGTTCGCGCTGCCAAATGCTGAAAGTGTACTTACAAATAAAATCCAAACCTCAAATGAACATAAGCCCCACAACTTTTGCCGACCTTCCCTGAAACAGGGGTGACATTGGCAAAGTGAACCATTTTTTACAGTATGGGTGGTCAGCCTCATACCAACCTATAAGTCAAGGAATATGAATAATAAATTACATTTAAATATAAAAAAGAACAAAACCTTACAAAGAAATCTATACAAAAAAAGTAAAAAATTTCCTATGCAAAAAATGTAGCAAATGAATACACCAACATTAGAAATCAACATTGCAGATTAGCCACCACTTCTTCCTGTCCTTGCATACTTCTTTCATTTCATCCAGAGTCATAACCTTTTTCATACAAGTCCTCCTTTTATTATGACTCTGGATATCCCATTCATTCGCTATTTCAGAGATTTGATCCTTCCATACTTTTCTCGGTCTTCCTCTACCACTAAGGATAATAAGTAAATAAAGTAACGCAATTTGGTAAAGCGCCGTGGATGAGCCGAAACGTGAAGTTTGAAATAGTCGCGGCTCCGTCGTGAGTTTCGTGGCCAGTACGTTAGGTGGACGGTATTATTGCAGGCATATGCCACTACTCCAAGAACGTAGGTAACGGTTTCCATTATTCAGATCCCACATTTAGGAATAACGCAGAGGAGCAGAGACTAACTTCCTGCAATGATACATACTGTTGTGCTTTCTGCTGGATTCTCTTTTTAATTAAAATGCCAGAATTTATTTTTTTACAATTTATTTCACAACTTGGCAATCACTGTTTATAGGTATATTAATCAAATTAACAAAGTTCCAATTCACTTTTTACAATTTTATTTCTGTCTAGCACTTTCGCCTACAAGGCATCGTCAGGACAATCATTAATTAATTGCCCTGATGACGCCTTGTAGGCGAGAGTGCTAGACAGAAATAAAATTGTAAAAAGTGAATCGGAACTTTGTTAATTTGATTATACAATGGACTTTCACTGTGTAAACCACCAAACCCTTAAAAATATTACTGTTTATAGGTGTGACTTAGCGAAGTGCTCTCTTGCGACTCAGTGTTCGTATCATTTTGATCTATTTTATTATGAACCAGAGAGGTCTTTCTCGCACTTACTAGATCATTCCACCACCAGAACATTTTGTACACACACAATCACTAGAACGCCATTCCAATGCACGGCTACTCCTAGATGGTTTTATAGTACGTGCATAGGTGTATGCGTGTATAAGCGCACGTATTTAAAGTTCGCGTCAATACTACAGCTCACATTTGTCTCAGTCCTGTCAAACTTTGCAGTGGTGTAGTCATACGAAATATGTATTTATAAATGTACATGTTTGTCAAATTCTATGTTTTCTTGCTTTATCTATTTTGTGTTTTGACACCCTATTATAACAAATGCCATAATGTCTTAAAATAACGCCTTTTCCCTCAATTTTATCGATCACAAGATTTATAACTCGTTTGTACTATGTTCGGACAGGTCCGGGCACAGTGCGTACTACGTAGTCGGCAATGTTGCTACCTTTCTAGAAACATTTTAACATTCACCCGAGTTTTTTTTGTACACATGGAAATGCAACTGTGAAGTTCTTTGTTCTCTTTCTTACTAATGACCATTTTCGTAAGTAAGTTGAAACAGATGCGTAATGTCTATTTCCGTTAAAATAATTTCTAGTCCACAGATATCATAAGTGATTGAGACTCTAGGATTGTACTCTGCTATGCGGAGAGCGCCGCGTGCCTAGGCTGTATCTGTAACTAGAGGTGGCCGTGTAAACGAAAAGCAGTTTAAAATAGCTGCTTTTTATTTTAAGCAACTAAGCGCGCTTACAATTTAAACGAAAAGTCGTTTTGAAAAATAAGCGTATAAGCGTTTGAAAAATAAGCGTATAAAATAAGCATAAGCAACTTTCGTTTCATTAAGTTTCGTTGAATAAGCGCGCTACATTTTTTCAATCGTTTTGTAAACGACTTGTATCGCGCGTGCGGCGTAGATCATTTCTCAGTTGCTTCCCGGCCATTGACCTGCGTGGATATGCGACGCGATGTCATACTTTTTATATTTCGTTTTGCAGTAACTCAGTAACTTGAATAGTCATTTATTTAAATAGGTACCACGGAATGTAAAATGTACATAGGTTACGAAAATGAACCTACTTAATGACATAATAATTATTTTGCGATAACTTAATAAAAATATGTCATTCTTAGTAACGCTAACTAAAGAAAATTCATTATATTTTAATTATCGTTTTTTTTAATCGTATCAACACCCCCCCCCCCCCGCCAGCGGAATTTTTTTGCGGCTCGATAATCAATATTTACAATAAACCCAAAAAACGAAAAAACGCTTTTTTTTAAGCTGCTTATTTTAAAAAGCGTAAGCGTTTTTTCGTTTTTTTTACTAAGCCGTTTTTTCCATCTCTATCTGTAACTGTAACTCTGTCGCCGTTCCGCTAGGGGTGGCCAGATCCTCTGAAAAGCTGCCCCCATTTATTCCTATCCTTACATACCTTTTTCAATTCATTCATTTCCATCACTTTTTTCATGCATTTTCTTCTTTTACGCTCGCTTTGTATATCCCATTCTTTTACAATCTCCTCAATCTGATCACTCCATATTTTTCTCGGTCGCCCCTTACCTCCTTTTCCTTTCACATTTCCTCTGTATATAAACTTTGTCAATCTATCATCATTCATTCTTTCCACATGCCCAAACCATCTCACCACATTCTTTTGTACCTTGACATTCAGGCTGCACTCAACAATTGCGCCAGCCACTGTACTTTTAAGGGCCCTTTATACCCTAAATTTGCCGTTTTTGTTTCTTACACTTTATGGTCTTAGTAAAAGAGTGATAGTAATGAAAAAATCAGGCGTGTTCCTACTTTTTTTATATAAATTTTAAAGGTTACAATAATTTATACAACTTAAAAGTTGTCACCACAAAAAAATATATTTTTTATTTATTTTTATTTTATTTATTTTTATTTAAGAAGAATAAACGGCTATATAGCCTTTTACAACATTGCGATAAATATAAATATGTAGGTACATAAGTAGGTACTGTATCTATAGGTATAAAACTAATATCTTAAAATATAACACAAATAAATGACACATAAATAATATACAAAGATGTAAATATACGATGGTTATAAAGCAATAGAACTAACAATTTAAAAATAATAACAATAAACTTTAAAAATAATAATGCAAAAACCATAAACCAGTGTAAGTAATTGTTGTATACAAAAATTGTTGTAATAAACAACAAATCTTCATTATTTGATCAGGGTTGTCACAAACATAATATACTAAATCAAGTGTAAAATTTGCTAAAATTAATAGAATAAACAAAAGATCATTTAAAATTTCAAGGATTTTTTTATAAAAAAAATTTTCATACAATGCAATACAACATACAATTTACAATGTGTTGTGCAAGAAAGAAAGAAGATGTGAAACTAAAGGTACAAAAAAAAAAAATGTGTTGAGATGGCTTGGGCCTGCGGAAAGAATGGATGATGAGAGACCGACAAAATGCGGATACCTACATACTATTTATAATTTTTTTAAATGTATAGAATCCCGTGGAGAAAATATCAACCTCCAGCTTGTTCGCCTCCCTGGGCAGTCGCTGAAAAGGCGAGTAATACTGGTAGTTCACGGCACAGTCTGCCACATCAAAAGTATCCACGTTACGCGTGTTCCTTATTGGGACACGGAAATTAATTTTTGATAGGAGTTGGGGCGCGTCGGTCAAGCCATTAATGAGTTTGTATAGAAAAACCATGTCAGCAGCACTTCTCCGAGCCGAGAGCGGTGCAAGTTTATACGATTCTCGGAGTTGGTTATAATTGATATCCGAGATGGGTATTCCGAGTTTGAAGTTGATAAAGCGAAGTAGTTTGTTTTGTACCTTTTCTATACTACGTATATGTACCTGGTAGTGAGGAGACCACAACACGGAGTTATACTCCAGCAATGGCCTCACCAAACTTGTAAAAATATAAATAAAGGTGTGCACGTTATAAAATTTTTCACACAGTCGTAAGGAAAATCCTAATGTTCTGAGTGCCCTATCCACAGTTGCCTTTATGTGTGGTACAAATGTTAATCCCGCGTCCAACAATACTCCCAAATCTTTGATTTGCGCAACCGACATAAGCTGTGTACCATCAATCGAGTAAGGGTACACCGTGGGATTCTTAATTTTGTGGAAACGCATTACTTGACATTTTTCTATGTTTAAAGTTAAATCATTCTTCACACACCAGTCATAAAGCACGTCAATATTTCTTTGTAATATCTCGCAGTCACCAATACAGTTAACCACTCTGTAAATTTTCAAGTCATCAGCAAACATGACAAATCTCACCCCGTCAAACCCGCTCAGGAGATCATTGACAAATATATTAAACAAAATGGGTCCGAGATGTGAGCCCTGCGGCACACCGCTCTTCGCCAAAAAAGGAGATGAAACAACGCCCGACACACAAACCCTAAGTTCCCTTTCAGCAAGATAGCTCGAAAACCACGCAAGGAGTGCACCATCAATACCAAGAGAAAGAAGCTTTGCCAATAATATTGTATGGGAGACGCGGTCAAACGCCTTGGAGTAGTCTGTATATACACAGTCCGTCTGACTCCTGGTAACAAAAGCATCCATGATATCACAATGAAATTCCAAAAGGTTTGTCAAGGTCGATCGGTTTTGCATAAAACCATGCTGTTGGTCCGATATAACGAGTGCTAAGTCACTCTTAATCTTACTGAGAAGAATACATTCGAACAACTTCGGTATGCAGGATTGTATACATATTGGGCGATAGCTAGTGACATCAGATTTATCTCCCTTTTTGAAAATTGGAATAATGTTGCTAGATTTCCAAGCTGTTGGAAAAATTCCCGATTCAATAGATTTATTAAATATTTTTTGTAAAATCCAACACATATTGAACATATTTACTCAAAAACTATTGACATAAAAAAGCCTGTAGGATGAAAAAAATAGTATGATTCTGTTATTGAAAAGATTTTTTTTTTTTCTAAAAATAGCAAATACAAAAAAAACGATGAAAATGTAAAAAAACGTGTTTTTTTTAAATATTTTTTGTGGTGATAATTTTTCAGTCATATTTTTTTAACTATCGCTCTTTTACTAAGACCATAAAGTTTAAGAAACAAAAACTAAAGATTCAGGGCATAAACACTCTTAAAAGCATAAAAAAGTTTTTCAACTCCCAAAATTTTAACACTTCAACCCTCAAAATAATTTTACAGATATGTGTAGGTACTAAGGGGCCGTCTATAAATTACGTCATCGATTTTGGCCGATTTTCGACCCCCCCCCTTACAATCATCCTATAGTCATTATCTAATGACCCCCCTCCCCTCTTGCTGTAATAATGGATGAGCTTAATAATTAATAATATTA
Organism: Agapetus fuscipes; assembly: GCA_951799405.1. Lineage (NCBI taxonomy): Eukaryota > Metazoa > Arthropoda > Insecta > Trichoptera > Glossosomatidae > Agapetus > Agapetus fuscipes. The sequence goes on from OX637362.1 coordinate 11,637,487, forward strand.
TATTACTTACATAGCATTTTGTATATTTTGTAGAAAATTGTATTTACAAGAACGACGTCACTTTTGGTACTCGTACATCATTTGCCATCATCCGCAGACCAGACTCCCCCCCCCCTTAATGCGAATGACGTGATATATGGACAGCCCCTAACGGATACAGCTCAAACTTGAATTTAGAAGTTTTTCTCGGCGTGTAAACAAACATTTTGTAATTATTTGCTAATATGTAATGCTAGTCCCATACCGACGACGTTAGCCCGCCGCGATGAAGTTCTCAATTCAAATCCATTCATTTGTAGCAAAGATCGTTTAACTGTAATCGCGCCTTAATCCGGAATTCTAAATTCAAATGAATTGGATTGCAATTTCAGTGTTGCCAGATCCATTCAAAAATATAAATTTCACCATAGACAACATTAAACCTTCCACGTTTCCATCTTTTCAGGGATTTTCAATGCGGGCAACACCATGTACAGAACCCGCTTAGCATTTAAACTGCATGGCTGGTTCGGGTTCAGCTGAGCCGGGCTTAAGTTTATTGATTTCCTTATTTTGAGGTTATGTCTCTTGTTACACTTCAGGGACCGATTTCCCGCCCACGATATCGCCAAACAAACAATTATCCTGCGATACTGAACGGCCGGTGTAGCATGGTTCTACCCTCATGAGATTTTTTTTTTTTGTAAAAAAATTGGGTTCAAAGCTTCCACAAACATGTCTATGAATAAGAGTTTTAAGTTTACACGGCCGGTTGATGATGTTGGAGAGATTTTTTCCGAGATATGTTGCCGTGGTATATGGGAGCTGGAGCTTCCGGACGTTTCGCTCATGTCTACGATGGGCTTCTTCAGCATGAAAGTGCAATGATGAAGATGATCTTGATGAAAACTATGAGTCTTCACAAGATACCATCGTAGACATGGGCGAAACGTCCGGAAGCTCCAGCTCCCATAGACCACGGCAACAGATCCGGGAAAACATATCTCCAGCATGTCTATGAATGAAAAAAAATGTAGGAGCAAACAGTTTATATATCTATAAACTATGTAAATAAGTTCGTGTTGTTTCACTGATTTGAGAAATCGTTGATTAAATTTTTTATAGTGTGTAAATTTTCATAGTAAGTAAACTAATTATATGGCAGTGCTCATGAAAAACGTCCAAACTACAAGATTTTCATACTTGAACAGAGTTTTCTCTCGTAGGAAATATGAAAAAAGGTGCATTTATCTGAGACCCGTGTTAACTCAATATGCCACTTATTCAGTTTTACCTTTAAGGTTTTGTTATGTAAATAGTACTTAGTTATAAACAAAATGAACAGGGTAGGTGTATATAGACTCTAACTGTAAGAAGAATTATTATTAAGTACCTAGAGTAAGCAAATATTATATAAGTAGTATAAGTATTGAAACCTTGTGGAATATGATAGATGTTTCCAGACGAATTTAAGCCCAGAATGTTCTGATTGTAGTAGCTATATAAGGCGTGAATTGCCTGCAAGCAGTTCAGTCTCAAGATACTCTTAGCCATTACAGGACAGACAGTGAAAGTCAACCATACAAGTGAACGAGTGTAAAAGTAAATTGTGAACTAAAATAAATAAATTTAAAATAAATTTCCGGCTGTTTCAATTCAGAAGACCATCAATCTAAATTTTAAAATATTAGAACCCTAAGAACACTACAGTATTGATATGCAATCTCAAATGCAATGATATATGTAATCTAAAATGCAATGAAGGATTTGACATTATTATTAAATGTTCTATGATGTTTGACAGCTCTGCGAATGACAGGTCTGTTTGACAAGTGAAGCGCATAGTATGCATCAATGCAGTAAGCTAGTTTCTCTTCCACCAATATCATAACTCAATGGACTATTCATTAACCGAAATATAAATAAGAAACAGAAACACCGGTCCGTAGCTCAGTGGTAACACTTCGGACTCTGAATGGGAAGGTTGTGGGTTCGATTCCCGGCGGAGCACAAAAAATATAGCATTTATATTTTCAAATTTGCTCTACGCTGGGTTACAAAAATCATAAAACCTTTACCAATGACCGGTCACCAAAGGTCCATCCAGCCTTACAGCAACTGGGTCTTGCTCGAGAATTGGCGCTTTGTAGCGACGACGATCAAACTCGTAAAAAGATCGATAGCTCAATTGGTAGAATGCTTGCATTCCATGCCGAGAGCAAGACCGTTCGATCTCAAAGGTTTACTCAGCCTTCACAAGAAATGAGAACCAGCCCCCCCGGGAGCTGGGAAACCCCCACTTTAGCTGAGAGTGGATGGTGTGAGGCCGGCCCTCTAACCTGTAAAAATAAATAGGTCCCGAAGCGCGACATGCGACCCCTTCGGGGAAACGCAGGCAACAAGTTACACTATATGTGTAGATTAGTTGCGTTTTTTTTGCGTGACGTAATTTGTAGAGTTTTCATTGAATTCAGGGTAGAACCATGTTTGACCGACTGCCGCACCGCAATCTCTCCTCACAATAAACTTTCCTAGAACATACCGCGTGATTTCAGCGGCACTAGCTCTGGGTGACGTATGCGCTGTTCGCCATTGATTGATTTGGTCTGTTTTGGACTATTTCTATTTGTTTGACAGTCGAGCCATTGTTACAATTTAGCATTGTGGTTTTACTCGATTATTCTGTTATATGCAATAGATCTAGCTCTTGTTGAATGTGTCTGGGTTGTAAGGAAAAAAGTTTTGATGATGATGATGATTTGTAGAGCGCCGTTTCGTGACTACTGTCACTGCAAGGGCACTTTCAGGCTTGACGCGGCGGTGAAGAAGGGGGTCTTCATTCCCTTCTTGAAACTCTCGATCCCTTCCTTGGCGCGTACTTCAGGGGGCAGCTGGTTCCAAGTGGACGGTCCCACAACGGCGAAAGCGCGGTCTCCAAACACTGTGCTTCTTTTTCTGCATTGTGTGCTAATAGATGTAAGAGCATTGTCGGCAGATCGCAGAGTGAGCCGCCTCTCACTCAGACTCCTCGGTAATATCAGCTCCTGCAAGTACTCTGGCGCCACTCCATGCAGCGCTTTATGCACCGTGATACCCAGCTTGAATTTGATCCTTTCTGGGATCCTCAACCAGTGTAGCTTTTGCAGGAGTGGGGTAATGTATTATTAATTCACTCAAATGGATTAAGAATGATTGAAATTCCTTGACTTGTAGGTTGGTATGAGGCTGAGCTATCGACCGGACTATTCTAAAATTAGGATCCGAATCCACAACCTTCCATTTACGAGTCTGAAGTGTTGCCTTTGGACTACGGACCGGTCCAAGAAATGCCAACGGCACGTGGTGTACCTGAGCGGTCATCCATCCAAGTAGCATCCGCGCCAATCTATAATGTCCATATCATTAGTCAATGGTCACAGACAATGTAATCTGCTCACATTTATTTCTCTTTGGCGTGTGACTGTATCTAATTGAATTTTCACTCGAGTCGGCTTTGCTTCTGTTCGCTCCAACGCTGGAATTATTCCAGGGAAATGGTTCAGATCCATTCCAATAAAGATGCGAACAGCATTATCTGAGATTCAGTTGCCGCGGATAGGGAGTGTGTATAATTCGGTTGTAAAGCCCTGCTAGGGTTTATGACAGTGCTGTGCAGAATGTTGCAACAAGGCCAGTGGAAAAAGAACAGGAGAGCCAGCGTCAAGTTATTTCATGTGATCAAATAATAAATACCTAGATACCAATGAGAAAATGGCAAATACAATAGAGAACAGTCTTTGAGTTGGCGAGACTGGAATTCTGGTCCTTTCGTTGATATTGTTACGAATGTTAGAGTTCGTGGGGTTTGCTTGTGTGTGTGTCCACCTCTAGTATAATGATTAAATAGATGATAGTAGATTGGTCTGGTACAATCCACTATAGAATAATCTAGAACAAGCAAGAATGGTCCCTTTCGTACCTATATAAGCGAGCCGCAATGGTTTAGAGGGTAGGTTGATTGAAACATTGAGCCGTGAAGTCGATAAGCCAAGAGCTAGAAAAAGTGACCAGTACATTGTAAATCATATATTGTGTAAAGTAAATAAATTGCAGTTTGATTAAATGAACCCAAACAAAATCCTAACGATTTTTTGACAGCAAGTGGCCTGCGCCGATCTATCAATCGTCACTTCTTATTAATCGAAACTTGTAAAATATTCTCGGCATGGCTCAAGTGAAGTTTAATACTGATTGAATTACAAACAATTTTTAGCCTATAATACGACTCGTAAACTATTAACTACTAATTACTTACTACTTGCCCACTTGCCACTTGCAGAACAACGCATGCGCTCGTGTGCCGCAGCGTTTTAGGAAGTCCAGGAATGGCAGTAATGGCCGTTGGCAGACAGTTGCCGGTTAGTAACCATTTTGTGCGACCGCAGTTAGTGGCATTCGCAACGAGGGGACAGCTCTATTTACTCTCAACACAAACAGTTGCAAGCGAAACGGTAGCTGGGAGAACTTCTAAATTGCGTAGGTACCTCACATTTTGTAAATGTTTTTAAAAAAAAATTTTTGATCTCTATTAAATTTCTGTCGCATGTGGCGAGTCACACCTTTTTATTTTTACAGGTAAGGGGGCCGGCCTTACGCCAACCACTTCAGTTGAAGTGGGGGTTTCCCAGCTCCCGAGGGGGCTGGTACTCATTTATTGTGAAGGCTGAGTAAACCTTGCCGGTATTTTTATTATGGGGTTTGAAATAAACACCGAAATAGGAAATCATTTCTGACACCCTCCTCGGTGGGATTCGAACCCGAGCTCACGGGGTAAAATGCGAGCACTCTACCAACTGAGCTATCGACCGGACAGTTGCGTTGCGTTGTGTTATTAAATTTTATAGAACCAAGCTCCTTGATGATGATGATGATGGATGATTTCTTTCCTGTGGCGCCATTTAATAGTCCAGGACCATCTCAAGGGCGCCATGGCTTCTGGAGAAAATCAGTGTCTTCAGTCCCTTTCTGAAGGTGGTGGGAGGCTGGTTCGCGCGAACACCGACGGGCAAATTGTTCCAGGCAACCGGCCCAATCCTTGACTTATAAGTTGGTATGCGGCTGACCACCAATGCTGCAGAAAATGGTTCACTTTGCCAATGTCACCCCTGTTTCAGGGAAGGTCAGCAAGAGTTGCAGGATGTATGTTCATTTGAGATTTGGTTTTTATGTTGTAGGTTCTCATGCGGCATGTGCAAGCATGTGTCTGCTTGTGAGAATGCATGTTATGTTAGATAAAAAATCAATTCTATTAAAACACTGTTTTATTTTTACTCAATTTATTCTTATTTTAAATAAACGAATAAAAAATTAAAATAAACGAATGTTTTAGATCTCTCGATCGTCTTTAGGTACAGTACAATTCTAAGGGTGCTATTCTCAAACAACAAAGCCATGGCTCATTTGCAGTCTACAGTGAATTTTCCATACAAAAAATTGATGATCCATATAGATCAGCTATGAATCAAATGTTCTGTGAATAGCAATGTAAAAATATACGTTACACTGTCATCCGTCCTAGTACTAAATTCAATCAATTAGGTATAAAAAATCAGTGAAATCAAAATGCTGAAAACACAAACCATACAAAATATACGAGAAAGCAAACTCTGCAAATAGAGTGCAACTTCAAACATGTTGCGTGTGGTTCCTATTTATTTTCACAGGTATCGGAGTCGGCTTTATCTTTTGAAGAAGGGACTTGCCAGATCCCGACCACTCCGTAACATGGAAATTGCTCATTTCTTGTGAAAGCTGATTAAATTTTTATCGCATTTTGATTTCGTGTTAGAAAGCTACAAAGAAGTTGTACAAATTATTTCTGACACCCTTGTGTGAAATTGCAAAAATAAATGTAAAAACGCACAGAAACATGTTTTTTATTTTTGCTTTACTGTAAATATATTTTTGATGCAGTATCACTTGGAGATGAGTATTTTGTTTGTTTCATGAGAGAATGATTTCATATTTATTTCATAGCTAATTTTGATCTTCGTAAATGTAAATAGTTGCCGAGAAATATTGAAATGATATTTGTTTCAAAAAACTTGTATTTTATTGAAGTTTTTTCATATTTTTCCGAAAACTATTTACAAATATTATCAAAAATCCGTTCAGACTTAAAATAGACTCCTAAGAAAATATTTAATTCCATTTTTCCTAGCCACTCGGCCGTGTGACATTACAATTTTGCCAATGTCAATTGACGTTGTAAATTCATGTGCTGACCTCATTTAATAAAGAATGTCTCATTGCAAAGTTATTTGCAGAAAAGCTCGGTCGAGGTTTAGAAGTACTGTCGGCGACTTCATATGCGGTAGTAACAATAAAATGAAAGTTAAGTTAGAGGGCAATTATTATAGTGGGATTATCATGTGCTGAGATGACGGTAAAAGTAAGAAATGAGAATAAGAGGACATGGAGAAGTAAGAGGACATGAAAATAAGAGGGATATGGAAGATTTAGAAGACATGGAGAAGTAAGAGGACATGAAAATAAGAGGACATGGAGAAGAAAGAAGACCTGGAGAAGTAAAGGGACTTAGAGAAGTAAGAGGACATGGAGAATAAGAGAACATAACAAAGTAAGACGACACGGAGAATAGAGGACATAACGAAGTAAGAAGACACGGAGAAGTAAGAGGACATAGAGGAGTAAGAGGACATGGAGAAGTAAGAGGACATGGGGGAAGCAGAGGACTTGGAGAATAAGTGGACATGGAGAAGTAAGAAGACACGGAGAATAAGAGGACATGGAGAAGTAAGAGGGCATGAAGAAGTAAGAGGACATGGAGAATAAGAGGACATCAAGAAGTAGGCGACATGGTAATCTAGGTCTGACTCAATGATGACATTAAACTGACTTTAGTTCAGTCGGCGGTTTCCGTAACTGGATATCGTCATCAGATGACTGCAGGTGGAATCTATGACTCTATTACATTGATATTATTTTCTTTTCCATATAATATATAGACACCATCCAAGACATCTCATTACAAGACAGTTCTGATTATTGTGCCAGTAATGAAATGAAGAAAATATCAGTGAGCCGGACGTCTGGTACGTGTAGAGAGCTCCAGGATAATCAGAATATACAATCCACAAATCATTCAATACTTTCCGACGCTAATGTATGTAAGTGAAGCGTGGACGGTGAATGATAGTGAAATGAAGGTATTGTTGCGAATGCATGAGTTAATGTCTGTGTATGTTAACTGATGATTGTGCGTCTGAGTGATTTTACTTACTTATACCTATGTGTGTCTAAGTAAGTGTATTTGGATGGTTGTACCTTCTCATTTTTACTTGAAGCTTCTGCTAGAGACAATTCTGGTAAAAAAAAAAAAATTAAATTAGGCTGATTTATTTGGTGAGCGCTGTTTTTGTGTGTATCACACCTCAAGAGCCCTCTGAGAGCTTGGTCGTCGTTGTAGAAAGCGCCAGTTCTCAAGCAAGATCCAGTTGCTGTAAGGCTGGATGGACCTTTTGATGACCGGTCTTTGGTATAGGTTTATGAATTTTTCAACCCAGCGAAGAGCAAATTTGAAAATATAAATGGTATATTTCTTGTGCTCCGCCGGGATTCGAACTCACATCCTTCCATTTACGAGTGCGAAGTGTTACCACTGGACTACGGACCGGTCTACAGAGGAAACATTGAGTAATCTCGAAAAACACAAATATCAAATATAAAATAATTATATAAGTATCTAACATTTACAGATTTTATCACACACATGTAAGAACACACAATTACATATTCGTAACGATATACTATAGTATAATTATCCGTTTCAACTTACAAAGGTTCGGTGTTTTCAAGTTTACTTATATTTTAGTTAACTTGTATTACATATTATTCAAAATACTTCAGTTCGAGTTGACTAAATTAGAGAATTCCTGAAGTGACAAGCCCCGCCGCACAATCTTAGAAATTATAACAATGCCATTCAAAAGCTTTCAAACAAGTAACTGCCAGTAAAATCAAACGACACAAAAAGTTAAATTTGTGACAATTTTGATGCGTAAACAAAACATCTGCTGTAAGTGAATGAGAAAGAGAAGAGACATCTTGAAAATCGTTGCGAAATTTGGTGAGTTGAATGTTACGAAAATTTGACTAAATTTGCATTTCAGTTAACTTTACTGTTCTTGAAAATACCGAGCCTGAGCCGCAAGTCGTCCTTAGGTAGAAAGACAACCGAGATATTCACGGGGCGTTTTCGCAGTAAACAAAAAAACTTCGGTAAAACTTTTTTCAATTTTTTTCAAAAAGTTGGCAGAATTGAAATTCATGCCTACGCGAAATCTGTGCGCACGCGTTCTAAATTGTTTTATGTGTTTTATTCGGTAAAGTTGATATTTTTAAAGGAAAATGGCATTATTTTACACTATTATGTACTAATGTGTAATTATTGGGTGTCGAAACACAAAATGGAGAAAGCAAGAAAACATTAGATTTCACATGATTATTAAGTATTCTGTGGTGTTTGACAGCTCTCTGGTTTAAAGTCTGGCTGACAGGTTAGCCATATATGTACTATGTTTCAAGTTTCTACTTCATCTGTATCTAATCTATTCTAATTTAAGTTGCAAAGATATGTTCCATTGGAGATTCACATTACATGCATTCTCACAACCAGACATGAAAAGTTTGCGCTTGCACATGCCTCATATGAGCCTACAACATAAAAACAAATCTCAAATGGCCATACACCCTGCAACTCTTGCCGTCCTTCCCTGTAACAGGGGTATTATTACTCAAAATGGCCAAGACGTATTGGGCTTTGTTTCTGCAGACCATAAGCTTCCTAGGAAGTCAATTCTCTAATATTTATACCACCCCTGTCTTATTCAGAATAGATGTAGTCATGGCGTCAATGTTTGATCAGGTTGTTACTACGTTTAGTTTAGAATAATTGACTCAGTATTCGTTATTTTGTTCGTTAACAAAAACGCTACTCAGCTACGCATCTAGTGTAAGTTCTTGCCGCGTTCTCTCTGAAAGGGTCGCGTGTGATGGATGGAAACTATTTATTTTACAGGTAAGGCTAAATAGTTTCTATTCACACGTATGTAATTCTGTTTTTATCTCTTATTGTTTGGTGTCATTACGGTTATCATGATTATTTTAATAGGTTTTTATATTTTATATTTTGTGTTTGAAAAAGAAAAAAAAAAATATCTTACTATCATTAGTATTTATATTTATATTCTCTTCTTTTTTTATTTTAATACTTATATTTAATGTCAACATTGTATGAAAAAATATCTTACTGTCATTAGTATTTATATTTATATTCTTTTTTTAAATTCTTTTTATTTTTAATACTTATATTTAATGTCAACATTGTAATTGGGAAGGTACAACATCAATTGTATATATTTTTATTATTGTTTTATATATTTTAATGTATTTTCCTGTTTTGTTGAATAAATTATTTAAAAAAAAAAAAAAAAAAAAAAAACGTGAAGATTGGAGCTGCATAAAAAAGTTGGGGGTGGCCGGTACCTCCGCAGATGCGTCTCCACTTTTTTTCTGTCCTTGCATACCTCTTTCATCTCTTCAACATTCATCACCTTCTTCACACACAGTACACACGTGGTACACACTCTTCTCTTATTCTCGCTCTGCAGGTTTCATTATTACACAATCTCACCTATTTGTTCTATCCATTCCTCCCTCGGTCTTCCCCTCCCACGCTTTTCTCTGACATTTCCTCTGTACACTTTCTTCGTTAGTCTTTCATTATGCATTCTTTCAAGACGGTTCTTTTTTTTTTAATCAATAAAGCTAATGCAAAATAATTTGTGAATCGAAAATTCCTTGTTGCAAATTCACTCGTAACAAAACACTGACGAACATGGAAGACGCTATGTCAGGGGACGTGTCTGCTCTTGCTACCATTGACTTATAATATCTGTGGACTAGAAATTATTTTAACGAAAATAGACATAATATATATATATTTGTTTCAACTTAGTTACAAAAATGGTAATTAGTTAGAAAGAGAACAAAGAACTTCTCAGTTGCATTTCCATGTGTACAAAAAAAACTCAGGCAAATGTAAAAATATTCCTAGAAAGTTGGTACTATTGCGAATAATAATGACTGCCAGTTGACAGATAACACGCGTTATAGATATTGTGATTGCTAAAATTGATTCGTTTCCTTGACTTATAGGTTGGTATGCGGCTGACCACCCATGCTGTGAAAATGGTTCACTTTGCCAATGTCACCCCTGTTTCAAGGAAGGACGGCAAGAGTTGCAGGGTGTATGTCCATTTGAGATTTGGTTTTCATGTTGTAGGTTCACAGGCGGCATGTTTAAGCGTGAACTTGTGCATGTCTGTTTGTGAAAGTGCATATGTGAATCTATAATGTTACATGTATTTTGCAACTTAGATGAGATAAGATTAGCATATGTTATAATTGAGGGTCGAAACACAAAATAGATTTTGACAAACTGGCCTTATTTCGTATGGCTACACCAATGCAACGTTTGACAGGACTGTGAGTTATGTGGCGTAGTATGTATCAATGCAGGTCGGGATTTGGTCAGGAGTTTTTTGGTCGCTGGTTTCTTCAGTAAAAATCTTGACTGTTTTGGTTGCCGATTGGTTTGTATTTCACAAGTATACTTTTACAACAATGGATTGGAGAATTTTTACAGATGACTAGGCAAAATAAAGAAACAGAGTTATTAACTATTCAAATTACAACAAGAAAAGGAACATTGCGAGTAATTAACTATTCAAATTACAGCAAGCAAAGGAACATTGCGAGTAATTAACTATTCAAATTACAGCAAGCAAAGGAACATTGCGAGTAAATGCACTACTCAAATTATGTCAAGAAAGGAACAACATCTTCTGCAGACAATCGTATTTAAAGCCATAAAAATGACACCTACATTTGACTTTGTAACAACACGACTGTCAAGTGTCAACCAATGGTAAGCCTTGACCAATCAGATTCTTAATACGTCATAGCTTTACTGGGCTGATGAATTTATGCTTCACTGCGCTGATATTATAATCTTTTTTACCTACCATCATACATATTTATTTAAATAAAAAATTCCCATATCATCATTCCCATATCGGTGAGTGAAAGGGAAATTAGTAAAGTCCATACAGTAGAAATGGACTATCTAAGAAGTATGATTGGGAAAAAACGAAGTGACAGGGTGAGGAATGATTTTGTAAGAGAAGAATGTGGTGTAAGGGAAAGTGTGAAAGTGAAGATTAAAAGAAGTATGTTAAGATGGTTCGGGCATTTGGAGAGAATGAGTGATGAAAGATTGACGAAGAAAGTATATGTTGCTAGAATAGATGGATGTCGTGGTAGAGGAAGACCGAGAAAAGTATGGAAGGATCAAATCTCTGAAATAGCGAATGAATGGGATATCCAGAGTCATAATAAAAGAAGGACTTGTATGAAAAAGGTTATGACTCTGGATGAAATAAAAGAAGTATGCAAGGACAGGAAGAAGTGGCGGCTAATCTGCAATGTTGATTTCTAATGTTGGTGTATTCATTTGCTACATTTTTTGCATAGGAAATTTTTGACTTTTTTTGTATAGATTTCTTTTGTAAGGTTTTGTTCTTTTTTATATTTAAACTAGCCTGCCTCCTCGTGCTGCGCACGACTACGGCATTCTAGTTTAAAGTCCGGCTTTGCCAGCACACTTTACCCCTTCTCTGATTTTTAAAAGATCCATGAGAACTGACCAACAACAACAAAAAAAGTGGACAGTTTTATGGTAGAATCCCAGGCCTGATCGTGCTACTTCCTATTGTTTTGCAGGTGCTGCAGTCTTTCTTCTGCTTTTTGTATCTGCTCTTTATTTTTTTAGTGATAATGTTTTATGCTTGCTCGACTCTTTCATCATCATTTAAGTGTATAGCTTGTCATTTCTTACAAAAATGGCCACCATAGAGCCAAAGCTCCTCCTAAACAGACATATCTTCAATCCTGATTTAAAAACACTTGCACTTTCCACAGCTCTCAGCTTGTGTGGTAAGGCATTCAACAGCAGAGGGCTGGCAATGCAAAAAGCAAGATCCAAATAATTGGCTGTGTTGCTCCTGTTGGGTACCCTGAGTCTATTCACAGCATTGCCGTTTCTTACTTATTCCTTGACTTACCTATAGGTTGGTATGAGACTGACCACCCGTACTGTAAAAGATGGTTCACTTTGCCAATGTCACCTCTATTGCAGGGAAGGCCTGCAAGTGTAGCAGAACCAGTACTTTATATTTCGTTTTTATATTTTTATTGGAGAGGTCTGCTTGGACAGGCGACCGACAAGGTATACTCACCCATCACAAAAATGTAAGGTAACCCCCTCGGTAGCTGTAAACCTCCCACTTAAACTGATGTCGTTGATGTAAAGAAGAGATCTTACCTGTAAAAATAAATATATTCTTCTTCGGGGACAGGGCGGTAAGAAGTTGCATTATATGTGCAGCTCAGATGCATTTTTTTTAAACCTTAAATTGACGTAAAAAAAGTTGAAATGTCACGCGGCCGTGTTGCTTAAAAACAGGCAAACTTATATACATCTATTGGTTGCTAAGGACCGATATGCATCTTTGCAACTTAGATTACAGATCAACCTTACTAATATCTCTAAGCTCGTAAGATATAGCCCTCGAGTTGGTGTAGGAAAGGTTTTGCCACAAAATTGTAGGTAGGTAAAAAATGAAAGAAAGAGACAAAAACATACCACAGTTTCAATGCGGGGAAATTTCAATTATGGATGGCCACACAGAGAAAATGGCTGCCGCCGTATGACGGTGACCTTGAGTGGCCGGTCATATAGCGGACGATAATTTTGATTTCAACAAATGATTCTGGTGGAAAATGATTCTTATGTTTTATTTCAGAGAAAATGATTGTCACATGTGTGTTTGTATTTTTTAATATCCTCTCCACGTATGTTCTTACCTAGTGTTAGTCATTATATGAAACAATTCGCCGTGATAATTTTTCAAATAACTTATTTCTGTTCCTTCTATTAAATTTTATGTGTTTTGTGCGCCACAAAGGGATTGATTTGCAATAAGGTTCGAAATTATGTCATTTTAACCAATCAAGAACCAATGTTGTGTTAAACTAAATACGATATTACATGAAATACGGTTGTTGTCAAAATGGATGAAATTTATTTTTTTTGAGCACGGAGATTCACAATGTTTCCTTTACACGACACGACGGTTTCTTTATTATGAATTGGATGCACATGTAACAGGAATATCGCTGTGTATATATGCTAAATATATATCGCTGTGTATATATGCTAAATATATTTATTTTATTTAAACCAGTAATAATGCTGTCTTTTATAACAAAATAATTTCGAATTATAATATGGACATATTGCAAAACAAAACAGAAAACAAAATGTCGATGCTAGAGATGGGCGAAATATCGATATATCAAAAGTAACGATATGTTTTTTGAAAAATGTCGATATTTTTCTCGATTTTCAAAATATCGATATTTTGTTTTTTTTAAGTATCAAAATCGTATCTATAATCTAGGCTGCATGGATATGTTAACATTTAAGGCTCATATGAAATGCATGCCTACAGACAGGCACATGTAGGTTCGCGCCTACACATTCTGCATGTGTGCATACAAATAAAGAAAACCTCACATGGACATAAACCTTGCAACTCCTGCCTCCGTTCCCTGAACCGGGGTGGCATTGGCAAAAGTGTACAAAATCAAAAACCAAATTTTATTGCAATGCGTTTTTGCCTGCCTCGCTTTGTAGGATGTTGTGTTTGGAAACTAAACATTTTTACATTACAAATTACATGCCTTGCCCCCCCCCCCCCCTCCCCCCTGATGGTGTTTTTCAGAATAAGTTTTTGAAGATGTTCTCTGCAAGTAGTTTTTAAAACGGGTTTCTACCTCCCCCCTCCCCCTGCCTGTCGACAGATTTTTTAGAAAACAGTTTTGAAGTTTTGAGACGTTCCCCGCCAGCTATCGACATTTTTTTGGAAATTTCGTTTTTTTTTATATCGATATTTTTTCCTCGATAATATCGATTCGAAATATATCGATATTTATTTTCATCTGCCCATCCCTGAATCAAAATGACGATGCTGTTCCTAAATCAAATTGACCAATCAGATTCATGCAATGGTTTCTATTCCATTGACCTGAAGTTAGCTGAATTAAATTCGCAAGGTGCCGGCCAGCAAAATCCCACTAATCAACCATACAAATGAAAAAAAAACACGTTTAAATCAAAAAATGATCTTTTAACTTGGACCCACATTTGTATGGTGGCTATGAGAAATGTTCTTTTTTACGTGTCCTGACCCTACCTATCCCGTGTAAAGTCGAGTTTTATCCCGTTCAGGTCATTCTCAGTGTTGTGCTGTGAAAGATGTGGGCGCCTATAGTGGTACAAATATACAAACAAACCGATGGGTAGGTTAAATTTCTACTTTTTTATATATAAGACTAGCAGACCAAACCGCGCTCTCGCACGGTTGGTTGCTAGGCCCTACGGGCAGTTTAAAGTCCGGCTTCGCCAGCACACTTTACCCTTGCTTTGATTTTTAAAAGATACATGAGAACTGACCAACAACAACAACAAAAAGTGGACAATTTTATGGTAGAATCCCAGGCCTGATCGTGCTACTTCCTATTGTTGTGCAGGTGCTGAAGTCTTTATCCTGCTTTTTATTTCTGCTCTTTATTTTTCTGGTGATGGTTTATATTGATGCTCGACACGATCATTATCCATTTAGTGTATAACTTGTCGTTTCTGCTCTTTTTCGTTTTGCTGGTAATAGTATCTTAAGCGTACCTGTGTTGCTTGCAATTGCCTTATAGTGGCATGAAACATGACTGCGTTTGCCATACGGCATTGTTTTGTTGGTACTGGTGCTTTTGTTTTTAGATTGTTCCAGCTGCTCTTATTGTCATGAAATGCCTTCAAACTGCTCGTCCTGCTCTGAATTATCTTTTCATATCTTAAAACTGCTTGTGATACTTTTCACGATATTTTAGTGTCTGATACTGCTTGGTACCTGAAGATACCTCAAAATGCCTAAACTCAGAATCTACAAAAATCTTAGTATGGGAAAACGTTCGACCCATCGACAGAACTCTTAAAAAAAAAGACTTTTGAAAATAAAATAAAAAAAGATTCATTTTTTTTTATATTTTTATATAATAAGACACTTTGTATGAAATTTTACTTTTTAAATATTTGTTCAAAGAAATTTGCTGTAGAAAAAAAGTTTCTTCCAACATTTATGGAGTTTACTAAAATGCATTTTAACTTTGAGTATGAGGTCTATAAATTCAAAATGGCCGCCTGCAGAGCAATATATTTTTTTAGTTTGTATAGCGGGTATGCAAAATACACACTTGGCGTAATTGTCCTATTACATATCATTATATTTTGCTTAATTATAATTGTGAGTATAGCATCAAAATAGTTGATTTTTTTACTTATAAATTTGACTTTTTTGTGATAATCAGGTTTTTCAAAATTTAGTTCGAAAAACTTTGTCATTGAAAAAAGTTTTCTTTCAAAAAATGTTAGCATCAGCCAAACAAACTCAATAGTTGAGAATGAACTTCCAGAATTTTAAAATGAATGCCAGAAGAGTGTTAAATATTGAAGAAACAAAAAAAAATGTACGGCAGCTACTCTTAATCCTTCATGTATTTTGTTGTTTTTTTTTAAATATGTAAGTCTGTTTATGTTTAGCTGGCATGCTTAATTTCAATGTTCCAACTTAATGCATGCGCCCGTTGTGCTACTTGAAAGTTATTATTTTTTATTTGTTTCTATGTAGGTATTTACAAATTTTGTTTGAAGAATTTACTTTTTGCGAAAAAGTTTCTTCCAAAAGTTGTTAAAATTACTAAGAGACATGACTGTTTCGAATATCAAGTCTGTAAATTCAAAATGGCCGCCAGCGGCATGATTTCAATTTTCAGTCTGTATGGCAGGTATGCGAAGTATGCACGTGACGTCATCCGGACCCTGACAGTTGTTTAGCCACTAACGTTTTATGGGGCTATGCAAAATTTCAGCATCGTGCTGCAAACGGTCTGGGCGCCTATAATGGTACAAATATACAAACAAACAAACAAACAAACGGACAAACACCAAAAATTCTGGAATTGAGCATTAGTTCAGTTTATCAAGAGGAACACTTTTTAGAAAAACATTTTTGCAAATTCGAAAAAAACAGACGCAAATACCCCTTCCTTTTTTATATATAAGACTAGCAGACCAAACCGCGCTCTCGCACGGTTGGCTGCTAGGCCCTACGGGCAGTTTGAAGTCCGGCTTCGCCAGCACACTTTACCCCTGCTCTGATTTTTAAAAGATCCATGAGAACTGACCAACAACAACAACAAAAAGTGGACAGTTTTACGGTAGAATCCCAGGCCTGATCGTGCTGTTTTCTATTGTTGTGCAGGTGCTGAAGTCTTTATACTGCTTTTTATTTCTGCTCTTTATTTTTCTGGTGATGGTTTATATTGATGCTCGACACGATCATTATCCATTTAGTGTATAACTTGTCGTTTCTGCTCTTTTTCGTTTTGCTGGTAATAGTATCTTAAGCGTACCTGTGTTGCTTGCAATTGCCTTATAGTGGCATGAAACATGACTGCGTTTGCCATACGGCATTGTTTTGTTGGTACTGGTGCTTTTGTTTTTAGATTGTTCCAGCTGCTCTTATTGTCATGAAATGCCTTCAAACTGCTCGTCCTGCTCTGAATTATCTTTTCATATCTTAAAACTGCTTGTGATACTTTTCACGATATTTTAGTGTCTGATACTGCTTGGTACCTGAAGATACCTTAAAATGCCTAAACTCACAATCTACAAAAAATCTAAGTATAGGAAAACGTTCGACCCATCGACAGAACTCTAAGAAAAAAATGACTTTTGAAAATTAAAAAAAAAAAAACTTTTTAACTTTTTTCATTTTTATATATAAGACACTTTGTATGAAATTTTACTTTTTAAAGATTTGTTCAAAGAAATTTGCCGTAAAAAAAAAGTTTCTTCCAACATTTATGGGGTTTACTAAAATGCATTTAAAATTCGAGTTTGAGGCCTAGACATTCAAAATGGCCGCCTGCAGAGCAATGTATTTTTTTAGTTGGTATCGCAGGTATGCAAAATATATACTTGGCGGGATTGTCCTATTACATATCATTACATTTCGCTAAATTATAATTGTTTGTGTAGCATCAAATCAGTTGATTTTTTTACTTATAAATTTGACTTTTTTGTGAAAATCAGGTTTTTCAAAATTTTGTTTGGAAAAAATTGTCATTGAAAAAAGTTTTCTTTCAAAAAATGTTGACATAAGCAAAACCAAATTGATCATTGAAGAAAAACCTTCAGACTTGTAAAATGAACGCCAGAAGAATGTTAAATATTGAAGAAACCAAAAAAAATGTATGGCAGCTACTCTTAATCCTTCATGTATTTCGTTGTTCTTTTAAAAATATTTAAGTCTGTTTATGTTTAGATAGCATGCCTAATTTCAATGTTCCAACTTTATGCATGCGCCCGTTGTGCCACCTGAAAGTTATTATTTTTTATTTTTTTCTATGTAGGTATTTACAAATTTAGTTTGAAGAATTTACTTTTTGCGAAAAAGTTTCTTCCAAAAGTTGTTAAAATTACTAAGAGGCATGACCGTTTCGAATATCAAGTCTGTAAATTCAAAATGGCTGCCAGCGGCAAGATTTCAATTTTCAGTCTGTATGGCAGGTATGCGAAATATGCACGTGACCTCATCCGGACCCTGACAGTTGTTTAGCCACTAACACTTTATGGGGGTGTGCAAAATTTCAGCATCGTGCTGCGAACGGTCTGGGCGCCTATAATGGTACAAATATACAAACAAACACACAAACAAACAAACAAACAAACACCAAAAATTCTGGAATCGAGCGTTAGTTCAGTTTATCAAGAGGAACACTTTTTAGAAAAACATTTTTGCAAATTCGAAAAAAACAGACGCAAATACCCCTTCCTTTTTTATATATAAGATGTAATGTAATTTTTTATTCATATTCCTTGACTTATAGGTTGGTATGAGGCTGACCACCCAAACTGTAAAAAATGGTTCACTTTGCCAATGTCACCCCTGTTTCAGGGAAGGTCGGCAAAAGTTGTGGGGCTTATGTTCATTTGTGGTTTGGATTTTATTTGTAAGTACACATTCAGCATTTGTAACCGCGAACTACACTTGTTGGTTTGTGGGCATACATCTGAGAGCTTTAAATAAATATATATATCCTTGCAACTTAGATTATAGATTATAGATTATCACCGAAATGTTTTTACAATGTTATTTTTTCTCTATCATATTTTCTCAAACAATGCAGTAAGTCAGTTTCTGCTCCTCTATATTATTACTCAATGTTTGCAACTGATGGTGAATGTGCTTTATGGCTACCACATAAACAAATCAACATTCACCTCTCAAAATGAATCATGTAGGTTGATCTAGCGCAATTTATCCAACGTGTACACAGCTGACAGACTCGGGAGAACTCGGAAGTTGTGAAGTGAGAAGTGTGTGTGACTTGATTACGTTGAATGGAATGGTAGACGAACACCGAGAAAGGTATGGATCATCAATCAATAAACAGGGTGGCGCGCGGCAGACGCATGAGAATGGAATAAAACGCAGACTGTTACGAAATAACCATTTATTTTATTTTTCCTGTTTAATCAATACGGGAAATCACACTACAAACACTGAGAAAGCCTTTTTTGAAGTTTTCGTGCACTCTTTGAAGTATTGCCACAGGAATTTTGTCGATTTGGGATTGAATGCTGTTTTTGAGGGTTTTAGGACGACCGTTATAAACTAAAGATTTTAGGTACGTCCTCAGGGAAAAATCACAAGGGGCCAAATCAGGCGAGCGCTCTGGCCAGTTCAAATCGCCTCGAGGAATCTGTCTCGCAAAAAGTCCATAGAAACCCTTGCTATGTAGACTTTGGCTCCCATATGGCTCCATTCTGCTGAAACCAGACGTCTTCTAGCTCCATACATTCCAACTGAGGCAAGAAAAAATCCTGGATCATGGTAAGGTAACGCGCAGAAATGACTGTAACCACTCGATCATTTTTTTTTTCAAAAAAAGTATGGGCCGATGATCCGAAGTTTTGATTTCTAATCAATACCAACGGACCATTGTATTGTAGCGACTTACACCGCGTGGAATATAAATTTCCCTTCCCCTGCTTTCGAAGCCCCACACTTTTAACCGTCTAGGACTGTTAGAAAGGGAGCAATTTCTTCTTCAAATCCATACGTCTGCCGCGCGCCACCCTGTAAAACGACATAGTACGTCCGTTTCTTCCTATAGTAACAAACGTCCCACGAACACAAAATAATAGGTAAACAGTGAAAAACTGAGACAAAATATATTAACGTTATACGCCAAAAAGAGACATGAACATGACGGTTGCCTGGAAACTGATTATCTCACATTATCTAATCTAAGTTGCAAGTATTTGTAACATTAAAGTTTCACATTATATGCATTTTCACAAGCAGACACGCATAATTTCGCGCTCACACATGCCGCATGTGGACCTACAATATAAAAACCCAATCTCAAATGAACATAAGCCCTGTACCTCTTGCCGACCTTCCATGAAACAGGGTTGACATTGGCAAAGTGGACCATTTCCTACAGCATGGGAGGTCAGCTGCATACCAATCTATAAGTCAAGGAACATGCACAACAAATTACATTTTAGTGTGACATCATAATTGTTTTTGTCTGCTTCAAATGTGTGGACTTTTTTGAATTTTTAACTACAAAGGGCTTTATAATTTTGCTGCCTTTTGTTGCCAACTTTTGCCTCTGCGGAATTTCCGCTAGATTCTGCTAAAGTTTTTTAATTGCCTTGTCTATTTGCATAGTTGGACCTTGTCAGTCGTGGGTTGGCAACCGTTGGCTTTGTACAAGCAGACCCCAAGTAACGTTTAAGCCGCAAACATATTGTTCCACCAAAAATGTATGTTAAATGAACCAGCGCCTCTACTGAGTGTTTTAGTTACCATACATTTTTGGTTTCGACGCTAGGGTGGAGTTGAAACGCAATGTTTTGCCTGACACTTCCTCTGTCCACAGTGTGAGTTATTGACAGTCAACGTGTTGGAGTGTCCGCCACTGCATTTGTGTGCTTTGCAATCAGACCAGGATTAAGGCCATCGGGGGCCCTGGTGCGATGAGAGACATGGGCCCAAAATCACACATTTGTTTAAAGCATTCTAATATCCAGAGTCATAAAAAAGGAGAGCTTGTATGAAGAAGGTTATGACTCTGGATGAAATGAAGGAGATATGTAAGGGCAAACAAAAATAGCGGTTGATCTGAAATGTTGGCGGCTAGGACTTCTTAAATTAGATTTTTTATTCTGTATTTTTCAAACATATTACTACTTATTTGTGATTTAAAAAAAAGTGATTTGTTGTGTATGTTCCTTGACTTATAGGTTGCTATGTGGCTGACCACCCATGCTGTAGAAAATGATTCGCTGTTTTTGTGTGAATCACACCTCAAAAGCTCTCTGTAACCCTGGTCGTCGCTGTAGAAATCGCCAATTCTCAAGCAAGACCCAGTTGCTGTAAGGCTGGATGGACATTTAGTGACCGGTCTTTGGTAAAGGAATTGGAATTTTTCACCCAGCGAAGAGCGCTTTGAAAGTATAAATGGTATATTTTTTTTTGTGCTCCGCCGGGATTTGAACCCACACCCTTCCATTCACGAGTCGGAAGTGTTAACCATTAGACTACGGACCAGTTGTTATTTTAAAATATTTTTAACGAATGTGATTCGCCATGATGCATTTAAAAATCTGATTACTAATGATGATGAGTTGATGATTTCTTTATAGCGCCGTTTCGTGATGTAGTCACTCCAAGGGCGCTTGTGCAAATGATGCCAGAAATTTGCTTGTCTTCTGTGCTTTCCGGAACTTTCCATGGTCCTCTAGCTCTCTCACATGATGTGGCAGGTGGTTCCAGGCCAGAGGACCGGCAACTGCAAATGCACGCTCTCCAAACATTGTGTTAACTCTTCTTATCGGTTCTTCAATCTTTGATTTGGTTCCAGTTTCAGCCGAGCTCAGTGTTAGGCTAATGGACTTGCAATGAGAATTACATTCAAATTAAAATGTTTCTTTTACTATTTTTTAAGACTTTTGGGCCCCTTTGGATTCGGAGGCCCTGGTGCAGTCACACTGCTAGAACCTTCCTTAATCCAGGCCTGGTGGCACTAAGGATCCTTATGGTATTGTCACGGCACTAACTAGGTGGGCGATCTAACAACTCAGACAGTTCAAACAACATAAAGGAAATTCTTCTCCTTCTGTCTCAATCTTAGCTTGCAGCAACGCTTATCATGCTTTTTTTGTATTCTTCTTTATCTGTGGTATTTTTTTTAATTCCTCGTTGGAAGAACAGTACACACGATAGCGATTCGTGTCCATAAATAAGGTGTACTGTAACTTTTTATTTATGGAGTTTTTTCGTAAGCGCTAGCAAGCTCCGACTTGGATTGATATCCAAAGTGTAAGGAATTTAGTAGAATAGCGCTACTGAATAAGTGACGTATTAAGCTACCATGGGTTGCTGGAGTGATGTTTTCCGGGATCTGTTGCCGTGGTCTGTGGGAGCTGGAGCTTCCGGACGTTTCGCCCATTTCTACGATGGACTTCTTCAGCGTGAAGTATGATGATGAAGATGATCTTGATGAGAACTGTGATGCAAGTGTGTGTACACTCGGGGCTTATACGTGGAAACTAAAGACACTTTGCATACGATTTTGTTTTGTGCTCCCAAATACCTGCAAAATGCGAGTTCCGTTGCTTTTCAAGTCTAATGTGTATTGCGCAAGCGCACATCTGACCAATAAGGGATGGTTTTGTTGTGTTAAAGGGGGGAAGTGGGCGTGGCCCGATGAAAGGGAGATTAGGGGAGCCTTGGCTGTCCAATCAAATGCTATCCACCCTAGTCTACTTGAAAATCCACACCAATCCTAGCCATTTAATTTTTCATCCCTTATTTAAAGAGCCACTGAAAAATAATGACTTAGGCCCGGTATTTTCAAGTAGAGTAAAGTTAACTAAAATGCAATTTTAGATAAATTTTCAAAATATTACACTCACCGAATTTAATTTCGCCAGTAAATATTTAGTTAGTTAACTAACGATTTTAGAATTGGCGTCGTCTTCACTGACAGCAGCTGTTTTTTACTTTCTTGCTATAGCCGAAGGCTATAAAGAAAGTTATGATTTGGTGTGAAAAAAAAATTTCGAGGTTTTCACGGAAATGAGTTGTCCTGGTGCAGGACATGCCAAAAAACACTATCTTTCAAAAACGTCCGTCTGTATGTATGTATGTATGTGTGTGTGTCACTTTCCAAAGTATAAGACCTAGAGATACCAAATTTTGGCTACATCAACTTTTTTGGACATGTATTAAGGATGAATAACATGGCATTACACCAACTTGAAAATTCAAGATGGCTGCCATACAAAAAAAACATAAAATTGCACTTTTCTCAAAAACGGCTCCAAGAATTTTTCTTAAATTTTCAGAGTTGCCATTTATTAGTTTTTAACTTAATAAATTAGTTATGGCAATACTCTTACTAATCTGTGTCTATGGGCTGCCATATGAAAAAATCAAACGATTGTGATTTTCTCGACAGTTAAGGGGTCAACAAAAATATAATGTTCTACAATATTACGGACAACATAAATTTCTACAAATTAACAAAAAAAAAATTTTGAAAAAATAAATATAAAGCACCGTTTACACGACCTGAAATTTTAAATCGAAAATATTACAAAAACCTATTAAAATGCAAGATATTTAAATTTGTTTTAGATTTGATAGAAAGAACAAGCTTATCACTTTAATTCGTAATCTTTTTTTTTTTACTGTTTTGAAAATTCAAGATGGCTTCCGAAGAGCTGAAAATTTAAAATTCGATTTTCTCAAAAACGGCTCCGACGATTTTTCTTAAATTTTTTGTGAATCCATTTATATAATAGTACTATCTAATAATTATAATCATTTCTTCATCATAATCTCGATTTAGGGAGTTGCCATATAAAAGAAAAAAATAATGGAAAAATTCTCGGCAGTTAGAGGGTTAATAAAAAAATAATGTAGTACAAATGTAAAATAATAATAATAACCTATATATTGCCATCATTATTTTTTCCAAAAAGTGAATCAAAAGTATAGCCGCCATACAAAGTGAAAATTTTCCATACAAAATGTATTAGCAATTTTCTTGGTAGTCAAAGGGTTAAAAATAGATAAATGGCTGCGATTCTTAAAATTTTATAAATACCAATAATAATCAGTCGTTACTTTTTCAAAATATAACTAAAAAGTTTACCCACCATACAAAGTACTAGTTTGCATACAGAAGGGTTCAATGACCATCTATAATAATCTAGAATATAAGTTGCAATGAAATATAAACATTCAAAACTAAGATGAAATGCATGCCCACAAACAGGTATGTGTAAGTTCGCGCTTACGAATGCTGAATTTGTACTTACAAATTAAAACCAAATCTCAAATGAACATAAAACTTGCAACTCTTGCCGACCTTCCTTGAAACAGGGGTGACATTGACAAAGTGAATTATTTTTTACACTTTGGGAGGACTGAGAAATGCGAGAAAATTGAGATAAGACTGAATGAAAAAAGAGTGGAGGTCGTGAAAGAATTTGATTATCTGGGAAGCAAGTTTGAGTCGAATGCGAAATTGACGAAATAATTGTAAAAGCGCGCTAGTAGAGGAAGAAGTGTAATGGAAACGATTGGAAGAATCGCAAGAAATAGGAAACTTACGAAGAATATGAGATCGGCGGTCCACAATGGCATATTGGTTGGTGGAAGTGAGGCTTAATGAATGTGAGCTGAGTAAAGTATGTAAGTACGGTTGAAATGGCTTACCTGAGAGCAATGGCTGGAAAGACACTGAGTGATAGAGTACGTAATGCTTGAGTGATGAACGAGTGTGGTATAAAAGAGAATATGAGAATGAAAGTACAAAAAAGTACGATGAGATGGTTCAGACATCTTGAAAGAAAGGATGATGAACAACTAACGAAGAAAGTGTACAAAGGAAATGTCAGAGGAAAGCGCAGAAGGGGAAGGCTGACGAAAGAATGGTTAGACCAAATAGGTGAGATTGCGAAAGAATGGATTCTGCAGAGTGAGAATAAGAGAAGAGTATGTATGAAAAAGGTGATGACAGCAAAAAGTGGAGGCGCATCTGCGGAGGTACCGGCCACCCCTAATGAAACGGTGGCAGGATACAGTACAGTACAGTACTGAGGTCAGCTTCATACCAACCTATGAGTCGAGGATCTTTCTTGTGTAATTGGTACTTTTTCAAATAAATCAACAAAATATTTATATTCATTTAAGTATTTATATGCCTATATCCATATTGTACGAGTATGCAGGTACACACCGCGGTGGAATAAAATTGATTTATTATTGATATATTACATTTTTATTGAAACGGCATAAGCTGGTAGATGATTCTAGCTTTACATACGTCATACAGTGGGTAAATTTTTGCAAGAAAGTCGAGTACAGATTCTGTGCAATTTATTTGTTTTATGTAAGGATGCATCAAAATTGTTGTAAACTGAACATGATTTTTATAATCAGTTGTTTGTTTTAAAGCTTTTTAATGTAATTATAGCTGTTTCCAAGATTTTCGGGCGAGGCTTGTCACTTCGGTGATTCTCGGTTTAAGTTAACTCGATCTGCAGTATTTTGAATAGAAGTTAAAGTAATAGTTAACTAAAATATAACTAGTGTTGAAAATACTGGGCCTTATTGATTTATGTTTCGAATGTTTTTTGTAGATTTATGTAGGTCAGTGGTTTACAACCTGGAGGTGATTTGGGCTCTTCGGGGGCGAAAAAAAGGACGATTGGGAGTGTAAGTCCTCTGAAACCATCTGTTGCATAAAGTAGCGATGGGCGGAAAGGTTGGGAAACACTGATGTACGTCATGTGTAATCGAAGTTACAAATTAACATTTAAGGAACATATAATTCAATTTATGCGAACCTTAAAGCAGACACGTGTATATTCACGCTTACACATAATGAGTGTGCACTTACAAAATTTACTGACCACCCATGCTGTAGAGAATGGTTCACTTTGCCAATGTCACCCCTGTTTCAGGGAAGGTCGGAAGGAGTTGCAGGGTGTATGTTCATTTGAGATTCAAGTTTTTATATTGAAGGTCCACATGCGGCATGTTTAAGCGCGAACTTATACGTGTCTGCTTGTGAAGTTGCATATAATGTGAATCTTTAATGTTACATATATTTGCAACTTAGATTAGATTAGATTCTTGCAACAAATGCCGCTTTCCCTTGAGACAATGCTGGCGTTGAAAAATGAGAATATTTTTTTACAGTATGGGAGGTTAGTCTTATACAAATCCACAAGTGAAGGGAGGATAATTTGGAGGTATGTCCTTGACTCCTCGGCCACGTGACCATGTGTTATTCTTGCCAAGACAACCCTGTTACGAAACGGTGCACCAGCTAATCTGTATAACTATACCTACTATGCAAAATACTTCTGCTGCTGCCGCTCCGGCCAAACATAATGATTTACATACTGAATGTACCTCGTATGCAGAAGGAGTCTGCAACATTTCCGTATTGATGAATGAAAAGGGCTTTTGATCGGTTTCACATCAGAAGATGAAAAGTGACCGTCGATAGAAGCCGCAGAGGTGTTGGTGATGTGGTAGTTGTCCTTATCCGGTTGCAGGGCCGTTAGCTGCGCAGTGCTGTGGTGTGTGTTGCGTTGCTTTGTTTTGAGACACTGAGAGGAAATGGCGATTGAAATTGGATTTGAAAAGGGTAAGGTTGAATTGGGATGAAAACACAGATACCGGTAGCTCATTCAACGCCCCAGCGGCTGACTGCTTTGAGGTCAGTGTTGATATTTGATGTTAAATGTTTGCGGGCTGATCTGAAAGGGTTGAGGTGCTTTGGGGTTTGTCAAAAAAGAAGCCAGCGTGACTGGTACTATCATCAGCGTAGGAGTGAATCGATGCACAATCGATATTTGAAGATGGGACGGAATAAAACATGGCGGTGCCTGAGCAGCTGATCGTTGTTCCATTTAAGATGAATCAGCTGTTAATATGCCGCCATGTTAAATTACGTCCTATCTTCAAACAGATATCGATGAGGTTGGTTCACAAATCTATTGAAAAAAAAGTGTCTTTGTTTTGCCACTACCCAAATTTTGCTACCAATCTATTGAATCCCGAGGAGTCTGAGTAAGAAGAGGCTCACTCTGCGATCGGTTAACAGTGCTCTAACCTCTGTCAGTACACTATATCTATAATCTATAATCTAAGTTGCAAGGATATATTCATTCAAAGCTCTCAGATGTATGCCCACAAACAAACACGTGTAGTTCGCGCTTACAAATGCTGATTGTGTACTTACAAATAAAACCCAAACCTCAAATGAACATAAGCCCTGCAACTCTTGCCGACATTCCCTGAAACAGGGGTGACATTGGCTAAGTGAACCATTTTTTACAGTATGGGTGGCCAAATGTGAATCACACAATGCAGAAAAAGAAGCACAGTGTTCGGAGACCGCGCTTTCGCCATTGCAGGACCGTCCACTTGGAATCAGCTGCCCCCAGAAGTGCGCGCCAAGGAAGGGATTGACAGTTTTAAAAACAAAATGAAGACTCACTTCTTCAACGCCATGTCAAGCCTGAAAGCGCCCTTGCAGTGACAGTAGCCACAAAACGGTGCTCTACAAATCATTATCATCATCTCATTATATAGATTCAGATTAGTTAATATCCAAGGTTGTTTCTCGCTTTCTCGAGTTCCTCTTGGTATACAGGAAGTGGTGCTGCATCAGCTGGTTGCTGTATTCATTAGCGGAATGCTCATTGCCGGGATTAGTATTCCACAGGGCTGCAAACTGAGCCGACTACTTGTTCTGCTCACTAGCGCTACAAGTGGATGTTGGCGCAGCCCTAGCGCTTGCGCCATACGGCACGGACAAAGCCGGAACCTGATTCCACATGTAGCATCTCGGAATTTATAATCTGAGATGCAAAGCCCTGCAGGATGGAAGTGCGGGAAAGTACAAAATATTGGTGAGCTTGTTATGTGTGAATCACACCTATTAATTTGTTACATTATTAATTTGTTACATTTTTTGTATAGGAAATTATTGACTTTTGGATAGATTTATTTGTAAGGTTTTGTTCTTTTTTATACTTTAATGTTATTTATTATTTGTATTCCTTGACTTATAGGTTGGTATGAGGCTGCCCACGCATACTGTAAAAAATGGTTCACTTTGCCAATGTCACCCCTGTGTCAGGGAAGGTCGGCAAAAGTTGTAGGGCTTATGCTCATTTGAGGTTTGGATTTTATTTGTAAGTACACATTCAGCATTTGTAAGCGCGAACTACACGTGTTTGTTTTTGGGCATACATTTGAGAGCTTCAAATGAATATATCCTTGCAACTTAGATTACAGATTTTAGATTATTACTATACACCTCAAAAGTCCTCTACGACCGTGGTCTTAAAACTTGTATTATAAAAGTTAGTTTATAAGTAACTAAATTAGAAAAAGTGAAGTAGGTAGAACTGCAGAAGCTTTTACTACCAGTAATGAAATTGCAATCCAGTTAGCGAACTTTTTTATTAACCGTTTGGCTTCGTCTCTTCAAACTTTTTTTTTTAGGTTTCTATATGTAAGCTGTGTTTGCGCCTCCCTTCGATACGCCCTCGGCGTTGTATGTGCATTGTTGGCAGGCGTTGTATGCGGGCAGTGCACTGGGCAGTGGGCATGTATTGAGCAGACACAGGTACCGCACTGCATTTATCATCGCCAGCTCTGTGTTACAGATACAACGACTTATCTAACATGCATGCACTTCAAGGAGTTCCAGATCAAATGCAAAAAACTGAACTTATCTATGAGTAAGCTGAGCTCAAGCTCAAATGTAGATTGGAGAGCTGATCTAGAATAGCGAAGAATAAAAGAATCCCTAAGAAAATGAAAATTGTAAATTGGTGCCGACCCTGATGTGAACGAAAGAGACGGTGAATGAAAGAGAAGTAGATAAAGTATGCACCGTAGAAATGGCTCATTTGAGAAGTATGACAGGAATAACACTGAAAGATAGAGTGAGAAACGAATGGGTTCTGAATGAATGTGGAGTAAAAGAAAGTGTGAAAGTGAAAGTTCAAAGAAGTGTGATGGGATGGTTTGGACATATTCAAAGGTTCATCCTTTGATGGACCAATCAAGGATAGACTACAGTAGGCGTCTCAAAAATATGATTACTTCCACAAGGGTCAAAACCCTCAGGAATGAGGAACAAGATGAAGAAGTGATGGCGTCTGTAACTGAGAATAACTGCGTTAATAAAACAAAGGCATTTTAATGGCGGGCATGCAGGCATTCGCATAAAAATGTATCCAATTGCCCGTTGCAAATTATCTGAATATATCTGCAATATAATATATAGGGCGAATCTTATGGGCTAACATTTTAATCGTGGATAATAAAAGGAATTCTAGTAAGGTAAACAGCGACTGTAAATAAACGATAACTGGGATTGTAGATTGCTCAGGACTATTGCCCGTCATCAGGCCCGGATTAACCCCTCTGGGGGCCCTGGTGCAGGGTAAAGCTCGGGACCCCCTGTATGCCCCCCCTCCATGAAAATCCCCCTCCCTTCCCTCCTACTTTTCCATAACCTCAAAGATGCATATACTTTCCGAAAAAAAGTACGTAGAAGTTTTCTATACAATATTTTTAACCTTTGGGAGGCCCCTTCGAAGACTTAAGTTCATAAGACTTACACCCCAAAGATAGTTTGTTGTAATGCTTGTAAACTAATTTATATTAAGTCTGTCATCGGAGACCCCTTTATTCACAAATGCCCAGAAAGACCTGGGCACTAATAAAAATATAAGAGTTTTGTTGGACCTGTGGGGGCCCCCTGAGTGTGGGGGCCCTGGTTCGGTTGTACCGCTCGAACCGCCCTTAATCCGGGCCTGCCCGTCATACAAGTGTGACGTTTTCTTGCCAAGAAAAAGGTTCTAAATTCCGCTGAGTCTATTGCCAACTAATCTAATCTAATCTAACCTAAGTTGCAAAGATATGTAACATTGGGGATTCGCATTACATGCATTTTCGCAAGCAGATACGTATGGGTTTCACTTAAGCATGCCGCAATATAAAAACCAAAATCTCAAATGAACATACTCAAATGAATCGAACATAAATGAACGAACTCCTGCCGGCCTTTCCTGATACAGTGGTGACATTGGAAAAGTGAACCATTTTCTACAGCATGAGTAGTCAGCCGCATACCAACCTATAAGTCAAGGAACATACACAACAAATTACTTCAAAAAAGACAAATAATAATATGAGATAATACAGATCAACCGCCATTTTTTTTCTGTCCTTCCTACTTCTTTCATTTCATCCAGAGTCATAATCTGTCTCATACAAGCTCTCCTTTTATGATGACTGTGGATATCTCATTCATTCGCTATTTCAGGAATTCTGGTCCATCCATATCTTTCTCGGTCTTCTTCTACCACGACATCCATCTACTCGAAAACATGTATACTTTCTTCGTCTACTGTTACTGTTACTGTATCCTGCCGCCGTTCCACTAGGGGTGGCCGGTACCTCCGCAGATGCGCCTCCACTTTTTTCTGTCCCTACAAACGACTTTCATTTCTTCAATATTCATCACCTTTTTTATACATACTCTTCTCTTATTCTCACTCTGCATATTCCATTCTTTCGCAATCTTACCTATTTGGTCTAACCAGTCAGTCTTTCCTGTTACATTCTCTCCATATGTAGTTGGGCGATAGTCTAACGTTTGGCATAAATTGTACAGAGATTATAGGCACGTTGTCAATTTTAATATTAAAACAAACACTTGCGATATAAATAGTCGTAAGGAATGAATGTTAGTTAGTGTGAGACATCCACATGTGCTTATTAATTAAAGCTAACGTTTAACATATGTAAAGTTGGGCCACATTCTGCATACTGGATTAGGAGAGCACGGCCTTAGCGTCAACTGATCCAAAACCTAAACATTGTCATGGCGGGATCAATCAAATCAAAACTGCGGCAATTTATTTTACACAATTCATACACTGTAAAAAAATGATTCACTGTACCAAAGTCACGCCTGTGTCAGAGAAGGTCGGCAAAAGTTTAACGGGGCTAGTCTTAGACATTTTAGTCGTCGGTTTAGCCCACGCTTTGACATATTAATAGTGCCTGAGCTGAATGTTTCATCAGCACGGTCATTCTTACCTACTGAATTTTGTAATATTTGTATGAAGATAAATCAGCAGTTCACTTGCGGCCATCTTGGATTGGCAGTTCTTCTTACAAATGTATCATTAGTTTGTCAAAGCGTGGGCTCAACCAACGACTAAAATGTCTAAGAATAGCCCCGTTAGGGCTTATGTTCATTTGAGATTGGGGTTTTCATGTTGTAGGTCCACATGCGGCATTATATAAGCGTGAACTTATACGTGGCTGTTCGTGTGCATGCATTTGATATGAGCTTTAAATGTTAATATATCTTTGCAACTTAGATTATAGATTTCAGATACAGAGTCACTTTATACTTGCGCAATGTAACGGTCGATTGACTTTTAGGGCTACAGAGAGTTTTGGAATATATTTTATAGCAAGAATAAGGATCATTCTCGAATCAGTGGCAATTGGTACTTGCGAGATTTTACTAGAACATCCGACCAAACACTTACGCAATCTCGAACAATACAAATGTCAAATACAAATTATATAAGTACCAGTGGCGAAGGGTGCCATACAAGCCGGTTCCCATCGGCTTCCCTTTTTTAAATTATGTAACAAAGTAGTTCAAAAATATCGGCACAAAGTAAAAAAATAAATTTAAAACCAAAGAAACAATACGTATTTTTTCTCCATTGAAACCATGCAGTCTTCTTTATTATCATTTTTGCCTCATTTTAAAAGGGAAACCGATGGGAATCGGCTTGTATGGCACTCTTCGCCACTGATAAGTACCTAAAACCATATACTGACTTGTTTATTGTGATAATACCGACCATAAAAGTGTTAGTGAAAGTTTAAATTTTTTTTATTTACCAACAATCAATTTGTATCTAGAGAGACTTTACATACTTTACTACGACAAATATTCCTTGACTTATAGGATGGTATGCAGCTGACCGCCCATGCTGTCAGAACTGGTTCACTTTGCAAAAGTCAAAATTGCAGGGTATATGTCCATCTGAGATTTGGGTTTTTATGTTGTTGGTTCACAATGCGGCATGTACAAGCGTAAATTTGTACGTGTCTGCTTGTGAGAATGCTTATAATGTGATTCACCAATGTAGCATATCTTTGCAACTTAGATTAGATTAGATTTAAAACCTTGTCAAACACGTTTTCCTCTTTTTCTCATTAAAGAGCCACCATGGTACTAAGTGCTTTTCGTAATCAACTATTCAATTAATCAAAGATTAAAAACCATTGGTTTCAGAAAGCGTAAGACAGAGATGGACGGAGAGATTTGGGGGAAGCCTACGTCCAGCAGTGGATGGAGATGGCTGTATAAGAAGAGAAGAAGAAGAGAAAAACCATTTGTAAAAATGAGATGATGGTTGGATGATTTTACTCGTTGACTGTGGACTTTAACCACATGAAACTGAAGCGTGTGTAACTTGTCTAAGCAGTTTAACCCCGGAACGATAAAACTACATGAAATCAATTAGTTTTATGGAATTGAGCGGGAGATGTGTTTACTGGTTGGCCGATAATACAAGCAAATGAACTGATTCAATAAACGGTATGTTTAATGTTATGGTTGAATTAGAGTTGTTAGCATTCCGATGGTCACTGGTTCGAGCACCCTCGTTAACTTTACGAGTGTAGAGCGTTTGACCCGAGAGATACATAGAGAATCGATGCCATTGACTTCAATTTTATATGATGTTATGATTTTACCGGGTTCTAATCTAATCTAATCTAAGTTGCAAAGACATGTTACATTGCGGATTCACATTATATGCGTTATAACACGCAGACACGTATAAGTTCGCGCCTGCACATGCCGCATGCGAACCTACAACACAAACACCTAAATCTCAAATGAACATAGACCCTGCAACTCTTGCCGATCTTTCCTGAAATAGGTGTGACATTGGTAAAATCATTTTATACAGCATGGGTGATCAGCCACATATGTCATAAATGTCAATGTTCAATGTCATAGAAATTGCTGTTATTAATTTTGCACTATTTATTTCAGTTACGGTCCGGTCGATGGCTCAGTTGGTAGAGTGCTTGCATTCCATGCCGAGAGCCCGGGTTCAAATCCCACTGAGAGTGTCAGAAATGATTAACGGCATAGTAGGTACAGTCCTTGGCTAATCTCTCTCTGCGGTGCTTAGTACTTCATTATTAATTTGATAATATAATATGTATGTTGTACTTAGATGCCTGTCACTGGAACGCTGGAATAATATTGCTCATAATATGTTTTGTAATATGTATAGGACAGTATAAGGACAGAAAGAAATGGCGGTTAACCTGTGATGTTGGCGGCTAGGGTTTTTAAAATTAAAATTTGTTTTCTGTTAGTTTTTGATGTCCATACATCTGTATTATAATTTAGTGATTTTAAAAATGTAATTTGTCATGTATGTTCCTTGACTTTATGCGGCTGACCACCCATACTGTGAAAAAATGGTTCACTTTGCCAATGTCACCCCTGTCTCAGGGAAGGACGGCAAGATTTGCAGGGCTTATTCATTTGAGATGGGTTCTTATAATGTAGGTCCACATGCGGCATGTGTTAACGCGAAATTATACATGTCTGCTTGTGGGAATGCATTTGATATAAATCTTAAATGGTATATATCCTTGCAGCTTAGATTAGATTAGATTAGATAATAATATGTCAGTTATTTCACTATGTTTCTGTATTATATGCTATGTACTTACCAGTGTTCTGTTTGGTGTCTCTAAAATAAATGATTTCAATGTCGGCAAGGCTTACTCAGCCTTCACAAGAAATGAATACTAGGCCCCACGGGAGCTGGGAAAAGCCCCCACTTCAACTGAAGTGGTTGGCGTAAGGCCTGCTCTAGACGAAATATACCTTGCGTCATCAATCATCTGATCATCCACACGACGAAGTGTTGGTATGAAAAATATAATACAAAGTAAACAATCTATATAATTTCTCAGACCGGTGTTAAGCCAGCTCCAGCGGAAAAAATAATTTTCGTGAAACGATACGTCCCTATAGTCCAGTGGTAACACTTCGGACTCTTAAATGGAAGGTTGTGAGTTCGAATCCCGGCGGAGCACAAAAAATATACCATTTATATTCTCAAATTTGCTTTTTGCTGGGTTGAAAAATCATAAACCTTTACCAAAGACCGGTCACTAAAGGTCCATCCTGCCTTACAGCAACTGGGCCTCGCTTGAAAATTGACGCTTTCTACAGCGACGACCAAGCTCGCAGAGGGCTCTTGAGGTGTGATACACACAAAAACAGCGCTCACCAAATAAGTCATCCTAATATTATTATTATTATAAGTCAATGGGAATAAGTTTGTCGTGTGAGAAAGCTGTGTGGAGGTTGGGGGTCTGGACAATAGAGAGACCTCACACTTTGATGAGGCTCCCACACAGGGCATGCGAAAATGTGTAACATAGAGGAGCATAAACTAACTTACTGCATTGATACATACTATCTACCACTTTTGTCTCAGTCCTGTCAAAAACGTTGCAGTTGTGTAGTCATACAAAACATGTTTTTACGTGTCAAATTTTATGTTTTCTTGCTTTCTCCATTTTGTGTTTTGACACTCAATTACAACACATGCCATAATGTCTTAAAATAATGCGTTTTCCCTTTATAATTCTAAAATTTATCGAATCACAAGGTTTGTACCCCATGCGTCTATGATCGGGCTTTTCCGGCCTAGTACCCACGCATGCGGCAATGTTGCCACTTTTCTGGAAACATTTTTAAATTTGCCCGAGTTTTTTTGTACACATGGAAATGTACCTGTGAAGTTCTTTGTTCTGTTTCTTACTAAGGGCAACTAAATGCAACTAAGCAACTCATGTAGTGTAACTTCTTGCCTGCGTTATCCCCGAAGGAGTCGCATGTGGTGATTTGTTTCCTATTTATGTTTATAAGTAAGGATGACGGCATCACACCAACCACTTCAGTTGATGTGGGGGTTTCCGAGGTCCCGAGGGGGCTGGTTTTTTTCTTTCTGGAAATATTTTTCATTCACCCGTTTTTTTTTGTTGACATGGAAATGCAGCTGTGAAGTTCTTTGTTCTCTTTCTTACTAATGACCATTTTCGTAAGTAAGTTGAAACAGATATATCGACTGCTCCAAGGAAGAAGGAAGTAACTCCGAAATTTAGGTTTTTGACTTATTTCCATGTAACTGTTCCTGAAGGTAACAAATCATTATCTTCATTCCAAGATGACAGCCGTGTCTCTATCTCTTTTAAATTCGTTTATAAATGAATGTAAAAAATAGTTTAGGCATTGTTCTCCATGGAATAAATAAAATTCAATTGGCTTTCCTGCAAAACCATATTTTTTTGACTTAGTGCTGTCTTCCTCGGAGCAGTCGATATTTTGTCTCTTTTTGTTAAAATAATATCTAGTCCACAGAAATCATACGCCAATGCAGTCACCCCCGGAGAGCGGTCGCCTAGCAACAAGCGATGATGGAATTAATTGAATTGTACGAGAATTGAATGCAAGTCCAGCGCTAGAATTGAACTATAAAGGGAATGACAAGTGAACTGTGAATTCCATTAAGGTTCGTCAGTTAATTGAATCAGTTCAGAATGCAAATAGATCAACAAGAACAAAGCTATCAATTCATTTTTTCAATAGGATAACAAACAGCGTTACAGAAGACATATAAAGAAAACAATTATGCATAATAAAAGTGTGGCCAATTATATGTTGCCACGGATATCAAGTTCAGTGGTAAAGTTGGAGTAAAAGTTGTTATAGCTATGCCTAATTACAAGAAAAATTTACTGCTCTCAAAACATAATATGATTTATTTTTTATATAAACAGAAGAACGGAAATGTAGGAGTACTTATCGACAAAATGAAAAAAAACAGTACTAAATCAAAAAGTATACATCTATAATCTATAATCTAAGTTTCAAGGATATATTCATTTAAAGCTCTCAGATGGCCCTCAAATGGCTCAGATGGCTCTCAAATGGCCCATCTGAGAAGTATGACAGGAAAAACACTGAAAGATAGAGTGAGAAACGAATGGGTTCTAAATGAATGCGGAGTAAAAGAAAGCGTGAAAGTGAAAGTTCAAAGAAGTGTGATGCGATGGTTTGGACATATTGAAAGGATGAATGAAGACCGACTGACAAAAAGAGTGTATAAAGGGAATGTAACAGGTAAGCGTGGAAGGGGAAGACCTAGGAAACAATGGATTGATCAGATAAATGAGATTGCGAATGAATGGAATCTACAGAGTGGAAACAAGAGAAGAGCATGCATGAAAAGAGTGATGAAATTAGATGAGATGAAAGAAGTATGCAAGGACAGAGTCAAGTGGAGGCACTTGTGTGGAGGTACTGGCCACCCCTAGAGGAAAGGCGGCAGGATACAAGACAAGACAAGACAAGATGTATGCCCACAAACCAACAAGTGTAGTTCGCGCTTACAATGTGTACTTACAAATAAAATCCAAACCTCAAATGAACATAAGCCCCACAACTTTTGCCGACCTTCCCTGAAACAGGGGTGACATTGGCAAAGTGAACCATTTTTTACAGTATGGGTGGTCAGCCTCATACCAACCTATAAGTATTGTATAACCTATATACATAATTAAAGGAAATCATTTCTCCCTGAGTGAAGCACCCATCGCTTTGCGAAAGTGCACTGTCTCTAAATGAAAGATATCAATGCTACTGAAACACTTGTTATAAGTAGGATCACAAATCTGGTAAATCATTGCGCTCTGAGTATAGGAGATGAAAGAGTTGGTCTTTTTTTTCTTCTCAATGTTCCTCCCCTTGTTTAGGGTTATAACATCCATCTGTCTAGTACTTGTTTTCGTTTCCATCTGCCATTCCACGAGGTGGGCCAGTATCTCGGCAGATGTGTCTCCTTTTTTGCTTTATACTGGCACAATTCTTTCATCTCTTCGACATTCATCACTCTTCTATTTTTTTGCACTCTGTGGGTTGTAATATTTTTTAATCTTAGCATTGGCATTCCCTTTTTCCATATCCAAAACCTAAAATCTAAGTTGCCTATCGACGGCCACCCGAAGATGCAAAAGGTTTGTTTGCGAAACCGTTCGTAGAACACAATACCTATTCTCAAAGTAATGTAAACATTAAGTTTATCTTTTCAATTAAGAATTTCCCAATGACATCTGTTGAACAACAGCCATAACTATCGTCATAGGGCCCGACGGGACTGAAAACAAACGCTGTTTGTATTTCAAACACGCTAGTCAAAATTTCCGTATTGAGTCGCTCGGCCCATAGCCTTGATGAAGATGAGTAGGTATATAGGTTCTAACATATTTAAGGACTTCATTGTTGTTTAGATCTTTCTCCGTGTTTTTAATTCCTCCAATTGTAAGAGGTTCGTAGTCACTTTGGACACTTCAGATTCGTGAATGGAAGGTTGTGGGTTTAAATCCCGGCGGAGCACAAAAAATATACCATTTACATTTTCAAATTTGCTCTTCGCTGGGTTGAAAAATTCATACACCCTTACCAAAGACCGGTCATCAAAAAGCCCATCCAGCCTTACATCAACTGGGTTTTGCTTGAGAATTGGCACTTTGTAGTGGAGCTCGTTAAAAGTCCGGTCAATGGCTCAAATGGTGGAATGCTTGAATTCCATGCCGAGAGCAAGAGTTCGATCCCAAGGTGTACTCAGCCTTCACAAGAAATGAGAACCAGCTCCCCGGGAAGCTGGAAGCCCCCACTTCAACTGAAAGTGGTTGGGGTGAGGCCGGTCCCCTTGACTAATAGTAAAAATAAATAGGTCCCGAATCGCCACATTGATAAAGCAGGCAAGAAGTTATACTTTATGTGTAGGTTGCTTGGTTGCGTTGCGTTTGATTTATCTTGAGATTGTTGCTCCCGGTGTTGCAGGTTATTACAAAATGGCCGCTCGTTCATCAACCATCCTGTATTCCCGCCAAAACTGCCTGCCATTTCTTATAACCTTGTCGCGGTTGTTGCAAAACGTACCTCCAGGAAGACGCTTCGTGAGGATACGATATCGCTATCTTGAAAATAATCTTTCAGAAAATATTTATATCATAGATGGTTCTTTTCCCAAAAGATGAAAGTTCCAGAAAAAAAGAAAAAACAATTTAAATTCCTTGACGTATAGGTATTAGGTATACCGAGAACGGTATGGATGGACCAAATTTCCGAAATAGCGAATGAATGGGATATCCAGAGTCATAAAAAAAAGGAGAACTTGTATGAAAAAGGTTATGACTCTGGATGAAATCAAAGAAGTATATGTAAGGACATGGAAATAAGGAAAAAAATGGCGGCTGATCTGTAATGTAGGCGGCTAAGGCCATGAATCAATTTTCATTTTTATAGATGTTTTGTAGATTTTTTAGTGTTTATTTGTATAACTGGATGAAATTTATGCTTGTATTCCTTGACTGATAGGTTGGTATGAGGCTGACCACCCATTTTGTAAAAAATGGTTCACTTTGCCAATGTCACCCCTGCTTCAGGGAAGGTCGGCAAGAAGCAGAGCTTATGTTCATTTGAGATTGGGTTTTTATATTGTAGGTCCACATGCGGCACGTGCTAGCGCGAACTTATACATATCTGCTTGTGGGAATGCGTTTAATATGAATCTTAAATAATATATAATATATATCTTTGCAGCTTAGATTTAGATTTAGATGCATTACAAAGCGCACAAAGGTAACTGCAGCTCTGTCGCTATTCCGCTAGGGGTGGCCAGAACCTATACAGAGCTACCTGCATTTCTTCCTATCCTTACGTACCTCTTTCAATTCATTCATATCCATCACATTTTTTATACATTTTCTTCTTTTACATTCACATTGTATATCCCATTCTTTAACAATCTCCCCACTCTGATCTGATCACTCTATACTTTTCTCAGTCGTCTCTTTTTCCTTTCACACTTCCTCTGCACATATAAAGGTGCTATATACAATCTAAGTTTCAAGGATAAATAATTAAATATAATTTTAATTAAACTTTTTATCGTCTTATTTTCTTGCATCTTTTATTACGTTCCTATAATTAATGTACGATTTTTATCTCCTGTTTTCAATTAAAATGATTGAATTATATTAAATTCCACACTGTCTCGCTCACGACATATGAAATGCTTTTCTCAAGCAATGTGTCTCTACTCCGTCTTCAATCTATGTACATATCACCATGGAAACATGACATCACCACGGCAACGAAATTTGTTACTAGTGTTGTTGAATGTATGAAAATATCTGATAAATTCCGAATTCAAAAATGTTCCTACCACATTGTGTATGGGATGATTTTTACAAGTATCTATTACCGCGAGCATAGAAGTTACATACTTCAAGAAGCAAGTACCTACATATTTGACCAACTCTAGTTCTAGAAATGGCTGTCACTTTCGCGAACAAAATATTTCGACGAACAAAAAATAAGAGTTTTAGTCTTACACGGCCGGCTGATGATGCTGGAGTGAAGTTTTCCGGGATCTGTTGCCGTGGTCTGTGGAAGCTGGAGCTTCCGGACGTTTCGCCCATTTCTACGATGGGCTTCTTCAGCGTGAAGTATGATGATGATCACAGTTCTCATCAAGATCTTCATCATCATCATACTTCACGCTGAAGAAGCCCATCGTAGAAATGGGCGAAACGTCCGGAAGCTCCAGCTCCCACAGACCACGGCAACAGATCCCGGAAAACTTCACTCCAGCATAAACAAAAAATAAATTTTATCTTGTCTTGTCTTGTATCCTGCCGCCATTCCTCTAGGGGTGGCCAGTACCTCCACACAAGTGCCTCCACTTGACTCTGTCCCTGCATACTTCTTTCATCTCATCTAATTTCATCACTCTTTTCATGCATGCTCTTCTCTTGTTTCCACTCTGTAAATTCCATTCATTCGCAATCTCACTTATCTGATCAATCCATTCTTCTCTTGTTTCCACTCTGTAAATTCCATTCATTCGCAATCTCACTTATCTGATCAATCCATTCTTTTCTAGGTCTTCCCCTTCCACGCTTACCTATTACATTCCCTTTATACACTCTTTTTGTCAGTCGGTCTTCATTCATCCTTTCAATATGTCCAAACCATCGCATCACACTTCTTTGAACTTTCACTTTCACGCTTTCTTTTATTCCGCATTCATTCAGAACCCATTCATTTCTCACTCTATCTTTCAGTGTTTTTCCTGTCATACTTCTCAAATGAGCCATTTCTACGGTGCATACCTTATTTACTTCTCTTTCATTTCATCAATGTTTGTATATAAAATAGTGATTAATGTGAAATATCCATGTGGCCATGGAATATTCCATGTTCTATAACACATTTACTCTCATTTGTTGGCACGTTTAGAAAATACCCATTTTGACATTTATATGGATTTTTTTTCCAATTAGGTAACACACCTGTTGACAGTTGGAAGGTTACCGATAGAATGAATTTGGATTTTTGTATGATGAGTGGGGTAGCGCATTTCTAATTCTCAAAGGATTGATTTCTTAGCCTATCCAGTTCTATATTTCCATGACCATAACATTATAAAAGGAAGGTAGGTATAAGTCATATTTTAAATTTAATTATAAAGTATGAAAGCAATTAAGTAAGTTCCATACAGAGACTCCTTTACTCTACACAAAGCTCGCCTTATATACCGACGATTCACTTTGCCAATGTCATCCCTGTGAGGTCGGCAAAAGTTATAGGGCTTATGTTCATTTGAAATTTGGATTTTATTTGTAAGTACACATTCAGCATTTGTAAGCGCGAACTACACGTGTTTGTTTGTGGGTATGCATTTGAGAGCCTTAAATGTTAATATATCTCTGCAACTTAGGTTATAGATTATAGTTTAAGAAAAGTCTAGAGTTCATTACAGTGTCACGAACGTATCAGTTTGTGTGGAAATGTGCTTAGGCATGCTGATTGGTGTCTGTGATGTCTCTGGTATAGTGTTGAACAAATGCTTTAGTATAATCCTGAAACTGAAGCCAGATCAAGGATTGAAGAACCTTTAAGAAGAGTTAACACAATGTTTGGAGAGCGTGCATTTGCAGTTGCTGGTCCTCTGGCCTGGAGCCACCTGCCACATCATGTGAGAGAGCTAGAGGACCATGAAAAGTTCCGGAATGCACTGAAGACAAGCAAATTTCTGACATCGTTTGCACAAGCGCCCTTGGAATGACTACATCACGAAACGGCGCAGTAAAGAAATCATCAACTCATCATCATCATCAATCCATTATGGAAGTATCTACCATGTT
The DNA here is from genome assembly GCA_951799405.1 of Agapetus fuscipes. Taxonomy (NCBI): domain Eukaryota; kingdom Metazoa; phylum Arthropoda; class Insecta; order Trichoptera; family Glossosomatidae; genus Agapetus; species Agapetus fuscipes. Next base: position 11,678,172 of record OX637362.1, read on the forward strand.
CTCGAACATGAAAAAATTGTCTCTGCCACACATATATATACGAGCAAAGATTCTGTGGGAGAGACAGAGTCGCTTTGATCATTGTAACGCGAAAACCTGCAAGCAGAGAGTGAAAAGTGAACCTATATTGTGAAAAAGAAATCTTATGAAGCTCAAATCGCAATTTAATTAAAAAGAACTCCAAGTCAAATAATAACAAAGCATGTATATATTATTCTAGGAATTCTAGTAAGCTTCAGTTTGTACTAGAAAGCTCCAGACACACACACCCTCTTTTCTTCATCTCGGCGGCTTTAATTATTACCCACTAGTATTTCAACAACTAATACATGCCTACTAACAAATAATCATTAATAAATAATTAATCAAGCGTTCTCAGTCATATAACACTAAATTGATATTTAAGATTCATATTTAGCGTACGCCTAAGAGCAAACACGTGCTTAACATGAAAGAACTGACAAACTAAATCCTAAACTTCAATCAACACAAACATTGCAACTCTTGCTGTCTTTCCCTGAACAAGGGGTGATATGTGCGTAAGTGAGTCCATATTTACAGTATGTGTGGTCAATCTCATACCTACCTTTTACTCAAGTAATAACAATATTAAAAAAAAATATGTGGACTGAGTTCAAGAGCTTTGTACTTGTATACCAGGCGTTGTGTTTTTTTGTTATTAATATAATATAATATTAAGATTATGCAAAATGCTGTTTTTGTATTAAGTTAATAATGACGATTAAGGACGCAATGAATGTTAATCATCTGTAATGGCGTTGTACTTAATAAGTGATACATTGTCATTAACTACCGTATTAGCATAAAACTTGCTCTCCGATTAAGTGCAGTGTGTAGTAGGCATGGCTATAATAAAGTGTAATGAACGACGCAAAAAAAATATGGAGATAAAAGCCTCGTATACACCAGAGAATTAAACTTCGAACAGTTTAAGATTTTTTTTTTAAAGGGTCTCCCTATAAGTGTACAAACAATTATTCCTTGACTTATAGGTTGATATGCGGCTGACCACCCATACTGTACAAACTGGTTCACTTTGCCAATGATACCCATGATATGTTTGTCTGGGAAAGTCGGCGAATGTTGCAGGGTTTATGTTCATTTGAGGTTCAGATTTTCATTTGTAAGTACACATACAGTATTTGTAAGCGCTTTCTTACACGTGTGTGTTTGTGGGCATGCATTTGGGTATGAATTTTAAATGTTGATATATCTTTGCAACATAGAATATAGGTATCAAAAAATGCTAAAGTTTCATAAATTTGCAAGAATTTTCACGTGTTTTTAAAAAATGATTATTGCATAATAAATATGTCATGATCTGAATAAAAAAGAGACCCAAACAGTTTTGATTGCGGTCCGAAAACATGGACGATAATCTTCTTACGTATGCACTCCCTTAATTTGGCGGCCATTTATCAAAAACGTTACGAGAAATAACCAATCATGGGCGTAACTATAGATTTATATTTGTTTCTAATCTAATCTAATCTAATCTAAGCTTCAAAGATATGTATTTAAGATTTACATTAAATGCATTCCCACAAGCAGACATGTATAATTTCGCGCTAACACATGCCGCATGTGGACCTACAATATAAACACCCAATCTCAAATGAACATAAGCACTGCAACTCTTGCCGTCCTTCCCTGAAACAGGGGTGACATCGGCAAAGTGAACCATTTTTTACAGTATGGGTGGTCAGCCGCTAAAATAATTCTAAAATGATAAATACAAATTCGTGTAATGCAGTACTTAATAATATAAAAATAGAATCGATTTATTTGATGAGCGCTGTTTTCGTGTATCAAAAGCCCTCTGCGAGCTTGGTCGTCGCTGTATAAAGCACCAATTCTCAAGCAAGACCCAGTTGCTGTAAGGCTGGATGGACCTTTAGTGACCGGTCTTTGGTAAAGGTAGGTATATGAGTTTTTCACCCAGCAAAGAGCATATAATATATGCTCTAAGCTCTTTGCTGGGTGAAAAACTATTACTAAACTAAATAAACTAAACTATCATATTCTGAAATATGAATGGTATATTTTTGGTGATCCGCCGGGATTTGAGCCCACAACCTTTCAAATGGAAGGCTGTGGGCTCAAATCGTAAATACGAGTCCGAAGTGTTACCACTTTACTACGGACCGGTCAACTAAGGGCCGTTCTTATAAACGTTGGACTAAATATCCGTAAGTAAATACTCATTTAACTAACGGATGGACGTTAACGGACTGATCTTACTGATGGTCGTCTTATAAAGCTTTTTTAACCGTTCGTTAGTTCTCAATAATGCACTCGTATTTTTGATGATTTTTTGCGTGCATTCATGAACATATGTCATCCGTTTGCTGTCAGAGAAGAAACATAACCTAAAGTTGCGTATGACAAACACGAAAACGACTGATACAGCCCTATTTTAATGAATTCTCTATCTCTGTCGGAAGAAATTATCTTCAACAGGATAGAGCGGAGAAGTCCAAAGACGCGCAAAACTCACCGCAAAAAAATAATGCTTTGACAGCTGACCTAACCTCAAACCTTAACAAACCGACCGGTATCTACCTGGAAACCGGGGGTCGGCTGTCGGTTAGATCCGCCGGTAAAATTAAACCGAAAATTTACGAACGAATTGTTATAATACAGAAAAACGAAATTTGTACCAAGTTTCGGTTTATTAGATTTGACATTTAACAAACGGATGTTTATAAGAACGGCCCTAATAGGTTCGAATAGGTTCAACGCTCCACATACGACCACTTCGGAGAGAGCGCGGTGAGAAGTTACACTATATATGTAGCTTAGTTGCGGAGTTGCAGACGCCAATGGTGTGATTTTTTCAGTACGTGATGTAACGCAAGCCATTTAAGGGATCACTTACCTGAAAAGAAAAAGGACAAAAAGATTTGATCGAATTTTGTGGGTATAATGGCTGACGCATGCCAGTTTTTTGCAACTTGTTCCCCCTTCTGCATATTGTGGTAAATTATATAATTTCACGCATAATCCTCCTTAAATTGTTACATAAACTTTTTTAAAACTTCTTCTTCTCTTTTTTCTAGATTTACATGTTCCGTAGTCCAGTGATAACACTTCGGGCTCGTTAATGGAAGATTGTGGGTTCGAATCCCAGCGGAACACAACAAAATATACCATTTAAATTTTTAAATATGATCTTCGCTGGGTTGAAAAATTCATAAACCTTTACCAAAGACCGGTCATCAGAAGGTCCATCCAGCCTTACAGCAACTGGGTCTTGCTTGAGAATTGGCGCTAAATCATATTGTTTACGAACTTGGAGTACCTACAATATTGTGTATAGAATAGTCTAGTATGATCCATGACGGTAGTAGGAAGGTACATGAACAGCTGCCTAGTGTAATCTAGAACAGAGATCGAATGGTCTGGAATATGCAAGAAAGATCTCTTTTGTACCTATATAAAGGGACTGCAATGGGGCATCAGAGAGTGTCGAATTAAACATTGATCCGTGAAGTCGAAAGCCAGAGCTAGAAATAAATTGCTGTAAATTGTGAACCAAATCGTGTAAAATAAATTATTTTGAACCCAGTAAAATCATAAAAATATGAATATGACTGCAGTGGCGAAGGGTGCCATACAACTCGATTCCCATCGGCTTGCCTTTTAAAATGAGGCAACAAAGTAGTTAAAAAATATAGGCACAAAGTAAAAAAAATACATTTAAAACCAAAGAAACAATACGTATTTTTTCCCCATTGAAACCATGCAGTCTACTTTATTATCATTTTTGTCTCATTAAGGGAAACCGATGGGAATCGAGTTGTATGGCACCCTTCGCCACTGCTACCTAGATATATTTATTTTATTATTTGATCGCAATACATGGCTATATATTTTCACCACACTAAATCATTTTATCAGCCGCAAAAATGCAATTTTCGTCCGAGCCCTTTTTATCTTTTTTTTACCAATTCAGCCCATCGAATCGCTCCTCGTATTCACGAATGCAAATCACCCTTACTCCAAGCCCTCACTATGTGTTAGATTCAAAGGGAGTGCACGCCTCCAAGTCGTCATTTAATCCTTTGTGAATTGCGAGTAGTTTTGCGGTTTCCCATCCTTGTTATTGGGTTTTGATTAACCATTGTGAGGAGCTATTTTTTTTTTTTTCTTCAAAGCCAATAATCAAGAAATGAGAAGAAAAAAACAACAACTTTCTATTGATGAGATGTATCATGTTTTTTTTATACAAATATCAAGAGTTAGTTAAATATAAAAAAAAAAATTAAGCTGATTTAGATTTTGTAGGGTTTGTGTATTCACACAGTGAAAATTCATTTTATTTAATTTTTTTTTTTTTTTTTTCTAAAACGTAGTTTTATTTTCACAATAATATTTTCTACCTCAAGCACTTTCGACCTTCAATACTCAGGTAATGACTCTTGATAATGACCTGAGTATTGAAGGTCGAAAGTGCTTGAGGTAGAAAATATTATTGTGAAAATAAAGCTACGTTTTAGAAACAAATAATTTTATTTTAAGCTGATTATTTGGTGCGCACAGTTTTTGTGTGTATCACACCGCAAGAACCCTCTGCGAGCTTGTTCGTCGCTGTAGAAAGCGCCAACTCTCAAGCAAGACCCAGTTGCTGTAAGGCTGGATGGACCTTTTGATGACCGGTCTTTGGTAAAGGTTTATGAATTTTTCAACCCATCGAAGAGCAAATTTGAAAATTAAGCTGGTATATTTATTGTGCTCCGCCGGGATTCGAAGCCACAACCTTCCATTAACGAGTCCGAAGTGTTACCACTGGACTACGGACCAGTCATTTGCTTGTATATTCTGTGTACTTTAGTGAGATAAAACCATTTTTTTTTACTTATTCTTTGACTTTTCTTGACGTTCCTTGACTTATAGGTTGGTATGCGGCTGACCACCCATGCTGTAAAAATGGTTCACTTTGCCAATGTCACCCCTGTTTCAGGGAAGGACGGGAAGAGTAGCAGGGTGTATGTCCATTTGAGATTTGGTTCTTATGTTGTAGGCTCACATGAGGCATGTGCAAGCGCGAACTTGTACATGTCTGGTTGTGAGAATGCTTGTAATGTGAATCTCCAATATAACGTATCTTTGCAACTTAGATTAGATTAGATTAGATTGACGTCGTATTTTTCGGTCTATTTCTTAGTTAGTAGAAAGCTCCGACACCATTATTTTTAAAATTTCAAATAAAAATTCTACGAGAAATATGAGCAAAATATGCCTTGAAAAACACTTAAATCAGGGAGGTCAATATTATAACAGTTGAAGAAAGATGATTGTGAGTTGCGAGTATGAAATTTAGAATTTTGATCTTTTTCCTTGTCCGAATACCATTGATTCCTGGAATCAATTTATGAAATAATACATGCTTACAAAGTTGGGGATTTTGTACAATTGATTTTCCTTGACTTATAGGTTGGTATAAGGCTGACCACCGCAACGCAAAAAAAAAAAACGCAACTAAGCTACACATATAGTGTAACTTAGCGTTATCCCCGAGGGGGTCGCATGTGGCGAGTTGAACCTATTTATTTTTACAGGGCCGGCCTTACGCCAACTACTTCAGTTGAAGTGGGAGTTTCCCAGCTCCCGAGAGGGCTGGTACTCATTTCTTGTGAAGGCTGAGTAAACCTTGCCGGTATTTTATTTTGGGGTTTGAAATAAACACCGAAATGAGAAATCATTTCTGACACCCTCGGTGGGATTCGAACCCGAGCTCACGGGGCGGAATGCAAGCACTGTACCAACTGAGCTATCGACCGGTCACCTATACTGTTAAAAATAGTTCACTTTGCCAATGCAGCCCCTATTTCAAGGAATGCCGGTAAAAGTTGTAGGGTTTATGTTCATTTGAGATTTGAATTTTAATTTCTCATCGCGTACTTATACGTGTCTGTTCGTAGGCATGCATTTAATATGAATTTTAAATGTTAATATATCTTTGCAGCTTAGATTATCGATTAAAGAATCGTATATAATTGAAGGCGGCAATCTAGTATGCTTGTTGTCCGATCGACATAAAACCTCATACGATCTATGTAGAGGGTTATCTACACGTTTTATACAAATTTCGTCTAAATCTGTTGAGCGGCTTAGTCAAGGATAGGAAACAAATTTTCTCATCTAACTAATCTAATCTAAGTTGCAAAGATATGTTATATCGGAGATTCACATTACATGCATTTTCACAACCAAACACGTACAAGTTCGCGCTTGCACATACCGCATGTGAACCTAAAACATAAAAACCAAATCTCAAATGGACATACACCCTGCAACTCTTGCCGTTCTTCTCTGAGACAGGGGTGACATTGGCAAAGTGAACCATTTTTACAGCATGGGTGGTCAGCCGCATACCAACCTATAAGTCAAGGAACATACCTACACGATAAATTACATTTAAAAAAAAAAAGAAGTAAAATGGCATATACATTTTAATTTGATTGACATTACACTGCACAGGAACAATTTTGAGAATATTTTACATGTTTCCTGAAAATATTATCAAAAACTGTTCAAATTTTTTTTATATTAGCAAAAAATTACGGTGTGACTTTGTCCTAGTAACCCAACCGTATTGCGTCATAATTTCTCTGTCGATGTCAAATGTGCGGAATGTATAAAAACAATATGTCATATTGCATGATACATTATACACGAATCCCACGATATGTTACATCATGTCGTCCCCTTAGTGCTTGTTTGTCTTATGTCCATCAGAGGTTATTTCACAAGAGCAATGTTTGTATGTGTACTGGACCAATGTGTCTTATGAAAACTGGAAATCGATTTGAAAAATATTTAAAACAACCCTCACAGTATCGTGTTTTTACGTTTTTTTCTTAGCTCAGATTGTGTAGAATGTGATTCTTTACACAATTGAATTTTTTTAAGGAATCCTGTGCGGGAGGCTCCCAATTCTTGAAAGTCTTAGGGGTCTGTGTCACCCTGAAAGATTGCCGCAGAGGTGTTGCTTGAATTGTTGTTTCTGTCGTGAGGCGCTGCAAGGAAGTGGTGATTGATGTTGGTTTTGAGTAAAATCGGATTAAATTGGGAAGGAAACACAGATACTGTTAGATAATTCCATAAACGGGCAGTCATGAAAACGCCAAGTTCTCATAGTTTTGAGATCGACTGCAAAGGGATGAATGAGAGTTGTACTACGAGTTTCCCTTTCTGAAATGCGAGGAGGAGGGATTAATGAATGGAGCTCATTAGAACAAGCTCCGTGGTAATATCGATAAAAAAGACTGAGCATTCCAACTTTTCTTTTGTCGCGGAGCGGCTGCAGATCGGATGTCAGAGAAATTTCATTGAAAGGTAGACTTTGAATCAAATGGTAGAGCAGCCAAACAAGCACTGTGACGTATACATTACGGCAGTAATTTCACACCGCTTGCGATGTCTGCGGGTAGCCAGAGCCTCTACACGGCATATGAATCTAGTATTCCATTAAGTTTTTGTGTGACGAGACCGTTACTGGAATTGGGTAATGAGGTATGGTGAGACCGCGCATACTCCACCTACTGCGTATTTATACTGCGATAACTTGTTATTACGCAACTAAGCTACACATACAGTGTAACTTCCTGCCTGTGTTCTCCCCGAAAGGGTCGCGGACTTGTCATCTATTTATTTTTATGGGTAAGGCCGGCTTTACACCAACCACTTTCAGTTGAAGTGGGGGTTTCCAGCTTACTGGGGAGGGGGGGGGAGGTGGTGGTTCTTGTGAAGGCTGAGTACACCTTGTCAATATTTATTTTGGATTTGAAATATACCTACACCAAAACGGGAACTCATTTTTGATACCCTGATTGGGGATCGAACCCTTGCTCTCGGCATGGAATGTAAGCATTCTACCAACTGAGCTATTTACCGGACTTTTTACAAGCTTGGTCGTCGTTACAAAGCACCAATTCTCAAGCAAGAGCCAGTTGCTGTAAGGCTGGATGGACATTTTGATGACCGGTCTTTGGTAAAGGTTTATCAAGTTTTCAACCCAGCGAAGAGAAAATTTGAAAATATAAATGATATATTTATTGTGCTCTGCCGGGATTTGAACCCATAATCTTCCATTTACGAGTCAGAAGTGTTAACCACTAGACTACGGACCAGTCCTATTGCTATTGTGTGAGGGTGTCAGAATTTTTTTCTCGTTTCGGTGTTTGTTTCAAATCTAAAATAAAATACCGACAAGAAATGAGTACCAGCCCCCTCGGGAGCTGGGAAACCCCACTTCAACTGAAGTGGCACTTACCACATGCGACGTCTTTGGAGAAAACATGTCAAGAAGTTACACTATATGTCTAGACTAGTTAAAAATAAAGCTTGTTTAAAAGTTGGCTAAACTCTACACACGTTGGTACATCTTGCAAATTAATTGTGAGCTTCCTATGGCATGGCCTGTCTGCTTGTATTTCTCTATTTACGCGGGAGTGACGGCGGCAAAAGTTGTTTAATTCGTTGTTGATTCCGGGAAGTCGCTTCTTGTGATACCGTGAGACATAGGTACATAATATTTATTAATGTGCACATGGTTGTCAGTGAAGAATTACATAGTTATAGTCACCAAAAAAATACCCCAGATTTGAAGTACGGTAAAAATACTGTCGTCATAAATAACCCAATATTAAAAAAAAAAGGCAACTAAGCTGCACGTATGGTGCAACTTTTTATCGCATCGAGCACTTCGTGGGAGTCGCGTAATAATAATAATAATAATATATGGATGATTTATTTGATGAGTGCTGTTTTTGTGTGAATCACACCTCAAGAGCCCCTTGCGAGCTTGGTCGTCGCTATAGAAAGCGCCAATACTCAAGCAGGACCCAGTTGTTGAAAGGCTGGATGAACCTTTGGTGATCGGTCTTCGGTAAAGGTAGGGCTTAGTAAAGGTAGGTAAAGGAATATTTGAAAATATGAATGCTATATTTTTTGTGCTTCGCAGGAATTCGAACCCACAACCTTTTGCACCAAACTTCAATCAGATAAAAATCAAAATTGACTTTGATTTCTCAAATCAAATCAAAAATTTGGTTGCATACGTAAACCAGCTGATGTATATCATCTTTCCTGTTCAAATTCCATCATATTATAACCAACTTCCAAAAAATATTTAACCGAGTTCCTTACCAGAATTAAGCAATCATATTTGATGTGTCAATCAAATATGGATTAGAGATTGGCGCAACAGCCCTTAGTGGGAATAGAACCTTAGCCCTTTGGTATTGAACTCTCTATCAACTAAGCTATCGAATCAGTGACGAAATAAGCTTAAAAAAACACATAAATGTTGCAAAGCTGAATTCACAATTGAGCTTTTAAAATCCAAGAAAAGTTTGCACAAAAGCATCGAGCTGTAAACTCCGCGTGACGCTACTCGACTTTCGATTCGCGAATTTTTTCGCCAAAGCGTTTTTTGTGCCATTCACCGTTTTTCTGAAGAAAAGTTCTGTGCACAATATGACAAATAAATTGGAGTCTAACTGTAAGTGGAGAGAACGTTTTGAAAGAACTCATTCTCTACAGAAGGTTCGGGTCAGTTTCCTTTCAAGAACTTGTAGTCCCTGGTCATGTGACTAGACGCACTTACAATTTTATGTATTTTTTTTTGTAGGCAACATATTTTTGCAAGTCAATCTTATCTAATCTAAGTTGCGAAGATATGTTACATTGGGGATTCACATTATATGAATTTTCACAAGCAAACACGTATAAAATCGCGCATGTACATGCCGCATGTAAGCCTATAACATAAACACCCAAATCTCAAATGAACATACACCCTGAAACTCTTGCGGATCTTCCCTGAAACAGGGGTGACATTGGCAAAGTCAACCATTTTCTACAGCATGGGTGGTCAGCCACATACCAACCTATAAGTCAAGGAACACACACAACAAGACTATAATAATAATATTATTAGGATGATTTACTTGGGGATCGCTGTTTTTGTGTTAATCACGTCTGCGAGCTTGGTCGTCGCTATAAAAAGTGCCAATTTTCAAGCAAGACCCAGTTACTTGAATGCTGGATGGTCCGTTCGGTGACCGGTCTTTGGTAAAGGTGTAGGAATTTTTCAACCCAGCGAAGAGCAAATTTGAAAATATACTCGTAATGTTTTACGTGCTCCACTGATATTCCAACCCACGACCTTCCATTTACGAGTCCGAAGCGCTACCACTAGACTACGGATCGGTCAAATCATCTCAAACTGTAAAAAATGTTACGGATTTGCCGTTGCCACCGCTATTTTAGTGCATTTTAGGACACGGTGGCAAAGATGAAGTATTTAGGCGTTTTTGATGCAAGGTTTTTTTTACTACAAGTGAATGCTTATACACTTTTTTGCATACCTGTTAACATTTATATTCATATTGAATGCATGCCCACAATCAGACAGGCGTAAGTTCAGTATGTTAGAACCTGTTCCACATATTAAATGATATGGTTTGGGAAAAGTTGGCCCCCTTGAATGTGGAAGTATATTGTTTGTTGTGACCATTTTCAATTTCTTCGACAAACAGTATGGGTGGTTAGCCTCACACCCTTTAATCCAAAGAAATCATTGAATTTTTACATGAAAAAACCCGAAAAACTGTCTTCAATAGATGTTCATTGAGATTTGCGTTAAAATCGTAGTGCATCTATTATTTTGGCCAAGGAGCGTAGTAGAGATTCACCGTTTTCAAAATGCATGGCAGGGGTCCATTTTTTTCCTTTTGATAAAGAACGTGCATGTTTTTTCTTCGATATGTGTGACCCAAAGAGGAAAGAAACCGTAAGGACGTCTTTTCTACCAAGGTGATTCAGTTTTTCTAGCACCTGCTTGAAAGCATTTACAGTTTCTCTACGTTTTGAATACGAAGGAATTTTTAGAGTTGAAATAATCAATTTATATTTTAGAAATTAAGTATGTACATTAATTAAAAGCTTCGTCTGCTTTTTGTTATAGATCTATGATCTGTTTATTGTGGAACTCCCTCCTGTGACGCAGAAGACCAGCTGTTCTTCCATCTTTTGGGAGGGCGACCTGGTAGACGCTGGCTTCGGTATCTCCTGTGCCACGACTCGGGCTATCCTTCCTTCGTTCATGCGGTCTATATGGTCCTTCCAGAACCGACTCCTCTTCCTGCTCCATCTGACGATGTCTTCAGTATCGCACATGCTTCTGATTTCTGAGTTCCTCAATTGTATGTAAATAAAATATTCTAACATGTACTGTACTGTGCTGTATCCTGCTGCCGTTCCACTAGGGATGACCGGTACCTCCGCAGATGCGCCTCCACTTTTTTTTGTCCTTACAAACCACTTTCATTTCCTCAATATTTACACTGAAACCTGTGTAAAAAGTAAAAATTAAAAGGAAATCATCCATCCGTCAACGACGATACCATGTTAAAAGCAACGGTTCTCATAGATCACCGAAGTTAAGCAACATTGGGCGCGGATGCTATGTGGATGGGTGACCGCTCAGGTACACCGCGTGTTGTTGGCATTTCTTGGACCGGTCCGTAGTCCAGTGGCTACACTTCGAATGGAAGGTTGTGGATTCGAGTCCCGGCGGAGCACAAAAATATACCATTTATATTTCCAAATGTGCTCTTCGCTAGGTTGAAAAAATTCATAAACCTTTACCAAAGACCGGTCACGGATAGGTCCATCCAACCTTACAACAACTGGGTCTTGCTTGAGAATTGGCGCTTTCTACAGCGACGACCAAGATCGCAGAGGGCTCTTGAGGTGTGATACACACAAAAACAGCGCTTACCAAATAAATCCTCCTAATATTATTATTTATTTATCCGGATTCACGGGTCGGATCCAAGCTCAAGATTTAAAGAGCAGGATCCCAGCAGGTATGACGTCACAGTTAACGTTTTGTCCGCCCGCGGCTGCAGCGGTCGCCTTGTACGGAGATGCAAATAAATACAGAATGAATAAACACGGCGCAGTTCATGTCCGGACACCTCTAGCACGACCAGCCATAAAGCATGGGGTACCTGACACACCGGGCACTGTGCGCCAAATGTAACAGTGCTCCATACACGCTGCGGGTCGTCGGGATAATGTGAGGAAGTAGCTGGCACGTGCTTTTCGTAGGGAAAAAAAAACATAGATTTTCTCATGATGAAGGAACATTATGTTACGAAGCTATCCGGTTCGAAGGACCAAAATATTGGTTAACTGTTTGGAAAGAAGTTAGAGAAATAAACTGCTTCTAATCAAATATAATCTTAGTTGCGAAAAATGTTCAATACTAAATATACCTTCTGCTCCAGCTTTACTGGCATATATTTTATGATAATAATTGCCGATAATTACCGACCAGCAGATCCAGGATCCCGACCCGTACAATATAAATCTCTACATTCAAATTCAACCACGCCATTCAACTAAATATGTTAACTAACTGAAACGCTTACTAGAGGCGCTGTTTCAGTTAATGAATATTTCTTCACACGGTTGAGTTTTGACGTACAGTTGTGTACTTTAGGTAGTAGGTAGTGTCCAAGGAAGGTCTGGATTAAGGGCGCACCAGGGCCTATAGCCCACATTTCTCTCAGTCGTATCGAGCATTGCTGTGGTGAAGTCATACAAAAAAATGATTTTACGTGTCAAATTCTATGTTTTCTTGCTTTCTTCATTTAGGGGCCGTTCATAAATTACGCCATCTATTTTGGCTGATTTTCGACCCCCCTCCCCCTTACAATCATCCTTTAGTCATTATCTAATGACCCCCCCTCCCCCTCTTGCTGTAATAATGGATGAGCTTAATAATTAATAATGTTATATTACTTATATAATATTTTGTAGAAATTGGTATTTACAAGAACGACGTCACTTTTGGGACTCGTACATCATTTGCCATCATTCGCAGACCAGACTCCCCCCCCCCCCCTTAATGCGAATGACGTAATATATGGACAACCCCTTAGTGTTTTGACTCCCAATTATAGCACATGCCATAATGTCTTAAAATAATGCCTTTTTCCTTTAAAATTCGTCAATTTTATCAATCAGAAGATTTATAACGCATGCGTACTATGTTCGAACTGGTTCGGTAATAATACGCACGCGGCACCAGTAATAATACGCAAGGCCCATTTTCGTAAGTAAGTTGAAACAGATATACAATTAGGTATAGGTTGGAATTACGGTCGTTTGACATATTTACAATAATGATAACTACAAAGTTAATTTTTTTTGGTACTTTTCATTCTCAGTTCATCCTCAGGCGTCGTGCAGAAAGGATGTCTCCTGAAGACGTTAGCTACGTCGCTAACGAAACGTCGAGAATAATGTAAGTTATTTTATGACGGTTCGTGTAATATCCGATATTTTTTTTTAACTGTGTAGTTAAAACTATTGCAGATATATAATGTCTATTTTCCTTCAAATAATTTATAGTCCACAGATATCATAAGTCAATAGAACAGCTGATTAGTTTTCATACAAATATTACCGATATTTGGTAGGTAAGAATTACCGTGGTGATGAGACTTCCAGCCCAGGGCCCCCGGTAGGTTTGATGCTGACCTGCCTCCAGGTGTATGAAGGAAACGACTAGGCTGCTTTGAGCACCGCGGCTCCTGTCGTACCGCACTGAGCGCATAAATACAAGAACAGATGCGCTCTGAATCAGTGAGGAAATAAAGCAGAGCCGGCTATCAGAGCCCACAGCGAGTAGCGGATAGCAAGGGAGTAACTCCACAGAGATCCATCATGCACTAAATCATCCATGATTTTTTTTTAAGAAATCCTGTGCGGGAGACTCCCTAGATTCTAGAGACTCTAGGGGTCTATGACACTTGTTGTAGTGCCGCAGAGGTGTACGAGCTCGGTCGTCGCTACAAAGCGCTAATATTCAAGCAAGACCAGTTGCTGTAAGGCTGGATGGACCTTTGGTGAACGGTAATTGGTTAAGGTGTATGAATTTTTCAACCTAGCGAAGAGAAAATTTGAAAATATAAATGGTATATTTTTTTGTGCTCCGCCGGGATTCGAGCCCACAACCTTCCCATTCAGAGTCCACAGTGTTAGCACTGAGCTACTGACCGGTCAACTAACTTCTCTTCTTCTTATTCTTCTTAACTTCTTACGAACGTTCTTCTTCTAAGTGGGGTATTCTTGGGTGTAAGTCTCATCACCACGGTAATTCTTACCTACCGAATATCCGTGATATTTGTATAAAGTCCTGTCAATCCAAGATGGCCGCAGGTGAACAGCTAATTAAGCTTCATACAAATATTATTGATTATATTCGGTAGGTATGAATTACCGTGGTGATGAGACTTGGAAGTCCTGGGTTACCAGTGTCAAGATTTAATGTGGGGATAATCTATAATCTAAGTTGCAAAGATATGTTGACATTTCAAAGTCATATTAAATGCGTGCCCACAAAAAGACCCGTGTAAGTTCGTGCTTACAAATGCTACAAATTAAATCCAAACCTCAAAAGAACATAAGCAATGCAACTTTTGCAGACCTTCCCTGGAACAGAGGTTACATTGGTAAAATGAACTATTTTTTACAGTGAGGTCCACAGATCTAGAGGGTTTACAGTGAAGGACCGGTCCGTAGTTCAGTGGTAACACTTCGGACTCTGAATGTGAAGGTTTTGGGTTCGATTCCCGGCGGAGCACAAAAAACATACCATTTATATTTTCAAAATTGCTCTTCGTTGGGTTGAAAAATTCATAAAACTTTTACCAATGATCGGTCACCAAAGGTTCATCCAGCCGCCTTACAGCAACTGGGTCTTGCTTGAGAATTGGCGCTTTGTAGCAACGACAATCAAGCTCGTAAAAAGGTCGATAGCTCAATTGTTAGAATGCTTGAATTCCATGCCCAGAGCAAGGGTTCGATCTTAAGGTTTACGTAGCCTTCACAATAAGTGAGAACCAGCCCCCCCGGGAGCTGGGAAACCCCCCCTTCAACTGAAGTGGTTGGTGTTATGCCGGCCCCCTTACCTATAAAAATAAATAGGTCCAGAATCGCCACATGCGACCGCTTCGGGGACAACGCAAGCAAGAAGTTACACTATATGTGTAGCTTAGTTGCGTTTTTTTTTTTTTTTTTAAGTTGCGAGGGTGGTCAGCCTAATACCAATACGTAAGTCAAGGAAGAATAATAAAAGTTGCTAATACAACCGATAGGCTAAAAATTAAGTGAATTGCATTCCTCTCCACGAATTGAGAATAAGAGTAAATTGGTAAAAGTTTCAAGGTATTTGTGTTTATGACCCCAAGTTTTTTTTGTGGATAGGTCCATGTGCAGCATGTCCAAGCTTGAACTTACACGTGCCTACGTGAAATTGTCTGCAGGAGAAGAAGCATCGGTACGCTCCTGATGTTGCATGTTGCGCACTGGACTATCCGGTTCCCTTTGAGGGATGTAGCGCATGCGCATGCATTACCGAATGCGCGCGCTTCCACCTCAATACCTCACGCAGATACATTACATCTAGTCCTTCCTCCTTCTTCTTCTTGTGCCTTGCACTTTCGAGGCTGAGGAATGAAAGATGGCTCCAGTGCTTCTGCCAAACCATTGTATCGGGGCTTAAGAACAATGATGCTCCTTTTCCTTGAATTATAGGTTGTTATAAGGCTGACCACCTATACTGTAAAAACTGGTTCACTTTGCCAATGTCACCACTGTGACAAAGAAGGTCGGAAAAATGTTGAGGGGCTTATGTTCATTTGAGCTTTGGATTTTATTTGTAAGTACACATGCAGCATGTATAAGAGCGAACTTACACGTGTCTGCCTGTGGCCGCCAACATTACAGATCAACCACCATTTCTTTCTGTCCTTACATACATACTCTACATTTATTATGGCTCTGGATATTCCATTCTATATAATATAATCTGTAATCTAAGTTGCAAAGATATATTAACATTTAAAGCTCGTATCAAATGCATGCCCACAAACAAACACGTGCAGTTCGCGCTTTCAAATGCTGAATACTTACTTTTACTTTGCGTATGGCCGGCAAGCACAGCAAATCACTTGGCCGTTGGGCCGCGTCAGAGGCGAAGATCCAAGCCCTCCATCCACTTCACTGCTCCTGGCGTGGCCTCGTGGAGGTCCTTCAGGCCGGGAGGGTGTAATGTGTACTTGTGTGCTGAATGTGTACTTGCAAATAAAATCCGAACCTCGAATGGACATTAACCTTACAACTTTGTCGACCTTCCCTGACACAGGGGTGACGTTGGCAAAGTGAAACATTTTTTACAGTATGGGTGGTCAGCCTCATACCAACCTATAAGTCAAAGAGTCCATTCATTCGCAATTTTGGAAATTTGGTCCATCCATACCTTTCTCGGGCTCTCTCTACCACGGCATCCATCTATTTTACATATTCTAAATTCGTCAGTCTTTCATCATTCATTCTCTCCATATGTCCAAAACAGGCTAAAGTGACGGATAGGCTGCGGATGAGCCATGGCTTTGCTGCTGTTTGAGAATAACACCGATGGAGTTTGTGCTTTAACTTATTCATAATTAAGTTCAGTAAGGCGACTAGTCACTAGATCATGAGGAATTGGGAGCAGAACACGCTAAGTGAACTCTGCCAGTCAATCTCATACACTTGCGATGTGAGACAATCGCTCTGAAACATTTTAACACCGATCAAGACAATGTGTTAATTAAGATTTAACATATTTTAAACTGTATCTTACGTATTCATAAATATTTTAAACATCTTGGCTGAGAAATTTACAATGTTGGTGCAAGTCTTTGTTTGCTGCTAACAAAGTTGAAATTTCATATGGATCAGGGATGTTACAGATACCCGTATCTGTAATCAAAACTTTCGGATATCCGAAACAAAAAAAAATGTGTCTCTGTAGTCGGAACTATCGGATATCCGACATAAAAAATATCCGTATATTAAGATTTTACTGGGTTCTCTTTTAATTAAACTGCAATTATTTATTTTAACAGAATTTATTTTACACGGTTTTACTGGACCAATGTGTTTTATCAAAACTGGAAATAGATTTTAAAAATATTTAAAACAACTCTCACATTATCGTGTTTAACATTTTTTTCTTAGCTCAGATTGTGCAAGAATGTGATTCTTAAGGCAATTTCATTGAAGATCATCTTTGTATCAAATGATAGATAAACCAAATCAGCACTGAAAGGTAAACAAAACAAAGATTCTTAGGACCTGCTGCACCAAACTCCAATCGGACAAAAATCAAAATTAAGTCTGATTTCTCCCAAAAATACAAAAAAATGGTCTGATATCTAAATCAGCTGATGTACATTATCTTTCCTGTTCAAATTCCATCATATTTCCCACTTCCGAGAAATATTTAACTGAGGTCCTTACCAGAATAAAGGGCCTGTTGTACCAAACTGCAATCAGACAAAAATAAGAATTAAGTGTGATTTTTCCTAATAAATAAAAAAATTGGTTGAATATCCGTAAATCATCTGATGTACATCATCTTTCACGTTCAATTTCCACCATATTATTACCCACTTCCGAGAAATATTTAACCGAGGTCCTAAGCAGAATTAAGGAATCAAATTTGATGTGTCAATCAAATATTGATTGGAGATTGGTGCAACAGGCCCTTAGTAGATAGTGTGGGAGGACTTGAGAGTTCAAGGTTTGCGGGCCAGATCGAGTCAGTGAGTAATACTTATTTCTGCAACTAAGAAGCACATTGTAGATGGATCGCTTTCCTTAACTAAGTCAGTTGCTAGTTATGGATGGGTGTTAGGTCAGCGGCGTGAAGCGACACTTACAAATACCGCTCTTGACCTGTAAAACTAAATGTGTTGCATGCAGATTGTAATAGCCAATTGCCACACACTCTCCGACAGAAATGGAGATGCCATAACTCTCAGCAGGCTAATTTACACATATATTGGAAGACAGTACTGGCGATTTGATCAATTGGTTAACTGTAAGGCCCGGTATTTTCAACGTCAGCATCTTCTTCTTCTTCTTCAGCCTGTATTGATCGTCCACTCCTGGACGTAGGCCTCTTCTCTCATTTTCCATTCATTTCTATCCTGAGCGATCCGCATCCAGGCAAGTCCTGCACTTCTCTGAACATCGTCACGCCAACGCAACTGTGGGCGCCCAACTCCACGCTTTGCCGTCCTTGGGCACCAGCACAGCAGTCGCTTTGTCCACTTTTCATCTGGATCGCGAGCGACATGTCCCGCCCATCGCCACTTGAGGGTTGCGGCCATCTTGATGACATCGGAAACCTTTGTCCTGACTCGTATGTCCTCATTTCTGAGTCTGTCCCGCAAACTGACACCCAACATGGCTCTCTCCATTGCTCTCTGTGTGACTCTTAGCTTGTGGGCACTTTTTTGTGACATTGTGACTGTCTCAATACCATAAGTGAACACTGGCAGGACACAGGGATTGAATACTTTCCTTTTTAAGTTGATAGGTATTTTCGGATTTTTCAAAATGTGACCAAGATTTTTGAATGCTGCCCAACTTAGTCCGACTCTTCTATTTAGGTCTGCTTTGTTAAGCAAACGTTAGCAAAAGTTTAACGTTAGCATAGGTGACCTAAAACTGATAAAAACTACCCACACGTTCGACATAAGTGTCCTTTTCATTCTGTATAAAGTCGCTTAGCTTATTATTTTTTAATTCTATTGGAAAAACAAAGTTAACATATTACAACATTTATTTATTTTTTGCTCAAACGTTCTCGCCTAATAAAACATCTTCGGGAGCATAATTGTTACTAATCTAATCTAATCTAATCTAAGTTGCAAAGATTTGTTACATTGGAGATTCACGTTACATGCATTCTCACAATCAGACAAATTCGCGCTTGCACATGCCTCATGTGAACCTACAACATAAAAAAACAAATCTCAAATGGACATACACCCTGCAACTCTTGCCGTCCTTCCCTGTAACAGGGGTGACATTGGCAAAATGAACCGTGTTACGCTAATCGCTAAGCTTACGTTGAAAATTCCGGGCTTAGCCGCAAAAGTTGCAAAAATATTAGAAATACTCTATTTCTTCTTCTTCATTATATATCTTGTCACTTGTGCTGATGGCACCACAGGAAAAACATCACAATGGCAAAAAATTAAACGAAAAGACATCACAACGACAGAACACCACAAGGCAAAAGCATCCCAATGACAAAACATCACAGGGGAAAAACATACCAATTGCAGAACATCACAGTAAAAAACATCACAATGACAAAACATCACAGGAAAAAACATCACAAGACAAAATCACATCAGCCTCATATCAACCTATAAGTCAAGGAATCATCACATCACATCAAATACACACTTCGCGGGAAGGCCTTTCGCTACTTGAGAAAATATATAGTTTTCTACGAGCGTCCATGTGCTGTGGGTCCTCCTGACACATACATACAGGACGGGTACGAGGAGGGTTTGAGCATACATCACAATCAAAATCGTATAGATCACAATAAAAAACGTCACCCTACATTTGAGACCGTATCAAACATGCCTATAATATCTTTGTACGTAGTATGGACTAGATTTTGTTGCATTTCTAAGGCTCGGTTTTTTCAACGTTAGCATAGCGACTTTATACTGAGTGAAAAGGACGCATCTAAAGCAATCGTTTGCATAGTTTTTTTAATCAGTTTAAAGTGACTTATGCTAACGTTGAAAATACTGGGACTAGAGGTTTCGTAAGGTCATCTCCCCACGGATACCTTGTTAGAGAATCTAATAGTGCAAAGTACGCTGGCACTTAGGGCACTTGAGCTCGCCGACATCTCCATTGAGCGCCTTTGCAAAGTGTGCAAAAGTGAAATTAGCATCAAGGAGATTTGCATGAAGATAAATGAACTGCCAGTAAGGGCAGCCATTCATGTCTGTAATCTAAGTTGCAAAGATGTAGAAACATTTAAGATTCACATTTCATTCACGTATGTGATGCTCAAACGACGGACTTGTACAGCATTTAAAGCATAAGTAACTGTATCTGTTACTCTGTCACAGTTTCGATAGGGGTAGCCAAAGCCTCTGAAGATTTGGCTCTTTTAGTTCACTCCAATTCATTACCTTTTTCATACATTTCATTATTTTACATTCCCTTTGCATATCCCATTCTATGTCATAAAAAATCTAATTTAGCTGCACATATGGTGATCTTCCCACTGCGCAAATATGGTGGGCGTAACATAATTACTTTTACAGGTGAGAGATCAATCTTACGTAAACCACTTTATTTGAAGCTGAAGCTTCACGGTTTCAGGGTGAGGTGGCATGAGTTGCAAGATCTATGTTTACGTGAGGCTTGATTTATTTCATAAGTACACATACAGCATGTGCAAGCGAGGACTTACAGGTGTATGCTTGTGGGCATGCATAAAACATGAGACTTAAATTTTAAAATATCTTTGTAACTTGGAATATCGATTATAAAAGTTTCAATGCCCCTGAGGAGGCATGTTCTCACTTCTTGTAAATGCTGAGTAAACCTTGAGGGTATTTTGATTTTGGGTTTGAAATAAACACCAAAACGGAAAATGATATCTATAACCCTTGATCCTTGACATATAGGTTGGTATGCGGCTGATCACCTATGCTGTAGAAAATGATTCACTTTGCCAATGCCACCCCTGTTTCAGGGAAGATCGGCAGGAGTTGCAGGGTATATGCTTATTTGAGATTCGAGTTTTTATCTTGTAGGCCCACATGCGGCATGTTTAAGCGCGAACTTATACGTGTCTGCTTGTGAAAATGCATATAATGTGAATTTTAAATGTTACATATAGGTACCTATTTTCTTAGATTAGATTGATGGGGATCAAACCTTAGTTCTCTGCAATTGAACGCAAGCGCTCTACAAACTGAGCCATCGACCGGACTATATATTTATCTTTGCATCATTTTCCCACGTGAAATGCAAGCGCCGGTACCAAGCGAGACCCACACAGCAGATCCATCAGCCTCCATCTCACAATACCCCGCTAATGCGCTCCATTACTCGCTGCAGCTGCGCACAAATGCCTTCTCATCAGCCGTGTCACGAAGCGCGAGGTCCGCCGGCGCAGGACGAACCCTGGACCTTCAGTTTGCGAGCCAGTCCATCCAACCATCCATCCATCCATCCATCCACAATCTCTAAAATCTAAGATCAATAGATAAGACGTATAATTATTGCTATTAAATTTATTGCAGATCGATTGGGATTAGATTAGTGGTATTTAAGTTAGATTGTTTCAAGTTAGGGATACCATGGATGGACTGGTCCGTAATCTAGTGGTAAACACCTCTGACTCGTAAGGGGAAGGTTGTGGGTTCGAATCCCAGCGGAGCATAAAAAACAACCATTTATATTTTCATATATGCTCTTCGCTGGGTGACAAATTCATATACTTTTACCAAAGACCAGCCTCTTCGGATCTCTTGGCGTGATCGAGTCACCAATGAAGAAGTCCTTCAACGAATGCGCACTACAAAGGAGCTCCTGCCTACCATTAAGCAGAGACAGCTGATGTACTTCGGTCACATTATGAGAAATGAGAAGTACCGTCTCCATCATCTTATCATTCAGGGTAAGATTGAGGGGAGAAGATCTCAGAGACGCCGAAGGACATCGTGGCTGAAGAACCTGCGACAGTGGTTCGGCAGAAGCACCAAGTCCCTGTTTCGAGCCGCAGCATCAAAAATTAAAATAGCTATGATGATCGCCGATCTTCGTTAGAAGTGGCACAAAAAGAAGAAGAAGAAAGACCGGCCACTAAAGGTCCATCCAGCCTTACAGCAACTGTATCTTGCTTGAGAATCAGCGCTGACCAAGTTCGCAGAGGGCTCTTGAGGTGTGATACACACAAAAACAGCGCTCACCAAATATATAATCCTAATATTATTATTTATTATTATAGACCTCTCTCGGTTGATAGAACGCTTGCATTCAATGCAGTCAGTTAGGGTTTGATCCCAACAATGCATGTCTCGTCTCAGTGTATAATTTTAGCCCCCATCTTGCAACGAAGCTAAACATATAGTATAACTTCTTTCCGCGTTTTTCCCGAAGGGTTTCACATGTGGCAAGTGGAAATTATTTATTTTTACAGGTAAGGGGGTCATGTCAACCCACTTCACTTGAAGTGGGGGTTTCCTACTCATTTATTGTTAAGGCTGAGTAAAACCTTGGTGCTTTGAAATAAGCAGTTTAAGCAGTTTTTTAGGTAGTTTAAGCACTCTACCAACTTAGCTATCGAGCGGACACCCAAACCCAAATCAAAATAAACCTTGGTCTCTAAAGAAATAAGGACCCGCTCCCTCGGGAAGAGGAAGATCCACATCAAGTGAAGTGGTTTGCGTAATGTCGATTCCTCACCTGTCAAAATAAATAGGCATCTACGGCCCCTCCCGAAATAAATCGGTAAGAAGTTGTATGTTTGTGTATATTTATGAAAATAATTTATTTGAAATAAGTCAACATGAAAAAAAAAATGTGTGTGTGTCGCAAAGATTGCCAAAAATGAAATCAATTTATGGAAACCTATTCACCTACGAGTAAAAATAAATAGATTCCACACACCACCCGTGACCCCTTCGAGAGCAGTGCGGTAATAAGTTGCTCTATATATGTAGAATGAACCGCGAAACTACTTTCATAACGGGTCAGCTTCATACCAACCTATTAGTCAAGGAACCAGTGAAAATAAATGGGCTCCACCCGCAAAAAACGATGGGAAAAGTTTCACTGTATGTGCAGATTGTTGCGCTGAGTTATATAATTGCTATTATTGTAACAAAAATTATTCCGGTGTGAGAAAAAACTGACATGATTGTAACTGTGAAATTTCGCAAATTAGAATTGTCATTACAAATTAGATATCCACTGTCATAATGTCAAAAAAACATAGAATTTACAAATCCCCGTTATAATTACAGAAAACTAAGAATTTTCACTGGTTACTGAACTGTATGCAGGTGCTATTTCGCTAGGAGTGGCCAGTACCTCTACGGATACGCTTCAACTTTGTTCTGTCATTGCACATTCTTCTTTCATCTCCACCACAGAGTAATAGAATCTCCACGTCATTCATCACTCTCTTCATGCAGTTGCGAAGATATGTAACATTGGAGATTCACATTATATGCATTTTCACAAGCAGATACGTATAAGTTTGCGCCAGTCGTAATCTTTCAACTCTACAAGAGCATAATAAAGTGACTTCTTAAAAATTTTAAATCATCGATAGAATGCTTTGAAAATCAGTTTAAGCAATGCCAGCATCAAAAAAAATATTTTACTTATTTTAAATAAATCTGGTAGGTATAAAAAACCCGATTTGTTAAATAGCCAAAAAAATCATTCTGCGCGTTCCATATTTAAATTATCCAATAGAACACGTCGGGAATCAAGGTCATTCCTGGCCAGCAATATTTTTTACACTTATCTAGTTAGGTGTTAAAAAAATACTGGATAAATAATTTACAATCATATAGCCATAAAAAGCAAGATGCGTTCGAAATTTAAATTGACCAATAGGACATGTCTAAATTCAAGGTCATTATTGCCAGGATAGAAAAAAAACCTTGATATTTTTTGACATCTAAAAATCTAATCTAAATCTAAGCTGAAAAGAGATGTATCATTTGAGATTCATATTAAATGCATTCCCACAAGCAGACATGCATAATTTAGCGCTTACACATGCCGCATGTGGACCTACAATATAAAAAACCCAATCTCAAATGAACATAAGCCCTGCAACTCTTGCCGACCTTCCCTGAAGCAGGGTTGACATCGGCAAAGTGAACCATTTTTTACAGTATGGGTGGTCAGTCGCATACCAACCTATCAGTCAAGGAAATCGCGGTAGATAATATTAATTTATGTTTTTAAAAATAATCTAGTAGGTATAAAAAATACCCGGTTTGTTGAATATCTCACATTCTTACAGCCATAAAAATATGGTCATTTGACGCGTTCTATATTTAAATTGCCCGATAGAAAACGTCGGGAATCAATGGATTCCAATGGAACGCGAACATCATTCTTTGCCAATGGAGAAAATATATTATTTAATATTTTTAAGTTATATAATTAGGTATTTTAAAAATACTGGATAAATAATTCACAATCATACACCCATAAAAAGCAAGACGCGTTCGACATTTAAAATTACCAATCGGGAGTGTCTAAAATAAAAAAGTCATTATTGCCAGGATAGAAAATAATTGGTAGGTAACGCAACGCAACGCAACGCAACTAAGCTACACATATAGTGTAACTTCTTGCCGCGTTATCCCCGAAGGGGTCGCATGTGGCGAGTTGAACCTATTTATTTTTACAGGTAAGGGGGCCGGCCTTACGCCAACCACTTCAGTTGAAGTGGAGGTAAAAT
Organism: Agapetus fuscipes; assembly: GCA_951799405.1. Lineage (NCBI taxonomy): Eukaryota > Metazoa > Arthropoda > Insecta > Trichoptera > Glossosomatidae > Agapetus > Agapetus fuscipes. Next base: position 11,702,578 of record OX637362.1, read on the forward strand.
GTAAAAGAGGTAAAAAATAAATTACTGTAGGGCTTTAGTTACCTTATGAACTTATAGTTTATTTATTTTAAATTTAAAATACAGGTAATAAGAAAGTACAAAAACACATGCTACAAACAGCTCTATAATCCATAATCTAAGTTGCAAAGATATAGTACATTTAAGATTCATATAACATGTATTCTCACAAGCAGAACGGAAAAGTTTTCGCTTACATAATATCCCGCATTTGAACTTATAACAAACCTGGATAAATAAGTTTTCACTATCATAAAGCCATTAAAAGCGATCTGCGTTCGAAATTTAAATTGATCAATAGGGCATGTCTGAAATCAAGGACATTATTGCCAGGATACAAAATATTAACAATATAAAGAAAATAAGGACCCATGATTTTAGTCTCGATCTAATCTAATTTAATCTAAGTTGCAAAGATATTTATTTTGCACAATCTATTTCAGATTCGGTTCGCATTCAGAGTCAACTTTACACTTACACAATGAAACGGTCGCTTGACTTTTTTTTATAAATCCTGTGCGGGAGACTCCCCAGATTTCAGAGACTCTAGAGGTCTATGACACTTGTTGTAGTGCCGCACAGGTGTTTTACGAGCTTGGTCGTCGCTACAAAGCGCCAATACTCAAGCAAGACCCAGTTGCTGTAAGGCTGGATGGACCTTTAGTGACCGGTCTTTGGTAAAGGTTTTATGATTTTATGAACATAACGAAGAGAATATTTGAAAATATAAATGATGTATTCTGCGTTTCCACCGGGATTCTAACCCACAACCTTCCATTTAAGAGTCCGAAGTGTTGCCACTGGGCTACGTACTTCTTTTGCTGAAGAGAGATATTTCGCTGCCATAGTTCTTGTTTGTCGTATACGCCATTGAGAAAATTTTACATGAGCAATGTTTGCATGTGTACTGGACCAATGTGTCTTATGAAAACAAGAAATTTATTTAAAAAATATTTAAAACAACTCTCACATTCTCGAGTTTTACGGGTTTTCTTAGCTCAGATTGTGTAGAATTTGATTCATAAGACAACTGCATGAAAAAGTCATATTTGACAAGATTGGCGTATACGGTCAACAAGAACTATGAACACTTAAATCTTCTTGGTGTTTCTCTGTCATCAGAGTTAAAATACCATGATGCTATTGAGTCTCGCACAACTTCCGCTTTCCGGCGACTCGGCATATTATACAGAGCCCGTAGGTTTTTTACTTCAGCCCAGTTATTGACTCTGTATAAATCCCAAATCCGCCCCATTATCGAGTATGGCAGCCATCTCTGGTGTGGTATGTCCAAGAAGTTGAGTGACCAACTTGATTCTGTGCAAAGGAGGGCAGTGAGGTTGATCAATGATCCTTCTCTGACATCCGATCTGCAGCCGCTCCAGCACAGAAGAAAAGTTGGAATGCTCAGTCTTTTTTATCGATATTACCACGGAGCTTGTTCTAATGAGCTCCATTCATTAATCCCTCACCCTCGCTTTTCAGAAAGGGAAACTCGTAGTACGACTCTCATTCATCCCTTTGCAGTCGATCTCAAAACTATGAGAACTTGGCGTTTTCATGACTCATTCCTTTGCCAAACTGCCCGTTTATGGAATGGTCTACCAGTATCTGTGTTCCCTTCCCAATTTAATCCGGTTTTATTCAAAACCAACATCAATCACCACTTCCTTGCAGCGCCTCACGACAGAACCAAGAACTCAAGCAACACCTCTGCGGCACCCTTCCAGGGTGACATAGACCCCCAAGACTCACAAGAATTGGGGAGCCTCCCGCACAGGATCCCTTAAAAAAAAAAAAAAAAAAGAACTGGGGGAGCGATTTGGCCCTTAATTTATAAATAGCAAGAATAAGGTTTATTCTCGAATCATTGAGAATTGAGACATTACTAGAACACTCCAACAGTCTCAATCAATACAAATATCAAATATAAAGTATACAAGCACCTCGCAGACTTTATCACAGACAAACAAAACACACAATTACGTATTTGTAACAAAATAACACGGTAAACATCATCAGAGTACAATAGAACACATTAAGAACATGTAAATGCCTACTGAAGAGTAGGCATTTACATGTTCACAATGTAAATGTGTGTGTTTTCCACCAAATTCTCGTAATTATTTTCCCGGGCTGACACCAGAATGGCGTGGACAACTGTTCCCTGTAGTATACAGTATACTCGTGTGTGCCGCCTTTTTACATTCATCGTGAGTAAACACTTGTGAATGTAATTTTACTGTAAAACGTAAAACAAAAGACGCCATCGGTATGCGGACGACATTGAAAAGTAGACATTCGAAGGGTGAAGCATTGCCTGAAGTAGTAAAACCTTTGCATAGCTTATTTGAAGACTACAGAGAAGAACAAGGAATGTCGGTTGACCAAAATCATGAGTAAGTCAAAATTTGAATTTTGAAATCATGGTCATTGCCTGTCACAAAGAACCGGAAATACCAACACAAACTGTGATAGCAACTGTTGTTAAATTACAAAAATTGCAGAGCTTTAGATACACACATGCAACGTGGGGACATGTGGATGGAGCATCCACCATCCAAGGCACCCGCCTTATGGACCGGAGCCTGGTGCAGAGGAACCTCCACCCTGGAGCTCCACGTGTTGAGGCATCCGCCTCATGGACTCCGGCTCTCGGGGGGCGAAGCCCCGAGCCGTGACCATCCACCCGAGCTTAATGTAAGCTCGCCTAGGACTCCAGCCTACAGATCAGTGCTTCGTGAAAGTGAGCCGCGAGAACTGTGATTGTGTTTGAGTGTTAATACAGGTCTGGCTATTTCCTTCTCCACTATTCCTCTTTCGCTTTTTATGGATTTAACTTTTATATTTGACTTTAACTGATTAAATCTCTTTTGTTTACATTAGCTCTTGTCTTATCAATATACAACCCTTCCCAAAATGCAAAGTGAGCAACACAAAGAAAGAACTCCACGCCCTGAGAGTGATGCCGATGATAGCTAGCCGGAGTGAGTATCCTTGGAGGTACATTCTGGAAATACCTTTCATTGCTAACATAACAGTGCTTCCACCGGGATTCGAACCCACAACCTTCCATTTACGAGTCCGAAGTGTTACCATTGGACTACGGACCGGTCTAATGTTACACTTAATATACGTAATATGTCACTTATTTAATTGTACATTTAAGGTATCAATAAATTTGCAGATATGTACTCGTATGTACCTTCTATTCCTCTTACCAGGCGCTCAAAAAAACTGATATGGAAATGGCGGCATGAAAAAAAAGATGGATGAACATTGATGACACCCATACAAACCTAGGTCAGTTTTTTTCTCAGAATCTGTCCACTGCAACTCTCTTGTGACTTGTTTGTGTTTTCTTTCCATAACAATACATTTCGAAAAGGAGTCAAAAGCTTCAAACATTCGTGTACGTAAGTTAAAGCATCCGAATGTCGAGGATTGCTAATCTTACCATGGGAGAGATTCGGGTAACAACGGTTGTCCGGCGTTGTCTGAAGTTGAACAGCGGTTCCTGCGAGGCGAGTCGGCTGATGTTTGATGTTATCTGGCAAATTACATGGAGACCTGCAAGTCGTTCTGCCTAAATACTAAGCCAACGGTGCACCGAGTCTGTACGCGCACTAAAATGTACTCTAGTACGCGTTCCGGTTCGAAGGACCAAATGTTCACACTTGATCCGGGTCAAAGGACCAAATGTTCGCACTTGATCCGGGTCGAAGGACCAAATGTTCGCACTTGATCCGGGTCGAAGTGAAAAAATGTTCGCAACTAGCCCTGGATGTGGCGAGAAGAGCCAAAATTGCCGGATTTAGACATTGTTTTATATTTTCACTGGAATTTCGTCGGATCAATCAAATAATAATTGCAATGGTCGTGGAATATTGTTTATTTAACTTATTACTTTACAAATATCACAAGATTACAGTTGATTGCAGTGGATGAGTCAAACAGACATGATGCTGCTGTCAAGTTTCAAGAGAGAAGAAGGAAGGGATACACTTGTCAACATTGACATGAAGTTTGTAGCAAACACCATAGACAAAAGTTCAGCTGTGTCATTTATAGGTATTTTAATCTTAACATTACTTTAATTCCGATTGTTTCTTCTTCTTTTTCTTCTTTGGGTGCCACTTCTATTGAAGATTCGCGATCATCGAGGCTATTTTGACCTTGAATGCAGCGCGGCTCAAAACAGGGACGTTTTTTCTTTTTTTGAACCATTGATTTTCCTTAACTTATAGATTTATATAAGGCTGACTACTTATACTGTAAAAAATGATTAATTTTGCCAAAATCACCTCTTTTCGGCTCAAAAGTTGCAAGGTTTATGTTCATTTGAGATTAGGTTTTTTTATGTTGTAGATTCACATGCGGCATGTACAAGCGCAAATTTCTAAGTTTTTGCTTGTGAAAATGCATATAATGTGAATCCCCAATGTTACATATTTTTGCAACTTAGATTGATTAGATTAGGTGCCATTTCTATCGAAGATCATCGACCATCATGTATACTTTGACGTCGCTTTGAAACTGGACTTGGGTACTTTAGTTGAACAACTGTTACAGGTTTTTCAGCCACGATGTCCTCCGGCGTCCCTAAGTTCTTCATCGTTCAATCTTACCATGCAGCATTTGTAACCACAAACTAACACGTGTCTGTTTGCGGACATGCATTTGATATGAAGTTTAATAATGTTAATACATCTTTCCAACTTAGATTATAGATTGATCGATGATGTAAATACCTGTTTCTGGCAAGGCGAAAACAGCTTGGTGAGTTGCATTCCTCTTCAGTCTTTACAAATCTATTCTTAAAAAAAAAAATGCACTCGGCGGCTTCCAGACTGAGTCCCCTTTAGCAGATTGACGCTATCTCTCTTTGTGCCCGTATTATTGCATCTGCTAAGCAGATCTCGCGCGCAGAGGCTAACGAAAACCGCAATAGTCCAGTTGCAATATAATTAGCGATTCCACAGAGGCTGCAGTCGCGAAATCGTTCCCGCAGTGCTTGTTTGTCTTATGCCCTTCACAGGTACCTTATTTCACGTGAGCAATGTTTGCACCTGCTACATCCTGGAATCATTTGCACGTGCTACATGTCTTGCCCACTGGAGTCTTCTTGATTTCATTACCGACACTATGTTTGGATCTTGAAACACGGACATCAGCTCCGCGTTGATCCGAAACGCCACCTGTCATCCTTAAATACAGGTCCAAGAATGCGACGAAGCATTTTGTTCTCAAAGACCTGGAGAGATTTATCTTGTTTCTGAGTAAGACTCCGTGCAGAGGCAGTGCAGAGGACTCTAGGATGTCTTGGATGGTGCCCTTTCAGGTGTTAGACCACTCGAACGTCCCAGGATGCGGTGGGCAGACAACGTCGAAGCCAACGCCGAAGTTCTGGGAGTGAGGGGACCATGGAGGGAAGCAGCACAAGACAGAGAGTCCTGGAGGATTGTGGTGCGGGAGGCCCTGAGCCTTCAAGGCTTATGAGTCGAAGAAAGTAAAAGTAAGTAAGTAATTTTTGTACGTGTACTGGACCAATATCTCTTTTTTATCAAAACTAGAAATCGATTGAATTGCAGGAAGAGGAGACGGTTCTGGAGCGACCATATACTCGTAGATCGCATAAACGAAGGAAGGATAGCCCGAGTCTTGGCACAGGAGATACCGGACGGCCAGCGTCTACCAGGTCGCCTTCCCAAAAGATGGAAGAACAGCTGGTCTTCTGCATCAAAGGAGGGAGTTTCACAATAAACAGATCCTAGATCTACAACAAGAGTAAGAAGAAGAAGTCGGTGTTATAGCCGCGGGGATCAAGACAGGTTATTTGGAACCGGATAACGCTGATTCGAATCCCGCGACGATAACTTCGACCCTGGTTCAACAGATGCCGTTGCATGCACACAAGCTTCTGCTTTCGCATGAAGACAACTGGCCAGGCAAAATAAGTTGGTGGATTGCATTCCTTTCCACAAATCTATTTAAAAAAAAAAAAAAAGAAGAAGGAAATTGAATTTATAAATATTTAAAACAACTCTCACATTATCGTGTTTTACGCTTTTGTCTTAGCTCAGATTGTGTAGAATGTGATTCATAAAACAATTTTATTGAAAGGTCGTCTTTTAACCAAATGGTAGATAAGCCAAACAAGCACTGAGAGGACGAGACATGGAGGAACAACGTTATTGTACTACTTGCCACAGCTAAGTGTGCGGAAACTGAACAGAGATATGTAAAAAATGATACACGGAAGGAATGAATAATGAATGAATTTTATTTATTTTTAAAAATAAATTATTAATTAGTATAGGTTGGTATGATTACAGGACGAATGAATGAATTCACATTACAGGACGCTGATGTGGTCCGCTCAATAAAGGTCAACAGAATGCATTGGCTGGGGCACATTCAGCGAATGGACCATCGGAGCCTGGAGAAGACGATTGTGATGACGAACCCGTAGGGACGCCGAACAGTAGGAAGACCACGTTCAAGATGGCTGGATGGAGTGGTGGCGGATTGCCGTGCAGTGGGAATGTGGGACTGGAGGAGGAGGACGTTGGATAGACAGCGCTGGCAGCGGTTGCTGAGGGAGGCCAAGACCCACCCCGGGTTGTCGTGCCAATGATGATGATGATGATAGGTTGGTATGAGGCTGACCACCCATATTGTAAACAATCCTTCTCTTTGCCAAGGCACCCCTGTTTAAGGACATGTAGGCAAAAGTTTCAGGGTTGTTTGTTTTAGGTTTGGATCCTAATTTGTAACTACACAAATACAGTAGGTACGCGTACATTTCTGCATATTGTAGATACCTGCAGCATTTTTTTAAAGAATTTACTTTTTGCTACAAATTTCACACGGAATCCAGATGTATGCGTGTAATATAACCTTCCTTTTTTTTGGTAAAAATAAGTCTGTATGTATTATAACTGTACACGGAAACCAGATCGTTTTCCCGCCAAATTTATTATTTCTCACGGCCACACCTGACGCAACCTAACGAGGGCAACACTGCTCAATGTTGCCACCAGCAAAATATATGAAATAAAAAGTAAGGAATTTATATTTTTATTGTGGCAATAAAGGGCTCGAGTGAGGACCGTTATTTTAAAAAATAATTTGTGGTTGGAAAAGAGTTAAAAAAAACACTGTTTATTTTTTTATTACCCAGAGTAAAAATTATTCCAAAAATACTCAACCATCGCATCAAGGTACAAATCGAAAGGTCGTGGGTTCGAATTTCAAATATCTATTTTTGATAACTTTTTTGTAATGACCCTTTTACATCGCATTCCAACTTTATTAAGCTGCAGTTATTAAGATAAAAAAAAACACACATACAAAGCTAAATATTTCACTGAGGCGGAAGTACAACATCACGAAAGATCCATAATCATATTCTGCAATCACAAAAGCATGAAACAATTTTAATTTCAAAAATATTTGCCATGGCGTGAGCTAGATCTCCTCACATGTAAAAAAAACAAACTATGTACAGTTACTCACATATTTTTAGTTTTCTAGATAATTTGATTGAAAAAATATATATTCATATTAATAGGTCGGGGAAAAAGTTTCTTCGCATTTTATATGAAAATTCAGGCCATTTTTTTCAAAGTTAATTTACATTAATTACATTACATATGTGCCATCTTGTAGGTAGGGACATGATCTCGTTGCTGTAGAAATTTTGGGTCTTCTGATAAAAAAAAAGCAACAAGTAGTTTTGGCAGTCCTCTCTTGATGTTAACCTGACACTGCCTAAAAAATTCTGAAGAGACCAAAATAGGTAGAAATCTGAAGGTGCAAAGTCAGGGCTATATGGCGGATGCATCAAAGCAAAGATGGTTTGCTGATAGACCCCATAGTTTCACATGTGAAAATACACAGATGTCGCTGCTGAATCAACAAACTCGCATTCAAAGTGTATTTAGTTTGCACATATAAACCCTCAGTGTACACACACTTACATCACAGTTCTCATCAAGATCATCTTCATCATCATACTTCACGCTGAAGAAGCCCATCGTAGAAATGGGCGAAACGTCCGGAAGCTCCAGCTCCCACAGACCACGGCAACAGATCCCGGAAAACATCACTCCAGCATATGAACAGTTACTCACATATTTTTAGTTTTCTAGATAATTTGATTGAAAAAAAATATATTTTTAATTTAAGGTTTTCACGGATGTTATACATGTTATTAAGTTTTCGGGTAATCCGTTGACTAATGAAGGATCGTGATACCGATCCGAAACGTCGACTAAAAAATAATAATAAAAGTCAACGGATTACCTGAAAACTTAATAACAAAAATATATTTATATATACAAGCAAATAATTGTGTGTATCCGTGAGAAGAAATTTTTAAAGTAATTAATTTTTGTGGGTCAGATAGCACCGTGAGTCTGTTTGACCGGGTGACGATTTGTACACAAATGAAATTTTTTATACAAATTTGACACGGCAAGTGTGACCGAATGCCCTGACCACACTCGTTGCGTGCAGATCTTTTTTCATTTCCTCTTTTTGAAAAATTATGTTTTTCCAAGTGAAATTATTTTTGACGTTTGTGGGAGATAGTTGAGGCGGTTGTGGAAAACAGTAAATCTAATCTGATCTAATCTAATCTAAGTTGCAAAGATATGTAACATTGGGAATTCACATTACATGCATTGTCACAAGCAGCACGTACAAGTTCCGCGCTTGCGTATGCCGCATGTGAACCTTCAATATAATAACGAAATCTTAAATGGACATACACCCTGCAACTCTTGCCGACCTTCCCTAAAATAGGGGTGACATTGGCCAAGTGAACCATTTTCTACAGCATGGGTGGTCAGCTGCATACCAACCTATAAGTTAAGGAACATACACAACAAACTACATTTTAGAATACTGTATTTCTCTTCTCAATTGCTGAGGGTTGTGACCCGTGTGGAAGCAACCACTCTTCTCCCTCAAACCACCGAAGTGCCTGCTGCTGTCTTCTCTTGATTGATCCATCATGTAGGGGATCTTCCTCTTCCTCTCTTCCCCTATACTGTATTTGCTAGGTCATAAAAAATGGGAATGCTGAAATATAACCTGTTTGGAATTCTGCACCTCAACATTATTCTGGTAGTGTTGTAATCTTATTGATGGAAGTAATGCCACCCCGGTTCAGGGAACGGCGGCAGGAGTTGCAAGGTTTATGTTCATGTGAGGTTTTGCTTATTTGTATGCACACATGCAGAATGTGTAGGCGCGAACCTGTCTGTGGGCATGCATTTAATATGATCCTTAAATGTTAACATATCTTTGCAGCTTAGATTATAGATTATAGATGTTAGTATTAATAGGTTTTTTTGTAGTTTTTTTTTACAAATATTCGCTTATATAACGATTTATTAGCGAAAATAGACATTTATTCTTACAATTGTAAACAAATCTAGAAATTTCCGTATAGATTTGAGATTATCGTCTCGGTATTTTCGTAAAAATCGCAGGTATTTCACTGAAATTAGTTCCATCTAGCAAAATCACCTCAGTTTATATACAGTAATGCTTTCCACATACTAGTGCTGTGCAAACAAGTATTTATACTTGCACGATATTACAGTTTATAGTACTGAGATTATTGCCCGATACGAATTGAGCAGGTATGTGTGTATCCATGTCATCGGGTTGTCACCGGTACGGTATTCGCAATGCTAATGATTTTATTAAACAAACAGTTATCTGTATGAACGTCATTATTACCCCATCACTACTGAATACGTACGGTAGTATCCGCAAGTATACAAGTTTACGTATGAACTTAAATATAGCGTCAAACTAAGAAAAGACGGAAATTAAAAAAGGACATCTAATGACCGTTTTAGTTTGTGTAAATTTTTGGTGAAATGCTATACTAGTCGAGTTAAAAATATAATTATGTATTATGGCTGGTCGGTAGCTAAGGTGGTATGCTTGGAGTGCTTGCATTCCTTGCCGTGAGCTCGGGTTCGAATCCCACCGAGGGTGTCAAAAATGATTCCGTTTCGGTTTTTATTTTAAACCCAAAATATAATACCGGCAAGGTTTACTCAGCCTTCACAAGAAATGAGTACCAGCCCCCTCGGTAGCTGGGAAACCCCCATTTCAACTGAAGAGGTTGGCGTAAGGCCGGTCCCCTTACCTATAAAAATTAATAGGTTTCACTTGCCACATGCAGCTACGGTTCCATGGTAGAATGGCGCAGTGACAAAACAAAACAAACAGAACGTCACATGACTTTACATCACATGACAGGACATCACAATTACAATAATATCACATGACAAAACATTATTATGACGAAATATTTTCCCCATTATTCATAAAAAGATTTTAATTTTTAAACCAGCTTAAATTCAAGTTTCCCATACTACAAAGTGAGTTTAAGTCTGGTTTTAGGTTCAACCAATCTAATGAATAAGGCTGCGGTCTAAAAATGGTCTAAACTGGTTCGGATGTTGGAATCAGAAAGGATGGTAGGGAAGAGAGGAATCCTGGGCAAAAGTGGAGAGGACTACAACTCGCAGAAATCAAAGTCGATGTTTTTCAACACGCCATTTATTTGGCTCACTGCCGCAAACACGTGTTGACGGTAGGAAAGCCAGATCACAAAATAATTTTACAACTAAAATGACATAAGACGTAAGACAAGTCTTCTTCCTCTTTTATCTTTTGAGTTGTTAGACAAAATGATATTAGACGTCAGAATCGTCTTCTTCTTCTTTTAATATTAGTTATATTAAATTCAGACCAATCTTAATGACAAAACATCCCAGGAAAGTACATCAAAATGACAAAACCACGGTAATTCTTACTTACCGAATATCGGTAATATTTGTATCAAGACTAATCACCTGTTCACTTGCGGCCATCTTGGATTGACAGGTCTTCATACAAATATGACAGATATTCGGTAGGTAAGAATTACCGTGGTGATGAGACTTCCAGCCCTGGGTTGGCTGTCGAGCTTATGATGACGATGATGGTGATTTATTTCAATTTGATGGCAAATTTACAAAGCAAGGAGTTGGTAATTCTGCAATTGCATAAAAAGTAAGAGGTTGCTGGCTGTGCGTTGTCCATTAGCATATTCTCTTTGTAAAATGGACTTATTCGTGTGTGAAATTGCAGATAATTGCAAATGCAAAGTTTAGGTGATTATAGCACAGCTTGTGTTTTATGCAAATACAAATAGCGCACCCTCGCACACTTCTCTCCATTATTACATACCTGCAGGCCGAGGAAAGAATGTGTTTGATCTTCTTTTTTCTTTACACAGCCATCTCCGTCCACTGCTGGACATAGGCTCAGCCTCCTCCATATCTCTCCATCCATCTCTGTCTTGCGCTTTCTGAATCCAGTCGCCAGCAAGCCTTCTTATGAGCTCTCCATCTGCTTCTTTTATCTTCACGAGGTCTCCACTCTACCAATCTTTTCGTCCATCTCTTGTCGGTGGTTCTAGCAACATGCCTCACAAATGATCATTTTAACTTTGCCACTCTCTCTACGACATCGGTTACTCCCGACCTTATGGCTTGATCAGATTGGTGAAATTCGAAAAGACTATGGAACCGTCCATATATTACGTCATTCGAATTAAGGGGGGGGGAGTCTGCGGATGACGGCAAATGACGTACGAGTACCAAAAGTGACGTCGTTCTTGTAAATACCAATTTCTACAAAATATACAAAATATTATGTAAGATATATAACATTATTAATTATCAAGCTCATCCAATATTACAGCAAGAGGGGGGAGGGGTAATTAGATAATGACTATCGGATGATTGTAAAGGGGGGGGGGGGGGAAGGGGGGTCGAAAATCGGCCAAAATCGATGACGGAATTTATGGACGGCCCCTATGATATAATTGGTACAGAAATCCGAAGCGGGAGGCTTCTCAGATTTCAGAAAATCAAGATCTCTATGTTTATTGTTGGAGTGCTGCAGGGGTGTGGGTGTTGGTGAGGGGGCGGTTAATGTTCTAATCCTTTGCAGCAGGGGTATAAGCTGCGTATTGTTGTGTTGCAATATAAAGCAATGGCTATTGATCTGAAACGTTGGCGGCTAGCACTAGGGTTTTTTTAAATTAGAATTTTGTATTCTTTACTATTTATACAATTTACTATTTGTAATTTAAAAAATGTAACTTGCTGTTTATAGTCCTTGAATTATAGGTTGGTATGCGGCTGATCACTCATGCTGCAGAAAATGATTCACTTTGCCAATGTCACTCCTGTTTCAAAGAAGGTCGGCAAGAGTTGCAAGTTGTAGGTATGCCCATTTGAGATTCGGGTTTTATATTGTAAGTCCACATGCGTTATATACAAGCGCGAACTTATACATGTCTGATGCTGGAGTGATGTTTTCCGGGATCTGTGGGAGCTGGAGCTTCGGGACGTTTCGCCCATTTCTACGATGGGCTTCTTCAGCGTGAAGTATGATGATGATGATCTTGATGAGAACTGTGATGAAACGTCCGGAAGCTCCAGCTCCCTCAGACCACGGCAACAGATCCCGGAAAGCATCACTCCAGCATCATCAGCCGGCCGTGTAAGCCTAAAACACTTATACGTGTCTGCTTGTGAGAATGCATATAATGTCGCACGTTTAATAATAAAGAGCAATAACTCAAAAAACATGAATGTTGGAAAATCACGTTTAAAGTTTAGACAACCAGTACAACTTGTATGGGATGAAAAAGGCGACCGATGTTTTATCTCGGTCATATTCGTCCAAATTGAACGGCTGTCGCATTCTACCTATTCTTCTCGAATTGTTCTTGCGTTTTATTACAAAATCTCGATTTTCCCAATTTTTGAGTTATTTCTCTTTATTATTAAACGTGCGATGTGTATCCCCAATGTTACATATCTTTGCAACTTAGATTACATTAGATTAGATAGGAAGTCAAAGAGTTAGTTGTGTTAACATTTTTACTTACATTCCCCCACCTGTTGCAGGGTTGTCCACCAGGCTCATATGTTCTCGTTAGCTCCATGCAATACCAGGCACGTTCCTCGCTGGCAGTACGCGCCCTGAATCCCCAAGGGGGGCTCGCCATTGATAATAAGTAATTATATACTGAGTATAGGGAAACGGAGAACAACTGTGCGGCGATAAAACATGTGAGGGATGCAAGCAAAAAACATAACAATTCAAGTAAGAAATTAGATATGTCGGAGGTATTAGAAATAAACAAATCAACCATCTATATAATCTATAATCTAAGTTGCAAGGATATATTCATTTAAAGCTCTCAGATGTATGCCCACAAACCAACACGTGTAGTTCGCGCGTACAAATTCTGAATGCATACTTACAAATAAAATCCAAACCTCAAATGAACACAAGCCCCACAACTTTTGCCGACCTTCCCTGAAACAGGGGTGACATTGGCAAAGTGAACCATTTTTTACAGTATGGGTGGTCCGCCTCATACCAACCTATAAGTCAAGGAATATGAATAATAAATTACATTTAAATATAAAAAAAAGAACAAAACCTTAAAAATAAATCTATACAAAAAAAGTAAAAAAAATCCTATGCAAAAAATGTAGCAAAATTATACACCAACATTAGAAATCTACATTGCAGATTAGCCGCCACTTCTTCCTGTCCTTGCATACTTCTTTCATTTCATCCAGAGTCATAACCTTTTTAATACAAGTCCTCCTTTTATTATGACTCTGGATATCCCATTCATTCGCTATTTCAGAGATTTGATCCTTCCATACTTTTCTCGGTCTTCCAATTTGCATATAACGGTATTTTCTTTCCATTATTAGTAGTCAGCCCTTTAACAACTTTAAAGTTAAGCTCTAAATGATATTCATGCTGTAGTATTGCTTAAAATTTTGGAATATACAAGTTGTATTGAATCAAAAGTTTTATGGACGGGTCCGTAGTTCAGTGGTAATACTTCGGACTCTGAATGGAAGGTTGTGGGTTCGAATCCCGGTGGAGCACAAAAATATATCATTTATATTTTCAAATGTATTCATTTTTTATTATTTTTATTTACTTATTATAATCATACTCTTCTACCTTTGTTTTTATACGTAGGTTAATTTAAATTATCTTTATTGGCGTTGGCCTTTAATTAGCTCCTTGTATTTCATTCTTTTAATCCTGTAAATTTAGCTGTTGGTCTTCCAAATAAATAATAATAAAAAAATGCTTTTCGCTGGGTTGAAAAATTCATAAACCTTTACTAAAGACCGGTCATCAAAAGGTCCATCCAGTCTTACAGCAACTGGGTGTTTCTTGAGAATTGGCACTTTCTGCAGCGACTTTTTCCAAGATCGCAGAGGACTCTTGAGGTGTGATACACACAAAAACAGCGCTCACCAAATAAATCAGAATATTTTTTTTTTTTAAGACGATCGTTGTAAAACTTAGCATGAAGTGAGTTCGTCCTTCTACAATGTCGTCTCTAGTTTGTGACTGTTTTAGCATGCGCAGTAGCCACTTCCACCACCACTGCGCATACCGAGTCTCCCAATATTGCATTTCTGTGTTTCTGCAAGTCCACAGCTCCCGCCGCAAGATGAGTCACCTTAATGGCTTTCGTGTGCTTTGTGATCTCTTATCTAACAATATACAAGTCCCTTTATCTGACCAATTATGAGAACTGCACTCCGAGTATAAAACATTTGCGTAAATACACCTCGATTGCAAATGCAACTAAGCTGCACATATAGTGCAACTTCTTGCAAGGGTCATCGAGTCATCATCGTCATCTTCTAAAGGCAGCGCCTTGTTGTGTCAGCCATTTGTCTCTGTCTGTTGCCATCCTCTTGAGATGCGAATAGGGGGAGACATCCATGAGCCGCTTCACATCCTTGAAGTATGAAGTTCTTGGGCGACCTCTTGTTCGTCTTCCCAAAATTTTGCCTTCGAAGATGTTGCTAATCGAGTGCCCTTTTAGCTTGGCTGTCCCCTTCAAAATGTGTCTTATAAGCTGTGGCGAGTGGAACCTACTTATTTTCCCAGGCAAGGGAGCCGGCTTTACTCCAACCACTTCAGTTGCAGTGGGAGTTATCCAGCTCCCACGGGAGCTGGTACTCAGTTCATATGAAGGCTGAGTAAACCTTGTTAGTATTTCATTTTGGGTTTTTAAAATTAACACTGCAACGGGAAATCATCTCTGACACCCTCGGTGGGATTTGAACCCGAGCTCTCGACATGAAATGCAAGCAATCTACCAACTGAGCTATCAACCGGACTTTGAAAATTGTGTACCGAAAAAATTTAAATAAATTACTAGTGATTGGTCTTTGGTAAAGGTATATGATTTTTTCAAGGCAACGTAGAGCGTATTTGAAAATATGTACTTACAAATGATACATTTTTTTGTGCTCCGCTGGAATTCGAACCCACAATCTTCCATTTACGAGTCAGAAGTGTTAACCGCTAGACTACGGACCAGTCAGAGAATGCAAGGATTTTCACAGATCTATATCACAAAACATGAAATGACTAATGTAGAAAACATGGATTTTCTATTTCAAATCTACATAAGACCTTAATGGATTATTTATGTTAATTAATCAATGCACATATATTTATCGTTTTCGTCCAATTCTAATCTAATATAATCTAAGTTGCAAAGATATGTAACATTGAGAATTCACAGTATATGCATTTTCACCAACAAACACGGATAAGTTCGCATTTGTACATGCCGCGTGTGAACCTACAACATAAAAACTCACATCTCAAATGAACATGCATTCTGCAACTCTTGCCGTTTTGCCTGCAACTTTTGCCCTGCAACTCTTGCCGAACCATTTTTTTACAGTATGTGTGGTCAGCCTCGTAGCAAACTATAAGTCATAAATCATCAATTAATAATTCATTATTGTTTATTTTAATGAATTAATGATTACCCAATAACATCTGTTGAACCAGGGTCACAGTAGACCCAGGTGGGGATCGAACCAACGTTATTCTATTCCAAATACGGAAGAAAGATCAGCCCACTTGGCCCCCTCGGCCATAATACTGACGCAAATTAATCGTAAGACGTAAATAATAAAAAATAATTTAATCAATAAATAAATATATTAAATTATCAAGAGAAGAACAAATGAAGATTTTCTTTAAACTGAGATCGAAAGCTCCTAATCAAGATAAAGAAGAAAAAAAAGCGTTGCTTGATGATGGTTGAGCTTAGTAATGACGTAGTCAGCCTCATGCCGAGTGTACTGCATACAAAAATTATGCAACGTTAATGGCACATGCGATGCCAGAAATTAAAATTGAATTTATATTGCTGTTCGCGGAAATTCTAAGCTGCCGTTCCCGACAGGATTCCTTTATGGTTACATTGACTGCAATAACATCAGAGTGGGTTTTTTAATTGCGAGCATTTCATATTTATTTTATTGTAAAGAAGATGAGTAGTTTTGTTGGTGCAATAATAAGTCTCTCTAGGAGTGAGTAGAGGCTTAGGTATATAATTTGTGTTTGGTAATAATTTGTATATGTTCAGGAAAATTGAACACAACTCGCACATTAGCGCCGTTACTCAAAGTCACTCCAATGGCGCTTAGTAGTTTACTGGGCGAAAAAGTTTGTCTTCATCCTCCTCTTTAGCTCCTCAGTCGTCCTAGACCCCCGGATTTCTGGTGGCAGTTGATTTCAGGTCGCAGGGCCGGCCACCGCAAAAGCACGGTCTCTGAAAACAGTGGCAATTTTCCTTCTAGGTGCATCTAGCAGGGTTTCCGCTCCGTTCTCTGCTGATCTTTATTACACATTATCGTATTGTACGATTTTTTCTCAGATCAGATTGTGCAGAATGTGATTCTCACAGTATTGAAAGGTCGTCTTTGAATCAAATGGCAGATAAGCCAACCAATCATTGAAGGGGACGCCCTGTCGCAGGTTCTTCAACTTACGTGTTCTTCTTCGACATAGAGATCGTCTTCCCTGTATGATCGCAGGAGTGAATACTTCTTATTTCTTATTGTGCGGCCGCAATAAACCAATTTTAGCTTTTTGATCGATATCAGATATTTGACTGGTCGGTAGTCCAGTAGTTAGCGCTTTGGATGGAAGGAATTCGGATAGATGGAAGGTTGTGGGTTTGATTGCAAGCGGAGCACAAAAATATATAATTTATACGTTGGGTTGATAACTTATTATTACTTTACCAAAGACCAATTACCTTACCCATTTTACCTTACAGCAACTGTATTGTGCTTGAGAATTGACGCTTTCTATATACGTAGCATTGGCCGACGACCAAGCTCGCAGAGGTGTGATTCATGCAAAAACAGAGCTCACCTAATAAATCATCCTAAATATTATTATTATATTATTAGACCGGTCCGTAGCTCAGTGGTAACACTTCGGACTCTGAATGGGAAGGTTGTTCGATTCCCGGCGGAGCACAAAAAATATACCATTTATATTTTCAAATTTGCTCTTCGCCGGGTTGAAAAATTCATAAAACCTTTACCAATGACCGGTCACCAAAGGTCCATCCAGCCATACAGCAACTGAGTCTTGCTTGAGAATTGGCGCTTTGTAGCGACGAAGATCAAGCTCGTAAAAAAGTCGATAGCTCAATTGGTAGAATGCTTGCTTTCCATGCCGAGAGCAAGGTTTCGATCTCAAAGGCTTACTCAGCCTTCACAAGAAATGAGAACCAGCCCCCCCGGGAGCTGGGAAACCCCCACTCCATCTGAAAGTGGTTAGTGTGAGGCCGGCCCCCTTACATGTAAAAATAAATAGGTCCCGAAGCGCCACATGCGACCCTGTTATGTTATTTTATAATAACATTGAAAGAACAATCCCGAAGTGTGCAGTGTATGTTTGTGGGCCGAACGGAGCCGAACGGTCACGGAAACGGCCGAACTGCGCCGTGCGAATCAATCGGCCCACGCTCGTGAGTTCATCGTTAGTTCCCGGCGAGATGTGAAGTGAGTCAGACGTTAGCGACCAAGCACCAAGCGGTGCAGGAGGAGGCACTACGATGGAGCTCCCTCCTCCCCCCCCATCTACTTGGATTTCCTGCCAGCAAGGCACCCGCCTTGTGGACCAGAGGCATAGGAGCGCCCACCCAGGGGCTCCCACGTGTGGAGGCGTCCGCCTTGGGAACCGCCGCTAGCCTGGGGCGCTGCCCCAGGCCTTCCGTTTAGAACTCCAGCCAACGGAATAGGGAGTGTTCTAGTGACAACCTGTAGGTCTGGCCAATCCCTTATTTCCCCTTTTCCCCCCCATATTAGTACAGTAATAAACCCTTATTTGTTCATGTTAACTCTATCTTTTAATTATAAAACCCTTCCCAAAGTACAAGTGAGCAACCGAAAGAAAGACCCCCACGCCCTGAGAGTGATGCTGATGAGAGCTAGCCGGATGTAAGTATCCTGAAGATACCTTTCTATCTAACATAACACTGGCGCATCCAACTGGGATTCTTTCGATATTGCGAACTTTTATTTTGGGAATTGTTTTGTGAAGCTCTGTTTTTTTAGTGTATTTTTTTTGCTTTCATTATGACGTCATATGTTTTCTTGCCCTGATTTTGGAGTGAATTGTTTTTGTTTTGATTGCTTTTGCATTTTGCTTTAATGTCCTTTTGACGATTAAAAATTATGATAGAATTTTTATATCAATATAAATTGACATGCAATCTTTGAGAAGCCTGAAAAATAAATCATTAAATCTTGTATCATTTGCTAAGAAACCTCGTCATATTTTAATTTTTTACGCCAAATTTCATTTTTTCTTCAACATTTAGTATTTCTGTCTATTTTGATTTTAACACTATTTTGGTCGCTTCCTTTTTGTTTTTTGCATTTGCGTAAATGTGCTTTGACGATTTAAAATTCTGTGAAATTTTAATATCTATAAAATGTACATGCATTTTTGAGAATTCATTTGAGAAAGCATCATTATTTTGTTTTATTTTTTTCACAGAAATCTAGCTTTGTTTATTTTACATAAGTACCTACCTTGAAATTGATGCATTATTTGTTGCTAGGCAAATAAACTTTCACTTTATGTTTTTTTTCTTAAAAGCTTTTAACAAACTTTTTTCCACATTAAAGGATTCTCAGAAGTATTTTATTTAATGTAAGGATTAAGTGTTTGGTAATTCATGATGTTTTTTCCCCCATTTGGTTTTTTAATGTGCTTTTCTCAAAAAAAACATTTTAAAATAATTTTTTTTTGGGGGTAAACTGGTGATTAGGTCCATTCAGAAATTTACTACGAACTATGGCTATTCTGTTGGCTGCCATTGTAAATAATTTTATAGATTAGCTTTAGGTTCTTTTGTGTGTTGTCAGGGAACATTGAAATCGTTCCAAGAACCCTCAAAAAACGATAGAGGATTGTAATTTTTGTAAAAAGGTAGCTTAGGATTCATTTTAGTTTAATATTTACGATGGTTTTATTTCTTGCAAGCCAATAGCATATCACTTTTGTGCGATGTTTGACTGATATACGGGTCACTTGGAGATTTAAACTTGAACGGTTCTCAAAAAACATCGGAGAAATTTTGTTTTATAGTGTACAAATAGGTAATTTAGTTAGAATTAGGATTTCTTGACTACATTTGTTTTTATGTATGTAAATATCTTCAACAGTTTTTTTTTGTGTAAGATTTCAATGGTTTTCCGAATTAACCCTTTGGAAAAAGATTGAATTATGAAGTTTCTTTATTCTTTTAAAAAATGAAGTGGCGCCATTGAGAAAGAGTGGGAAGATATGGTCCTTTGGGCAAGGGAAGCCGTTTTCCGGGATTCTACTTTCGTAGGTCCGTGTGTGGATTTTCCACGGTATGTTGATGTAAGGATGAAATTATCACTGCTTTGAGTGGAAATTGATGAAAATTGAAATTGGCCTTTTTCTTGGAAAAGGGAGCGCATTTTCTTGAGATGTTACGTTTCGTAAATCTGGGATCTGATATGCACTTTTGTGTATAAGATGACACTTAAAGCCTTGTTCATTTTGTCGAAGGGGGAAAATGTCTGTGAGAACAGACGTGTTTGAGGCTCGAAAGAGCTGGTGTATTTGTAATATTTCGTTTGTGTATTCCATTATCACTTTAAGATGTTTTAAATGGAATGTTCCACTCTTTTTTCGAGTGAGTTCGTAGTGGATTTTACGCACTAACATATTAAATATTTTGAGCAAATCTTGGATGTTGTCTCTATATGTATTTTTTTGTATTCAGCTCAGAACTTATTGTTATATAATAGTCGACTCCTGTAACGAGTTATGACTTGGTTAATATAAGTACCAGTGTAAAATATGTTTTGATTGCTGTGATTATTATTTATTGTTTAGAGTTTTCGACATGTTTTGGTGAAGAAAAAAGGCCTTGTTACAAGATCGCTTTTAATCCGCGTCTTGTCGGTTATTGGAACCACCTTGAAATTTCCCAAACCAAATCGATAATTCTCACAGCCACCAGTTTTCTTCTTCCTTCTTTCTGGTGTGTTGATAGGACAGAAGGATGTTCCTGTAAATCCCCATTTCCTTTTTGTGTTCCCATAACATTTTCAATTTTCTTAATGGCCAAAGACCTGGTGTTGTGTGTGAAGACTGTTGTGTTGCTCCTGGTTTTTTTCTTTCTTTATTTTTGTGAGAAAGGGGAATGTTATGTTATTTTATAATAACATTGAAAGAACAATCCCGAAGTGTGCAGTGTATGTTTGTGGGCCGAACGGAGCCGAACGGTCACGGAAACGGCCGAACTGCACCGTGCGAATCAATCGGCCCACGCTCGTGAGTTCATCGTTAGTTCCCGGCGAGATGTGAAGTGAGTCAGACGTTAGCGACCAAGCACCAAGCGGTGCAGGAGGAGGCACTACGATGGAGCTCCCTCCTCCCCCCCCATCTACTTGGATTTCCTGCCAGCAAGGCACCCGCCTTGTGGACCAGAGGCATAGGAGCGCCCACCCAGGGGCTCCCACGTGTGGAGGCGTCCGACTTGGGAACCGCCGCTAGCCTGGGGCGCTGCCCCAGGCCTTCCTTTTAATAAGCTCGACTGTGAGCTCCTGTTTTTTTCACCTGAGGCAGTTGAGATGGGTCAGAAACTGTTTGACATCCGAAGCTGCTAAGATTCTCATTGCGTCCTTTGTTGTGTCGAGACTGGATTATTGCAATGGTCTGTTCTGGGGTCTTCCAAGGTTTCAGCAGTCTAGACTGCAATCCGTCTTTAATGCTGCAGCCAAATTACTTTTAGGAGGACGAAAAACTGACCATGTCTCTCCTCTGTTGCGGCGCCTTCATTGGCTGCGAGTCCCAGAGAGGATTGAGTACAAAATATGTGTTTCTGTTTTTAATGCCCTCAGAGGAGTTGCCCCATCGTACTTGTGTGAATTGTGCAGAGTCGACCAGATAGGTGGAAAACGATGCACTCTTCGTTCTGCACAGAGTGACGCCGTAAACAGGCTTCAACTGCCTCTTCGACGGAACAGAACTGGTTTCGGAGACAGGGCTTTTAGTTCGGCTGGTCCATCCTGCTGGAATAGTCTACCTCTGGAGTTGAGAACAGAGACCAGTGTTGGCAGTTTCAGGAAGTTGCTTAAGACACATTTGTTTAACAGAAGCTTCAACACATAAAAGCGCCCTTGGGGTGGCTAGTGCCACTAAACGGCGCTGTATACAAATTGTCCAATTATTATTATTTCCGTTTAGAACTCCAGCCAACGGAATAGGGAGTGTTCTAGTGACAACCTGTAGGTCTGGCCAATCCCTTATTTCCCTTTTTCCCCCCCATATTAGTACAGTAATAAACCCTTATTTGTTCATGTTAACTCTATCTTTTAATTATAAAACCCTTCCCAAAGTACAAGTGAGCAACCGAAAGAAAGACCCCCACGCCCTGAGAGTGATGCTGATGAGAGCTAGCCGGATGTAAGTATCCTGAAGATACCTTTCAATCTTAACATAACAACCCCTTCGGGAATAACGCAGGCAAGAAGTTACCCTATATGTGTAGCTTAGTTGCGTTTTTATTTGGGCTTTTACTCTGGTATTCATATAAGATTGAACCTCGTCATTTGTGACTCGATCCATCCAAGAAACCTTCATCATCCCACAGTAGACTCACATTTCGGTCAAAACGAACCGGGCATATCAGTGTGAATCGTTTTTTTATCACTATAAGGTACAATATTACCACTATAAGGTACAGTATGGAGGAACAAACATATTGCGAATATATAGCAAAGTACGCATCTATTAAGCCTGTGTGAGACCTATCATGACATATAGAGTCGAGACAAGAGCAGACACTTCGAGAATCAAGAGCCCACTCAGAACATCTGAGATGAAAACACTCCGCGCCATTGCTGCAAAAACACTGAGAGATAGATTGAGGAACTCAGAAATCAGAATCATATGCGATACTGAAGACATCTTCGAATAGAGCAGATAGAGGAGACGGTTCTGGAGGGACCATATAGACCGTATGAACGAAAGAAGGATAGCCCGAGTCGTGGCACAGGAGATACCGGACGGCCAGCGTCTACCAGGTCGCCCTCCAAAAAGATGAAAGAACAGCTGGTCTTCTGCATCACAGGAGAGAGTTCCACAATAAATAAATCATAGATCTATAACAAGAAGAGGTAGAAGAAGGTAAATGTACGATTGATGGTGCAGCACTTGTAGTCTCCATGAATGATATTAGGAATGTAAATATTAGATTGCGTTGATGGAAGTGGCGTGAGCTGGACCGGTCATCAGTTCCGCTGTCATATACAGACACAACCATGGAGGTTGTAATTCAATGGCGTGGTTATGAACGTGATTTAGTACCAATCGAAATGATGCACCGTCTTTGACACCATACATTGTTGGTAGTGCTGTCTCGCTCACGACATATGAAATGTTTTTGTCATTTTCTATGTAAGCAACGTGTCTCTACTCCGTCTTCAATCTATAAACATACTGTTACGATTTTAGGGTTCGAAAGTCTTTCAATTAATAACAATGGTCTTCTTTTACAGTTATTTATTTTATACTTTTAAAATTTATTTTCACAAAGATAGTCTCGATTATTCCATTACACTTGGTTTCTGTTCACTGGTCAAGTTGGTTCAATGTATTTGTAAAGCTCGCAGGAGACTGACTGTAGTGGTGAGAGGTTGAATAATAACTAACTCGTTCAAGCAACTTGCACCCTTTTTATACTAAGAGAATCGAATACTCGAATATAAGATATTTTTGCTTGATGCTTCTCGAAATACCTAATTAGCCTAGAGACTTCTCCATGTACACACAACCATCAATCCTACTCACCAATACAATACAGAATTCCTATAACTATAACTAATACCTATAAATAATAATATTAGGATGATTTATTTGGTGAGCGCTGTTTTTGTGTGTATCACACCTCAAGAGCCCTCTGCGAGCTTGGTCGTCGCTGTAGAAAGCGCCAATTCTCAAGCAAGACCCAGTTGTTGTAAGGTTGGATGGACCTTTCAGTGACCGGTCTTTGGTAAAGGTTTATGAATTTTTCAACTCAGCGTAGAGCACATTCGAAATATAAATGGTATATTTTTGTGCTCCGCCGGGATCCGAATCCACAACCTTCCATTTACAAGTCCGAAGTGTTGCCACTACGGACTACGGACCGGTCCAAGATGCCAACGACACGCGGTGTACCTGAGCGGTCACCCATCCAAGTACTGTCCGCGCCCAATGTTGCTTAACTTCGGTGATTTACGGGAACCGGTGCTTTCAACATGGCTAACGTCGTTGACAAAATTATAGTTATTTATATTTCATATTAACATAACAATACCATCTTAGAAACCCATGTAATCACCATGGCAACAGTATTTGTTACTAGTATTGTTGAAGGTATAACAATATCTGATAATTCCGAATTCAAAAATGTTCCCACCTCATTGTGTACGGGATGATTTTCACAGGTATATATTACAGCGAGCATATGAAAAAGTTACATACTTGAATAAGCAAGTATACACAATTACACATACTTCAACATCACTAGTTCTAGAAATGGCTATCACTTCCGCGAGAATAATATTTCGACAAATGAAAAATATTTTTTATGAACGTAATCATATAAAACAGTTTTTTTAAAGTAAAATACTGTTCCACATTTTATGTTTAAAAAATATCCAGTTTTGCATTTATATGGATTTTTTTCCAATTAGATAACACACCTGTTGACAGTTGGAAAGTTACCGATAGACTGAATTTGGATTTACGTATGATGAGTGTGTTAGCGCATTCCTAATTCTCAAAGGATTGCTTTCTTAGCCCATCTAGTTCTTATATATCGATGGACACAATACCTGCAAGCTGCACCCCGAGTACAAAGCAATGCGTAAACTTACATTGATTGTGTAAATTAAAGAAATGTATGGAAACTAAATCACTCTTTAAGAGCGCCATCGTGTATTCCATACATTTTCGATAAACGCAATCGAGGGGCGTTTTGTACTATTCTCACATGAATAACGAGAGACGCAACGTAACCAAAGCTATGCAAAGGTCTGCAACAAGGGCTTTACTAGAAAAGAGAAAAATGGGATTGCGTTTCCTTGTCTTTGGTATGCGGCTGACCACCCATGCTGTAGAAAATGGCTCACTTTGCCAATGTCACCTCTGGTTCAGGGAAGGACGGCAAGACTTGCAGGGTGTATGTGCATTTGAGATTTGGGTTTTTTTGCTATAGGTTCACATGCGGCATGCGCGAGCGCGAACTTGTACGTGTCTGCTTGTGAAAATGCATATAATGTGAATCCCCAATGTTACATTTCTTAAATAAGATAAGATTATAAACCGTAACAATAAATAATAATCATGCTTTTCGAACCCAATTTGATGGTTTAAGATCACCGATAAAAATATGTTTATCTTGAAGCAAAAGGCTGTCAAATTGATTTGATTTGATCGGTTTAGTTTTTGACTTGGTCGTATAATCTATAATAATCTAAGTTGCAAAAAGATGATTTAAGATTCAAAATAAATGCAAATACATAAGTAGACACGTTTAAGTTCACTTACATCAGAAAAACCCAATCTCAAGTGAAACTCTATCTGACCTTCCCTGAAACAAGGGTGACATTGGCAAAGTGAACTATTTTGGACAGTATGGGTAGTCAGCCTCATACCAACCTATAAGTCAAGGAACACAATAAATTGATAACATTTACCTATATAAAACAATCACTAAGTAAAATAATAAAATTAAAATCTACAAAACGGCTGGTACTCATTTCTTGTGAAGGCTGAGTTAACCTTACTGTCATATTATTTTTAGTTTTGAAATAAACGCCGAAACAATAAATCATTATTTACACTCTCTGTGGGATTCGAACCCGAGCTCTCGGCATGGAATGCAAGCACTCTACCAACTGAGGTATATACCGGTTGGATATACGGTATTTGAATACCGGTATGAAGCCCCTGTCACGCATGCGCATACCGCTGCGCGGACACGAGAGTGCATTATGCATGTGCGCACGCGCGGTCACGTGTGATCTCCTGACAGGTGCCGTGAGGCTGCCCACCTCACTCACTACAATGCCATTATAGTAACCGCGCCGTGTTGCTAGGGGAAGCAGTCTATGGTGACATGGTCTAGCGCACATGCAAGCATTAATATTTTCATTTCGTTTTCTAGTATAATAATAATATAATCATAATTTTTTATCAAATAATATCTGAAATGAGGAATGAATGATGAAAGACTGAGAAAAAAAGTAGGTATATGTTGCAAGAATAGAAGGATGTTGTGGTAGAGGAAGATCGAGAAAGATATGGATAGGAATAGCAAATAATAATAATAATAATATGCGTTTATTCCAGCTTAGTCATGTGGAGGGTGCAATACATGACCAGCCATAAAAAAATAATACATCAATAGAAAAAGTACATAGAAAATTACAAAAATGTAGAAACATGAAAAATATGTGATGAAATATATGAGAAAAAAGAGCAAACAAAATATGTAGTTAAACAGTTAAATAAAAGAGAAATACATGGTCATTGTACATTAGAATATCAGGAACATATTAAACAGGGAAAAAAAGGCTACGTAAGCTTCAAGTTCCTTGCCCAATGACGCCATATGCCCAACTCCCAATGAATGGCATTTCTAGTCAGAATAAAAGGAGAGCTTGTATGAAGAACGTTATGACTCTGGATGAAAGAAAGAAGTGTGTAAGGACAGAAAGAAATGGTGGATGATCTGTAATGTTGGCGGCTAGGAGTAGAATTTTATATTACATTTTAGTTTTGATGTCCATAAATATTATTTGTTGTGTATGTTCCTTAACTTATAAGTTGATATGCGGCTTACCACCCATCTTGTAGAAAATGGTTCACTTTGCCAATGTCACCCCTGTTTTAGGGAAGGTTGGCAAGAGTTGCAAGGTGTACGTTCATTTGAGATTTGGGTTTTTATATTGTAGGTCCACATGCGGCATGTTTAAGCGCGAACTTATACATTTCTGCTTGTGAAAATGCATATAATGTGAATCCGCAATGTAACCCATACATTCGTAAAAATATTTCATTTGTACACTAAGGAATGTGACGATCTTATTTGGGTCTAAAAGGTTGGGGTGGGCTGGGCTGGAAGTCTCATCAACACGGTAATTATTACCTACCGAATATCGTTAAGATTTGTATCAAGACTTATCAGCTGTTTCATCATATCAGCACTTGCGGCTATCTTGGATTGACAAGTCTTCATACAAATATTACCGATATTCGGTAGGTAAGAATTACCGTGGTGATGAGACTTCCAGCCCAGGACATGTTCTCAGGATGCCGAGAGAATTGATTCTCAAAACAATAATGACCAACCACCCGGGAAAAAGACGAAGAGTAGCTGAGTGAGAAGACCAAGACTGAGATGTTGATACGAAGTTAAAAGGGATGCAGTTCTGCTTCTGAAGATTGAGAATTGGAGAACGGCGTTGAAGGACAGGAGGAGTTGGAAGTATTAGTTGACAGACTGCAGACTACAGACTGCAGACTGCAGTCTGTAATGAACGCCAGTGCCCACTTGATTTATGGTCCGAGCAAGTACTGCCATATGTTACCCCACTCCTGCAGGAGCTCCATTGGCTGAGGATCCCAGAAAGGATCAAATTCAAGCTGGGCCTCACGGTACATAAAGCGCTGCATGGAGTGGCGCCAGAGCACTTGCAGGAGCTGATATTACCGAGGAGTCTGAGTGAGAGGGGGCTCACTCCTCGATCTGCCGACAGTGCTCTTACATCTATTAGCACACAATGCAAAAAAAGAAGCACAGTGTTTGGAGACCGCGCTTTCGACGAAGCGGGACCGTTCACTTGGAACCAGCTGTCTCCTGAAGTGCGCGCCAAGGAAGGGATCGAGAGCTTCAAGAAGGGAATGAAGACCCATTTCTTCACTACCGCGTCAAGCCTGAAAGCGCCCTTGCAGTGACAGTAATCACGAAACGGCGCTATACAAATCATCATCAAAGGTTCGACCAGAAGAAGAAAAGGTCTCTCGTATGCTGTGGATCATTTCACCCATGGAGTCCGATAAATTGTACTGGCTAATATCTCATTTCCACCAGTCATCTGGCGGCATGTTTTATTAAATATCAGGCAGTACCCGGCGTGTTTCACTGCGCTTGCTATCCGGGTATGTGAAATCAATTTATATCTATATTTTGTATTGTTTGTGTATTAACACTGTGAAAATTCAATGTCACCCCTGTTTCAGAGAAGGTCGGCATAAGTTGCAGGGTGTATGTCCATTTGAGATTTGTTTTTTTTATGTTGTAGGTTCACATGCGGCATACGCAAGCGCGAACTTGTACGTGTCTGCTTGTGAGAATGCATGTAATGTGAATCCCCAATTAGATAAGATTACATTAGAAAATTCATATAAATATATAATTTATAACTTTACGTCGCATCTAGAATAAAATATAAAAATGTCACAACAGTTATAGATACCCGAATGAGATGTGATTTTATACAATCCATCCTGAGGGGAATTAGTACCTTTCTGATAAATTATGCATAATATTTTGAACTGTTAAGCAAGGCATGAGATAAATCAATTTTCATTTCGTTAAGGGTTGATTCTCCACCATCGCATCAAGTAAAAAGAAAAATATATGGAAGATAAAATAGCACTCTTCGTGTGTGATTTTCTTTTCATACATTTTTTTTTGAATTTTCGCGATGGTGAGAAATTGACGCGATGCTTTGTACAAGAGTAAATATGCATACATTTTATTGAAAAAAAAGGGAAATAAATTTGCGGGAAAATTCGATCGGTATCAAACTTCACCTGCGGAACCTAAAATTGTTCTCAAAAACTGTCCAGTCAATATCTTAGTTAGTAGAGTGATTGCATATCATGCCGAGAGCTACGGTTTGAATCCAACCAAGGGTGACAGAAATGATTTCCCGTTTTCGTGTTTATTTCAAACCCAAATAAAAAAAAACTTTACTCAGCATGTTTTGTAAGTTTTACTCAGCCTATACAAGAAATATAACACCAGTCCGCTCGGGAGCTGAGGAAGCCCCAGTTCAACTGAAGTAGTTGGCGTAAAGCCAGACCCCTTATCGGTAAAATTAAATAGGTTCACTCGCTCCATGCGTTTTTTGTTCGAAATCTTTTGAGCAGTGCAGCCAGACATACGGAACATAGATTTAAGACGTTCCATTCTTATAGATGAGGTTTCACGCATTAAGAATGGGTGGAAGCATGGAGTTATAATATAGGGGAGCGGTAACTAAAGTACTGAATTGGTTCATCCTTGTTCCCTGTTGCGCTCCTCTTGTGTCAAACGTTGCAGTGGTACCCCGAATGTACGGCGGCAACAATTACAAATATAACTCATAAAATATCACAATGGTTATAATGAAATGAGTGATAAAATTAAAATATGATTATACACTTTGAAAATATAAAATACTGGCATCAATTTTGGCGAACACAATATTTATAACGCGTGTTATCTGTCAACTTTAGCTATTTCCGTTCAAATCGGCAGCCATTTTTTGCAATGGTCCCAAAATTCAAGATTTTTTTTTGGGGTTTTATTGAGTTTTTTGTACGAACGAAAATGCAACTGTGAAGTTCTTTGTTCTCTTTCTAACTAATGACCATTTTCGTAAGTAAGTTGAGGCAGATATATATCGTATATGTCTATTTTCGTTAAAATAACTTCTTGTCCACAGATGTTATTAGTCAATGGGTGGAAGTGCCCACGTGTCGAGTGATGTAATGTATGTGTAGAGCGAAATCAAGATTACTGATTCAGTATTTGTCAGCCGAATAATACGTGTAGAGTAATTTATTAGAATCTTTGATTATATTATTAATATTCTCATGTAAATTTCATACAATTCGCGACAAAGAAATTGGTCTTTGAATAACATTGTTAATAATAATATTACGATGATTTATTTGGTGAGGTATTTGTGTAAATCACACCTCAAAAGTCCTCTGCGAGCTGGGTTGTCGCTATAGAAAGCACCATTACTCAAGCAAGACCAAGTTGCTGTAAAGCTGGATGGATCTTTGGTGACCGGTCTTTGGTAAAGGGATATTAATTTTTCAACCCAGCGAAGAGCAAATACTGTAAAGTGCCTTAATCCTAAAAAAAACCCTCGAATAGATTAAAAATTTATAATAGCTGACAAAAAAAAAATAAAAAAATAGATTAAGTCAAAAATAAAGTAAATTAATATAGAAAAAAAAATAACAGGAAGAAAAAATAAAAGAGAAAGCAAGAAAAACAGAATAAGAATGAATAAAAGTTAAAAAGAAGAGAAAAAGAAAGAAAAAAGACAAGAAAGAATCAAATAAAACCCAATCAGGATAAACTGGATGAAACAGACATTTTATAAATATTTTTAATTAAGTCTTTTCAAGGTCATTAAAATATTTATTAAAGTCACTGCACATTTAATAAATACGAGCTCTTTGACCTGAGTTTGTTCAACATTTAGGAAGAAAAAATATTTGTGACGAACGGGATGCCCTTCTTGGTATCCAAAAATTAATCTGGAACAGAAGTGAACCATTTTTTTCGGCAAAGTGAACCATTTTTTCTAGTATGGGTAGTCAGCATCTTAGCAACCTATTAGTTAAAGAACGATGAAGAAGATTTAAAAAAGGTTAACAAAGTAATAGGATTTAATATTCACAAAGCATGCCCATAAAAAGCAGACCAATAAAATCCTCAGTCACCTTGTGGTATAGTATGCTAATTCCCCCATACAAAAACCCACAGCTCGGGAGCTTTGCGTCCCTTTTCTATAAAATAAATTAAAAATAGAAAAAGTGCAGGCGATTGTGACTCTTATGGTGGAAAGGATTGTTGAGGTAGACGGGCGTCTTTCGCGTGGCAGGTGGTGTGTTGTTAACATCCCTTAAAACAGGGTTGAACATAATTGTTTTGTACACGATAAACGCATGACAAATAATTTACAGAATTAAAAAAAAAAACATTATTTTGAACATGTTATGGTTCACCTTAAAAAAAATAAAGTGCACTTTTCGGCATGAAAGGAACAATTATGGGATAACTTGTTGACGTCATAGCCAATGTCTTCATGAGGCACCGTTTCTCTACGAAGATTGAGGATGATCCCTATCTTCTAATCTAATCTAATCTATGCTGCAAAGATATGTAACATTGGGGATTCAATTTATATGCATTCTTCAAGCAGACACATATAAGTTAGCGCTTGCACAATTCACAAACAGCATGTGAACCTAAAACATCAAAACCCAAATCACAAATGGACATACACCTTACAACTCTTGCCAACCTTCCCTGAAGAAGGATGACATTAAAAAAGGGACCATTTTCTACAGTATGAGTGGTCAGCCGCATACCAACCTATAAGTCAAGGAACATACACAACAAGTTGCATTTTTAAAATCAACAAATAATAATATTTATGGACATTAAAACTAAATCATAATAGAAAATTCTAATTTAAAAAAAAACCCTTGTCCCAGCCGCCAACATGACATATTTAGCGCCATTTTGTTCTGTCTTTACATACTTCTTTCATTTCCTCCAGAGTCATAATCTTTTTCATACAGGCTTTTCTTTTATTATGACTCTGGATATTCCATTCATTCGTAATTTCGGATATTTGGTTCATCCATACTTTTCTCGGTATTTCTCTATCACGACAACCATATATTCTTGCAACGTATACTTTCTTCGTCAGTCTTTCCTCATTCATTCTCTCCATGTAAATGTAAAAGTTACCATGTAAAAGTAAATTGTCGCATGCGAAACCCTTCGTAGATAATAAATACAGATCAAACAGCGGTAAGAAGTGACACTATATGTGTAGCTTAGTTGCGTTGCGTCTGATTAATTTGCGCCAACCCTGTTTCCCTGGGTGATTTGTTGGATCTCCCCAGTCGTACACTTGTCGGGTCGTCTCTCCCCTTGAATGTAAATCCCTGGACCTTCCATTGAAGCGTCCGCTCTTCCTTTATCTTCTCTGTGCATCCACACAAGCGATTTGTAAGGCGTCACCACTCTGCCGAGATATTGTCTGGCTGCGAGACGTCCTTGAAGGCACAAAGGTTATGCTCATTGTAACGTCCAGCTGTCCAGGAGTTTACATTCGATTATATAGCACAAGATAAGCGCACACGACCACTACGCTCTGCCCTCACTGCTGTCGACAAGGCCATATTGCCCAAAAGAGCGAACACATCAAATTTTGCAGACAGGAGCTTTGCGGTGGCCGGGGCCGGCTGCCAGGAAACAATTGGCCTGTCGGTGTTCGCGCGAACCAGCCACCACCTTCAGAAAAATGTGTTATGTTTTGTTTTTTTTTTTTCTTTCTATTTATAGAACTATACATTGTTTAGTGTAGTATCGGAACAATTTCATTATAATGTCTATACTTTTTGAGTAAATGTGGAAAAACTGAAACTACTTCTATTTAATGAATTAAATTTTAATTAAATCGAAGAACACAGTTTTTCCATATTTACTCAAAAACTATTGACATTATAGAAAAAACTGTTCTGATACTACACTAAGCAATGTTTAGTTCTATAAATAAAAAGAAAAAATTATTTCCAAAACATAGCACACACGAGAAAGTAGCTACAGAAGTGAAAAAAACGTGTTTTTTTAAATGTTTTTTTGTGGTGGCAATTCTTTTCAAAGTTATATATTTTGTTCAAACTTTATAATTAAGATAAAAAATTAATAAACATGCTTAATTTTTTTATTTCTGTCACTCTTTTGCCATAAAGTGTAAGAAACAAAAACGGCAGATTTAGGGGAAAAAGAGCCTTAATTGACCAAAACGTCGCTTATGCCCTACTTCCTTTTAACCGTCAATATGCTGTAGGAATTCGAAGATGAAATCTTTGTAATCTGGGTGTGTAAAAATGCAAAAACAGCGCTGGAACGTGTGATATTTCTATGTTGTGACATCACATGGCCGGGGCGTGTTATGTCACCATATAACTATGTCGCACCTTCAGCTGGATGACACCTCTTCTAATGTTGAAGCAGTCAGTCCCACACCCAGCCATTCTTTCTTCGGGTCATCTCTTAAAAGGTGGTATGAGACGAGTCACTTTAAATAATAATATTAAGACGATTTATTTGGTGAGCGCTGTTTTTGTGTGAATCACACCTCAAAAGCCCTCTACGAGTTTGGTCGTCGCTGTAAAAAGCGCCAATTTTCAAGAAAGACCCAGTTGCTGTAAGGTTTGATGGACCTTTAGTGACCGGTCTTTGGTAAAGGTTAATGAATTTTTCCTAATTTTTCCCTGCCACTCCAATTTAGTTATTAGAAGTTTGTGGTTAATTCAATAATGTTCATTTGAGAAAAGTTTTTATGGTGCAAGTCCACACGCGGCATGTGAAAGCGCGAACTTTTACGAGTCTGCTTATGGAAATGCGTTTAATGTGAATCTTAAATTTAATAAATCTTTGCAACTTATATTAAAGATTATAGAAAGAACCTAAAGAAATTAAAGCCAGCCCCTTAGGAAGCTATGAACCCCCCACTTAAATTGAATTGATTGGCGTAAGGCTCACTAAAAAGCGTAAAGCTTGATCCTCACCTGTAAAAATAAATAGGTTCCAAAAGCTTCGGGGACATCGCAGTAATAAATTGCGTAAAATGGGCAGGGCTGTAAGTCCCATTACCGTGCGGTAATTCTTACCTACCGAAAATCGGTAATAATTGAATGAAGACTATAAAGACTATAATCAGCTGTTCTTTTGCGGTCATCTTGGATTGACAGGCCTTCATACAAAAAATATTACTGATATTGGTAGATAAGAATTACCATAGTGATGAGACTTCTTATAAGTTACGTTTTTAGAGATTTTTTTTACGATTGCACATTCATCCTAGTAGCTCATCTACACCTTCTCTCGGGGTCAGTCTCCCCTCCACTGACCCACGCCCTGTATATCCATCCCATCCGGGGATGTGTCACAGGACTCGCATGCAAAAGTTATGTGAGATGCGAGTGGCAGAAGGCCCTCCCGTGAAGCTACACTTTCCCAAGTGTGTACACTAAGCAAAGGAGGCTCAGAAATCACTGAAAGATTATAGCCGTGAGGGTTTAGGGCTCGATGATTTTAAATTTACAAACAAAAATGTAAAGTGATTCTGAGCATCTTAACATAATATGACTTAAGGCCTAGAATTCGAGATGCTACTACTGAGACTGTTCGTCTGATATCGTCTCTATCTGGCCAGTACAGTGATCTTTGCATGACAACAGAGTACAATGGCGATCGTTTCCGGTCCCTGAGAGATAAGGCCAAGTTCAGCACACGTAGTTCTCCATGTTTCTAATTGCCCCCCAGCAGAGGTCAACGGAAACAATGCGACATTTCTTTAATTGTGACGTGCGAACTATTTTTTATGGGTTTCTTGTCCCTCGACTATCTCACATTCCTTTTCTTGCGATCTCTTTTGCTCCCTAGAAGACCTACCGGTCCGTAGTCTAGTGGTTGAAGCTTCCACTTCTTCTCCAATGGATCTATAATCTATCTATAATCAAAATTGCAAAATACATTAAGATTTAAAGCTAATATCAAATGCATGCTCACAAACAAACACCTGTAGTTCGCGCTTGTACATGCCGCACTAAACGTACAACCCAAACCTCAAATAAACATACAACCTGCAACTTTTGCCGACCTTCCCTAAAACATGGGTGACATTGGCAAAGTAAACAATTTTTTACAGTATGGGTGGTCAGCCTCATATAAGTCAAGGAATATCAAATGCCTAATTTAAACATTGGTCTCCTTCATCTTTTGATCGGTCCGTAGTCTAGGGGTTAACACTTCTGACTCGTAAATGGAAGGTTGTGGGTTTGAATCCCGGCGGAGCACCAAAAATTTACTAATTACATTTTCAAATATGCTCTTCGCTGGGTTTAAAATTAATATACCTTTACCAAAGATCGGCACCCAAAGTTCCATCCAGCCTTACAGCAACTGGGTCTACCGCACGGCAGTCTGCCACCACTCCGTCCAGCCACCTTCCTCTGGGTCTTCCCACTACCCCTTTGGGTCCATCATCCCAACCATCTTTTCAAGGTTATTACTGTCCAACCCGTCGTGAACTAGCGGGTATAGTATTCCTTTTAAACATCACCACTGTCCAGATCTTCTCTCCCAGATAAATATTAACGTAACTGTCAAACCACTAAGAAATCCCTGTCCAATTAACTCACCTTTTCCCACACTTACTATATACAAAATGCATTTATGCAGCGTGCAAGTGACAGTTTCAATCATAACGCAGACCATTTTGATTTTGACCTCTTTCATTCTAAACCGACGTTGACAAGACAGCTGATGACGCAGAACTTTTTTGTATCCTAGGTTGTGTCACTCAATATTAATTTTAGTTTATTTTTTTGTTTTTAATTTTGTTTAATCTCTTCTAATACTCGTCTCTTTTGTTTAATTTAAATTGTCTTTGTACGTGAGGACCTGTAATTGGCTTCTTGTGTCTACTGTTGCTTTTAATCCTGTTTTTAATGCTGTTGGTTTTCCTAATAAATATAAAAAAAATAAAAAAAACCCTGTACGTGACGAAACAAAATGTCTATTCCTTTCAAAATGTTTAATATATCGCACACCCAGAACAACACTGCATTAAGTCAAAATAACGCTTTTTTCAGAATCATCAAAAAACGGTTTTCTCCTGTTGTACCGAAGATATTGCCAAGCTCTTGAACTTTTCTTAAAATGAATCCAAAGTGAATCAGTATCATATAGTTTATTTGCGTAATTAAGTGTATACAAAGCTAAAAAGTGATGTTTTTGACTTAATTCACTATTGGTGAATTATTTAGTGAAATAAAATAGTTATTTCGAGTTACATACTTACTGATTAAAGCTGAAATAATGCACTTTTATTCTACAGACTATTGGTTTAGAATAGTTGAGAGTATACTGACCTATTTACTATATTTTCAGAAATAATACTCCCTGAAAGTGTATGAGTAAAATAAAAGACAAATTACGAAAATCACTTTTATTATTGTCTGTTTAGGAGACTTTAGTTTTACAGTTTACAGCCAGCAGAGTTTCGTCCTCTTTTCTTGGTTAACTTAGGATCGCT
Organism: Agapetus fuscipes; assembly: GCA_951799405.1. Classification (NCBI taxonomy): domain Eukaryota; kingdom Metazoa; phylum Arthropoda; class Insecta; order Trichoptera; family Glossosomatidae; genus Agapetus; species Agapetus fuscipes. The sequence goes on from OX637362.1 coordinate 11,738,214, forward strand.
TGCTGTTTGAGCAGTGTCAGTGGCAGCAGATGTTGAGGATATGTATATCCATTGGAGTGGAGCCATAATCAACTTGACTATGGATTGCAGAAAGACCTGGTCTATTAGATTCGTTATCAGATGAACTGCTTGAGGTATTGGAGCTTGAAGATGATGAGCTTGACTCTGATGAGGAGCTCGAGGTGTAGGAAGAGGTAGATATTCTTCTGGGAATTACAAGTGGTTGAGTTTTTTGTTTGGCAAACAAAGAAGAAGTGGGATCCGTATCCGAATCATCTATAATATCACTACTCTGATCCGATTAAATAGAAAGTGGTAATTCTGTTTCCCCTCTATCCTGTCCAGGATTTGTTCAACCAGGATCTGAGGCTATAACGGTACATCCTGAAACTGCTTCTGATGGAATAGCTGACGCTAATATGGTTGAACTTTCAACGTCCTTTTCAGCACTCCTCGAGTGCTGAAAAGCATCCCATACTGGCATGTGGAGCAGTTGACAAGGCTTCTTCTGAACTGGCCTCCATTACTTTTTTGGAGCAACATAAGACCACGACCATTCATCATCTGCCAAATAAAAAATACAAACTGAATTAATTCACAAACAGTGCATTATCTCAAAAAAAGGTTTAAATCTACTATTAAAATAAAAAACAATGCAAGTTTAAATAATTTTCATTTAATATGGAACACTAGATAAAATTCTGTGTATCAAAAATTTATTATTTAAGATTTTTGTACAATATAGGCCATAATTTAAATCTACCATCAATAGTGCATCATTTAACAATTTTTCACCTTTATCAAACAATACTGAACTATTTTGGAATAATACAAAAAAACTAACATACCTTCGTCAACAATACTGAAGTATTTCTAAATAGTATCAAAACACAGCATTCAGAAATTCACCAACACTGAATTAAAACTAAATAACCCTAAGTAATTTTCTTATTGCATTGAACAACACCGAATTATCACGGAATAATTCACTATTGTAAAACGGCGGTACGTACCATTCCCTGTGATGACAAGTTGCAACTGGAATTAAATTTGTGTTGGTGGTATGGACTTGCATTCATTCATTCACTAAGAGAGACTTAACGTGCCATATCTTAGGCATTTTTGGTAATAAAAATACGTCAGTCTTATTGGTTGGCGCGGAAAAAAATTGCTGAATTAATTATAGAAAAAAGTCAATTTCTCAATTTTTCGACATAATACAGTGTTGTTCTGGGTGTGCGATATGTAACAATATTTGTTTTCGGGATTATGTTTAGTTCATCTGGCTTTATGCCGGAAAGAGGTTGCGTAGACCAGATATTCGCGCTTCGACAGATCGTCGAAAAACAGCTAGCCGTAAATAAAAAGGTCTACGCGGCTTTCGTAGATCTTGAGAAAGCCTTCGACTCGGTGGATAGAAGTATGATGTGGTGTGTGCTTGAGAGGTATGGTGTGAATAAAGCACTTCTGAACGCGATACGCGCCATCTATCTAAATAGCAGGGCGTGTGTCAGGGTGGATGGAGAATACAGCGAGTATTTTAATGTGTACAAGGGTGTGAGACAGGGTTGCATAATGAGCCCGTGGTTATTCAATATAATTATGGATCATTGTGTTAAACAAGCGAATCTGGAAGGGCATGGCATACAGATTGGAGAGAGAAAAGTCGGAGTTCTGCTTTATGCTGATGATGCAGTACTAATTGCTGATTCAGCAGCAGAGCTTCAGGCAATGCTCTCTAGTCTGAACCATGCTCTGTGTGTGAACAAGTTGAAAATTAATGCAAGTAAGACGAAAGTACTGATTTTTGACAGAACGGATGAAAATGAAGAGTGCACGTTTTTGTTGAATGGTACGAAAGTTGAAGTTGTGGATGAATTTAGATACTTGGGAAGTATGTTTGAGAAGAATGGAAAGATGACAAGAGAACTTGAGAATAGGGTGTGCAAGGGAAAACAAGTGGTCGGTGCAATAGGAAGAATAGCAAAGAACAAGCGATTGACGATGGATCTGAGAATGGCGGTACACAATGGCATATTGTTACCGACTTTAATAATAATAATAATAATTGGACAATTTGTATACAGCGCCGTTTAGTGGCACTAGCCACCCCAAGGGCGCTTTTATGTGTTGAAGCTTCTGTTAAACAAATGTGTCTTAAGCAACTTCCTGAAACTGCCAACACTGGTCTCTGTTCTCAACTCCAGAGGTCTTTGTTGTATGGAAGTGAAGCATGGACAGTGAACGATAGCGAAATGAGTAAAGTATGTACGGTGGAAATGAAGCATTTGAGAAGCATGACAGGAAAAACTCTGAGGGATAGAGTTAGGAATGAATGGGTAAAAAAAGAATGTAATTTGAAAGAGGATGTGAAAGTTAAGGTACAAAAGAATGTGATGAGATGGTTTGGACATGTGGAAAGAATGAATGATGATAGACTGACAAAGTATGTATACAAAGAAAGTGTGAAAGGAAAAAGAGGGAAGGGACGACCGAGAAAAGTATGGAGTGATCAGATTGTGAAAGAATGGGATATACAAAGTGAGCGTAAAAGAAGAAAATGCATGAAAAAGGTGATGGATATGAATGAATTGAAAGAGGTATGTAAGGATAGGAAAAAATGGAGGCAACTCTGCAGAGGCTCTGGCCACCCCTAGCGGAATGGCGACAGAGTTACAGTTACAGTTACAGTCATTGATCTTTGAAAATAAAACAGATGTGAGAAAAAAAAGCCAAACTATGAGTCACAGAACATTCAAGTATTGACACAAAATCATTTATGTAAATAATAAAAAAACACATTCAAGATTACTGTTTTTATAATTTTTTCCCTCTTATATTTTCTTGTTTATTTTAATTTATTTCTGTATCATATTGTCGTTAGGATAAACATGAGGAATTTCAATATAAGATGACAAATGAGTCGTATAGAATCAAAGTCAGCAATCTAGGGTTGTTTTAAAAATGACACAAATATATTGAAGCACAGGAATCTATTTTCTCATCGTTTCCATATATTTGTCTTAACGCTAATGCAACTAAGCTACACATATAGTGTAACTTTTTGCCTGCGTTCTCCCTTTTAAAGGGTCGAATATGGCAATCATGCGGAACCTGTTTATTTTTACGGGTGAGGTGACCGGCCTCAAGGCATCCACTTCAGTTGAAGTGGGGGTTTCCTAGCTCCCGAGGTGGCTGGTTCTCATTTCTTGTAAAAGCTGAATAATCTTGCCCACGGTAAGGATCGAACCCTTGCTCTCGTTGTGAAATGCAAGTATTCTACATACTGAGCTATGGAACAGAATTATGGACCTTTGGGGACCATTCTTATGTACAGGTTTTTTTGTTGTTTTGCATAAGTATTTGAAAATATTCCGCCGGGATTCGCACTCACGACCTTCCATTTACGATTCCGAATCGTTACCACTAAACAACGGACCGGTCATCCAACTCATTTTCATATAAACTCTAGATTGCTGATTTTGATCCTAAACCACTCTAAATGTCAATATAGATGATAAACTTCAAACAAAATTATGTTAATTTATTTGGAATTCATTATTGATGAATTTAAATGATAGGTAATCTTTAAAAAATCTCTAGAAAATTATCTTTAATCATTGCTTAAAGGCGAGATTAGCACATATTTGAATAATAATTATAATAAAATTGTTTCGCGATTTTAGGCTGTATGCGCTTTGAACGTAGAGTTGTTTTTTCTTCGCACAATGATGATGTCATCTAGGAGCATTTTAATGAGGATGACCAAAATGTGGGTGTAATATACAGTTAGATCAGATTAGTGAGTAATAACATAGAGGAGCAGAAACTAACTAACTGCATTGATACATACTATCTACCACATTTGTCTCAGTCCTGTCAAACGTTGCAGTTGTGTAGTCATACAAAACATGTTTTTACATGTCAAATTTTATGTTTTCTTGCTTTCTTCATTTTGTGTTTTTGGACACCCAAGTACAACAGATGCCATAATGTCTTAAAATAAGGTATTTTTCATTGAAAATTCGTCAATTTTATCGATCACAAGATTTATACCACATGCGTCTATGCTCGGACTGCTCCGGGCATAGTACGCACGCGGCAATGCTGCCACATTTCTAGAAACATTTTTACATTCGCCTGAGTTTTTTTGTACACATGGAAAGTTTTGTTTGAAAGAGTTGTTCCTCGACTTATAGGCTGGTATGCGGCTGACCACCCATGCTGTAAAAATGGTTTACTTTGCTAATGTCACCCCTGTTAAAGGGAAGGACGGCAAGAGTTGCAGGGTGTATGTCCATTTGAGATTTGGTTTTTAAGTTGTTGGTTCACATGAGGCATAATATGTAATCGCGAACTTGTACGTGTCTGGTTGTGGGAATGCATTTAATGTGAATCTCTAATGTAGCATATCTTTGCAACTTAGATTAGATTAGATGAGATTAGATGCGTCTATGTTCGCACTGGTCCGGGCATAGTACGCACGCTGCAATGCTGCCACATTTCTAGAAACATTTTTACATTCGCCCGAGTTTTTTTTGTACACATGGCAATGCAGCTTTCAGAAGTTCTTTGTTCTCTTTCTTACTAAGGACATTTTCGTAAGTAGGTTGAAACAGATATATTATAATGCCTATATTCATTAAAATAATTTCTAGCCCACAGATATCATACGTCAACGGATGACAGGTAAGTGAGAATATATAATACAAGAAAACACCGTAAACTTTGCAAATATTTTTATAAAATATTTAGCATTGTATTTTGGCTATATAAACATTTTTTTTCGATCTCCTACAATGATTTGAATTACGTTAGAGAAAAAGTTAATATTTATTTTCCCACAGGTAAATGGTTATTTAATTACCAACATGATTAGTAGGTTGGTATAAGGCTGACCACCCATAGATACTGTTAAAAATGGTTCACCCTGCCTATGTCCCCTCTGTTTCAGGGAAGGTCGGCAAAAGTTTCATTTGAGATTGGGTTGTACGTTCAGTGCGGCATGTACAAGCGCGAACTACGCGTGTTTGTTTGTGGGCATGCATTTGATATGAGCTTTAAAGGTTAATGTATTTTGCTACTTTGATTATAGATAGATTATAGATCCATTGGAGAAGAAGTGAAAGCTTTAACGATTAGACTAAGGACCGGTAGTTGCAATCTACACCAAGAAAAAAAGGAAAAATAATTGGAAAATATAAACATTTAAAATCGTTTATTAAAAATATAGCACAGTTGAAAATTTATGAACATTTAAATTTATAAAATACATATCATAATATACACATTAAAAAATAGAGTCTGCACATTTAAATCATAGGAAAATTTTGACGTCACTTGGTCGTGTTACTCAAAACATCCTAGTGCCCTACATCGATGTATGTATGTGTCGGAAAGACTTACATGTACAGTCCTACATGGATGGTCATACAAAGTTATATATTTTACAAGTGGCGGAAGGCTTTCCCTTTAACTTAAAAGCAACGGCACGGCACAACAATAATCTCTAGGTCAGAGGCGTGCTCATGACTCTCAAAGTAAGTGGTTCGATGTTACTGTTGCTGGATGATTGGTTAAATGATTGCTAAAGACCCAAATTTGATCACCTCAGTGTATCTTGTACATACAAAATCAATACTACACTAGAGACAGGACATACAGTACTTAATACCTTAAAACAACATTAAAAAGGTACATATATAGAGACTTTGCTGGTTTTTTTAACTCTTTTAATTATGTTTCTATTCAAATGTAATACATGTACCTATATATATTTTTTTGCTAAATAAATAAATAAAAATAGATAGATTGAAAAGTTACTACAGCGCTGCCTACTGTATTTATCACTACAGTCATTGTATCATCATGTTCCTAGACTTATAGGTTGGTATGCGGCTGACCACCCATGCTGTAGAAAATGGTTCACTTTGCCAATGTCACCCCTGTTTCAGGGAAGGTCGGCAGGAGTTGCAGGGTGTATGCTCATTTGAGATTCGGGTTTTTATATTGTAGGTCCACTTGCGGCATGTTTAGCGCGAACTTGTACGTGTCTGCTTGTGAAAATGCATATAATGTGAATATTTAATGTTACATATATTTGCAACTTTGATTAGATTAGTCATTACATGTCACTGTATGTGTACTTCTTTATGGTGTTAAATAAAAATGAATTCCCCGATCCTTTGGAATCATATGTGATTAATAAAAAACAAAGTTTTTGATCACGAGTTGATTAATATCTTTGAGCGCTTTTGGTGTTATCACCCCATTATCATAAATCACATAAGAGAACAACTTGTTAATGGTGTGACAACTGTTGTTCTTTTGATAATGGTGTGTTGACACCGAAAGCGCTCGAGGAAATTAATCAACTCGTGAAGATTTCGTTTTTTAATTTTCACATAATTAATTCAAAATTAATCTTCGCAATGCATGCCAATACACAAACCCCTTAACTTTACAACCTGTGACGTCATCCAGCCGAAGTCAATTTTTTAAATGCGCAGACTCCATCGCTTTTTTCACACATTAATACTATTAAAAATATATATATATAATAGTTCACTTACAGAAGAATTGTTCAAATACACTCATTTAAAATATAACGAATGGAATATTCACGTAAAATACTTAAGCATTTAAATTCAGTACATTTCTTACAAGAGTGACTTAAAAAGGCGACATTTTTGTTTTGCTTTGCTTGAAACAACATCTAGATAAAGAAAGAAATGTGTTTTCGAAAAAAGAAGGAAGGAAAGAGTATTTTGATGTATAAATATTAACTTCTCATTGGTTTCAATCATAAAATAACTAAGGGCCTGTTGCACTTTCAAACTCCAATCAGACAAAAATCAAAATTAGGTGTGATTTCTTCCTTCAAATCCAAAATTATGTTTCTTATATGTAAATCAAATCAGCTAATGTGCATCATCTTTCCTGTTCAAATTCCATCATATTATTATCCACTTCTGAGAAATATTTAACCGAGGTCCTTACCAGTATTAAACAAGCAAATTTGATGTGTCAATCAAATATCGATTGGATGTTGGTGCAACAGGTCCTAATTCTTTAAAACAGTGCTTTGGATGTCCATGTATATTATTATTTATTGATTTAAAAAATGTTATTTGTCGTGTATGTTCCTTGACTTATAGGTTGGTATGCGGCTGACCACCCATGCTGTAAAAATTGGTTCACTTTGCCAATATCACCCCTGTTACAGGGAAGGACGGCAAGAGTTGCAGGGTGTATGTCCGTTTGAGATTGGTTTTTATGTTGTAGGCTCACATGAGGCACGTGCAAGCGCGAACTTGTACGTGTCTTGGTTGTGGAAATGCATGTAATGTGAATCTATAATGTAACATATCTTTGCAACTTAGATTAGATTAGATTAGATTAGATGAGGCTGACAACCCATGCTGTAAACATGGTTCACTTTGCCAATGTCACCCCTGTATCAAGGAAAGACGTCAAGAGTTGCAGGGTGAATGCCCATTTGAGATTTGGGTTTTTGTGTTGTAGCTTCACATGCGGCATGCGCAAGCACGAACTTGTACGTGTCTGCTTGTGAAAATGCATATAATGTGAATCTCCAATGTTACATATCTTTGCGACTTAGATAAGATTAGAGGGGTAGCGACCCTCAGATTGAAAAACACTGCTTTAGAATAAAAAACTGTATTTTTTTTGCCATACTTTGCCTAACTTATAGGTCGTTTTGCCTACATGGGATGCTCGCTTCTGGCTGTTTACGGATGTACACGAGAGTAAACCTCGTATTTTAATATATTTGTACAACTTAGATTGTAGGAATTTTAGATTTTTCCACTATTGGTTATATACAAAGAAAATATTTTACAATACATGAAATAGTAAAAATTAAACAAATTCATTGACATCGATACTCTTTGTCGAGCATTAATCATCCATTCTTTCCAAATGCACAAAGGAGAGTTTCAAAAAGTGTTGTTTCTTTATATATCTTCTTGAAACAATAATTCATTTTTACAATGTTGTTACACGAACCATTAATTTTTTTAAACATATACTTTATAATAATTATAACTTAAACAAAACCTTAAAGGTACAACTGAAAGTGTGGGTTCACTGATTTGAGAAATCCTGCATAAAACTTATTATTGGAAGTATAACTTCACTAAGTAAGAGAACTAATAATTACCAGACTAATAATTACCAGTCCGGTCGATGGCTCAGTCGGTAGAGTGCTTGCATTCTACCCCGTGAGCTCGGGTTCGAATCCCACCGAGGAGGGTGTCAGAAATGATTTCCTATTTCGGTGTTTATTTCAAACCCCCTAATAAAAATACCGGCAAGGTTTACTCAGCCTTCACAAGAAATGAGTACCAGCCCCCTCGAGAGCTGGGAAACCCCCACTTCAACTGAAGTGGTTGGCGTAAGGCCGGCCCCCTTACCTGTAAAAATAAATAGGTTCAACTCGCCACATGCAACCCCTTCGGGGATAACGAGGCAAAGAAGTTACACTATATGTGTAGCTTAATAAAAAAAAAAAAACAACCCGACAATGCTCAAAACCAACTTCTAAACTACAGGATTTTCATACTTTTGTAGAGTTTTCTCTCCTAGAAAAGAGGAATAAAGGTGCATTTATCTGAGAAACCCATGTAAGCTTAATTTTTTTTTTTTTTTAAGAAATCCTGCGCGGGAGACTCCCTAGATTCTAGAGACTCTAGGGGTCTATGACACTTGTTGTAGTGCCGCAGAGGTGTACGAGCTTGGTCGTCTCTACAAAGCGCCAATACTCAAGCAAGACCCAGTTGCTGTAAGGCTGGATGGATATTTGGTGACTGGTCATTGGTAAAGGTTTATGAATTTTTCAACCCAGCGAAGGGCAAATTTGAAAATATAAATGGTATATTTTTTGTGCTCCGCCGGGATTCAAACCCACTTCCTTCCCATTTAGAGTCCGCAGTGTTACCACTGAGCTATGGACCGGTGTTACTTTTTCAGTTTTACATTTAAGGTTTTGATATGTGACTTATGTGCCCTTTGCTCACAAATGTTAGATTTGTTATAGAGTTTTTCGAAAAACATTTCCAAAAAAATATTGAACAAAACTACGGGACGTTTAAATGAGCAATTGATTACTTAAGTAGGTACAAGATTATATTTGATGTAAAAATAGCATGAAAAAAATATATATCGACGGTTAAACGGCAATAGGGCACAAGCGACAACAACTAAATTGTTCAGGAGAGCAGTTAAAAGTTCAAGATTGCAAAAAAATGGCAAAACTTTTTTTATTTTTTATCATATCGTTTAAATAAAAACAGCTCTACAATTACAAAAAAATAAAGGCATTTATCCGCATTCCTATTAATGTGGTTTTACGATTTTTCAAAAGCGCCTTTAGGACCAAAAAGGCCACAACCTTGTCGATTACACAAAAAGCTTACTTCGAAAACGCAGTTGTTTCCTTGGGCATAAACAACACAAAAATCATTGTAGAGCTATGGGAGTTAGCGCATTAGAAAGAGCGGAAAATTTCAAGTAGGATAGCATTCCTAACTCCATTTTGACCAAAACGTCGCTTATGCCCTACTTTTTTTTAACCGTCGATATATTTGTTGGTACGTTCTTACTTACATAATGTAGCTAAAGTAAAAAACATCGAATTTATTTATTAAATTAGTAACTAAAATAAAACAGAAATAATGAGACCTTTACTACAGGCGCGTGCACTGGGTAGAGGCAAATATAATCTATGGTCAAAGTTGCAAAGATACATCGTATTTAAGATTCATATTACGTGAATTATAAAAGTGCACAAGCAGATACGTATAAGTATGCGCGCTTACACATGCTGCATGTGAATTTACAACATAAAAACCCAATTTCAAATGAAATTAAGCCCTGCAACTCTTGCAGACCTTCCCTGTTTTTATTTCCGTTTTATTATTTTAAATAACTCATTAGATATTAATTTAATTTCTTTTAAGGGCTCAAAGACATTTATAAGTTCAATATCAAGGTTAAATGATTTTTTTACAATATGTTACCTGCCTTGTAGGTATATTTGCCTGTATGAGATACTCGCTCCTGTTTTACTAAAGAAAAGTACTGTAGGGAAAGATTCATTCCATAAGTCTAAATTTAAAGTGTATATCAGGAGCGTGTTTTGCATAGAGGCAAATAAATAAATAAAAAAATAGAATCGGTTATTTTAATAATTAAAAATTAATTTAAAAAAACATCATGCGGTTAAAAAATGACTCGAAAAGTACTAATTATCAATATCACATCATAATTTTAAAATTGAATAAAACTTTCAGAACACGTTTGTGTTACTGTTGCCTCTGTGGAGGGCACGCCCTTGAAGTGTGGCCACAAAGTAATGTAAAAGTATAAATCCTACAAAATATTTTTGACAATGCGAATATTTTTTTGTTCTTTTGCAGCAATGAAGAATATCCGAAGGACCAGAGCGCAGAATTTTTCCTGAAAAAAAAGACAAAATACAAATTAAAAAAAATTGTATTACTTCTCAAAAATATATTTAAGTGTTTCTACAGCAATGATATTGTTCCTTTAAACATAGGTTGATATGGCCGACCATCTATAATGTGAAAATTGATTGACTCTTTCAAAATTGTTATAATTTTTTCTGTCCAGCGAAGAGCATATATTTGTGATATATTTCAAAATTGTTTCATTTGGTTTTGTGCCTCACTGTTCATCGATCTCTCTACCTTTCAGTAACTATGTATGTAGTCCGAAAAAAAATCTTTGAAGAAACTAGACTTGTAATTTTACAAGTATGAAAAATCCGGTTGATGGCTCAGTTAGTAGAGTGCTTGCATTCCGTGCAGAGAGCTCGGGTTCGATTCTGATGAGAGGGTTAGTGAAATGATTTCCCGTTTCGGTGTTTATTTAAAACCCAAAATAAAATACCTACGAGGCTCACTCAGCCTTCAAAAGAAATGAGTATCAGTCATCTTTGGAGTTGGGAAACCCTCACTTTAACTGAAGTGGTTGGTGTGAGGCCGGCCCCCTTACCCGTTAAAATAAATAGATCTCCAAACTTGCACTATATGTCTAGATTAGTAGCAATGTCTTTACACCACTCGTATACCGTTAGCACAAATGAAACTAAGCTACACAAATAGTGTTACTTCTTGCCAGCTACGCATATAGTGTTATCCCTGACACAGTTACATGCAGAGATTAGAAAACTATTTATTTTTTCTGGTAAATGGGCAGGCCTAAAGTCTACCACATTTGAAGTGGGGGTTCCCCAACTACTGAGGGGACTGGTAATCATTACTTGTGAAGACTGGGTAAACCTTGGCGGCATTTTCTTTTGTTTTTTTAAATTAACACCTAAACGGGAAATCATTTCTCAGACACCCTCGGGGGGATTCAAACCCGAGCTTTCGGCATGTAACGCAAGCACTCTACCAACTTGGCTATCGACCTGACACTAGACTAGACTAGTAAACTTTTCGGGTTTCAGAAATGAAGTACGTTTGACCTGTCCGTATTCTAGTGTTTAACACTTCTGATTCGTAAATAAAAGGTTATGGTTTAAAATCCCTCGGAGCACAAAAATTTACCATTTACATTTTCAAATATCCGTCCGGTCGATAGCTCAGTTGGTAGAGTGCTTGCATTCTACCCCGTGAGCTTGGGTTCGAATCCCACCGAGGAGGGTGTCAGAAATGATTTCCTATTTCGGTGTTTATTTCAAACCCCATAATAAAAATACCGGCAAGGTTTACTCAGCCTTCACAAGAAATGAGTACCAGCCCCCTCGGGAGCTGGGAAACCCCCACTTCAACTGAAGTGGTTGGCGTAAGGCCGGCCCCCTTACCTGTAAAAATAAATAGGTTCAACTCGCCACATGCGACCCCTTCGGGGATAACGCGGCAAGAAGTAACACTATATGTGTTACTTCTTTTAAAAAAAAAATAAAAAAATATGCTCTTCGCTGGGTGAAAAATTCATATACTTTTACCAAAGACCGGTCACTTAAAGTTTTTTTTTTAATAGATTTGTGGAAAGAAATTTAATCCACTAACCTATTTTGCCTTGCCAGTTGTCTTCATGCGAAAGCAGAAGCTTGTGTGCATGCAATGGCATCTGTTGAACCAGGGTCGACGTTATGGTCAAGTGGGCTAGACGCAAGATTTGAACCAACGTTATTCGGTTTTAAATACACTAGTCGAACATGCGCCTCTACCAGCCATAACACCGAAGTCTATCTAGCTTTACAGCAACTGGGTCTTGCCTGAGAATCGGCACTTTCTACAGCGACGACCAAGCTCGCAGAAGGCTATAGAGGTGTGATTCACACAAAAACAGCAGCGCTTACCAAATAAATCAACCTAATATTAATATTATTACAAAGGTGTCTTCATTTTGTTTTTATATCACTCGTAAATACACTGCGCTCGGCTGAGACTGGAGCCAAATCAAGGATTGAAGAACCTATAAGAAGAGTTAACACAATATTTGGAGAGCGTGCATTTGCAGTTGCTGGCCCTCTGGCCTGGAACCCCCTGCCACATCATGTGAGAGAGCTAGAGGACCATGGAAAGTTCCGGAATGCACTGAAGACAAGCAAATTTCTGGCATCGTTTGCACCAGCGCCCTTGGAGTGACTACATCACGAAACGGCGCTATAAAGAAATCATCAACTCATCATCATCATCATCGTAGTCCAACAGCAAGCCCAGAAGCATGCGGTTATACTCGACTGGGTCGCACAAAAAAAGCTTCAATAGCCAGTGTTGAATGGCATTGCTAGGAATCTATGAAACGACAGTAATTCTGGCACAAAGCATGCTCTGATGGCGATTGGTCACCCCACTCAGAGGCAGACTGTATCAAAAGAGATGTACCGTTTACCGTTTATGAGCACTTTTTGCGTTGGAATTTTGAGCGTTCATGACACGACAGATTGTGTGGTGTAAAAGTGCGAGCCATTGTCATCTGGGACGGCTTTCTGTCGATATTTGTGGCGTTTTTGATGACGGCAATGTCCCAGAGTACCGTTTTGTGATGGCCAGGTCACTCACAGGGCGCTAAACCTTATGCTGGTGTTTATTTACTCTGGATGAAATGAATAATGACTCTGGATGAAATGAATAATGACTCTGGATGAAATGAAAGAAGTATGTAAGGACAGAAATAAATGGCGGTTGATCTGTAATGCTGGCGGCTAGGGCTAGGGTTTCTCAAGTTTCCGTTTTTTTTTGTAAATTTTAAACTAGAATTTTATATCTTGAATTTGATTTTAATGTTAATCGATTTGTTTATGTCTAAAATGTTATTTGTTGTATTCCTTGACTTATAGGTTGGTGTGCGACTGACCACCCATGCTGTAGAAAATGGTTCACTTTGCCAATGTCACCCCTGTTTCAGGGAAGGTTGGCAAGAGTTGCAGGGTGTATGCCCATTTGAGATTTGGTTTTTATATTGTAGGTTCACATGCGGCATGCGCAAGCGCGAAATTATACATGTCTGCTTGTGGGAATGCATTTAATATAAATCTTAAATAATATATATCTTTGCAGCTTATATTAGATTAGATTAGATGGAAGGTGCTTCATTTTTTTCAGTGATTTTAAATGAATATTGAAACGTAAGTAATTCAAAATCTATTCCAAAAATGAAAATGGCGGTACACAATTGTTTATTGTTGCCGACCCTAATGTATGGAAGCGAGTCGTGGACGGTGAATAAAAGAGAAGTAAATAAAGTATGCACCGTAGAAATGGTTCATTTGAGAAGTATTACAGGAAAAACACTGAAAGATAGAGTGAGAAACGAATGGGTTCTGAATGAATGCGGAGTAAAAGAAAGCGTGAAAGTTCAAAGAAGTGTGATGCGATGGTTTGGGCATATCGAAAGGATGAGTGTAGACCGACTGACAAAAAAGTGAATAAAGTGAATATTACAGGTAAGCTTGAAAGGGGAAGACCTAGGAAAGAATGGATTGATCAGTTAAGTGAGATTGCAAATGAATGGAATTTACAGAGTGAAAGCAAGAGAAGAGCGTGCATGAAAAGAGTGATGAAACTAGATGAGATGAAAGAAGTATGCAAGGACATAGTCAAGTGGAGGCACTTGTGTGGAGGTGCCGGCCACCTCTAGAGGAATGGCGGCAGGATACAAGATAAGATAAGATTCCAAAAACGGTCTCCAAAAATCGTTGTCATGTTTCGCTCTCACCGTTTGAAGACCACAAAAAAATGTAGGACTCTTTAAATTGTATCTGTATCCAAAAAGCATATTATGTAAGCAAGTAGATTTCTAAAACATATTTTGTGTAAGTTACAAAGGTAATTTTTTTTAAAGGAATCCTGTGCGGGAGGCTCCCCAATTCTTGAAAGTCTTGGGAGTCTATGTCACCCTGGAAGAGCACAGGTGTTGCTTCTGTCGTGGGACCCTGCAAGGAAGTGGCGATTGATGTTGGTTTTGAATACAACCGGATTAAATTGGGAAGCGAACACAGATACTGGTAGATCATTATTCCATAAACGGGCAGTTAGGAAAAGGAATGAGTCATGAAAGCGCCAAGTTCTCATAGTTTTGAGATCGACTGCAAAGGGAAAAATTTACATTTGTGATTCATATGAAATGCATTCCCTCAAGTAGAAACGTGTGTGTGAACGTATACACATTCTGAATGTGCACTTACAAAATGAAAACCAAAATATCAAATGAACGTGAACCGTGCAATTCTTGAACCGAGACAAGATTTTACACATCGGACGGACCGCACCCGTTTATGTCTTATCGACTACAACTTCAAAACTTGTTCAACAGATGTCATTGCATGCACAAAAGCTTCTGCTTTCGCATGGAGACGACTGACCAGGAAAAAAAGGTTGGTGAATTTTATTCCTCTTCACAAACATGTTTAAAAAAAAATCATATAATGCTCTAATTCAATATTTTGGTGAAAGTCTTCAAATTCTTTCGGTATCCACAAAGAGCGATTCCCCGGAAGTCGTTGTCTTGTGTATCTATTTCCGGAAGTCCGTCGCGCGCTGACCGGAACGGATCGTGTCGTTCCGCCGGCCGCCAGCATGCTACAGCTCAATCCCGATTTCACACCCGAGGTATTCACCATTCACGAAGTTGCCCGAGGGTGGAGACAATCAAGACGATGTGCGAGATTGCAAACAGACCTCGCGTCCCACCCAGGGAGCAACGAGCGGAATGGGAGACCAGAGTTATGGGACACTTGGTTAATAATGTCGTCAATCTTGTATCGGATGATGCAATACATTGTGTGACCAGTCCGGAGTCTAGCTGTAACACTTCGGACTCGTTAATAGAAGGTTGTGGGTTCGAACCCTAAAGAAGCACAAAAAAATACCATTTTTGGTTTCTAGGTTGAAAAAGACATGTACCTATACCAAAGACCGGTCACTAAACAGGAATTGGATCTTGATTGAGAATTGGCGCTTTGCAGTGACGAGCAAGCTTGTAAAAAGTCCGGATGATAGGTCAGTTCGTAGACTGCTTGTAGAATCCCCGTACAGCACCAAAAATATATCATTTATATTTTGAAATTTGCTCTTCGCTGGGTTGAAAAATTCATAACCTTTACCAAAGACCGGTCATCAAAGTGTCCATCCAGCCTTACAGCAACTGGATCTTGCTTGAGAATTGGCGCTTTGTAGCGACGACCAAGCTCGTAAAAAGTCTGGTCAATAACTCAGTTGGTAGAATGGTTGCATTCCATGCCAAGAGCAAGTGTTCTATCTCCACCGAGGGTGTCGGAAATGATTTCCCGAGTCAGGTTATCCTTCCTTTGTTCATGCGGTCTATGTGGTCCCTCCAGAACCGTCTCCTCTTCCTGCTCCATCTGACAATGTCTTTAGTAAACAGAAATCACAATATTAAAGAGCGTCTCTCACCATGTGTGTGTGAAGACCTTGGAGAGGGTTGAGGAGTTCTTCAGGCGTCTCCCCACAGCACCACCCTCTTGGCGCGGTCCACGCTGACCAGCCCGGAGCCCTGAGGATGCCAGGCTACGGCAGACACGGCGTTCCTGGAAGATGACCACAAAAACGTGCTCCTAAAATGTGACACCAATCATCATAAATGATACTCGAATGAGGAATGTGAATCTAATCTTATGATGGTATACATATGAGAAAAAAATATTTTATTGATACATGATAAAAGAGCGCTACTTTGTGTGTGTCTTTCTTCTTCCTTTTTTTCAGTTAATTATTAATTCTTAGTTCATAATGGTATTTGACGCAATTTTAATCAAACATTCAAAGTATGCAAAAAAAAACTTGTTTAATTTTTTATTTGCTCGTACAGATACACATCAATGTGCATAACTTTTGGTATTGAATTGCTTCCTGAGAATATGAAGCGAAACATTTTCAAAGCCTTATCAAAAAAACCGGAAATGATCTCAGTGCAATTTAATAAAAAAAATTGGTGTGAGTCGGGTCGCTTTACTTGTATAAATAAATACAACAGTAAACACGATAACCTTTCCGCGGAAAGAGCAAAGATAACACGCAGTGTAATTGCATTTTTGCGTTCTTATTATTTTTTTTACCAAATTTAACATTGAATTTAATGAAGGTTTAAAAACAATTATTTAAACGGATATTGTATCCAGTTTAACCATTTTGGTTTTAAGTTCACAGCATCAGGGTTATTCCGAACAAGTTTGATACACAGCTGACCCATGAGTTATCGTTTTTTTGTATGGAAAATCCACGTTAGGTGGCGACTGAGCCATGGATTTGCTGCGTGTGAATGACACCGTACCCGGAAAGCTTTGCTCCACATATAAAACATTTTTTTTCACGATTCACCAACTCATTAGTCAAGAAGCGAATGGTTCATTTGTCCGATGCCAACCCGGTTTCATAGAAAAGCAGAAGGAGTTGCAAAGTTTATGTTCATGTGAGATTTGATTTATTTTGTGATTACACAAATACCATAATATCTTCATTTAATACAACCCTTCAATGACAATAGATCTCTACAAACTTAGATTATAGATAAGTCGGTCGTTCCTTGACTAATAGGTTGGTATGAGGCTAACCTCCATGCTTAACAACCTTGGATCACTTTTATTAATGCTACCCCGGTTTCAGAGAAAAGCGGCAGAAGTTGCAAAGTTTATGTTCATGTAAGATTTGGTTTATTTTGTAAATACACATGCGGTATATGCAGCACGAACTTACACGTGTCTGCTTGTAGGCATTTATTGAATATGAACCTTGAATGACAATATAACATTATAAACTTAGATTAAGGATAAGTTAGTCTATGTACAATATTTTTGTACGCAGAAAGCGCTAGGTTCCCAAAAAGTGTGGGAAATAAACGAGTTTGTTAACAAATTGTTTTTGTATTCTTTCTGGTTTGATCATGTTCTATTTGCAGATCCTACATCTGCCGAGGTTTAAGACAACAAAGACCGCCGCGGCGCTTTGATAACTCGCCTTGAGGATGCTTTCTGCTCGTGAAAGCGAAACGTCGGCAGATATAGGAGCTGCAAACAGAACATGGTCTAACCTGAAAGATCACAAAAACGATTTGTTAATTAACACCAGCCATGAAAGTGAAACTGAAAGTTGTAAACTTTCTTTAAACGAGTTTTTCTTTGTGATTCTCAATAGCATGACAGATTGTAAAATCATCCCACTGGACTATCGACCAGAAATGCAACCCGTTTGACTCATCCTTCTGGTTCGTCCCCTCTGAGGCCCAGTATTTTCAAGATTAGTTAGTTAACTTCAACGCAATTTTAAATAATATCTAAATCTGTAATGAATTATTAATTAACATTGACCCAATGATATCTGTTGAAACAGAGTCAAAGTTATTGTCGGAAGAACACGACGCGACGCAGGCGAGGTTCTAACTTGTGATTGTCTCAATAACGCAAAATTCTTAAATAATATAAGGCTAATTTATTAGGTTTATTAGCGCAGTCTTTGTGTGAATTACACCTGAAGAGCCCTCTGCCAGCTTGGTCGTTGCTGTAGAAAGCGCCAATTCTCGAACAAGACCCAATTGGTGTAAGACTGGATGCGCTTGTGTAGAATGTGATTGTGTAGAATGTAATTCTTAAGATAATTTCATTGAAAGGTCATCTTTGAATCGAATGATAGATAAGCCAAACAAGCACTGAGGGGATGACTTGTAGATGTTGGTTGCAGTGCTTGCTGCAACACCTTGAGATGCAGATGATATGGCTGAGATGCATAAACGTGTCGAGCAGAAGGTACGGGGTTCGCATGCAAAGCAGGGAATATCCTCCTAGCGTTTATATGCAGCAACACGGCCAACAGCTGAGCCGGAAAATTAATGACGCCCTTCATCTGCTGCACCTTGAAAGTATTGGATTTCTACAATAAATATTCACGCACATCTATTGGAAGCTTATAAATTATTCATGTCCGTTGTAAATTTAGTCCAGTGGTTAACACTTCTGACTGGTAATGGAAGGTTGTGGGTTCGAATCCCAGCGGAGAACAGAAAAAAAACCATTTATATTTTCAAATTTGCTCTTTATAAACCTTCACCAAAGACCAGTCATCGCCAGCATGCTACAGCTCAATCCCGATTTCACACCCGAGGTATTCCTGACCATTCACGAAGTTGCCCGAGGGTGGGGACAATCAAGGCGATGTGCAAGATTACAAACCGACCTCGCGTCCCACCCAGGGAGCAACGAGCGGAATGGGAGACCAGAGATAAGGGACACTTGGTTAATAATGTCGTCAATCTTGTATCGGGTGATGCAATACATTGTGTGACCGGTCCGGAGTCTAGCAGCAACTGGGTCTGTTTTTTTTTTTTTTTTTTTTTTTTTTTTTTTTTTTTTTTTTTTTTTTTTTTTTTTTTTTTTTTTAAGGAATCATGTGTGGGAGGCTCCCCAATTCTTGAGAGTCTTGGGGGTCTATGTCACCCTGGAAGGGTGCCGCAGAGGTGTTGCTTGAGTTCTTGGTTCTGGCGTGAGGCGCTGCAAGGAAGTGGTGATTGATGTTGGTTTTGAATAAAACCGGATTAAATTGGGAAGGGAACACAGATACTGGTAGACCATTCCTCTTGCTTGAGAATGAAGAAAAAAAAAAAACAGAAATCATTTTGAAAAAATTCCGTACATTTTTAACGATTTTTTTTCGTGTCACAATGCCCATGTTTTTTTCTCAGAAAGTAATGCATATTTTTAATTGCCCGGTTCGCAGCCATTTAACTGTCAAAAAACCAAATTTATTTTGCCCCACCACAACATTTCCTTCTTTAAGAAATAACCGTATATTTTCTGGACAACATTCAGGCATCCTGTGTGAGATTCAAAAATATCTTTGCAATTGTGTGAATTTATGGAAATACGGCTTTCTTTATGTAATCGGCTAATTTAATGTGCAATTTTTTAAAGTCATTATTTCTCATCTTAATGAGTCAAAAGAAATTTTGTGTCTTTATGAAATGCTTCAGCGAAAACTTTGTAGAGCTTTAGGTTTTTTAATATGAAAACAAAGCACTGTGATTTACTGATATTTTTATTTGTTGATTGAACAAATGATGAGCTTGACCGGTTTGACCGCTTGGGCATCTTTAGAAAAACTGAAACGAAACGAAACCGGTCAAAGCTCATGATTTCTTCAACCAACTAATAAATATATCAGTAAAATAAAATCAGTGTTTTGTTTTCATGTTTAATTCACTACATAATAAAAGTGCCCCGTTTTTGTGTGTGTTTTCACCTCAAGGGCCCTCTCCGATCACGGATTAGACTTATTGTAAAGATAACATTTGTATGGCTGGATGGACCTTTAGTGACCGGTCTTTGGTAAAGATATATGAATCTTTCACCCAGAGAAGAGCATATTTGAAAATATCTATGATGCATTTTTTTGTGGTCCACCGAGATTCGAATCCAGAACCTTCCATTTACGAGTCAGAAGTGTTAACCACTAGACTATGGACCGGTCAAGTACTCACACAGCAAAACTTACTCGTGCCTGCTCGCGAGTATGCATTAAATATGAATCTCACACGTTATGCTAATCTATCTTTGTAACTTAGCTTAAAGATTTATAAATGGAAATCTCTCGACTTGCAAATAATTATTCTTATTCGAAATCCTGTATTCACACATCTGTCAATCTCACACATCCTGTGTGAGACCCTGCAATGTCACATCCCTAGCCTACAAGGCGTGTAATATTTTAATTGATTATATCAATTAAATATATAAAATATTAATATATTAATATTAAATATATCTTATCACATACAAAGCTCTCCATGATGCAGCTCCTTTCTACATCCAAGAGCTGATTGTCTCAAAAGTCCTGGGCTCAAGGGAGCAAACACTAAGATCAGCAGAGAACGGAGCGGAAACCATGCTAAATGAACCTAGAAGAAAAATTGCCACTGTTTTCGGAGACCGTGCTTTTGCAGTGGCCGGCCCTGCGACCTGGAATCAACTACCACCAGAAATCCGGAGGTCTAAGACGGTTGAGGACCTAAAGAGGAGGATGAAGACATTTTTCTTCGCCCAGTAAAATACTAAGCGCCCTTGGAGTGACATCGAGTCACGAAACGGCGCTGATAAGGAAATCATCAAAATCATAATCATCATCATCATCATCATTAATCTACATACTCTTCTAAAAAAAAAAAAAAAACAAGGTTTGAAACAAACAACTGTTTATAAAAATCAAATGTCTCACCTTCATCCAGCTGGAAAACGACACAAAAAATGTTCAGTTTGCACAATATTTTTTTTGTAAAATAGATTTGTGAAGAGGAATGCAATTCCCCAACCTTTCTGCCTGTCCAGAAACAGGTATTAATATCATCATTTAATATCAATAATAAACACCGAGGGTGTCAGAAATGATCTCCCGTTTCGGTGGTTATTTTAAACTCCAAAATAAAATACCGGCAAGGTTCACAAGAAATAAGTACCAGCCCTCTCGGGAGCTGGGAAACCTCCACTTCAACTGAAAGTGGTTGGTGTGAGGCCGACCCCCTTACCCGTAAAAATAAATAGGTCCCGAATCGCGACATGCGATCCCTTCTGGGATAATGCAGGCAAGAAGTTACACTATATGTGTAGCTTAGTTGCGTTAACTACAATTTCATTTAATTTACTTTACTATACTTGAAAATACCGGACCGTAATATTACCGGGGTAGAGATGGTTCGAGGTGATGGGAGATTGTGGGAATGTGATCGTGAGAGATTGGTGTGATTGTGGAGATGGGAAAGAGATAAGGCGGGAAGCTGACAGCGCATGCGCCGGGGATACAAGCGGAGTCCGGTCGATGGCCCAGTTGGTAGAGCGCTTGCGTTCCAAGACTTTTGCTTTCAATGCGAATAAAGGAAAATATAATGTTATGATTTTAGTTGGGGTCTTTTAATTAACAAACTAAATAAATTGATTAACATTATATTGGCATTAAAGGCTCAATTATATTATTTTTTTTAAAACTGAACAATTTTAAAACTTAATTTAAATCGGATATTTAACGAACCGTTTGGTGAGAACTTACATTATTCTCTACGTTTCGTCAGCGACGTAGCCGACGTCTTCAGGAGAACATCCTCTCTGTACGGCGACTGAGGATGAACCACCTTCGAACAAAGGTAGTCAGTGATTTGTGACAAAGTGTTTTTCAAATTCAGTTCATCGTCAGTCGCCGTACAGAGAGGATGTTCTCCTGAAGACGTCGGCTACGTCGCTGACGAAACGTGGAGAATAATGTAAGTTCTCACTAAACGGTTCGTTAAATATCCGATTTAAATTAAGTTTTAAAATTGTTCAGTTTTAAAAAAAAAATCTAATTGTCAAAATGTCAAACGACCGTAATTCTAACTTAAACCTAACTATTAAAGGCTCACATTTAATGCATGCCCACAATCAGGCACATGTAGGGTTACGCTTACACATGCTGCATGTGTACGCGTGAACATAAATCAATCCTCACTTGAACATAAACTTTGCAACACATGCCGACTACCCCTGAAACCGAAGTGGCGTTGGCAAAAGTGAATCAAATTTTCACAGTGTGGAGGGTCAGCCTCATACCAATTATGAGATGAAAAATATTGATATGCACTATAATGGTCCATATAGTCCAGTGTTAACACTTCGGAATCGTAAGTGGAAGGTTGTGAATTCAAATCCCGGCGGAGCACAAAAAAAAAATACCTACCATTTATATTTTCAAATTTGCTCTTCGCTGGGTTAAAAAATTCATACACCTTTACCAAAGACCGGTCACTGAAAGTTCCATTCAAACAATCAACAACTGGGTCTTGCTTGAGAATCGGCACTTTCTACAGCGACGACCAAGCTCGCAGAGGGCTCTTGAGGTGTGATACACACAAAAACAGCGCTCACCAAAAAAATTAATAAAAAAAAAAATCACCAATTTTTTTTTTATACGAGTACCTATGTATGAAGGATTTTTAAAATAAATTGTATTTTTTTTAATTCTCGTTGCTATACGGAAGCGGGGATGTGAAAGAAATAAAATACGAAAGAAAGGAATTCGAACGGTATTATTCACACTTACCAAATCCATGGCTCAACCGCCATCCATCTCGATTTTTCGATACAAAGAAACGTTGACCCACGGATCGTCTGTGGATCAAATGTTTTGTGAATAACCATGAAACGTTCTAGAGCAGAAACACATATTGGTCTTGACAGGCAGATAAAGGTTATCGAAGTTTCGAACCCGGTGCCGCTCCTTTGCGAGCCAGTCACGCTGACCACTTGACCACTGACTGGTCTGCACGTACAACAAATATACCCCGAGTATAAAAAAACACCTTAAGAATAACGTAAAAAGTAAAAATGCATGAATAACACAAGAGCACCTCTAGTGAGTGTTTGAGTTTTGATATATTTTTGTGTACCTACGTGATGGTTGAGTTTTTACACAATGCTTTATACTGAGGAGAGATATTTTGTATGGGTGAAGATTTCACATTTGTATTCCATACTAGTAAAATGATATATTTTTATAGTTTTTGATTTCGAGATAAAATATGCATTCGACTTTGAAATATTGCTATATTCTCTATAACAATAATATAATACTAATCTAAGATCCAAGGACATAAAAACATTCAAAATACATATCACATGCATGCCCACAAACAAACACGTGTATGTTCGCGTTTACAAATGCTTTTAATGTGTACTTACAAATTAAAATCCAAACCTCAAATGAACATACACTCTGCAACTTTTGCGGCACCTTCCCTGGAACAGGGGTGACATCGGCAAAGGGAACCATTCTCTTTTTTTTGTTATTTAAAATTATTGTATCGGCATATTTCATATGGCTTGTCACGTATTGCACCCTCCGCGTGGCAACGTTGAAATAAAGTCTATTATTACTATTGCAACAATTTTTCGTACACAATTTTTTTTTACAAATTATTATTTACCCCTTGACTTATCGATTAGTATGAGGCCGACAACTGATGATGTAAACTATTTTTTTTACAAATTATTATTTACCCCTTGACTTATCGATTAGTATGAGGCCGACAACTGATGATGTAAACTATTTTTTTTACAAATTATTATTTACCCCTTGACTTATCGATTAGTATGAGGCCGACAACTGATGATGTAAACTATTTTTTTTACAAATTATTATTTACCCCTTGACTTATCGATTAGTATGAGGCCGACAACTGATGATGTAAACTATTTTTTTTACAAATTATTATTTACCCCTTGACTTATCGATTAGTATGAGGCCGACAACTGATGATGTAAACTATTTTTTTTACAAATTATTATTTACCCCTTGACTTATCGATTAGTATGAGGCCGACAACTGATGATGTAAAAATTGGTTCACTCTTGCCAATATAGCCCCTGGTTCACGGCAAGTTCACAAGAGTTCTAGGGTTTATGTTCATTTGAAATCTGGGTTAATATTTCGTAAGCACACATGCAGCATGTGTAAGCAAGCGACGTGGCATTTATTGTGAATAACTGTTACAATAAAGAACCATCAATGTTTATCTACCTTTGCAACATTTTCTATTAAACATTCTATGTTGAATATAATATCATCACCTTAAAGGTAAAACTAAATAAGTGCTGATTCACTAAATCTAAATATCTAAATCTAAGCTGCAAATAAACGTATCATTTGAGATTCATATTAAATGCATTCCCACAAGCAGAAATGCATAATTTCGCGCTTACACATGCCGCATGTGGACCTACAATATAAAAAACCCAATCTCAAATGAACATAGCCCTGCAAGTCTTGCCGACCTTCTCTGAAGCAGGGGTGACATTGGCAAAGTGAAGTGAACGGTGAAAGTGAAGTAGAGTTGTTACATTTGATTAAAGAAATCGTGGATAAAACATTTTGCTGGGGGCAATTTGTTACAGTAAGTGTTCTCATTATGAGAAAATGCTCATGACAATGCTCTTATCTATAGGATTTTTACAAATTTTTAGAGTTAAAGAAAAGAAAAACAAAATACAGGGAAAGCAAAATATATTAGAGATTGATTTTAACAATTATATTAATTTTAAAACTAAACAAATTTCAAAACTTAATTCAACTCGGATATTTCATTTATTAGAGATTGTCAGAGATTGTCAATAATACTGCTTCATTTTAAAAACGTGCTAGTTAGCGAAAAGGATGTGAAATATTTTTGATAATATAAACTGTATATCTTTTTTGAAGAGCTTAAACGGTAAAGGAGCGACTTACAAAAAAAAATATTTAATGTGAACGGACGTTTGGAATTTCAAAAGCATTCTCGTTTGTTAAAAATATGGATGGAAGAGTATTTATGAAAGTATAAAAATGATTTTTTTTTTAAATAATGCGTATACGACTTTTTGATAAAGATTCATAATAAGAAATAATGAAAGTTGCAAAGATATAATATTAACATTTAAAGCTCGTATCAAATGCATGCCCACAAACAAACACGTGTAGTTCGCGATTACAAATGCTGAATGTGTATATATGTACAAATAAAATCTAAGCCTCAATGAACATAAACCCTACAATTTTTTCCGACCATCCCTGACACAGGGGTGACATTGGAAAAGTGAGCCATTTATTACAGTATGGGTGGTCAGCCGCATACCAACTTATAAGCCAAGGAACTACATTTGTAGATACATATTCAACAGCTTCTTACGTGTGCTCTCTAAGGACGGTTTCCACTTTGGACGCCTGGATGGACCAGATGAAGACTCCACCATCTGCTCCTCCCACAGCCACG
This sequence comes from Agapetus fuscipes, assembly GCA_951799405.1. Taxonomy (NCBI): domain Eukaryota; kingdom Metazoa; phylum Arthropoda; class Insecta; order Trichoptera; family Glossosomatidae; genus Agapetus; species Agapetus fuscipes. Next base: position 11,763,486 of record OX637362.1, read on the forward strand.
TGTCTCCCAGTCGGGCTGAAGACGGCTCTGGACCAATCGCAAGGGACCTTGAAGCTCTCGTTGCTGAAACAGAAAGCATACGACGGTTAAAAGGATATGTCAACGAAGATACCATGTTGAAAGCACCGGTTCTCATCAGATCACCGAAGTTAAGCAACATTGGGCGCGGATGCTACTTGGATGGGTGACCGCTTAGGTTGTCGTTGGCATCTTGGACTGGTCCGTGGTCCAGTGGCAACAGTTTGGACTCGTAAATGGAAGGTTGTGGGTTCGAACCCCAGCGGAGTACAAAAAATATACCATTTATATTTTCAAATTTGCTCTTCGCTGGGTTGAAAAATTCATAAACCTTTACCAATGACCGGCCACCAAAGGTCCATTCAGCCTTACAGCAACTATGGGTCTTGCTTGAGTATTGGCGCTTTGCAGCGACGACCAAGCTCGTACACCTCTGCGGCACTACATCAAGTGTCATAGACCCCTGGAGTCTCTAGAATCTAGGTTGTCTCCCGCACAGGATTTATTAAAATATATTTATATTATGCCCTGTATATACATATACAGGGCATAAGCGACAAAACTTAATTGTTCAGGAGAGCAGTTGAAAGTGTGAGATTGCAGAAAAATGAGCATAATTTTTTTTTTAATTTTTCATCTATAATCTAAAATTCATCATATCGTTAAATTCAAAACAGCTAGAATTAAAAAAGTTAGGCATTTATATAAATGTGATTTTACCTTGTTTTATGTGACAAGTGTCTTTAGGGCAAAAAAGGTCAAAAATTTCGTTGGTGACACCAAAACCATGCTTCGAAAACGCAGTATTTTGCTTGAGCGTAAACAACAAAATTACATTGTAGAGCCATTGGAGTGATTATATTTTTATAATCATTTATACTTTCAAATAATGCTCTTTCTTGAGTTGAAAAATCATATACCTTTACCCATGCATATATAGAACTGGATCGGCTAAGAAATCAATCCTTTGAGAATTAGAAATACGCTACCCCACTCATCATACAAAAATCCAAATTCAGTCTATAGATAACCTTCCACCTGTCAACAGGTGTGTTACCTAATTGGGAAAAAATCCATATAAATGTCAAACTGGGTATTTAATCACTATTCCATATGATTACGTTGATAAAATTTATTTTTCGTTTGTCGAAATATTTTGTTCACGAAAGTGACAGTCATTTCTAGAACTAGTGATGTCAAAATAAAAACGTACTTGCTGTTTCAAGTCTGTAACTTCGATGTTCGCGGTAATAGGTACTTGTGGAAATCATCCCGTGCACAATGAGGTGGGAACATTTTTGAATTCGGAGTTTATCAGATATTTTCATACTTGCAACAACACTGCTAACAAATCCGTTACCATAGTGATTTCATGTGTTTCCTTAGTAACATGTAAACAGATTGAAAACGGAGTAGAGACACGTTGCTTACATAAAAAATGAGAAAAACATTTCATATGTCGTGAGCGAAACAGTATTATAAACAATGTATGGTGTCAAAGACGGTGCATCATGTTGATTGGAACTAAATCACATGTAAGACCCCTCCATTTAATACTTCCTCCATGCCTTTACCTAAGACCGGTCACCAAAAGTTTATCCAGCATTACAGAGCCTTGCTTGAGAATTGGCGCTTTCTATGGTGACGACCAAGCTCGCAGAGGTCTCTATAGGTGTGATTCACACAAAAACAGCGCACTAAATAAATCATCCTTATATTATTATTAATAGCCAATCCAGTATATGCAATTGTAAACTTACACGTACCTGCTTGTGGGAATGCATTTTATATGAATCATAAATGTAATATATCTGTACAGCTTGGTTTATGGATTAATTATTGGAAGTCTATGACACCCATAAGAGTGCCGCAGAGGTGTTAATGTAAGTGAAGTGAAAATTGATGTCCTGATCCTTTGTAGAAGAGGTGTTAGTCGCGTAGTGTTGAGTTTTATGCTGTGTTGCCTTTGTTTTGAGACACTGAGAGGAAGTGGCGATTGATGTCGGTATTGATTTAACTCGGAAAATTAATTTATCTATTTAAACATAAAGTTAATTCAAGTTTATTCTAAAAAGGTGTGTATACTGGCTCTGTCCATTGCAACACTCTGATGGGAGTGCGTTCCTGGTTGCAGTACGGCTGGCGGCCGGGCTTCTTGGTTACGCAGATTTCGTTCCTACCAAATCCAATTTCTTCGCTTTTGAGCGATTTTGCGCTTCCTTTGCTAAGCTGCATCCAGATCGGAATCAAAGTAATCCTGTCCTTAGTCCTCTTCTTCTTTTATTCTTCCCCTTACCATGCTGTAGAAAATGGTTCGCTTTGCCACTGTCACCCCTGTTTCAGGGAAGGTCGGCAGAAGTTGCAGGGTGTATGTTCATTTGAGATTCAGGTTTTTAAATTGTAATACTACATGCGGCATGTTTAAGCGCGAATTTAAATATGTCTGTTTTGTGAAAATGCATATAATGTGAATCTCTAATGACACTTATATTTTGCATCTTAGATTAGATTAGATTAGATTATTCGTGATCTAGCAGTAAACTGACTAGTGTACGTAGTAACCAAAAATAGTATACAAATGGAATGTTAAAGAAAAACGTGGCAGGGGATGACCGAGGAAAGAATGGATTGATCAAAAAATTGAGATTGCAAATGATTGGAACACAGAGAGAGATGAATATCGAGGAACCATTCATAAGAAGTAATGCAACGCAATACACACCACAACACTACGCAGCTAACAGCCCTGTAACTAACGATCAGGACATTAACCGCCACATCAACAACACCCCTGCGGCACTTCAAAAAGAGTCATAGACGCCAAGAGTTTCTGAAATGTAGTAAGTTAAATAAAGTGTGCTAGGACAGAGCAAAGTGTAGACGAATCTGTAAAGGTACTGGCCATATCCAGCAGAATAGCGGCTGGATACAAGTAGAGTAATAGATCAATGGCATCATTTTTTTTTCAGGCGCTGGAAGCAGTAAAGGTACAGGGCTGAAAGTCTCCATTACCACGGTAATTCTTACCTACCGAATATCGGTAATATTTGTATGAACATCTATCAATCCAAGATGGCCGCAAGTGAATAGCTGATTAGTCTTCATACAAATATTACCGATATTCGGTAGGTAAGAATCGCCGTGGTGATGAGACTTCCAGACCAGGAGTGCAAGTTTTGTGTCTTACCTAAAGGACCCTATGATGGAATTCATGCGAAGATCTAGAAGTTTCAGGGTGTCGTCTCTGACGCAGGCTAGCAGGTAGTTACAATCTGAAAATATACAAAAAAACATACACACACATGTCAATAATCTATAATCTAAGTTGCAAGGATATATTCATTTAAAGCTCTCAAATGCATGCCCACAAACAAACACGTGTAATTACAAATGCTGAATGTGTACTCACAAATAAAATCCAAATCTCAAATCAACATAAGCCCTACAATTTTTGTCGACCTTCCCTGACACAGATGTGACATTGGTAAAGTGAACCATTTTTTACAGTATGGGTGGTCAGTCTCATACCAACCTAAAAGTCAAGGGAATGATTACTACATGCAGTGTAGAATTATTAAAAAATATTGCATTCGGACCGGTCCGTAGTCCAGTGGCAGCACTTCGGACTCGTAAATGGAAGGTTGTGGGTTCGAATCCCGGCGGAGCACAAAAAATATACCATTTACATTTTCAAATTTGCTCCTCGCTGGGTTGAAAAATTAAAAAACTATTACCAATGACCGGTTATCAAAAGGTCCATCCAGCATTACAGCAACTGAGTCTTGCTTGAGAATTAGCGTTTTGTAGTGACAACCAAGCTCGTAAAAAGTCCATTTGGTAGAATGCTTGCATTCCATGCCGAGAGCAAGAATTCGATCACCACCGAGGGTGTCAGAAATGATTTCCCATTTCGGTGTCTATTTCAAACCCAAAATAAATACCAGCAAGGTGTACTCAGCCGTCACAAGAAATGAGAACCAGTCCCCCCGGGAGCTGGGCAACCTCCACATCAACTGAAAGTGGTTGGCAAAAGGTCACCTCCAAACCTATGAAAATACGTAGGTTTTCCACACCATATGCAACCTCTTTGGAGACAACGCGAAGCGTTATTGATTCTTATACATATTGTTACGAATGTATAGGTTCGTGTCTGCGTGTTCTTGTGATTGTGTGCCTTGGCGTGTTTACTTGCTGTGTATGTGTGTGTGTAGACGTGAGTCTTTGACACTCTGAACTGTTGGTACTTCTGATACTCTCTGGAAATATACATTCTAGGGGCATCTCGTCTGGAACATGCGAGAAAAGAGGCTTTGGTCACGTATAAATATTGGCTGCAGTTCTGTGATGCATTCAGTAACCCTTTGATTACCGAGCCGCGAAGCCAACGAAGCAGAAGTAGCAGAGTGAACCACATTATGTATAGGTGTAAATAGTTACAAATTAACAATAAATATTCCCGCTAATGCCGCTAAACCTATATTGTTAAAATGTAATACTCGTATATAATCTTATATTATTGATTATATGCGATAGATGCCTATTATTGGAGCATTGGAGATACTTATGTATTTGTATTATGTGTTTTGTGTATGTGCAACTCTTTTGTTCTGTAGGTGTCTTTATATAAAATAAATAAATATGAAGTGTTCTGACCTCTAGACAGGTCCAGCGACGTGACCTTCCCCTGCAGCTGTATGGTGTTGGCCGTGGAGTCCGTGCGCGTGTCCCAGAAGCGGATGGTTTTGTCGAAGTGGCCCGAGATGATGGTGGACCCAGCACCATCTGACGTCACTAAGTCATTGCAACTGGAACCCGCGAATTTCGTCTCTATGCCTGCAAAACAAACATTAATTTCTTCAAGAACTTGCAGTTTTCTGGCCGTGAAACTATGGTATTGTTATGATTTTAGTAGGGCTATTTTCATATAACTGCAATTTATTTATCTTTCAAGATTTATTTTTCCCAACGTCGGAAGTCACATCCTTGAAGTATGAAATTCTTGGGCCGAAGATTTTGTCTTCGAAGATGTTGTTAAGAAAGGTGTTATGTCTAATCGAGTGCCCTATTAGCTTGGCTTTCCTCTTCAAAATGTGACTTTGAAGCTCTCTTCTCTTCGTTGGACTTCTTTTCGACCCACGATGTCTTGGACATATTTCTCCAAATCCACATCTCGAATTCTTCTAGGCGGTCTTTTTCGTTTATAAGTCAATAAATTGATGCGTCAAATCCTCGACATGAAAGTCTATTAGTTTATCCATCACATTTCCATTCTACGCACATCAGAGTCCAGCTAAGCCATCAGACGATCAGTAGAGAATGAATGTAAAATACAAATTACTCCGATGATGACCATCTCTAGTAAAAACACGACTAACTACTGTATTATAATTACCTGTAGGTGAAATAACCGCAGCTAGGGATGGGCAGAGAAATTCGAGCCCAAAACGAAGGAATGTGAACAAGGAAATGTATTAACAAATTAGGGTACCTATAGTTATGATTTTCGCGAGTTCGAGTCCGACGCAGATTCGAACCAACGTTATTCTGTTCCAAATAGGTACGCTAGTCGAACATGCACCTCTACCCTTCGGCCATAATGCCGACCATGATGATTTCACGCAGTTCGCAACATTGTTTGGCAAACGTGCTTTTGCATTGGCGGCTCTACGGGCATGGAACTGATTGCCACCTGTGATTAAGAGAAAGCCAACAGCACTCACTTTAAGAGACGTCTCAAGAACGACATGTTCACCGGATCTTTAAGGGCGTCCATGAAGCGACAATATCACAAAATAGCGCCAATGAAAACAATCTATTGATTCACCATTGATTTTCATATTTTTTTTATCTTTTCTAGAGTTGTCAGCAACAAATTATATAAACAGCATGTCAATATTATATCTTTACAACTAAAATTATAGATTGTGCTTTTAAATTAAACTGCAATTATTTATTTTAACAGAATTCATTTTACACGGTTTGATTCAAAATTTACAATAATTGATAATCTCTGCGTGTATAGTATTCATGTCCAAATGTTGGATGCAACTAATCTACTGATGCCTTTTGTAGTCTGTATATATAGGTACAAAAGGGATCACTCTTGCATATTCCAGATCATTCGATCTCTTGCTTATACCAGACCGCCGTTCTATGCACCTTACTATTACCATAATACTAGAGCCAGATTGTTCTACACACTAGCGTACATGTTCAGGCGCGCGTGGGTACTTCAAATCTTTAGTTCGTAACAATATATAGCACAAAATTAAAATCTTACGTAATTTTTACAACACTCAATGTCACAAAATTTACAAAGGAATAAAGTACATATTCTTGAAATTATTTCCTTAGCTCATCACTATGTTCATTCAACTATGTTTTTGTTGGGATATCCTCTATAAGGAGGGTTATTAAATTCCATAGGATGTAATCAAGCCGTTACGTGCTCCCTAATTACTCTAACGCTTGCGTAAAGTAAATACATTTAGTACTTGATACAGGAAAAATCACAAGGAGTGACAGGTGAATAAGTAACATCACTACAGATGAAGAAATACTTAAGTGATACTTACTGGAAGAACGGTGATTTTTAGATGGATAAGTGACAGATTAAGTATCCATAATTTACGAGTATTACAGGGCGTGTATCCTATACAGGCACAAGCGCCGAAATAGGTATCCTGTGCGGGAGGCTCCCCATTTCTTGAGAGTCTTCGGGGTCTATGTCACCCTCGAAGGGTGCCGCAGAGGTGTTGCTTGTGTTGTTGCTTCTGTCGTGAGGCGATGCAAGAAGTGGCGATTGATGTTGGTTGTGAATAAAACCGGATTCAATTGGGCTATTAATTTGGGCTTGATATTCAGATTTAAAGTGCAAAAATTATATTCGATTGGAGCCATCGCTAGCATTTCAGTCTTTCACAGATACGTGTAGGTTCAACAAAACTTACATGAACATAACCCTTGCAACTCTTGCTGTCTTCCCCTGAAACCTGGGTGGCATTGACAAAATGTAATATTCACAATAAAAGTTGCAACGGATTCGGCACTTGTAAAATATGCGTCGTCTATATGACGTCACGAATAGTAAAAAATGTATTCCCGATAATCGGGGAATTTTGTTTATTTTACAGCATTTGTTTTGGCAATACACGCGTCAAAGGAAACACTGTAAATATATTATTTTGTTAATAAAATATCACTTAAAATATAAACAAATATACATTCTATAAATTATTACGTGAAATTACTTTTAAAACTAAAATTCTAGTATATTATCTCTAAATCGTTTGCAAAAGAATTAGAGGTTTTTTAAACTAGCGCAAGTTCGGGTGCCGTCGTGCCCTATTGAACGTCAGCTTTGACTCTGGTTCAATAGATGCCATAGGGAAGTTATTAATTGATTATTCATTAAAAAAAGATAGATTACTAATGTATTATGTAAACACATTTTTCTGTCCAGGTAAAAATCAGTTAGTGAATTGCATTCCTCTTCATGACTTTTAAAAAAAAACATGTAATGAAAAAACTTCAACAAATAAAAACAAAAATCCACATCGCAAACGAGGCTGTCAGCTTGTAAAAGGCCGAACATGACTGTTGCATTCGCCTGAAGTTAAAGAGACGCATTGTCGAGACTGCATCAAAGGGAAGTATTGTGTTTGCAGAAAATCAAAGAATGCAATTTTGTGCAACGAGAGGCCATCTCATTACACGCATCTTAAAATTTTGCAAATCACGGCGAAAGATCAAAACGGGCACTCCGAGTATAGGGTAGTGCAAAAATACTCAAATATCGCGTAAACAGGAAAACAATACTGTTGCGAATATGCAGGATGTTGTGTAGTTGTGTTAGTGTAATAATAAGTCTCTCTAGAAGTCAGTAGACGCTTAGGTATATTATTTATTTTTGATATTAATTTGTATTTGTTCGAGATAGATAATTTGTTGAATTGAACTAACTGTTCCTTGACTTATAGGTTGATATGCGGCTGACCACCCATGCTGTAAAAATGGTTCACTTTGCCAATGTCACCCCTGTTACAAGGAAGGACGGCAAGAGTTGCAGGGCTTATGTTCATTTGAGATTGGGTTTTTATATTGTAGGTCCACATGCGGCATGTGTTAGCGCGAAATTATACATGTCTGCTTGTGGGAATGCATTTAATATAAATCTTAAATGATATATATCTTTGCAGCTTAGATTAGATTAAATAAGATTAGAATGTTCTGGTAAAATCTAGCAAGGTGGTACAGGTAGCGATTCCCCGATACAATATAACAATATAAATAATATTAATAAAATATTTATTCCAGCCTATTCACGCGGAAGGTGCAATACGAGACCAGCGAGATTAAAATTAAAATTGTTTAAAACTAAAACACTCACTAGAGTTGCTGTTGCATTTTTCATACATTTTTTCTGTTTACGCAGTTGACGTATGAGTATTTACGCAATTTATTTATATTCGGCGTGACGCATTGAAGGGTGTTTTTTTTTATATTTTTTGCTGCAAGTGTTTGTATTGAAAAAGTGTTTTGGTTGTAGAGTACAAAAATGCCACGTGCCCCAATAAAAAAAATCGCATCACGTTCTTCGTCAATTTAAAAGTAATAAATCTTAAAGTAAAGCAAGGATAAAATGGTGTCTTCTGTATTTGAGTAAAACAATCGGACTTCATTTAAAAGTAGAATGTATGAAAGGAAAGGTCTTACAATAATCACAGGCAGGATAATAATAATAATAATATTAGGATGATTTATTTGGTGAGCGCTGTTTTTGTGTGTATCACACCTCAAGAGCCCTCTGCGAGCTTGGTCGTCGCTGTAGAAAGCGCCAATTCTCAAGCAAGACCCAGTTGTTGTAAGGTTGGATGGACCTTTCAGTGACCGGTCTTTGGTAAAGGTTTATGAATTTTTCAACCCAGCGAAGAGCACATTCGAAATATAAATGGTATATTTTGTGCTCCGCCGGGATCCGAATCCACAACCTTCCATTTACGAGTCCGAAGTGTTGCCACTACGGACTACGGACCGGTCCAAGATGCCAACGACACGCAGTGTACCTGAGCGGTTACCCATCCAAATACTGTCCGCGCCCAATGTTGCTTAACTTCGGTGATCTATGGGAACCGGTGCTTTCAACATGGTAACGTCGTTGACAAATAAGGATATATATAAATAATAAGGATATTGCAAGATAACATCCATAATCGACGGTTCGTAGTCTAGTGGTAACGCTTCAGACTCGTAAATGGAAGGTCGTGGGTTCAAATCCCGGCGTGGCTCAGAAATATACAATTTATATTTTCGAATATGTTTTTCGCTAGGTTGAAAAATCATACAACTTTACCGTAGAAAACCGGTGACCAAAAGTCCATCCAGCCGTACAGCAACTGGGTCTTGCATAAGAATTGGTGCTTTCTATAGGTTTGTCATCACACCTCAAGAGCCCTCTCGAATTTGGTCGTCGTTATAGAAAGCGCCAATTCTCATGTAAGACCCAGTTGCTGTAAGGTTGGATGGACCTTTGGTGACAGGTCTTTGGTTAAGGTTTATGAATTTTTCAACCCAGCGAACAGTATTATTTGAAAATAAAAATGATATATTTTTTGTGCTCCGCCGAGATTCGAACCAACGACTTTCCATTTACGAGCGCGAAGAGTTATAACTGGACTACGGACCGGTTATATTATATAATTCCAATATATCTGACCTATTATATTCCTTGACTTATAGGTTGGTATGAGGCTGACCACCCATGCTTTAAAAAATGGGTTATTGCCAATGTCACTCCCTGTGGTCACCCTTTTTTCAGGGAAGGTTAGCAAGAGTTGCAGGGCTTATATTCATTTGAGATTGTGTTTTTATATAGTAGGTTCACATGCGACATGAGTGTTAGCGCGAACTTCTGGTGTCTGCTTGTGGGATTGCGTTAAATATGAATCTTAAATGATACATATATTTGCAGCTTAGATTTAGATTTAGATTAGAACACAAACGAAGTGTACAGAATCCATCCCAGCTTTTATTTATTGCGAATTGGATAACGGCGTCAGAAGACAGGCTATGTTAAAAGAGGCCAAGGCTCGAGGTGGATCCATCCAGTCTTACAGCAACTGGGTCTTGCTTGAGGATTGGCGCTTTGTAGCGACGACCAAGCTCGTACACCTCTGCGGCACTAAAACAAGTGTCATAGACCCCTAGAGTCTTTAGAATCTAGGGAGTCTACCGCACAGGATTTCTTAAAAAAATAAATTAAAATAATAAAGCCATTCTCCTTCTTCATCGTGTCAGACGCTACACTACTCTTGCCCAGTGTCGGGCAATATCCACTGTTCACCATTACTCTCAATTAGGTCGGCCAGTGAGCAGCTTGCTGAGCAGGCTGGGCAGATCCGAAGATGAAGCATGGACTGTTGAGCTCCGCATTCACAGAGCGTGGTGCATCTTGATGCAGGATTCCCCAGGCCCTCATGTTACAGCGAGCTCTGCCAACACCCGTTCTCAGCCTGTTGAGTGCTCTCCACACAGGCCACTCAAGATCCTGTCCAGGTGGGAGGCTCTCGCTTGGCTGCACAAAGTTTACAGGTCGATCAGATTCCACAAGTGCAATCTCTCCTCCGCCGCCCAGCTCCGTATTTAAAGAGTGCATGAAGTGAAAGAAACTGCGACGCGACTTCAAGTGCTGTGATGATGAGCCACTTTGTCCAAACACCATTAAAGAAGAAGAAGATAAATACGGAAAATATGTCTCACATGCTCTACTGCGCAGGTCCCATATCTTGAGAGTTCTGTCATGGCTGCCCGTGATGACTTTTGTGGATTCTCCGAGGAATTTCGCCGCCATTACTTTGGCGCTGTGACCAGTCAAAGTGTGCTGGAACAAAGAGAAGTTATCGTTAAAAAAATCAATAAACATAAGTCATAGCACCATCTTGAGAAATATTTTTTAAGGACTAATCTTACAATAGATCGCAGAGGCACTGTTGATACGCTTCCCTGTTTTATTCCATCTCATCATCGAATAGATACGGTAAGACCTACCGAAGTGTCGTCGAGACTTCCACTCCACGGCTGGAAGTCTCATTACCACGCTAATTCTTACCTACCGAATATCGGTAATATTTGTATGAAGACCTGTAGATCCAAAATGGTGAATAAGCCGATTAGTTTTCATAGAAATATTACGGATATTCGGTACGTAAGAATTACCGTGGTGATGAGACTTCCAGCCCAGCTCGTGGAAAGAAATAATTTGAATAGAACATGGTCAAACACGAAGGAACCCAAGAAGAATCTGTTATCATTAAGCTATGCGAATATCCAGAGTCATAATAAAAGGAGAGCTTGAATGAAGAATGTTATGACTCTGGATGAAACAAAAGAAGTAAGTAACGACAGAAAGAAATGGCAGTTGATCTGCAATGTTGACGGCTAGTAATAGGGTTTTTTAAATAATAATTTTGTATTCTGTATTTGTTTTGATGCTTATGCATATTGTTATTTGTGATTTAAAAAGTGTAACTTGTTGTATATGCTCGTTGACTTATAGCTTGATATGTGGCTGACCACTCATGCTGTAGAAAATGGTTCACTTTGCCAATGTCACCCCTGTTTCAGGGAAGGTCAGCAAGAGTTGCAGGACTTATGTTCATTTGAGATTGGGTTTTATATATTGTACTTCCACATGCGGCATGTGTAAGCGCGAAATTATGCGTGTCTGCTTGTGGGAATGCATTTAATATGAATCTCGTATGATACATATCTTTGCAACTTAGAAGAGATTAGATTAAGAATGTTTAAAACAACCGAGTCCAAGATGATATGGTTAAAGTTATGGTAACAGACGAGATAATGAGTGTACAATTTGATTGTTCGAGATAGTTCTGAGCCGGCATTGCGGCGTAATTAAAAATAACATGAGCTAAGTACCAACGCGTAACAAGGGGTAATTATAAGAAAGATGTGTTATGTAAGAAAATACATAACGAGATGAGCAGATCACATGGCAGGGGAGCGAAACCAGACGTCTTAATACAAGGTGTAGGTATGTGTTAGCTAGCGATCGTATCGGTCGATAGCAAGCGAGCAAATATGGCCGCATACGAACAGCTGACCGCGCATTGTATCGTTATGTTTTCAAGCGGGTTCAATTGAATCAAAACTATGGTTTAATTATTTTCTCATTTACGGTTCCGACAGAGTTTTTATATGAACAGTACGAAGGTTGATGCATGTATGTCTCTACAGGGAATATTGGTCCTGATTTATATAATTCTCGAAACATGGAGAATCGCTACACACCACAGATACAGATACTATTTAACTAGAAGAGTAGGAATGTAACGAAATGTAAAACGAAATAAAACATGGTGGCATAGCATCAGCTGATCCATCTTACATGGAACAACAATCAGCTGTTCAGGCACCGCCATATTTTATTCCGTCTGTAACTGTAACTGAAATTCTATCACCTCCAAGCTGCCTCCATTTCTTCCTATTCTTACACATACCTCTTTCAATTCATTCATATCCATCACCTTTTCCATGCATTTTCTTCTTTTACACTTTTGTACATACCATTCTTTCACAATCTCTTCAATCTGATCACTCCATACTTTTTCCATACTTCTCGGCCAGACATGGCTGAGGACCTCAGTTGCAGGGTCTCTGGGTGTATCGCGGAGGTCGGTGGGTGGATGAGTAACAATGGCCTAATCTTAAACATGGATAAGACGGAGATACTCTGGGCAGCCACATCGAGGCGTGACCACCTTCTGGTGAATAGAGTACCACTCTCCATAGGAGGTAAGCTAATCCAGCCTTCTGATTCGGTAAGACTTCTAGGAGTCTTACTGGATCGTAACCTGACACTGGATAGGCAAATAGATGCCACAATAGCTTCTTCTTTTTTTTCGCTTCGCCAAATAAAGGCAATAAGAAAATGTCTGCCGTCAGATGCGGTTAAGACCCTGGTGAGTGCGTTTGTGATGTCTCGGATTGACTATTGCTCGACGCTTTATAGTGGTCAGCCGAAGAAACAGTTTAATCGCTTTCAATCTGTGTTGAATTCGGCAGCAAGACTCATATTCGGGATTCCCAAATTCGCTCACATCACCCCGCTGTTAAAAAAACTTCATTGGCTTCGTTTCCCGGAGAGGGTGGTCTTCCGTGTTTGTTTAATGGTATATAAAGCCATCAATGGCTTGGCCCCACCTTATCTGGCTGATATGATTTCACCTGTTGAAATGGGTGTTAGGAGGCAGACACTCAGATCTGCGGGTGATGGAGTAGTCAATTTGGTTCAGCCGCGCCGTCAGCTTCGTACAAACTTCGGAGACCGCGCTTTCCGTGTTGCGGGGCCGGTGGAGTGGAACAGACTGCCACCCGGAGTGAAGAACTCCAAATCTGTGGGTGTATTTCGAGGAGCACTTAAGGCACACTTGTTTAGAAAGTCTTATCCATGATCGGAGAGGGCCCTTGAGGTGTGAAACACACAAAAACGGCGCTCTTTTATCATGTGTAATTTAAAATAAATCAGCCTGTTATTATTATTATTATTATTTTCTCGGTCGTTCCTTACTTCTTTTTCCAGTCACACTTACTTTGTATATATACTTTGCCAGTCTATCATCATTCATTTCTTATTTTCACATGCCCAAACCATCTCATCACATTCTTTTATACCTTAACTTTCACATCCTCTTTCAAATTATATTCTTTTTTTACCCATTCATTCCTAACTCCATCCTTCAGAGTTTTTCCTGTCATGCTTCTCAAATGCTTCATTTCCACAGTACATACTTCACTCATTTCGCTATCATTCACTGTCACAATTCACTTTGCCAATGTCACCCCTGTTTCTTCTTCTTCGTGTCAGCTTCACACCGTATTGGCCCAGTAACGAGCAATGTCTACAGCTCTTTGGTTTCCCGCAAAGAGATCATCCATGGAGCAGCTTGTCGGACAGGAGGGACAACACCGCAGGTGCTCCATTGTTTGCTGAGCTCCCCACTCACATAGTGTAGAGTCCTCCCGTCCCAGAAATCCCCAGAAAATATCATTAATTAATAATTCATTTTTGTTTATTTTATTTAATTATTAACTTAAAATAGCCCAATAACATATGTTGAACCAGGGTCAAAGTTATGGTCACATGACCCAGGCGGGGATCGAACCAACGTTGTTTTATTCCAAACACGTTAGAAAGATCAGCCCCTTGGCCATGACACCGACAGTTTTCCTCGTTCACTGATCTATATAATCTAAGCTGTAAAGATATGTTAAGATTTCAGGCGCATATTAAATGCATGCCCACAGACTGGCACATGTAGGTTCGCGCCTACACATTCTTCAGAGTTTTTCCTGTCATGCTTCTCAAATGCTTCATTTCCACCGTACATACTTCACTCATTTCGCTATCATTCACTGTCACAATTCACTTTGCCAATGTCACCCCTGTTTCAGGGAAGGTCGGCAAAAGTTGTAGGGCTTATGTTCATTTGAGGTTTGGATTTTATTTGTAAGTACGCATTCAGCATTTGTAAGCGCGAACTACACGTGTTGGTTTGTGGGCATACATCTGAGAGCTTTAAATGAATATATCCTTGCAATTTAGATTATAGATTATTATTATTATTATACACTGCCCATGCTTCACTTCCATACATAAAAGTCGGTAACAATATGCCATTGTGTAACGCCGTTAAGACTACATAGCCGTCAAGACTTCCACTTCAGGTTGAAATATTGTTTTGACCTGATTTTTTCTTCAAAAAATATTTACAGAAAAAATAAATAGACAGCAATGATGTAAAAGGTTGCTGGACTCTGGTGATGTACAATTTGTAATTTCATAGCACCGAATTAACAGAAACTAATTCCGAGTTGTAGTAATAAAAATTGTATGCAAGACTAACTCGTATTAAGCTCCCGACATGGGGTCCACATTAATTGACCAATTACTCCATACAACGTGTACAAAAAGAAAACCCAACACAAAGATTTCGGTTTTAATCCATTACATTCTTTTTTGTATCTATCCCCCTCGGTTTAACATGAGAAAGGTCAAAGGTGAACAAAAAAAACTGGACTCGCTACGAATTCCATAAACAATTAAATTGCAAATGCAACCGGGTTTGCTCCGCCGGGATTCGAACCCACTACCTTCCATTTACGAGTACGAGAGTTACCACTAGACTAAGGACCGGTCGGAAAAAAATTGGTAACATATCTTTGCAACATAGTGTTACGAATGTATGAGTTTATGTCTGTGCAGGTTTACTAATGATTGTGTGTCTATGTGTTTTTACTAACCTGTATATGTGTGTATAGACGTAAGTATTTGATTATTGTACCTACTCGTATTGGCTCGAAGCTTCTGTTCGAGACAATTCTTGTATGGTCTGGTGTATGCTAGAATAGTCTTTAGTCAATCGTTACATATGGATTGCAGTGCTCTTTACGGATCAGTACTCGATTAGTACCCTAGCCGTTAAGCGAGAAGTACAAAAATTGAGTAAAGTAAATTTCGAGAAGTGAGTCCTTGACTTATAGGTTGGTATGAGGCTGACCACCCATACTGTAAAAAATGGTTCACTTTGCCAATGTCACCCCTGTTTCAGGGAATGTCGGCAAGAGTTGCAGGGCTTATGTTCATTTGAGGTTTGGATTTTATTTGTAAGTACACAATCAGCATTTGTAAGCGCGAACTACACGTGTTTGTTTGTGGGCATACATCTGAGAGCTTTGAATGAATATATCCTTGCAACTTAGATTATAGATTATAGATTATAGATAGATCGATAGACTTGGCAGTGAAAGGGGAAGAAAAAAATTATGCAGATTGAGGAGATTTTTTGTAGAGTACCTACGCAAAACGCATCTCGGCTTTTGAATTATTTCATTTTCATCACATCACCACGGTAATTCTAACCTACGAAATATCGGTAATATTTGTTTGTCGTGGGTTCAAATACCGGTGGAGCACAAAAAAAATAAGATTTATATTTTCAATGTGGTTTTTGTTGGGTTGAAAATTCATACGCCTTTACCAAAGACCGGTCACCAAAGATCCATCCAGCCTAACATCAACTGATTCTCGCTTGAAAATTGGCGCTTTCTATAGCAACGACAAAGCTCGCAGAGGGTGATTCACACAAAAACAGCGCTCATAAAATAAACCATCCTAATATTATTACCATTATTAAGACCACAAATATTTGCCTTCATTGAGGTTTCGCCACTACCTAGCAGCGACGTCACCAATTTGCTGTCTATGGAATTTGTGTCGAGTCAATACTATCGGGAACTTGAACTAGTATTTTCTTGGACGTTATAAAACAGCCGAGATTAACCCCCGTATTCATGACCAATACTGCCTCAAGTAACAATACTTACCTAAGTCAAGCGCTACACTTACTCAAGGGTCGACATTCTGGAGCGTTTTGTTTCACAAAGAACACTAAATCTTTAATCAACCTAGTGCCCAACTTAGTGGAGATGTACGGCCAGTCATTGGCTCTCGAAAAAACCCAGCTCTGTAATTGGTCAATAGCTTCCGACCAATATTCGGCGTACTTCATTCTTATCATTGCCACTTCTTTCAAATTTCAATGACATTTGAGCTGTTGAACTTGACAAATCGAAGAAATGTCAACGTCATATTTTGAGCTGTGCATAAAACTCGACAATCGAAGAATTTTTTGGCTTTGTTAAACCCTCAATGAGCAACGGAAAGACTGTATACAGAACGACGCATTTTTTCAATCTAAAACGCCTTCTAAATTCTTCCTTGTCGTAATACGTAAATGGGTCTTTACAGTCTCTGATATATTTTCTTGGGACACTATTTTTGGTCAAAACAATGTTTTTATACTCGTTAAAATCATCTTCATGGTAAGAATTCATTATTTTATGTAAATAATTCACAACCAAACAAAAACTTTGCTGACGAAATGCGACGGAATATTTTGACAGTTCATCTGATTGCAGTATGGTCCTAGACCATACCGGAGAACAAACCCGATTCTGATGGTCAAACAATGTTAATTTACTCGTCAAAACAATGTTAATACATTTTTAAAAATCGTTTTCATCGTAAGAATTCTTTTTTTCATGTAAATTCACAATCAAAGAAAAAATGTGACAACAATTAAATACGAAGGAATATTTTGACAGCGCTTAAGCGTTGGTTAATATACCTGCCGACCTTACTTACCCAAGCGCTAGTATTTAGAGAGCCCTAGCGCTGCTTTTACCCTAAGTATTGTTTCTGAAACGAATTTCGCCAATCTGACAGCTAGCGCGCCCTATGGTAAGTGCTAGTAGGATTCATGAATACGGGGGTAAGTATGTTGACCACACATGTTGTAGTCTCTCTATCGTGTCCGCAGTTAGGTTATCGCCTCTGATTGTCGTACATTTGTGGAGTACGGAAACATTGCATGCACTCCCTTCGATTTAGTAAATAGCAACAAATGTATCAATACTTAATCACTCGCTAGACGTGCTGTTGTATTTGTCGTACGTTTTTTGTATTCACACGATCGAGTGAATGGTTAATACTATGGGTAAAGAAGGCTGTTCTAACTAATGTAACTGCTTCCAGCTACCAGGCAGCGGCTTATATCAGCTTCTGCTACCGAACAGCTGTTGTTGAAACGTTAATTCTAGCCCAGAGTCTAGTCGATAGCTCAGTTGGAAAGTGCTTGCATTCCATGCCAAAAGCCCGGGTTACAAATCCCTCCGAGGGTGTCAGAAATGACTTCCCGTTTCGGTGTTTATTTCAAAACCCCAAAATCAAAAATCGGCGAGGCTTATTCAGCCTTCACAACGAGAAAAGAATTCCAGCCCCCCGGGGAGCTGGGAAACCCTCATTTCAATTAAAGTGGTTGACGTAGCGTGACGTAGCAGTTGGTAGAGTGCTTGCATTCCATGCCGAGAGCTCGGGTTTCAAATCTCACCGAGGGTGTCTGAAATGAGTTCCCGTTCCGGTGTTTATCTAAAATCCAAAATAAAGAAACCCGGCAAGATTTATTCAGCCTTCACAACAAGAAATGAGTACCGGCCCCCTCGGGAGTTGGGGAGGTGAGCCCCATTATCGTTAAAAATAAACAGGTCCTGAATCAACACATGCGAAACCCTTTAGAGATAATGCGGAGAGAAGTTGTTACACTATATGTGTAGCGTAGTTGCGTGGCGTTGTCAATATTCAATGAAGAGTCACGATAAGAAGAAAAAGAAAAATTAAGGATTTACAAATGGATTGTTTTCATATAATTATACTGCACCAGGGCTGGAAGTCTCATCACCACGGTAATTCTTACCTACCAAATATCTGTAATATTTGTATGAAGGTATGCGGCTAACCACCCATGTTGTAGAAAATGGTTCACTGTGCCAATGTCATCCCTGTTTCATGGAAGGTCGGCAGGAGTTGCAGGGTGTATTTTCATTTGAGATTCGTGTTTATATACTGTAGGACCACATGCGGCATGTTTAATCGCGAACTTATACGTGCCTGTTTGTGAAAATGCATATAATGTGAATCTTTAATGTTACATATATTTTGCAACTTAGATTAAATAAGATTAGAAGACCTGTCAATCCAAGATGGCCGCTAGTGAACAGCTGATTAGCCTTCAAACAAATATCACCGATATTCGGTAGGTAAGAATTACCGTGGTGATGAGACTTCCAGCCCAGGAATTGCAGAACTAGAATAAGGACCTGCAGTCCGCACAACCTCTGACCCGGAGAGATGCGGTCGATATCGAAACGAATCCCTTATTCGGCGACCGATTCCCGATAAAGCCGATTATATCCGATCGGCTGGATTCGTTACCCGTACAGGCGCTCCTTGTAAATACCGCGTCCATATGCGGCACCAGAAATTTACTGGCTCGCTGGCCACCGGGCATAATTTGCAGAGACAATCAGAACGCGTTAATCAGCTGATAAATAGCAGACTCCAATAATGTCGCTGCTGAGTTGGACGGCGCGTGTGCTCAACAAGGGTAATCAGTGATAAAAACACATATTTTAGAGCAAAGCACTAAGCTACGCATATAGTGCAACATCTTGCGCGTATTATCATTTTTTTTTTTATTACTGACCTATTCTGCCTAAATATCATTAATTCTTCTTCTTCGTGTCAGCTTCACACCGTATTGGCCCAGTAACGAGCAATGTCTACAGCTCTTTGGTTTCCCGCAAAGAGATCATCCATAGAGCAGCTTGTCGGACAGGAGGGACAACACCGCAGGTGCTCCATTGTTTGCTGAGCTCCACACTCACATAGTGTAGAGTCCTCCCGTCCCAGAAATCCCCAGAAAATAATCCCCATAAAAATACCCTGAAGCAAGGGTGACATTGGCAAAGTGAACCATTATTTATAGTATGGGTGGTCAGCCGCATACCAACCTATCAGTCAAGGAGTGTGCATAAAAAAATATATAAAAAAAATCACATGAACATAAATCTTACAACTCCTGCCGACTTTCCCTGAAACCAGGGTGGTATTGGCAAAAGTGAACTAATTTTTACCGCACGGGGGGTCAGCCTCATACACATTTTTGTGAGTAAAGCAAAAAAACGCTACGAAGCTACGCATACAGTGTAACATCTTGCCACATTTTCCCCTAAAAGGATTATCAAGCTTATGGGGCCGTCCATAAATTACGTCATCGATTTTGGCCGATTTTTACTTACAATCATCCTATAGTCATTATCTAATGACCCCCCCCCCCCTCTCTTGCTGTAATAATGGATGAGCTTAATAATTGATAATGTTATATTACTTACATAGTATTTTATATATTTTGTAGAAATTGATATTTACAAGAACGACGTCACTTTCGGTACTCGTACATCATTCGCCATCATCCGCAGACCAGACTCCCCCCTCCCCCCTTAATGCGAATGACGTAATATATGAACAGCCCCTATGTACTTCGGTAACATTTTGATAAATGAGAAATACCGTCTTCTTTATCTTATCATACAGGGTAAGAATGAGGGGAAAAGATCTCAGGGACGCCGTTTTGGGTTTGAAATAAACACCGAAACGGGAAATGATTTCTACCCTCCCGGTATGCAGTGCAAGCACTTTACCAACTGAGCTATCAACCGGATACGCAGGTGCCATAAATGATGAAACTTAGTCCGGTCGATAGCTCAGGTGGTAGAGTGCTTGCATTCCATGCCGAAAGCTCAGGTTCGAATCCCACCGAGGGTGTCAGAAATGATTTCCCGTTTCGGTGTTTATTTCAAACCCCAAAATAAAATACCGGCAAGGTTTACTCAGCCTTCACAAGCAATGAGTACCAGCACTCTCGGGAGCTGGGAAACCTCCACTTCAACTGAAGTGGTTGGCGTAAGGCCGGCCCCCTTACCTGTAAAAATAAATAGGTTCAACTCGCCACATGCGACCCCTTCGGGGATAACGCGGCAAGAAGTTACACTATATGTGTAGCTTTGTTGCGTTTTTACGTAATAAATATGTTAAACCTGTAAATTTTACTAGTCTAGTTGTACTTATATATACTTTTTAGGACTCGTTACTGAAAGGTAGTGAGCTCGATGCACGGTCAGGCACAAAAACGTATTTATATATTTTTATTTATTTTATTATGATCGGCAAGGATATTAAGGTCGGCAAGTGTTGCAGGGCCGGGTGTATGTCCATTTGAAGTTTGGTTTTAACTTGTAAGTACACGTTCAGCATTTGAATGTCAGAGTTATAAATGTTAATATTATAT
Organism: Agapetus fuscipes; assembly: GCA_951799405.1. Classification (NCBI taxonomy): domain Eukaryota; kingdom Metazoa; phylum Arthropoda; class Insecta; order Trichoptera; family Glossosomatidae; genus Agapetus; species Agapetus fuscipes. The sequence goes on from OX637362.1 coordinate 11,784,266, forward strand.
CTTTGAAGCTTAGATTATAGGTTATAAATGAAGCCGCAAAGATTGTAGTCACGAAACGGCGCTCTTCATATCATCATCATTCAGTAACAGCATTTCACAGTAAAAAATCTACAATGTTTTACAAATGCCTCGCTGCGGACTTGAACTCAGCGTCTCTGCTTGGCGCACTTGTGCATTAGCCAACCTGTGTAAGGTGGTGCATTAATTAGCCGGATTCAGGCATTCCTCGGCCGCGGGAACACTGCCTATTCATTACGTGTGGAGATTGCTATCTCCCTGGCATATACGCTGCTGCACGGAGGTACTACCTCATGCAACGCCGAACAACGTACAGGATTGTCTCCCCGGCACTGCAGGACAATGTTTCTCACACTGCGATACTGGATGTCTCATCATCTCGCGCTGTGAAGCCTCCTCATAGGTACTCGTGTGCATGTGTCAGAAGGACCCACAGCGCTTGAAGACACATAATAATCTATAATCATAATCTAAGTAGAGGAAGACCGAGAAAGGTATGTATGGACCAAATTTCCGAAATAGCGAATAAATGGGATATCGAGAGTCATAATAAAAGGAGAACGGAGAACTTGTATGAAAAAGGTTATGACTCTGGATGAAATGAAAGAAGTATGCAAGGAACGAAAAAAATGGCATTTGATCTGTAATGCTGGCGTTTAAGGCTGAAGCTTTAAAAAAAATATTTTTCACTTTTTTATAGAATCTGTTTTGTAGGTTTTAATTTTTACTGTTTAATTGTTAAGTGTTTGTTTGTTTTATATACTTAAATGTAATTCATTGTTTGTATTTCTTGACTTATAGGTTAGTTTGAGGCTAACCACCCGTACCTACTGTAAAAACTGGTTCACTCTGCCAATGTCGCCCAAGCAAGAGTTGCAGGGCTTATGTTCATTTGAGATTAAGTTTTTATATTGTAGGTCCACATGCGGCATGTGTTAGCGCGAAATTATAAATGTCTGCTTGTGGGAATGCGTTTAATATAAATCTTAAATGATGTACATCTTTGCAGCTTAGATTTAGATAATTTTTAGATTACAATGAAGTTAAAGAATTGCATCAGGAAGCTGACGCGGTTAAACACGTCTTGATACAAGCAGTGCAGCTCACAATGCCCTTGGAATCAGCTATCTGGTATGGGAGATCTGTGAGCTCCCACGTATATCCTGAACAAGAGAACAACACACACCATACGCTGCTGTCGGGAACAATTTGTCTGATGGTGTCAGTGTGCAGCTTGCTTTATAGGATGACAACAGCTGATCTAATCTAACCTAATCTAAGTTGCAAATATATGTAACATTGAGGATTCAAATTAGATGCATTTTGACAAGCAGACACGTATTAGTTCGCGCTAAAACATGCCGCATCTAATCTAATCTAATCTAAGCTGCAAGGATATATACCATTTAAGATTTATATTAAATGCATTCCCAAAAGCAGACATGTAAAATTTCGCGCTAACACATGCCGCATGTGGACCTACATTATAAGAACCCATCTCAAATGAACATAAGCCCTGCAACTCTTGCCGTCCTTCCCTGAGACAGGGGTGACATTGGTAAAGTGAACCATTTTTTCACAGTATGGGTGGTCAGCCGCATACCAACCTATAAGTCAAGGAACATAGATGACAAATTACATTTTTAAATCCGCATGTGGACTTATAATATAAAAACCCAATCTCAAATAAACATCCACCCTGCAATTCTTGCCGACCTTCCCTGGAACTTAGGTGTCAACGACGTTACCATGTTGAAAGCACCGGTTCCCATAGATCACCGAAGTTAAGCAACGTTGGGCGCGGATAGTACTTGGATGGGTTACCGCTCAGGTACACCGCGTGTCGTTGGCATCTTGGACCGGTCCGTAGTCCAGTGGCAACACTTCGGACTCGTTAATGGAAGGTTGTGGATTCGGATCCCGGCGGAGCACAAAAATATACCATTTACATTTCGAATGTGCTCTTCGCTGAGTTGAAAAATTCATACACCTTTACTTTTTTTACACTTTTACTTGACCGGTCACTGTAAGGTCCATCAAACCTTACAACAACTGGGTCTTGCTTGAGAATTGGCGCTTTGTACAGCGACGACCAAGCTCGCAGAGGGCTCTTGAGGTGTGATACACACAAAAACAGCGCTCACCAAATAAATCAGCCTAATTTAATTTTTTTTTAACCCTGCAATTCTTGCCGACCTTCCCTGGAACTTAGGTAACATTGGCGAAGTGAACTATTTTTTATATACGGTTTGCCAGCCTCATACCAACCTATAAGTCAAAGAATCCTTAGAAATCAATTTTACTTGATTTAAAATAATAGATAGCCACATTAAATTTACGATGGAAAGCGGCGGCACTTGTTCATAGCCGAGGCCATCAAATTTCAACTTGCAATTTGGCCCATTACTTGAATATTTTTATGGCCCCATATAAGAGCAATACGGAAGCTTTGTTGGTAAATAACATGGCCCCCGGTGGAAATGGCCCCCTTCAGTCTAATGCGGACAAATCATACATCTGTACCGTGGAGAGGGCGGGCCGTGAGCCTTTTAAATACGGCCCCAGGGCCATAAAAGCCACTGAAGGGTGTGCTGCGAGGAATTACGCGTGTGAGGAGGGCTATCTCATGTTTATGGCACTCTGAGGCCACGAACAAAAGGTGGCTATAGTTGCAAGCTATGCATAAAAATGCAGACGTGTGCATTAGGTAGAGGCAAAAAACATTTTAGAATAATTTTATAGCTCTGCACCTCGAATAAAAGGCATTTCGTAAGCTACCCTCGATCGGGTAAATTGAAAAAAATGTATGCAAACTAAATAACTCCTTAGGTTTGCCGTCGTATATTCCATACATTTTAGATTTAGCACCCAGCTGTGAAGACCTCCTAAAAGATAGAAAGATTGACGTTCTCATTTTTTATTTTACACAAATTCGCGAAGAGGGATGCAATTCCCCAATTGTATTTGGATGCATATTTTTGCCTGGTCTTAAGTTGCAATGATTATATTATATACAGTCCGGCTTTATGGCCGGTAGAGGCTGTGTTGATCAGATTTTTACTCTACGACAACTTGTTGAAAAACAATTGTCGGTGAGGCGGAAGCTGTTCACGGCCTTTGTAGATCTGGAAAAGGCTTTTGACTCAGTAGACAGAGGTATGTTATGGGATGTTTTGAAAGCATACGGAGTGAATGGGGCTCTCCTAGGTGCGGTGCATGCCAACTATGAAAATAGTAAGGCATGTGTTCGTATTGATGGTGAGTATAGTGAGTGGTTTGAAGTTTATAAGGGTGTGAGGCAAGGATGTGTGATGAGTCCATGGCTATTTAACATAGTCATGGACAAGTGTGTCAGAGATGCTAGACTTAATGATTGTGGATTGATGATAGGAGAGAGCAAAGTGAGTGTTCTACTGTATGCAGATGATGCAGTTCTTGTATCTGATTCAGCAGTAGAATTGCAAACAATGCTCTCTAGATTGAATGAAGCTTTGTTAGGTAACCATCTGAAGTTAAATGCAAGTAAGACGAAAGTATTGATTTTTGAAAGAGATGATGAAAGTATGAATTATGAATTTAAAATTAATGGAATGAATGTTGATGTCGTAAATGAGTTTGTATACCTGGGAAGTAAGTTTGAAAAGGATGGAAGAATGACCGGTGAATTTGAAAGAAGAGTAATGAAGGGCAGGTGTGTACTGGGTGCCACAACTTGTATCGCCAAAAATCAAAACATATCAAAAAATGCTCGATTGGCGGTACGCAGTGGCATACTTTTACCCACCTTGATGTATGGAAGCGAGACCTGGACGGTGAATGAAAGTGAAATTAGTAAAGTCCATACTGTTGAAATGGACTTTCTAAGAAGTATGATTGGGAAAAAACGGAGTGACAGGGTGAGAAATGATTTTGTAAGAGAAGAATGTGGTGCAAGAGAAAGTGTGAAAGTGAAGATTAAAAGAAGTTTGTTAAGATGGTTTGGGCATATGGAGAGAATGAATGAGGAAAGACTGACGAAGAAAGTATATGTTGGTAGAATAGATGGATGTCGTGGTAGAGGAAGACCGAGAAAGGTATGGATGGACCAAATATCCGAAATTGCGAATGAATGGAATATCCAGAGTCATAATAAAAGAAGAGCTTGTATGAAGAAGGTTATGACTCTGGAGGAAATGAAAGAAGTATGTAAGGATAGAAAGAAATGGCGGTTGATCTGTGATGTTGGCGGCTGAGGTTTGTTAAAGTAAAATTGGTTTTATGATTTAGTTTTTATGTCCATGTATATATTGTGATTTATTGTTTTTAAAAAATGTAATTTGTCATGTATGTTCCTTGACTTATAGGTTGTTATGCGGCTGACCACCCATAATGTAAAAATTGGTTCACTTTGCCAATGTCACCTCTGTTTCAGGGAAGGACGGCAAGAGTTGCAAGGCTTATGTTCATTTGAGATTGGGTTTTTATATTGTAGGTCCACATGCGGCATGTGTTAGCGCGAAATTATACATATCTGCTTGTGGGAATGCATTTAATATAAAACTTAAATGATATATATCTTTGCAGCTTAGATTAGATTAGATTAGATTAGATTAGATATTACATTTCAGATTCGTATTAAATGCATCCCCACAAGCAGACCCTTATATGTTCACGTTTATGCATGCCGCATGTGGACTAACATAAAACATATAAACCCAATCTCAAATGAACATAAGCTTTGCAACTCTGGCTGACCTTCCCTGAGTCAGGGGTAAAATTGGCAGAGTGAACCATTTTTTCTACCTATAAGTCAAAGAACATACACAACCAATTACATTGTTAAAAATAGACAAATAATAATATGTCCACAACATCAAAACCCTAGCCCTAGCCGCCATTACAGATCAACCGCCATTTCTTCCTGTCCTTACATGCTTCGTATATCATCCAGAGTCATCGCAATACCAACTTTTTAGTCAAGGAACTTGAACAAGGAACCTGTAAAGGTGATTTATTTAGTTCTAAGGTCAAACGCAGAGTGATTTTCCAATAAACAAATTAAAATTCTTCAAACACGCAACAATTGGACTTGGAATACAGCAAATTTGAATGGTTCAACTCCATTGATATGCGGTCAAGAGTTGATGGAGACTTTGGACATGGTGTCGGGAGACCACGGAAGATCACAGAGCCCATAAATCATCATCAGAGAGACGGATGTATGGAGGAGGCATGTCTCTCTGCCAAGACAATAGATCTAATTTCATGGCAGTCTGTGTGATTTCCAATCATGACGTTTCAATAGTATTTGTAACTGTTGTGGGAGGGAATTTGTCGAGCCGCTTCAATTATGGAATTATTTTGTAATTTTGCGTAAACGCAATTAAAACTGTATTATGAAATACGCAACAAATTCTTCATTTAATTTTTTTTTGTTTTTTCTAAAAAAATAGATTTGTGAAGAGGAATGCAATTCACCAACCTATTCTGTTTGGCCAGAAACAGGTATAAATATCATCAATTATAATGAATTATTTGTTATTTTTTTTAATGAATTATTAATTAATAATTACCCAATAACATCTGTTGAACCAGGGTCAAAGTTAGACCCAAGCGGGGATCGACTAACGTTATTCTATTCCAAACACGCTAGAACGATCGGCCCACTTGGCCCCCTTGGCCCTAACACCGACAATTATTTTCTTAATTATTTTCAAGCCAGTTCGTATTGTTGCGAATGTGCAGGATGTTGTGTGGCTGTGTTAGTGTAATAATAAGTCTCTCTAGAAGTGAGTATTAGACGCTTAGGTATATAATGTAAAATGCAATTAAGCTACACAGTACACATATAGTGAAACTTCTTGCCGCATTATCGCAGAAGGGGTCGCAAGTGGCGATTCCATGCCTAATTATTTTTACGGGTAAGGGAGCCGGCCTCACACCAGCCACTTTCAGTTGAAGTGGGATTTCCCAGCTCCCGGGGGGGCTGGTTATCATTTCTTGTGAAGGCTGAGTACACCATGCCGGTATTCATTTTGGGTGTGAAATAGACACCGAAATCGAACCCTTGCTCTCGGCATGTAATGCAAGCATTATAGCAACTGAGGTATCGCTCGGGCTTTTTACGAGCTTGGTCGTCGCTACAAAGCGCCAATTGTCAACCAAGACCCAGTTGTTGTAAGGCTGGATGGACCTTTTGATGACCGGTCTTTGGTAAAGGTTTATGAATTTTTCAACCCAGCGAAGAGCAAATTTGAAAATTTAAATGGTATTAAATAAAGTTTTAAGCTTTCACTTTCACTTTCATGGTCGGTGTTCAATGGTATATTTGTTTTCGAGTTAGACCATGATACCATTTAAATGGTTTAATTTTTGTGCACCGCCGGGATTCGAACCCACAACCTTCCATTCACGAGTCCGAGTGTTACCACTGGATTACGGACCGGTCAAGTCCGAAGTGATACCACTGGACTATGGTCTGTTTATGGGTATACATCGTATATGACTCTTAAATGTTAATGTATTTTTAGATAATAGATGCAGCAGCGTCTAAGGTAAGACAAACGAAATTTCCTATTTACCTTACAATTCCATGAACGATAGTTTAGATGTTCAGATACAACTCGGTCGGTATATTCTGTATGCAGAACTAGATTTATTCTGAGGCCGACTTGACACATCAACGCTGTGAATTATGGCCTGCTGGTAATTGAAACATCGCCACTGGTTGGTTGCTTGGGACACTGCCACGGCCCAACAATAACCGCTTCGGCTTGCAACAAAAGGCTCCGCGCTTCCAACACTTCCGCCTAAGAGAGCCGACACAATGGGTGCTGCGAATAGCCGAAGTTAAATATTGAGACAGGAAAGGCGGCAAGTTTTGAAAATATGCCTTGAATGTGTAAAATATTTATGAAGTTGTGAAAATGATGAATGAAAGGAGATAGTTGATCTAACCGCTTGTTTAGATTTTGATGAAATTTGATACAAAGTTTCATGGGGCTTCCACACGCTTGCCAACCCATCTCAAGTCAAGCGCACAGTGTGTCGTCTAGAACATGCTAGCTGGACAAAATTTTGTCTAATGGACTCATTTTGTCTAGCTAGCATGTTCTAGACGACACACTGTGCGCTTAGCTACAAGCCAAGTGCACAGTGTGTCGTCTAGAACATGCTAGCTGGACAAAATTTTGTCTAATGGACTCATTTTGTCCAGCTAGCATGTTCTAGACGACACACTGTGCGCTTGACTTGAGATGGGTTGGCAAGCGTGTGGAAGCCCCATCAAGCCTAACCTTTTCACTGATCATTTTTTTTTCATAGATTTTGCCTGATCAGAAACAGGTATCAATATTTTCAATTCACAATTAATTACTTAATATTCTGATGAATTATTTAGGTATTAGGGGGAAGCTAGAAGCTAGTCCGGTCGAAAGCTCAGTTGGTAGAGTGCTTGCATTCCATGCCGTGAGCTCGGGTTCGAATCCCACCGAGGGTGTCGGAAATGATTTCTCGTTTCGGTGTTTATTTCAAACACCGAAATAAAATACCGGCAAGGTTTACTCAGCCTTCACAAGAAATGAGTACCAGCCCTCTCGGGAGCTGGGTAACCCTCACTTCAACTGAAGTGGCTGGCGTAAGGCCGGTCCCCTTACCTGTAAAAATAAAAAGGTTCAACTCGCCACATGCGACCCCTTCGGGGATAACGCTGCAAGAAGTTACACTATATGTGTAGCTTAGTTGCGTTTTTTTTTAGTTGCGTAGAAGAAGAAACAGGGGGGGGGGGGCTAGTGAGTAGGCTGATTTTTTTCAGTATCCATATTCAAACGAGAAAGGGATGGTTCCGTCTCGAGACATCGGGGCGTAATAACCCAATGACATCTGTGGAATCCGGGTCAAACTTTTAGTCGATAGAACACGGAGCAGGTGGGGTTCGAACATGCGATTGTTTCAATAACGCTAATTAGAGCGCCAACGCCTTATTTGCTCGACCATTATTTTTTTTTGCCACGAATATTAAAATGTATGCTTGAGTTACGGACAAACTTGTACAATGATTTTTTAACATAAATGAAGCAGCAGGAATCTGAACATTGAATAAATCTAAATCTTAATCTTAGTTGCTAAGATATGTATCATTTGAGATTCATATTAAATGCATTCCCACAAGCAGACACGCATAATTTCGCGCTCACACATGGCGTATGTGGACCTACAATATGAAAAAAAAAACAATCTCAAATGAACATAAGCCCTGCAACTCTTGCCGACCTTCCCTGAAACAGGGGTGACATTGGCTAAGTGAACCATTTATAAGAATCACATTTTTTATGTTTATGGATTTCCAAAGTCTCATCTCTGATATTGTTAAGTACCTACTCTGTCAACGACGATACCATGTCGAAAGTACCGGTTCTCATCAGATCACCGAAGTTAAGAAACGTTGGGCGTGGATGCTACTTGGATGGGTGACCGCTCAGGTACACCGCGTGTCGTTGGCATTTCTTGGACCGGTGCGTAATCCAGTGGCAACACTTCGGACTAGTAAATGGAAGGTTGTGAATTCGACTCCCGGCGGAGCATAAAAAAATTACAATTTACATTCCCAAATACGCTCTTCGCTGGGTTGAAAAAAATCATACAACCTTTACCAAAGACCGGTCACTAAAAAACTCCATCCAGCCTTACAGCACCTGGGTCTAGCTTGAGTATTGGCGCTTTGTAGCGACGATCAAGCTCGTACACCTCTGCTGCACTACAACAAGTGTCATAGACCCGTAGAGTCTCTGGAATCTGGGGAGTCTCCCGCACAGGATTTCTTAAAAAGTCTGTGGTGCATGCTAGCTCTGTGTTTATCAGGTAAGTTTCTTTTCCATCAATATTACATCTCAATCGGGGCTATTCTTAGACATTTTAGTCGTCGGTTGAGCCCACGCTTTGACAAACTAATGATGCATTTGTATGAAGACTTGTCAATCCATGATGGCCGCAAGTGAACAGCTGATTTGTCTTCTTACAAATATTACAAAATTAGGTAGGTAAGAATGACCGTGCTGATGAAACTTCCGGTTCAGGCACCATTAGTTTGACATAGCGTGGGCTTAACTGACGACTTAAATGTCTAAGAATAGTCCCGAATGAGTTTAACCAACCGTTACGGTGTTCAGCTCATCCGCCATTGAAAAATAAAGTCGTAAAATTCGGTGATGCCATAATTAAAAACCAAAAATAGGAACGAAATAAAACAAAAGCCCGGCACGCAGGAGAGGCTCTTGTGAAAGGTCAGTGCTGCCCGTGAGAAAAAAATGGCGAATCAATAAACAACAGCCGCCATGTTGTTTTTTGTCGATGGTCGCGTATTTCCCGTCCGATTTAACGGTCCCAGCTAAATGTCAAAGCTGATGGATTTGTTGTGTTTTGTTTGCTTTGAAGTTTCAGATGTTGGGGCTTATTTATTGTTGAAAATATACGAGATTAACTACACTAGACGGCTTAATAAAAAACATGTTTAACTTATTATTCTCTTTGTGCTTCGACAATTCTTTTCCCTGAAACAGGGGTGACATTGGCAAAGTGAACCATTTTTTACAGTATGGGTGGTCAGTGTCATACCAACCTATAAGTCAAGGAATACAAGCAATCAATTACATCCAGTTTTACGAACAAACAAACACTAAAAAATCTAAAAACATCTATAAAAATGAAAATTTATTCTTGGCCTTAGCCGCCTACATTACAGATCAACCGCCATTTTTTTCGGTACTTAAAGACTTCTTTCATTTCATTCAGAGTCACAACCTTTTTCATACAAGCTTTCCTTTTATAATGACTCTGGATAACCCATTCATTCGCTATTTCGTTGTCGGGGTTATAGCCGCGGGGGCCAAGAGGGCTGATCTTTCTAGCGTGTTTCGAATGGAACAACGTTGGTTCGATCCCCGCTTGGGTCACTTGACTTTAACTTTGACCCTAGTTCAACAGATGTTATTGGGTAATTATTATTCATAGTTCATTAATAATAAACAATAATGAATTATTAAATGATGATATTAATACCTGTTTCTGGCCAGGCAGAATAGGTTGGTGAATTGCATTCCTATTCACAAATCTATTCTTTTAAAAATAAAGAAAAAAATAATAAATAAAAATGGAAACGGCTTCATATTTCAACCATAATATTAATACAGAGAAACATAACCTTTTCTGATTGGCAACTATACGACATGATCATTAAACTACCGACCAAAATACGACAGCATGATGGTGTGGTTAGTTGTTTTTTATCAGCCCATATTTAAATTGAATTATTAATAAATGTTATGTTTTCGGCCACAAGAAGCCATCAGACGTGCCACTTTTTTTACAGCTGCGGTCACACATACTTTATTGCATGCATTTTCATGCTGTAAAAATTGTAGCAGTGGCATGCATGGAGGCGGTTTCAGAAGAAATTAGAATATTGTGCAAGGATGTCCTCCGGCTATGAGGAAAATTGAATCATGGATCACCTCGCTGCCTTAGTTCTTGTTTATCGTATACGCCATTGAGAAGATTTTACATGAGCAATGTTTGCATGTGTACTGGACCAATGTGTCTTATGAAAACAGGAAATTTATTTAAAAAATATTTAAAAGAACTCTCACATTATCGATTTTTACGGTTTTTCGTAGCTCAGATTGTGTAGAATTTGATTCTTAAGACAACTGCATGAAAAAGTCATATTTGACAAGATTGGCGTATACGGTAAACAAAAACTGGGGGAGCGACCTGACATCTGACCACCTAAAAACTAAATCTAAGTTGCAAAGGTATGTATCATTTGAGATTCATATAAAATGCATTCCCACAAGCAGACACGCATAATTTCGCGCTCACACATGCCGCATGTGGACCTACAATATAAAAACCCGAATCTCAAATGGACATACACCCTGCCACTCCTGCCGACTTTCCCTAAAACAGGGGGGACATTGGCAAAGTGAACCATTTTCTACAGCATGGGTGGTCAGCCGCATACCAACTCATACATCAAGGAACATACACAACAAATAACATTTTTAAAATCAACAAATTATAATATGTATGGAATATTTGAGGTTTTGATTTTATTTGTAAGTACACATTCAGCATTTTGTAAGCGCGAACTACAAGTGTTTGTTTGTGGGCATGCATTTGAGAGCTTTAAATGTTAATAGATCCTTGCAACTTAGATTATAGATTATAGATTATAGACCTTACCTGCTGAAGGTGTTACGAAATAGTTCAAGAAAAAAAACGCAAAGGCAACTAAGCTAAACATATTATGTAATTTCTTGTCTGCTTTATCCCCGAAGGGGTTGCATTGGGAATTCAGGATTCTTTTGTGCTCCGCCGGGATTCGAATCCACAACCTTCCATTTACGAGTCCGAAGTGTTGCCACTGGACTACGGACCGGTGTTATGGTATGAAATTTCCTCGAAGTTGGTACGTCTTCTGAATTAAATTATTTTCCCTTCTCATGCTTGCGAGCTTTTTATTGCTCTTCGGCGTGAAGTGTTTTACGAGTGTGTTAGCCCCCGAGGCATAGAAGATAATTTGTAAAAAAAACAAAAACGATCAAATCAGAGCCATCATTGCACACAAGATCGCAGGTATATTGTGTACGGAAGAGGTCTACAATTTATTGCAGTTAGAGATGATCTCACATTTTGGAAAATTTCTGAATACTGTAACCGTAACTGTAATAGCCAGAGCCTCTGCAGAGCTGCCTCCATTTTTTCCAATCCCCACATACCTCTTTCAATTCATTCATTTACATCACAGTCGGTGTTATAGCCGCGGGAATCAAGACGGGTTATTTGGAACCGGATAACGTTGGTTCGAATCCCGCAACGATAACTTCGACCCCGGTTCAACAGATGCCGTTGCATGCATTAAAGCTTCAGCTTTCGCAAGAAGACAACTGGCCAGGCAAAATAGGTTGGTGGATTGCATTCCTTTCCACAAATCTATTAAAAAAAAAAATCACCGTTTTCATGCATTTTCTTATTTTACGCTCACTTTGTATATCCCATTCTTTCACAATCTCCTCAATCTGATCACTCCATACTTTTTTCGGTCGTCCCTTGCCTCTGTTTCCTTTCACTCTACCTCTGTACAGTGGAATCAAATCTCTATTGGCGAAATTGTCAAAAGAAAGCGATTTGATTGATACAGAATGAAATGAATGAAAACAGGTGATAGATTTGAAAAAATCGCATATGTATTTAAACGAGGATATCGACACCTTAAAGGTAAAACTGAAAAAGTGACATATTTAGGTAACATGGGTTTTTCCGATACATGCAACTATTTCCCTATCTTCTTTTCCTATTTCTATATTCCTTAAATTATAGGTTGGTATGTGGCTGACACCCCATGCTGTAGAAAATGGTTCACTTTGCCAATGTCGGTAAGAGTTGCAGAGTGCACGTCCATTTGAGATTTGGCTTTATATTGTAGGTTCACATGCGGCATGCGCAAGCGCGAGCTTGTACGTGCCTGCTTGTGAGATCGCATGTAATGTGAATCCCTAATGTTACATATCTTTGTAACTTAGATTAGATTAGATTCTATAGAGGAAAAAACACTAAATATGTGTGAGAATCTTGTAGTTTAGACGTTTTTCATGAACATTTTCTTACAATTAGTTCAGTTACTGTGAGAAGTTACACCCCATAAAAAGTGAAGAAATGGAAGAAACTATGCAGAGGCTTTGGCCACCTAAGATTAACAAACATCCTAGCGATTTCCACCCTTGGAATATTTTATTGTATTATAATTATTATTTTGAAATAAAATAGATTTGTGCAAAATAATGCAAGCGATTTGTGATCTTAGGAGGACGAAAATTACAAAGGGGACGTTTTTATTATCGTTGAATCGGGCTTAGAGGCTTAGAGGAGCCCATGGGCATAGACAAAAAACATACATACTGTTGTGTTCTTAGGGTTCAAAAAGTCTTTAAATAAATAAAAACTGGTCTTCTTCACAGGATATTAACAATTTATACTTAGATTTATTTAACAATTTATATTTATTTTTATCAATTCACATTTATGGTTTAGCACTTTACTTTTATTTAACAGATGGTGTTCACTTACAATGTATTTCTTGTTCAAAAGCAGAGCGTCGTATATAGACTCACTCCTGCAAGCCACTTGCCGCTTTTTATATTCCTAAGATAGTAGTTACTAGAAGCCAATTTTGCTGGAACCTTCCAGAACGACGGACTTCTAAAAGCTTTGAGTAGGTACATAATTGAATATCTCTTTACCCTAGGTACCTATAATAATTACTCCACCTCTCATCAGCTATAACTAATACACCTACCTACCTAACATTTTTATGTTTCTGTTATTTACATTACAATACAAATATAGAAAATAAGGTCGTTTATGTTTTGTCAGCTGGCCACTTTTTCCTAAATCATGGTAATAGATTTGATTTGCAACTTAGATTAAAGAAAGTATGTAAAAGGAATTTCCCACGGTAGTAAAATTGCAAGAGATGTAATAACCTTTTCATTTGCAATTTTCGCAAATCGAAAATAAACATAAAATTCGAAACATCACTAAAATCGCCGACAAACGTTCTGCTTTAAAATTTGCTCGTAGACAATATTTACCGCCACATTGGAAGATATACGGCGTTCTAAAGTCAAATTTTCATCAATAGAACATGTAACGTTATGGCATTGTTTTGAAATAGTGATGGGATCGAATTGAATATCTGTTATTTGAATATGAAAATAAATTTAAATTTTTATGGCAGCATTGTACATTCATTTTAAGTTATTTTCATTAAATTAGATTGGTGAAAACAGGAAGCTTGAGAATTGAAAAATAATATGAATAACAAATTCATGGGAAAAGTTTCTTGACTTATAGTTTTGTATGATTTTAACCGGCACTACAGCAAAAAATGATTCACCTTGCCAATGTCACCCCTGTTTAAAGGAAGGGCGGCAAGAGTTGTAGGATCTTGCAAATAGCACGATAGCTATAATCTAAGTTGCAAAGATAAATTACATTTAACATTCATATTAATGTTCCAGGGTTTATATTCCTGTGAGGTTTAGTTTTTAATTTTGTTTTAAGTTCACTTGCAGCATTTGTAAGCGCAAAACTAACACGTGTCTGTCTGTGGGCACTGGGCATTCAATATTAATTTTAAATGTTAATATATCTTTGCAACTTAGATTATAGATTACATATCGACGATTAAAAGGCGTAATAGCGAATGTAATAGCGACAATAACTAAATTGTTCAGGAGAGCAGTTTAAAGTTTGAGATTGCAGAAAATGCCATAACTTTTTATTTTTTTTATCATATCGTAAAAATCAAAACAACTCTAGAATTAAAAAAAGTAAAGTCATTTATTGGCATTCCTATTAATGTGGTTTAAGGATCTTTTACGGTTTTTTTATGTCACAAGCGCCTATAGGACAAAAAAGGCCAAAATCTTGTCGGTTACACCAAAACAAAACTTCGAAAACGCAGTTGTTTGCTTGGGCATAAACTACAAAAAAAATCATCGTAGGGCTATGGGAGTTAAAGCGCAGTGCTGTCACCCCTGTGTGAGGGAAGGTCAGCAAAAGTTGCAGCGTTCATTTGAGATTTGAATTTTATTTTGTAAGTACACATTCAGCATTTGTAAGTGCGAACTACACGCGTTTGTTTGTGGGCAAGCATTTGATATGAGCTTTAAATGTTATTATATATAAGCAACAAAGATTATTAGATTAGGTACAAGTTGTCATGGGCATACAAGATCATCATAAAACTAGACTGCTGATATTTTCCTTTACTGTGAGAATTTTAGAACTCAGTCTCACAGTAAACAACTACTCGTATTAGCAAATAATTGTATACTTTGTGGTTTACGGAACATTCGGTTTCGGAAACGAGTGGTAAACCAAAATAATGTGTGGCAACTAAAATGCTTACTAGAGGCACTGCTCTAGTTTTGATATATTTTTTTAGGAAACGCAGTGGTTGAGTTAACATGTAATATTTTTTTAGAGTTTTCAAAATTGCTGCCTTGGCCTTAGAAGTGACGAAATTTTAAATCGAAAAAAAAAAACGTCTTTTCACTAGAACTTTCGATGGATCTTTGTGGGAACGCGAGTAAATGCAACGTCATTGAAAGTGAATTAAGTGGTCAGCTGGACGCAGTTTAATGGTTAACGCTTCTGATTTGTTAGCGGAAGGTACTTGGCTCGAATCCCCAGATAAACATTTTTTATTTTAAATTTTGAAAACTGGAAATATTATTATATTTACAGGTAACTACAGACTTATATAGTTCACGGGTGAGGTGGACGGCCTTTCGCCAACCATTTCACTTAAAATGATGGTTTCCCAAGTCTCGAGGAGACAGGCTCTCATTTCTTCAATAAAAAAATCTTCAAAATCGTTTAAGCGTTAAGCGTTAAGTTTCAAAGATATGTAACATTGGGGATTCCTATTATATGCATTCTCACAAGCAGACACGTATAAGTTCGCGCTTAAACATGCCGCATGTTGACCTACAATATACAACCCAATCTCAAATCAACATAAGCCCTCCAACTCTTGCCGATCTTTCCTGAAACAGGAGTGACATTGGCAAAGTAAACCATTTTCTACAGCATGGGTGGTCAGCCGCATACCAACCTATAAGATAAAGAACGAGTAACTCCAAAAATAACACTTTCATTTCTATGACAGCTCTCCTTGCTTTTTGTACTAAAAAATAAGAAAAAACAGGTAAAGCAACTTGAAGGGTAATAAAACAATTTACGTATTTGATCAACGTTTTTGTTGAGATTTTCACAAGAAGAAAAAGGCGTATAATTTTAGAAGAAAAAACATATTATTCAATGTATACTGTAAGTGTAAGGAAAGATGTATGGATATCATCAATCATTTCTTATATGGCGGAGCGAGTGAAGCCCAGTAGCAGATAGATGCTATTATTCATATGAAAAAGTGTAAAGAGTTGTATTTTACGTTCAACTTGGTAAGAAGTTATTAATTATCTCTTAGGAAATGAGACGCACCGTGCGTAGAAAAAGACATTTGCTTTTTCAGTGTCTCAAACTACAGTGACGGCGAAATCAAATTGTTTCCCGTTTTTCTAATTTATTCTTAAGTTTGATTTCAAGCAACTTTTAGCCATCTTTTCTCTATTTCGACCTATTCAAGGTACTCCTATACATTACCCCATTAATATTTCTTATCTTTTGTCACTTAATTCGAAACCTAGATACCCTTCTTCTCCTGAAATTAATTTCTCAGAACAATATAAAATTATAAACTATTTTATCCAAGTCAGTCTGATTTCAATCTCATCTTCTGCCCGCCAATGTATAAATTAATTACCTACTTCCACTTTTTGTTTACTGTTTTTACTTTGTTGATTTACTTTTCGTGCCGGTCCTTCCGCTAGCCGCAGGTTTAAAGAATGATCTGTGCATATGATTGCAAATTACTCTTCCTCAGCTATCCCCATCTTTCCCAATCCCTACATTAAACAACTTGACACTGGCGCCCCTGCTGAATGCGGGAATTCGCCACAAAGAAAAGAAGAAAAAAAAAGAAGAAGGTACTCCTTTTAAGTTTCTCGTGGGAGGAAGTATATCTTGTAGAACCTCCTGGCGTGGTTGCCAAAGAAGGTATAATTTTTTAACGAAATATCTTGTCAATATTAGAAATATCTCGAATTTATACAACAAACTATCTGGTTACAGGGACAAATAACAAAATATATTGTCTTAAACAGTTATCAAGATTATTTTGTCCTTGACTTTAATCTAATCTAATCTAATCTAAGTTGCAAGGATATGTTACA
This sequence comes from Agapetus fuscipes, assembly GCA_951799405.1. Classification (NCBI taxonomy): domain Eukaryota; kingdom Metazoa; phylum Arthropoda; class Insecta; order Trichoptera; family Glossosomatidae; genus Agapetus; species Agapetus fuscipes. The sequence goes on from OX637362.1 coordinate 11,801,116, forward strand.
TTGAAGATTCACATTACATGCATTCTCACAACCAGACACGTACAAGTTCGCGCTTGCACATGCCTCATGTGAACCTACAACATAAAAATCAAATCTCAAATGGACATACACCCTGCAACTCTTGCCGTCCTTCCCTGAGACAGGGGTGACATTGTAAAAAATAATAAAAAAAAGAATCTCGTCAAAATAGAAACAACAAATAAAATTGTATAGAATAGAATAATCTAGAATAAGCAAGAATAGTCCCTTTTGTAAATATATAAGCGAGCCGCAATGGTGAAGAGGGCAGGTCCATTGAAAGATTGAGCCGTGAAGTTGATAGCCAAGAGCTAGAAAAGTGATCAATATATCGTAAGCCGACATTGTGTAAAATAAATATTGAAAAATAAATAAATAAATAAACAGTTCTAACAATATTTTGCCTCAAAAAGTCGTCGAGCAAACAATGGAATAAAATTTGCGCACTGCAAATTCCTACAACATAATTTGATGACATTAACAATTTGGCGCGATACAAAAGATAATTATGTAAATTTAAAATAATAAATAATCATCAAGTTTTATTTGTTGATGTAAATTGCTGGACTCCCCGCCGCCACTGTCGGAAAGCGGAAGTTGCAAAATTGAATAAGGCAAATGGTTTCCTTCATCAATCATCCAGGGGCAGACCAAGACCGTGTCACGACAAATCGGTTAGAGACAGCCCGTCTGCAGAAAACTTGTCCATAAACAAATCGGTCACATTCATCCGCACAACTTCTCCGTCACAGACAACACCTTCTCTCAGCGTCAGTTTCCCCTCCACTGACCCACGCCCTGTATTTCCATCCCATCCGGGGATGTGTCACAGAACTCGCATGCAAAATTTATGTGAGATACGAGTGGCAGAAGGCCCTCCCGAGAAGCTACACTTTCCCAAGTGTTTGCACAAAGCAAAGGAGGCTTAAAAATCACTGAATGGTTATAGCCGTGAGGGTTTGGGGCTCGAGGATTTTAAATTTACAAACAAAAATGCAAAGTGATTCTGAGCTTCTTAACATGTGACTTAAGGCCTAAATTCGAGATGTTACTTCTGAGACTGTTCGGGAGGTGCTCTCCGACTTAGTGGAAAAGAAGAAAGAATGTCGTCTTCGGTGAGAGACAGTCTGCAGAAAACTTGTCCATAAACAAATCGGTCACACGACAGTTCATCCGCACAACTTTTCCGTCACAGACAACTCGCCCACAGACGTATTGGTGACGGACAATTCGGTCAAACGGTAGTTCGTCCAAGCGACGTTTCGGTCAACGAAGTTTTAGTCACAGATCCCTTGATCACAGACATATCGGTACGGACAATATAGGTTCACGTACAGCTACCTCACAGAAAGTTTGCTATTCAAAAAAACATTTGAAACTACTGTAAAAAAAATTGGCTGATTTATTTGGTGAGCGCTGTTTTTGTGTGCATCACACCTCAAGAGCCTCTGCGAGCTTGGTCGTCGCTGTAGAAAGCACCGATTCTCAAGCAAGACCCAGTTGCTGTAAGGCTGGATGAGCCTTTAGTGACCGCTCTTTGGTAAAGGTATATGAATCTTTTCACCAAGCAAAGAGCATATTTGAAAATATAAATGGTATATTTTTTGTGCTCCGCCGGGATTCGAACCCACAACCTTTCCATTTACGAGTCCGAAGTGTAACCACAGGACTACGGAACGGTATCATTTGTAGTTTTCTTTTATGAAGATTAGCCTTTTCTTTGCCTTATAGGTTGGTATGAGGCTGACCACCCATACTGTACAAAAATAGTTCACTTTGCCAATGCCACTCCTGTTTTAGGATAGATCGGCAAGAGTTGGAGGGCTTATGTTGATTTGAGATTGGGTTGTATATTGTAGGCCCACATGCGGCATGTTTAAGCGCGAACTTATACGTGTTTGCTTGTGAAAATGCATATAATGTGAATACCCAATGTAACATATCTGTGCAACTTAGATTAGATTGATGATGATGATGATGATGATGATGTACCTTGCGTTACGCCACTGGATACTGACAGTAATGCTTACACAAAAGGTGAATTAGTTGCCAACATAACGGAAAAAAAGAGTGGCGCTTCAAGAGGCAGATGGTTCTGCAAGATAAGGACGCAAGATGGACGGTCGGAGGTCAGAGTGTGAACTCCAAGTTCAATTGTTGTGCAGAAAAAAAAACAGTACCAAGAAGTGAACAAAAAAATGTTTGTAAACACTTAACTTGATCAAAGCGTTTTTGTAAAAATGTATGAACCGGTCCGTAGTTCAGTGGTAGATAACACTTCGGACTCTGCATGGGAAGGTTGTGGGTTCGATTCCCGGCGGAGCACAAAAAATATACCATTTAGATTTTCAAATTTGCTCTTCGCTGGGTGGAAAAATTCATAAAACCTTTACCAATGACCGGTCACCAAAGGTCCATCCAGCCTTACAGAACTGGGTCTTGCTTGAGAATTGGCGCTTTGTAGCGATGACGATCAAACTCGCAAAAAGGTCGATAGCTCAATTGGTAGAATGCGTGCATTTCATGCCGAGAGCAAGGGTTCGATCTCAAAGGTTTACTCAGCCTTCACAAGAAATGAGAATCAGCCCCCTCGGGAGCTGGGAAACCCAAACTTCAACTGAAAGTGGTTGGCGTGAGGCCGGCCCCCTTACCTGTAAAAATAAATAGGTTCTGAAGCGCCACATGCGACCTCTTCGGGGATAACGCAGGCAAGAAGTTACACTATATGTGTAGCTTAGTTGCGTTATGAAAACTAAACCCTCACTAGAGGCGCTACTTTAGTTTCTATACATTTTTAATTTCGGATGTTATTTAATGAAAATTAAATTAGATTTCTGCTTGGTTGATGGTGGTCATTAAGTCTTTGAGAATCGAAAGCGGCAATCTAAGACTTTATTCGAAATAAAGGTAAATATATGGAAATGAAGAGAATCATTTTCGCATCACTTTGATATGTTTATCTCTTTCTGAAAAAATCCTACATTGCCATCTTTGGTTCTATACGATTTAATTAGAATCAGGGATGTTTTAACCGAAACTATCGGATATCCGAATCAAAAAAGTTATCTGTATCCGTACCAGAAACCGATATAAAAGTTTTGGATAATTTCGGATAATATTGAATGATTTTTTTTTTATGGATTTCTTTTAAGGGTTTTGATGTTTTTTATACTTAAATGTTATTTATTACTCGTATTCCTTGACTAATAGGTTGGTATGAGGCTGACCACCCATACTGTTACAAATGGTTCACTTTGCCAATGTGACACCTGTTTCAGGGAATATCGGCAAGAGTTGCAGGCTTATTATCATTTCAGAACTACACGTGTTTGTTTGTGAGTATACATCTGAGAGCTTTAAATGAATATATCCCAGCAAATTAGATTATAGATTATAGATAGATGATATAAAAATTATGAATGTTCCATTGTTTTATCATGGAACCTATTTTTTTCACAGGTAAGGGGGCCGGCCTTACGCCAGACACCGGGGGTTTTGAAGAGGGCTGGTACTTATTTTTTGTGAAGGTTGTGTAAGCCTTGGCGGTATTTTATTTAGGGTTTGAAATAAACACTGAAACAGGAAATCATTTCTGACACCCTTGGTGGGATTCGAGCCCGAGCTCTCGGCATGTAATGCAAGCACTCTACCAGCTGAGCTACTGGACCATTTGTTTAAAATCTAATATCCGTAAGCGTTCCTTGAGTTATATGTTGGTATGCGGCTGACCACCCATGCTGCATAAATTGGTTCACTTTGCTAATGTCACCCCTGCTTCAGGGAAGGTCAGCAGGAGTTGCAGGGTGTATGTTCACTTGAGATTCGGGTTTTTATATTGTAGGTCCACACGCGGCATCTAGCTTATACGTTTCTACTTGTGAAAATGCATATATGTAATGTGAATCTTTAATGTTACATGTATTTGCAACTTAGTTTAGCTTAGAAACTATCTGAAACTAGCGGATGTCTGAAGTATATTTATATCCGTATCCAAAATCGAAATAATATTCCAATATCCGTATCCATATCTGGAGATTCATATCCAAAACATGCCTAATCATAGCGTTAGCAATTTGAAAGTTGACGTTTAAATTTAAAACAGTTGTAACTGTAATTTTGACGCAGCGGGAGGATTCTTTGCAGTAAATATCGCCACAGGAGGCTTTACATCGGTGTTGGTATGCAAATTACATTAATTTGGGTCAAGACGGCATCTTTGAAGCGCGTGTTTGAAATAAAAAAAAAACAACGCTGGTTCTAGCCCCATCGGGACACTTGACGATAATTTTTAACCTGGTTCAACATATTACAAATTAAATTAAATTAGGCTGATTTATTTGGTGAGCGCTATTTTTGTGTGTATCACACCTCAAGAGCCCTCTGCGAGCTTGGTCGTCGCTGTAGAAAGCGCCGATTCTCAAGCAAGACCCAGTCGCTGTAAGGTTGGATGAACCTTTAGATGACCGGTCTTTGGTAAAAGTTTATGAATGTTTCAACCCAGCGAAGAGCAAATTTGAAAATATAAATGATCTAAATTTTTTTTCTCCGCCGGGATTCGAACCCACAACCTTCCATTTACGAGTCCAAAGTGATACCACTGGACTACGGACCGGTCTTGAAACCGGCCATTCGGCAATTAATACTTCGCCACCTTAAAGGTAGCGAAGTATTAATTTACCACCAACAATTGTGAAATATTCAAAGGCTTTGTTATAAAGTTACACGGACAAACACAACATACAACTTCATATTCGTAGCAATAGATTAGTAATGCTTTTTCACGGGAATTCTAGTGCCCTACGAAATTAACACACATTGTTTCTCTTCTCCAGAAGCTTTACTGGCGGCTCCGTATACCGGAGCGCATTGAGTTCAAAGTGTGCTCAATGGTCCACAAAGCTTTATTTGGAAAAACACCCAAATATCTCGCTGATTTAATCAAACCAGTCACCCTCGGCAAAAAAAGCCTTACACTGCGCTCGGCTGAGACTGGAGCCAAATCAAGGATTGAAGAACCTATAAGAAGAGTTAACACAATATTTGGAGAGCGTGCATTTGCAGTTGCTGGCCCTCTGGCCTGGAACCACCTGCCACATCATGTGAGAGAGCTAGAGGACCATGGAAAGTTCCGGAATGCACTGAAGACAAGCAAATTTCTGGCATCGTTTGCACCAGCGCCCTTGGAGTGACTACATCACGAAACGGCGCTATAAAAAAATCATCAACTCATCATCATCATCATCCTACCAAGTGAGCTATCGACCAGACTACGTACTGCAATATCTCATCATCGATTGCAACACCATTTCATCCCAAATTACTCGGAATGGTTGAAAAAAAACCGGCAGGGTCCGTGGAATAGCAGCCTCAGTGTCCAGTAATTGAATATGTTTTGATTGGTTTTGTGCGTGCTGTGGTCGGAAGCCAGGACGTGTCCTTACCGAACACCATGATGATGCCGCACAATGTTGGGAAACGTTTCTTTTGTTGTTTATCCATGTTGAGTGTGCCGCCATGTTTCTGTATGTATTGCAACAAATAGTGACTGTGGGATGTACAGTACCCTTAGTACGAGTTACAAAACTTGAGTAATGTAAATTATACGGCAATTATTAAAGAGTGATTAACCCTAAAATTTGCCATTTTTATTTGTTTGAACTTGATTTTCTTCATCACCGTAACTCTTTTGCTAAGACCATAAAGTGTAAGAAACAAAAACGGCAGATTTTGGGAGAAATCACTCTCTAATACTTTCCGTAAACTTTACTTTTCTCAAGTTTTGCAACTCGTACTAAAGGTAGATAAACAACTCAGAAGTTTTTTTTGAATAAGAGTTTCAGGCTTACACGGACGGCTGATGATGCCCGAGAGATGTTTTCCGGGATCTGTTACCGTGGTCTGTGGGAGCTGGAGCTTTCGGACGTTTCACCCATGTCTAAGATGGGCATCTTTAGCGTGAAGTGTGATGATGAAGATGATCTTAACAAAAACTGTAATTTTTCACATTTAAGCCCCGATAGTAAACACGCTTTCATCACAGTTTTAATCAAGATCATCTTCATCATCATATTTCACGCTGAAGAAGCCCAACGTAGACATGGGCAAAACGTCCGGAAGCTCCAGCTCCCATAGACCACGGTAACAGATCCCGAAAAACGTCTCGCCAGCATCAGCTTTTTGTTGTTGTTTAATAAAATAGATTTGAAAAGAGGAATGCGATTCACTAACCTATTTTGCCTGGCCAGAAACAGATATTAATGATATCAATTAGTAATTCATCATTTAATATTTCCTATATTTAATTTGTTTAGTGTTTGTTTACTTTTTATAGTTGGATGTAATTAATTGTTTGTATTCTTTAACTTATAGGTTGGTATGAGGCTGACCACCCATACTGTAAAATAAATGGTTTACTTTGACAATGTCACCCTGTTACAGGGAAGGTCAGCAGGAGTAGTAGTACATTTAAGATTGGGTTTTAATGTTGTAAGTCCACATGCTGCATGTGTAAGCGCGAACTTATACCTGTCTGCCTATGGAATGGCATTTAAAATGAATCTTAAATGTAAAAGATATATATCTTTCCAACTGAGCTTATAGATTGTAGAATATTGTTTATGAATTATTTATTAATAATTCGGTGTAATGGCCGTGGGAGTAAAGTCGCTGTCTTGACAAGCGTATGTGGAACAGAATACGTTTGTCTCTGGTTCATAACTTCGACCCTGGTTCAACAGATGCCATTGCATACACACAAGCTTCTGCTTTCGTACGAAGACAATTATTTTCATTTGTCGTGATGTTCCTTGACTTATAGGTTGGTATGCGGCTGACCACCCATGCTGTAAAAATAGTTCACTTTGCCAATGTCAACCCTGTTACAGGGAAGGAGGCAACAGTTGCAGGGTGTATGTCCATTTGAGATTTGGTTTTTATGTTGTAGGTTCACATGAGGCATGTGCAAGCGCGAACTTGTACGTGTCTGGTTGTGAGAATGGATGTAATGTGAATCTCAAATGTAAAATATCTTTGCAACTTAGATTAGATTAGATTAGACAACTGGCCAGGCAAAATAGGTTAGTGAATAGCATTCCTCTTCACAAATATATTACAAAAAAATATTGTTGAGTATAAGACTGAAGGAGAAAGGCGTTAGACAAGCAGCGGTGGCTGCGGTTGATCCAGGAGGCCGAGCTTGACCCCGGGTTTTCATGCGATTCATGATGACGATTTGCTATCTAAGAAAACAGTTTGATTTCTACAATGCAACGTCAAATAACTTATTTCAATTCACGACAGTGGAAACCATAAGTCTACGGAGCAACTCTCCTGTGAAATAGACAACATCACCAGTATCGGGGACACTCTAGTAACAGGCATAACTCTGACAGGAATACCAACGCTCTGTTTGAGCTCTGATAGCTTTGTTATGGATCAGATATTCAGGGTTTTGTGTTGAATCAAAACCACCGATATACAACAGAAAATAAATATAAGAAATTATACAAAGTTAAAAAAACACAGAGTCTTATTTTCACAAATTGAGAGTTTATTTCACCTCAAGTACTTTCGATTTGTTTAGTGTTCACTTCATTATCAAGAGGACACTATTACAAAATTGACAAGACAAAAAACAATCGGTGAAAATAAAACTCTGTTCTTATAACAATGGATTTTCACTGTGTGAATACACAAACTCTAAAAAGTCTAATAGAAAATAAATATTAATAAATCTAATATTAAACTAGGGCATATTTAATCATATCGCCACCTTAAAGATACATATATAGGCCAAGGAACAAAAAAAAAAATGTGAAAGAATGGAATATACGAATCGAATGTAATAGAAGAAAATGTATGAAAAAGGTGATGGATATGAATGAACTGAAAAACGTATGCAAGTATAGGAAAAATTGCAGGCAAATCTGCAGATGCTGTGGCCACCCCTAGCAGAATGGCGACAGAGTTACAGTTACCTGCTTTTCAAATCTAATTGAAATTTTCATGAAAAATTAAATATATAGAGATTTTATTAAGGTGGTTTTGGTTTCTTTCTTCTGTATACATTATGAGACACGATATCCTAAGACGGCTTTGCACCACGTCCTCCTGCTAAAAGAGTAACAGTTAGCTACATGGTCCATGGAGATACAGCGTCGGACCAACTAGGAAACTGGGAACAAGAACCGATCAGTGGATGAAAGCATCTTCACGGGTTCCAAATTCAAATATACCAATGGAAAGCTTTGTGAATCAAGGTCATCAATGTCAGCATAGAAAATATGAATTGAAAATGTTCAGGTAGGAATGAATAAAATTACCGCCGCGAAAAGCTTTCTAGTCGTACAAAAGTATGCTCAAGTGATGTCGAAATTTAAATTTATACTGATAGAATGCTTCGAAAATCAATGTCATCCATGGCAGCATCAAAAATATTATTTTATTTATTTTAAATAAATCAGATAGGTAAAAAAAATACTCGCTATGTTAAATATCTCACATTCTTATAGCCATAAAAATATCGTCATTTGACGCGTTCGATATTTAAATTGGCCAATAGAACACGTCGGGAATCAAGGTCATTCCTGGCCAGCGCAGCGGAGGAAATATTCTGTAATATTATTTTTATGTTATCTAGTTAGGTATTAAAAAAATATTGGATAAATATTTTTAAATCATACAGCCATAAAAAGCAAGATGTGTTCGTAATTTAAAATGACCAATAGTGAGTGTCTAAAATCAAGGAAATTATTGCCAGGATAGAAGATATTCCTTGATATATTTTTGACATTGAGGTAGGTAAAAAATGAATAACTAGCGGGCTTTCATTACCTCGGCAACTTAAAGTGTGTTTATTTTAAATATACAATACAGGTAAAAAGAAAGTACAAAAACATAATTTACAAACAGCTCTATAATCCATTCTATCTTCTAATCCAATCTAAGAATATTTCTAAGAATATAAGAACATCTATACAGTATATTTCAGATTCATATTACACGCATTCTCACAAGCAGACACGTATAAGTTACCGCTTACATAATATGCCGCATTTGGACTTAGGTACAAAGAAAAACCTAAACAAACAATTCACTATCATACAGCCATTAAAAGCAACCTGCGTTCGAAATTTAAATTGACCAATAGGACACGACTTAAATCAAGAATATTATTGCCAGGATACAAAATATTAATAAAATAAAGTAAATAAGGATCCTCGATTTTAGTCGGGATTATCCATCCTACTTTTTAAATAGTTAAATATATATTTTTTTGGTACAACAACGTTAACACCGGGTATCAGATGGCTCCAGGGGCGTTCTAGGGCGTCTCACAAGGCGGCAATGCCCATTGTTTCTAGACGATAATTATCTGAGAAGGGGGGACCACCGGGACTAGAGCCTAGGGCGCCAAAACACTGTCAAGACGGCTCCGGCCCTGGCGAGGGAAACAGGAAACACTTTATTGTATTGTGAAGTCATTTTAGCGTTATTTATTGCTGAAACAGTGAATTAGAAATCATTGTTTTGATCGAAAATATGGAACTGCTTTCATTTACACCAGCGGTCGGGGAACGCAAAACTAAGCATTACATATTGTTACGATTTTTAGGTTCGGATACTTCACAAATAAAACACTAGTCTTCTTTTTTTACTTATTTACTTTACACTTTTATCTTTATTTTTACAAAGACACTCTCGACTATTCCATTACACTGGTTTTTGTTCACTCAAATTTGTTCTATGTATTGGTGAAGCTCATAGATCACTGACTGACTAGTGCAAGCAACTTACACCCTTTTTATACTAAGAAGATGGAACTGTCGAGAACACATTGTTGCTAGACTGTTCTCGAAGCACATACATAATTAAAGTAATCTAGTCTTCTTCTAACTTCTCTATTTACTCACAATAATTATAAATCCTACCCACCAATACAATGAAGAGTTCCTATAACTAATACTTATACATTTTTTATTATTTACATATTTACATAACAATATAGTGTAACTTCTTGCCCCGTTATCCTGGAAGGGGTCGCATGTGGCGATTTGAACCTATTTATTTTTACAAGTAAGGGTGCCGGCCTTACGCCAACCACTTCAGTTGAAGTGGGGGTTGCCCAGCTCCCGAAAGAGCTGGTACTCATTTCTTGTGAGAGCTGAGTAAACCTTGCCGGTATTTTATTTTGGGGTTTGAAATAAACACCGAAACGGGTAACCCGGTGACACCCTCGGTGGGGTTCGGACCCGAGCTCACGGCATGGAATGCAAGCACTCTACCAACTGAGCTATCGACCGGAGGTAAATTACCAACTTAGCTATCGAACCGGGGTAAATTACCCCAAATGTGGTAAAAATGTTATTTTTTGAGGTAATAATTTTATATTGTTTGTCTATTACTTACTTACATACTATTTTCATGTGATTTTTTTTTTATTATCCGTGTAAATTAATTCAATACATAAGGTTGATTTCATTGTACATTGATTGTATTTTTTACGAAATGAGGGGAAGAGGTAATATCGACTTACGCAAAAATATTTTGGGGTAATGGTTAAAAAAGTTCCCCGACCGCTGATTTACACTAATAATTTAAGGATGTTTTATTTAGCGAGTTATGGTTTAGAGTGAAGCACACCTCAAGAGCCCTCTGAAAACTTGGTAGTTGTAATAGACGGCGCCAAGAAAGACCCACTCGAATTTGCGTTATCAAAACTAGCGCTGTTTCGAACCCCGCCTGCGTCGTGTCCTAAATACAATTTCTTCAACCTATTTCAATAGATGTCACTGCATTCACACAAGCATCCACCTTTGCATGAAGGGAAACTGGCCATGCAAAATAGCATTCGTATTCCATGATTTATAGGTTGTTATGAGGCTGACAACTCATACTGTAAAAAACACTGGCGGGACGGAACGAATTGTCAACTCCTCTCGTCGATTTTTCCCATTCTTTTCAAACACACTTTTTAAACAGGGCTGGAAGTCTCATAACCACAATAATTCTTACCTACCGAATATCGGTAATATTTTTATAAAGACTAATCAGCTGTTCACTTGCGGCCATCTTGGGTTGACAGGTCTTTGTGCATACAAATATTACCGATATTCGGTAGGTATGAATTACCGTGGTGATGAGTCTTCCAACCCAAATAGATTCACCTACAATTTCACAGTAAAAAAACGCAACTAAGCTACCTACACATATAGTGTAATTTCTTGCCGCGTTATCCCCGAAGGGGTCGCATGTGGCGAGTTGAACCTGTTTATTTTTATAGGTAAGGGCGTCGGCCTTACGCCAACCACTTCAGTTGAAGTGGGGGTTTCCCAGCTTTCGAAAGAGCTGATGGTACTCATTTCTTGTGAGGGCTGAGTTAATCTTGACGGTACTTTATTTTGGGGTTTGAAAGAAACACCGAAACGGGAAATCATTTCTGACACCCTCGGTGGGATTCGAACCCGAGCTCAATGCATTGTTATGTTTAGATGGAAAGGTCTCTCCAGGATACTTACATCTGGCTAGCTCCCATCAGCATCACTCTCAGGGCGTGGGGTTCCTTTCTTGTGTTGCTTACTTGTATTTTGGGAAAGGGTGTCGTTCCTTGACTTATAGGTTGTTATGCGGCTGACCACCCATAATATAAAAATTGGTTCACTTTGCCAATGTCACCCCTGTTTCAGGGAAGGACGGCAAGAGTTGCAAGGCTTATGTTCATTTGAGATTGGGTTTTTATATTGTAGGTCCACATGCGGCATGTGTTAGCGCGAAATTATACATATCTGCTTGTGGGAATGCATTTAGTATAAATCTTAAATGATATATATCTTTGCAGCTTAGATTAGATTAGATTAGATTAGGTGGTATATTTAAAAGATAAGTTTAACATGAACAAATAAGGGTTTATTTACTTTAGTAATATGGGGAAAAAGGGGAAATAAGGGAATGGCCTGACCTCTACCTTGTCACTAAAACACTTCCTACTCTGTTGACTGGAGTTCCGAACGGTGCGGCGGCTCACGAGGTGGACGCCTCCACACGTTGGAGCCCCTGGGTGGGCGCTCCTATGCACCCGTCCCTAGTCCACAAGGCGGGTGCCTTGCTGGCAGGAAATCCAAGTATGTAGATGGGGAGGAGGGAGCTCCATAGTAATGCCCCCTCTTGCACCGCTTGGTGCTTGGTCGCCGACGTCTGCATCTGTTCACCTCTGGCCGAGAACTAACGAGCGTGGGCCGATTGGTTCGCACGGCGCAGTTCGGCCGCTTCCGTGACCGTTCGGCTCCGTTCGGCCCACAAAACACACTGTACACTCCAATATTGTTTTTTATATGTTATTTTAAAATAACATAACAGCATGGAATGCAAGCACTCTACCAACTGAGCTATCGACCGGACATTGGACAGTGCTGCACAAATTAACGATAATTTTAAAGTAGCAAAGCGACGCTGGACTTACTTCCACATTCTTCAGCCATTTTATATATATTTACCGATTGCTTTGTCGGCCGGCAGTGCATAGGGGCATAGTCGCCGGACACGTGCGCAGAACGCCGCATATTGTTCCACTGCGCAGATCTGATAATTGTGGCCGAGCCCACGACGTAAATGGCGCGCAGAATAAACTATCCATATTGGGTTAGATGGAGTAATAGTGAAATATAAATAGGAAGATAGAAGAGGGAGGTTATTTTTAATGTCCATTGCGACACTCTGATAGGGTTGCGCTCCTTGCTGCATTACGGCCGGCCATTGGCCCAGTCGGTTACGCAGACTTTGTTGCTACAAAATCAAATTTCTCCGCTTTTGAGCGATTTTGCGCTTCGTTTTGCCAAGCTGCATCCGCAGCGGATTCACAGTAATCCTGTCCTTACATTTGAATTATTATTATTTCGTATTATGTGTATCATTCTTCACGCTACTCGTGATCTAGCAACAATCCCACAACGAGTGCCACCCGAGGTATGCTATTAGCTTCAGTACCATCGAACCATTTACTTTTAGAGTCATGGGCACGCCTCTGACCTAGTGGTTTTTGTTTTGTCGTGCCGTTGCTTTAACTTCACAGGAAGGCCTTTCGCCACTTGAGAAAACATATAGCTTTGTATGAGTGTCCATGTGCTGTGGGTCCAACTGACACATACATACAGGACAGGTACGAGGAGTGTTTGAGCATACTGGGCTGGAAGTCTCATCCCCACGATGATTCTTACCTATCGAATATCGGTAATATTTGTGTGAATGCTAATCAGCTGTTGACTTGCGGCCATCTTGAATTGACAGGTCTTCATACAAATATTACTGATATTCGGTAGGTAAGATCTACCGTAAGATGAGACTTTCAACGAAGGTTTAATATTTAACACAATTTAATTCAGATTAAATTTAGATACAAAGTCACTTTACACCTGCACAATACAACGATTGGTTGACTTCTCCAATGCATATAATGTGAATGCCCAATGCTACATATCTTTGCAACTTAGATTAGATTAGATTCCAGTGAAAAAGCTTTCAAAGGTACTAAATACTCAATGATTTGCGTGCCAGCGAAGTATTGCAAAACAGGCGAATAAAGATTCCTTACAAAAGAGGGCTTGCAGTGGAGGAGCGACACAGCCACACAGGTGATAGAAATACAGTAAATACTCGTATATGCGAGTATATCACGTACAGTGATAAATAAAATGTTGACATACGAGTATAAAAACCTGAAATCAGAGTTACGTCTTCGAATGGCGAGCTTTTTGTTTTTGTAAATTGATTTGTGCATCTATAATCTAACTTTTAATGATATATTACATTTGAGATTCATATTAAATGCATTTCCACAAGCAGATATGTATAATAGATTAAAAATAATAACAAATTTGTATTCGATTACGGTGAGTATATTATAATTCCACGACCGGTTTCGCGAACAATCCGTTCGCATCGTCAGGTGTTTAAATAAATACTAAATGGTTCAGATACGGAATTACCTTTACAATCAAGACATGTATAAGTTTGCGTTGAAACATACCGCATGTGGACTTAATATATAAAAATCCAATCTCAAATAAACATGAGCCCTGCAAACCCTTGCCGACCTTCCCAGAAACAGGGGTGACATTGACAAAGTAAATCTTTTTTTTACTGTACGGGTGGTCCGCCTCATACCAACCTATAAGTCAAGGAATAGGAATGCTATTTTACATGGCCAGTTTGCCTTCATGCAAATGCGTGAATGCAGTGACATCTGTTGAACTAGGATCGAAGTAATTGTCGATAGGACACGGCGCAGGCAAGGTTTGAACCAGCGCTAGTTTCGACAACGCAAATTCGAATTCTAACGCTTTATCCCCTCAACCATCCCAGTGACAGAAATGCTACATTTTTTCAATTGTACTCTTTGGCATGGCAGGGTGGACACTGACAAATGTCCATCTTTCCTGCCTTTACAAAAGACCGGCCACCGTAGGTCCACCATAGTTTGAGAATTGGTGCTTTCTAGAGCGACGACCTAGCTCGTAGTGAGCTCTTGAGGTGTGAGGCAAACCAAAACAGCGCTCACCAAATAAATCATCTTTGAATTAATTGGATACATCACTATTAAAAAGGTTACACTTCACTATACTGTAGAACATTTTCTTCCTAAGCTAGCTTAGTTACAAAACATCTGCGGAAACAAGCCACACATTTAGTGGACATCGGAGTAAGCAGTGTGTTAAGTCCAGGGACACAGGGCTTCCTACACAATGTTTACAATCACTGAAGACACTTCAGAATGAGACCCTGATGTACTTCTCTGCATTGTAAACTCATGTCTATAATCTAATCTATAATAAAAAAAACACAACACAGCTACACATATAGAGTAACTTCTTGCCTGCGTTATCCCCAAAGGGGTCGATTGTGTCGCATGTGTCGATTCGGGATCTATTTATTTTTACGAGTAAGGGGGTTGGCCTCACACCAACCACTTCAGTTGAAGTGGGGGTATCCCAGCTCCCGAGGAATTTAAAAATGTAACTTGTTGTATATGTTCCTTGACTTATAGGTTGGTATGTGGCTGACCGCCCATGCTGTTGAAAAAAGGTTCACTTTGCCAATGTCTACCCTGTTTCAGGAAAGGTCGGCAAGAGTTGCAGGGTGTATGTTCATTTGTGGTTTGGGTTTGTATGTTGTAGGTTCACATGCGGCATGTAGGTACAATCACGAACTTGTACGTGTTTGCTTGTGAGAATGCATATAATGTGAATCCCTAATGTTACATATCTTTGCTTTATGGTATTGTGGATGTCAATTATTAAATCTGTAATCTAAGTTTCAAATATATATTACATTTAATATTCATATTATCAGATATGAATCTTAAATCAAGGAGGATAGAAAAAATGGAGGCAAATCTGCAGAGGTTCTGTCACCCCTAGCAAAGTTACAGTTACAGAAATGCCAATACATCTTTGCTATTTAGATTATTACACTCGAGCTCAACACCTTCTGATTAGTAGTATCACACGTTGACCAACAGACCGAGGGATCGTATTTCATAGATTTGATAGATAAGACGGGACTTGAGCTATGATTGGGTAATAAATTCGTGCACCGTTGGCCTAAATACCAGATAATCGGCCCGTAAATCTTCCCAAGGGCCACCCGTGAGGTGCATGGACCGATCAGGTACAGGCAGCGGCCTGACCGCCTAATCACCACGAGGGAATTTTAAATTAGTACGGGAAACGCAGGGTGGTAACAAAAAAGAAGAAAATGTCAAAGAAAACATGTTTAAAATTTTTTTTAAATGAAAAGAAACGATGTTTGCTTCTAATTACTTTTTATTTTATTTGTGAAACACAGAAAACAAGTATTGAGTTTGACCGGTTCCGGTTTTGTATGGTTCGTTCATTAACACCGAAAAATCATATCTGATTTCTAGTATTATTTTATAGAACCAAATCAATTCTAATTATCACTTTTTCTTTATTTTCACTCGATTTATTAATTTGATTTTAATCAATATACACGAACGTTTTCTACCTGAAGTTTTTTACCAGAAGATGATCGAGAGATCGAAAACGTTTGCGTGTATTTATCAAAATAAAATTAAAAATTTAGTATAAATAAAACACTGTTTAATTATAATTGCTTTAGTTCTATACAACTAAGTAGAAATCAAATAAAACATGGCATATCGGCTGCTGAGTTTGTAGTGCGCCTGTGTTCAGAGGCAGAGAGCTAAGGTTCAATCCCCTCCTAGCATGTCAGAAGTCCCATTTCGTCGTTTATTTCAAACATCAAAAATACAGTACTGGCGAGGTTTACTCAGACTTCACAAGAAATACGAACCTACTTCCTCGGTAGCACGGGAATCTCAATTTTAAGTTCAATGGTTGGTTCCGGTCTTTATTTCAAACCCAAAATAAAATACCCGCAAGGTTAACTCTGCCTTAACAAGAAATGAATACCAGTCCCCTCGGGAGCTGGGAAACCCCCACTTCAAATTAAGCGGTTGGCGTAAGGCCGGCCCCTTTACCTGTAAAAATAAATACATTCTACTCGCAACATGCGAGCCTTCGGATAGAGCGCGGTGAAAAGTTACACTATATTGGTAATAGGAATATTAGGAATTCTTTTTTTAAATTTTGGTTACTGCCTTGTACAAAAATCAGCCAGGGACTTAACCTTTCAACTGTCGTTAAGCAATAAGTTGTGACACTGGCCGAAGGAACCGTTGTACACTTTTAATTCTGCGCCTGAGCTAGCCGGCAAAGGTTAAAAGTTGTACAGACAAAATCATAGTTTTAAAAGCTCTAAGAGATTTTTCAGTGACTGAAATCTACCTGATTAAATGCAGTCAGCATGTTTTAAATATTTATATCCATTTTTTTTTGCTACGGTATTGTGACCTACTTTTTTGAGTCACCTGAAACTCCTAGACAGCGCTTGTCTGGAGACAGCTTTGCAACTTCGATTATAGATTATATAAATATGCTCTTCGCTGGGTTGGGTAATTGAAAACTTTTACCAAATACCGGTCACCATCCAGCCTTGCAGCGACTGGATCTTGCTTGAAAATTGACGCTTTATATAGCGACGACCAAGCTCGCAGAGGGCTTTTGAGGTGGTATTCACACAAAAACAGCGCTCACCAAATAAATCATCCTATTATTATTAAGCGTATCCGGACCAACGCGGAGCTGAGGTCCGTGTTTCAAGACCCAAACATAGTGTCGGTAATGAAATCAAGAAGACTCCAGTGGGCCGGACATTTTGCTCGTGCGGAGGACTCCAGGATCATCAGAACAGTCTTGGATGGTGCCCCCTTAGGTGTTAGATAACTCGGACGTCTCAGGATGCGGTAGGCAGCCGCATGTGAACCTACAATAAGAAAACCCAAATCTCAAATGGACATACACCCTGCAAATCTTACCGTCCGTGACATTGGCAAAATGAACCATTTTCTACAGCATTCCTTGACTTATAGGTTGGTATGAGGTTGACCACCCATACTGTAAAAAATGGTTCACTTTGCCAATGTCACCCCTGTTTCAGGGAATGTCGGCAAGAGTTGCAGGGCTTATGTTCATTTGAGGTTTGGATTTTATTTGTAAGTACACAATCAGCATTTGTAAGCGCGAACTACACGTGTTTGTTTGTGGGCATACATCTGAGAGCTTTGAATGAATATATCCTTGCAACTTAGATTATAGATAGATTATAGATTACAGATGGGTGGTCAGCCGCATACCAACCTATAAGGAACATACACAACAAATAACATTTTAAAAGTTAACAAATTACAATATGTATAAACATTCAGAACAAATACATAATTCTAATTTAAAATTTAAAACAATTGAAAAAACCTAGCCCTAGCCGCCAACATTACTAATCAACCGCCATTTCTTTCTGTCCTTACATACTTCTTTCATTTCATCCAGAGTCATAACCTTATCCATACAAGCTCTCCTTTTATTTAAAATAAAGTATTATTATTAAGGTTTTATTTATTCCCGACTCGGGTCAGACTACAGTTATGTATCTGAGGTTGCATTTTAACCTGGAGACTATGATTATAGGGCAATTTAAGTTTCTGAATTGAAATAATCGATTTATTAAAAGTAAGGACCCTGTGTCTACCTTACCCATAAATCACATCCATATTGTGCTAAAAGGAGGTACAAAACTACAGGATGTCTTACAAGAGTTAAGACTTAAGAGATAGACCGGTCTGTAGTCTAGTGGCTAACGCAACACAGTCGGTAAAGAAAGGTTTTGTTTTCGAATCCCGGTAATAAATTAGTTCAACTTTTAAATATCGCCACCTTAAAGGTTAAAGTGAATAAGTGCTGATTCACTGATTTGAAAAATCGTGGATTAAACATTTTATTGGATGAAACTTCTCATAGTAAGTGAACTAAAACAGGATTTTCACACTTTTTTATTCTCAAAGAAAAAAAGAAATAGTTGCATTTACATATCTGAGAAACCCATGTTAGCTTTATATGTTAAGATTTAAATTGAAATTACGGTCGTTTGACATATAAACAATTATAATAACTAGAGTTAAAATTTCTATTAGGACTTATTTTTTTATCACCTGATGATGATTTGTATTTATTTATTTATTCTTAAAGATACCAACAGAACAGAACAGAACAGAATCTTCTTCTTCGTGTCAGACACTACACTACTCTTGCCCAGTGTCGGGCAACATCCACTGCTTCACCATTACTCTCCATTAGGTCGGCCAGTGAGCAGCTTGTTGGGCAGGCCGGGCAGATCCGAAGATGATTTTGAAGATGACATTGACTGTTGGGCTCCGCATTCACAGAGCGTGGTGTCATCTTGATGAAGGATTCCCCAGGCCCTCATGTTACAGCGAGCTCTGCCAACACCCGTTCTCAGCCTGTTGAGTGCTCTCCACACAGGCCACTCAAGAACAGATTGATTACTGTGTAGTCGAAAACGTTTGTGTCCAAATAATTAAAAAAATAATAAAGAGTGAAAATAAAACAGTGTTTGAATAACTAAAGATAAGATGAATTTTCACAGTGTTAATGCACCAACCATCCAAAATATTTCTATTAGGATATTAAACGAACCGTAATTAGACAACTTACATTATTCTCGACGTAGTATTCATCCTCAGTCGTCGTGCAGTCTCCTGGAGAGGCTGGCTGCGTCACGAGAATAATTTAAGTTCTCTAATAACGGTTCGTCTAATATCCAAATACAAATAATAACTGTGTAGTTGTAAAGAAAACCAAAACACACGTAGAAAATTTATGCTACCAATAAAAAAATGTAAAAAATCAATTGGCCAAAACAATTACCAATACCAAGGTGTAAGGGCCTTTAACGCGCTTCCACTAGAGTGCAGAAGTGCTAAAGACCCTAAAATCCTCAAAAAAAAAATGTCAAATATAAAAATGTAAAATGTAAATAAGTTAAAATATTTAAAATAGTTAAGATGCAAAAGATATATACATTGAATTAGTAAATAATTAAAATAGTTAAGATATAATAATAATCTATAATCTAAGTTGCAAAGATATATTCATTTAAAGCAGATGTATGCCCACAAACCAACAAGTGTAGTTCGCGCTTACAAATGCTGAATGTGTACTTACAAATAAAATCCAAACCTCAAATGAACATAAGCCCCACAACTTTTGCCGACCTTCCCTGAAACAGGGGTGACATTGGCAAAGTGAACCATTTTTTACAGTATGGGTGGTCAGCCTCATACCAACCTATAAGTCAAGGAATATGAATAATAAATTACATTTAAATATAAAAAAGAACAAAACCTTACAAAGAAATCTATACAAAAAAAGTCAAAAATTTCCTATGCAAAAAATGTAGCAAATGAATACACCAACATTAGAAATCAACATTGCAGATTAGCCGCCACTTCTTCCTGTCCTTGCATACTTCTTTCATTTCATCCAGAGTCATAACCTTTTTCATACAAGTCCTCCTTTTATTATGACTCTGGATATCCCATTCATTCGCTATTTCAGAGATTTGATCCTTCCATACTTTTCTCGGTCTTCCTCTACCACGACATCCATCTATTCTAGCAACATATACTTTCTTCGTCAATCTTTCATCACTCATTCTCTCCAAGTGCCCGAACCATCTTAACATACTTCTTTTAATCTTCACTTTCACACTTTCCCTTACACCACATTCTTCTCTTACAAAATCATTCCTCACCCTGTCACTTCGTTTTTTCCCAATCATACTTCTTAGATAGTCCATTTCTACTGTATGGACTTTACTAATTTCCCTTTCACTCACCGTCCAGGCTTCACTTCCATACATCAAGGTTGGCACTAGTATACCACCGTGCACCGCCAATCTAACATTTTTTGAGAGATTTTGGTTCCTGGCGATGCAAGCGGTCGCACCCAGTACACACCTGCCTTTCATTATTCTTCTTTCAAATTCACCGGCCATTCTTCAAGATACATAAGATAAATATATTTAATAATTAAATAGTTAAAATAGTTATGTTAAATTTGGTAAACAATGTATTAGTTAATGGAATGTTAAATAAGTAGTTAAGCTCTCGCCCTCAATGCACACAAGCATCTGCTTTCGCATGAGGGTTAGAAATAAATGTATGATAAATAGTAAATATCTTAGAATAAAATTGTAAAATATTATGATAAAAAAAATAGAAAAAAAGTTATTATAATTGTAAAAATTACCTTTAAGGTATCGTTATATTGCTCACCTTATTGGTACATGTGTATTGATGGGATGCTCGCCTCTGGTTCAAAATTTATGCGTGTTCTACTTAAAAAACCAGGCCACGAATTTATTGTCTGAACTTTAAATAACATATATATATTTTATCAAACCCAATAACATCCTTATACGTGCAAAGCCAATTAAATCTCTTCCATTATTCTCTGCACTATTTATACTCGTATTGGATTTAACACAATGAGATGCCATGCATTCTAGGCTATTATTCTTTGAATAAAAAATATGCACATATTGCCATTGTGGCAAAACAAGTATTGGATCAATTGTTACTCCCGTTAAAAGAGTGATGTTGTAGTTGCCATTTTGCCACGATAAATGCCACATTTTGCGATTATAGAATAAGTGCCACAATTGCTCATAAAACAACAATCGCGACAATTGTGAATATTGTGAAAAAGAGTCACGATTTTCCACCGTAAGTGACACATTTTGCTATTTTTAGAAAGTGCCACAAAACAGTATTTCAAAAACCTTTGCTTTCGCCATGGGATGAGCCGTGAAAACATTAAGTTCTCATACTTTTGATATCGACTGCAAATGGATAAATGTGAACCGTTCTACGAGTTGCCCTTTTTGTGACTTTACTGCGGACCGGAATAAAAAATGTTTTTTATTTGAATCAATTCTAGAAAGTTCTTCCAAAGGTCCATATCCAGCCTTACAAACAACTGGGTCTTGCTTGAGAATTGGCGATTTGTAGCGACAACCAGGCTCGTAAATAGTCCGGTCGATAGCTCAGTTGATAGAATTCTTGCATTCCATACCGAGAGCAAGGGTTCGATTCGACCGAGGCTGACAGAAATGATTTCCCGTTTCAGTGTCTATTTCAAACCCAATACCGGGAAGGTGTACTCAGTCATCACAATGAGAAACAGCTCCCCCGGAAGCTGGGAAACCCACACTTCAACTGAAAGTGGTTGGTGTGAGGCCGGCCCACTTACCCGTAAAAATAAAAAGGCCAAATTTTTTTTCTTGAAATGTTTCAGCAGAAACTTTGTAGAACTCCATTACTCTGAAGATGGCCTAGAGGCCGAAACCGGTCAACTCACTTATTTTGGTTTGTTTTAACTCAACTCAAGTCAAATAAAAACATAGTAGAATAAAACAAAGTTTGTATGATTTTTTAGTTGCGTCCACGCCTCACTTCCAATGTTTGCAAAAAAATGGTTGAATAAATGCCACAAAATTATGCCACATTGTGTGTTCAAGTGCCACATTTCATGATGACCATACACACCCAGCTGACTGATGACTGAGTCATAACTTTAATAGCTGTTGTTGATGATGGAACGAGATTTGAATGACCAAATGTGAGTGATGACATGTGGAAGTCAGTGTTGATGGCTGTGAGTAAACTGGTGCATGTAACAGTGGCGAACACTGTAATAATTGGCCGACTGCCTATTGTATTTATATGCGGTCAGTGGCGTCACACGTCTTCAGCATCATCTCACCATATCATCGACACCTCTGCGGCACTACAACAAGTGTCAAAGACCGCTAGAGTCTCTAAAATCTATGTGATCTTCCGCACAGGATTCCTTAAAAAAGTCACAGCAACTTGAGGAATTCGTTCCTTCTTCTTCTTCTTCTTGTTATAGATCTATGATCTGTTTATTGTTGAGTTCCCTCCTGTGATGCAGAAAACCAGCTGTTCTTCCATCTTTTGGGAGGGCGACCTGGTAGACGTCCGGTATCTCCTGTGCCACGACTCGGGCTATCCTTCCTTCGTTCATGCGGTCTACAAAGTCCCTCAAGAACCGTCTCTTCTTCCTGCTCCATTTGACGATGTCTCCAGTATCGCTCATGCTTCTGATTTCTGAGTTCCGAAATCGGTCCAGAGTTCCAAATTCCCCGGCCACTACTGTTCCCGTACATTTCCGCAGGAGGGAAGTACGCAGGGAGCATGCAAAGGAAGAGTTAGTGTTATTGTTTCAAGGCAGAATGTACCACACAATAGGCAGAGGTTGCGGCCATTCATCTGGCCGGCGGAACCTGATACCACAGATGTTGAAAGCTGGGCACAAGATGACTCCGATATTCGACCTGCCTTAGAATAAGCGAACCCCATTTAAACCCAATTAACTGTTTCGATAGATGAGTTACTTGACTGATAGGTTAGGCTGACACAAGTGCTGCAAAAATTGGTTCACTTTTGCCAATGCCACCACGATTGCAGGGGAATGCGGCAGGAGTTATAATTTATGTTCATATTGTGAGATTAGTTAGTGCAGTAACATGCTCCTTGTCTGGTGTGTTGGTATGAGGCTGACCACCCATGCGGTACAAAATGAGGCAAACTACTTTTATTATAATGTTATCTTATTCAGTATCTGACACTTCCTTGACTTATAGGTTGGTATGAGACTGACTACTCATTTTGTAAAATAAAATCACTTTGCTAATGCCACCTCTGTTTCAGGGAGGGTCAGCAAAAGTTGCAGGGCCTATATTTATTCGAGGTTTGGTTTTTGAATTTTAAGTACACATGCAAAATTTGTAAGCGCAAACTTACACGTGTCTGTTAGTGGGCATGCATTTAATATGAATTTTAATGTTAATATAATATGTTTGCAACTTAGATAAGATTAGATCCGGTTTTATTCAAAACCAACATCAATCCCCACTTCCTTGCAGTGCCTCACGATAGAAGCAAGAACTCAAGCAACACCTCTGCGGCACCCTTCCAAGGTGACATAGACCCCCAAGACTTTCAAGAATTGGGGAGCCTCCCGCACAGGTTTCTTAAAAAAAAAACAGTATTATATTTAATGCATCCCCACAAGCAGGCACATGTAAGTTTGCACTCACACATGCTGCATGTGTCCATTAGTTGTTTACTTTCTTTGTTCGAATAAAAAAAAATACACTTCGGTCTACAAATCATGGCAAAGGTAATATGGCAACTGAGAGCGCAATTGTGTTAGGCTACAATGCGCAATCAATTACGCTCTATAATCTATAATAATAATCTATAATCTAAGTTGCAAGGATATATTCATTTAAAGCTCTCAGATGTAAGCCCACAAACCAACAAGTGTAGTTCGCGCTTACAAATGCTGAATGTGTACTTACAAATAAAATCCAAACCTCAAATGAACATAAGCCCCACAACTTTTGCCGACCTTCCCTGAAACAGGGGTAACATTGGCAAAGTGAACCATTTTTTACAGTATGGGTGGTCAGCCTCATACCAACCTATAAGTCAAGGAATATGAATAAAAAATTACATTTAAATATATAAAAGAACAAAACCTTACAAAGAAATCTATACAAAAAAAATTAAGAAATTTCCTATGCACAAAATGTAGCAAATTAATACACCAACATTAGAAATCACCATTGCAGATTAGCCGCCACTTCTTCCTGTCCTTGCACACTTCTTTCATTTCATCCAGAGTCATAACCTTTTTCATGCAAGTCCTCCTTTTATTATGACTCTGGATATCCCATTCATTCGCTATTTCAGAAATTTGATCCATCCATACTTTTCTCGGTCTTCCTCTACCGCGACATCCATCTATTTTAGCAACATATACTTTCTTCGTCAATCTTTCATCACTCATTCTCTCCATATGCCCGAACCATCTTAACATACTTCTTTTAATCTTCACTTTCACAATTTCTAATCTATAAACTAAGTTGCAAGGATATATTCATTCAAAGCTCTCAGATGTATGCCCACAAACAAACACGTGTAGTTCGCGCTTACAAATGCTGATTGTGTACTTACAAATAAAATCCAAACCTCAAATGAACATAAGCCCTGCAACTCTTGCCGACATTCCCTGAAACAGAGGTGACATTGGCAAAGTGAACCATTTTTTACAGTATGGGTGTTCAGCCTCATACCAACCTATAAGTCAAGGAATACGAGTAATAAATAACATTTAAGTATAAAAAAACAACAAAATCTTAAAAATAAATCTATACAAAAAAAGTCAAAAAATTATTATACAAAAAATGTAGCAAACTAATAAACCAACATTACAAATCAGCATTGCAGATCAAATGACGTATATTGGAGTCAAAATATACAAGGAGGCTACAATCCGAGGAGGATCTGTTTATTACTCGTCCCTCCAGTGCTTTTTTGGCTTATTGACCATTTGATTCAAAGATGACATTTCGATGAAATTGTCTTACGAATCACATTTCACACAACTAAAGCTAAGAAAAAAACGTACAGCAAGATAATGTGAGAGAGCGTTTGAAATATTTTGTAAATCAATTAACAGTTTTCATAAAACACATTGCTCCAGTACAGGGGTCGGCAACCTGCGGCTCGCGAGCCACATGCGGCTATTTGGGTGTGAAGTTGCGGCTCTTTACTTCGATACGCAAATATTAAAAATTATCAAAACAATACTTCTGATCGAAAAATACAAAAATCGTTCTGAATCGATTATCAAGGAGGATTATTAGACACCGATTCTCTCTCTCAGCCACTTTTATGTTTGTCGTCGTCGCCCCCCTCCTCCCCGTCGACGCTGTTTCTTGTTGGCCAGAAAACATTTGTGGCTCTTTTCACATTTTGAAGTTTGTAAATTCCGGTCGGTAGCTCAGTTGGTAGAATGCTTGCATTCCATGCCGTGAGCTCGGGTTCGAATCCCACCGAGGGTGTCAGAAATGATTTCCCGTTTCGGTGCTTATTTCAAACCCCAAAAAATACCGGCAAGGTTTACTCAGCCTTCACAAGAAATGAGTACCAGCCCCCTCGGGAGCTGGGAAACCCCCACGTCAACTGAAGTGGTTGGCGTAAGGCCGGCCCCCTTACCTGCAAAAATAAATAGGTTTAAATCGCCTCATGCGACCCCTTCGGAGATAACGCGGCAAGAAGTTACACTATTTGTATAGCTTAGTTGCGTTTTGCGTTGCGTTTGCGTAAATTGTAACTTTCGGCTCTTCCGACTCCAAAGGTTGCCGATCCCTGGTCCAGTACACATACAGATAAAAACAGTGCTCACGAGAAATTATCTCGGATGAATTTATGTGAAACAAGCACTAAGGGGACGATTTGTTGAGTTATCGGCAGTCTTGTCTTGTAAAGCGAGCAGAGTGCGTTAAAAATGACGAAAGCGCTTAATAAGGAGCATCTTAGAATTCATACAGTTTTATACAACACTATTTTGACTATCTTATCTAATCTAATCTAAGCTGCAAAGATATATATCATTTAAAATTTATATTAAATGCATTCCCACAAGCAGATATGTATAATTTCGCGCTAACAAATGCCGCATGTGGACCTACAATATAAAAACCCAATCTCAAATGAACATAAGCCTTGCAACTCTTGCCGTCCTTCCCTGAAACAGGGGTGACATTGGCAAAGTGAACCAATTTTATACAGTATGGTGGTCAGCCACATAACAACCTGTAAGTCAAGGAACATACATGACAAATTACTTTTTTTTTTTAAATCAATAAATAACAATATATACATGGACATAAAAAACTAAATCATAAAACCAATTTCACTTTAACAAACCCTAGAGAGTAAAATAACGGGGGCATAGATTATGTTGGAGCTTGACCGGTCCGTAGTTCAGTGTTAAACACTTCAGACTCTGAATGGGAAGGTTGTGGGTTCAATTCCCGGCGGAGCACAAAACATATACCATTTATATTTTGAAATTCGCTCTTCGTTGGGTTGAAAAATTCATAAAACCTTTACCAATGACCGGTCACCAAAGGTTCATCCAGCCTTACAGCAACTTGGTCTTGCTTGAGAATTGGCGCTTTGTAGCGAAGACGATCAAGCTCGTAAAAAGGTCGATAGCTCAATTGGTAGAATGCTTGCATTCAATGCCGAGAGCAAGGGTTCGATCTCAAAGGTTTACTCAGCCTTCACAAGAAATAAGAGCCAGCCCTCTCGGGAGATAGGAAACCTCCACTTCAACTGAAGTGGTAAGCGTGAGGTCGGCCCCTTTACCTGTAAAAATACACGAAGGTCGTGAATCGCCACATGCGACCCTTTCGGGGATAACGCAGGCAAGAAATTACACTGTATATATAGCTTAGTTGCAAGTTCATTAATAAAGTGCTTAATAAGGAGCGTTTCAGAATTAATAAATGTTTATACAACCCTATTTTGAGTACAAAAGAGTACAATATTGGGGGCATAGATTATGTTGGAGCTTTGTTAATAGTTTAAAAGATAATATGCGGACTGATGCTTTGGAAGTTAACCTGCTGAAAGATGGCAAAACAATACATAGGACGGTAAAAAAAACAGGTTCGATTGGTGGCAAAAAACCGGTACGATAGTCGGCAAAAAACCGGGTGGCAAAAAACGAAATGTTTGTGGATGACATACGTAAATAAGTTTAAAAATAGACTGGTTTAGATTGGATACATATCGACGGTTAAAAGGCAGTAAGGCATAAGCGACGATAGCTAAAGTGTTCAGGAGAGCAGTTTAATGTTTGACATTGCAGAAAAATTACAAAACTTTTTTTATTTTTTTATCATATCGTTAAAATCAAAACAGCTCAAAAATAAAAAAAATAAAGGCCTTTATTGGCTTTCCTATTAATGTGGTTTTACGAAGTTTTAAATTTTTTTTATGTCAGAGGCGCCTTTAGGACAAAAAAGGCCACAATCTTGTCGGTTACCCATTACACCAAAACCATACTTCGAAAACGCAGTTGTTTGCTTGGGCATAAACAACACAAAAATCATCGTAGAGCTATGAGAGTAAGTGCATTAGAAAGAGTGGAAAATTTCAAGTAGGATAGTAGGTGTGAGGCAAGGATGTGTGATGAGTCCATGGCTATTTAACATAGTCATGGACAAGTGTGTCAGAGATGCTAGTCTTAATGATTGTGGATTGATGATAGGAGAGAGCAAAGTGAGTGTTCTACTGTATGCAGATGATGCAGTTCTTGTATCTGATTCAGCAGTAGAATTGCAAACAATGCTCTCTAGATTGAATGAAGCTTTGTTAGGTAACCATTTGAAGTTGAATGCAAGTAAGACGAAAGTATTGATTTTTCAAAGAGATGATGAAAGTATGAATTATGAATTTAAAATTAATGGAATGAATGTTGATGTCGTAAATGAGTTTGTATATCTGGGAAGTAAGTTTGAAAAAGATGGAAGAATGTCCGGTGAATTTGAAAGAAGAATAATGAAAGGCAGGTGTGTACTGGGTGCGACCGCTTGCATCGCCAGGAACCAAAATCTCTCAAAAAATGTTAGATTGGCGGTGCACGGTGGTATACTAGTGCCCACCTTGATGTATGGAAGTGAAGCCTGGACGGTGAGTGAAAGGGAAATTAGTAAAGTCCATACAGTAGAAATGGACTATCTAAGAAGTATGATTGGGAAAAAACGAAGTGACAGGGTGAGGAATGATTTTGTAAGAGAGGAATGTGGTGTAAGGGAAAGTGTGAAAGTGAAGATTAAAAGAAGTATGTTAAGATGGTTCGGGCACATGGAGAGAATGAGTGATGAAAGATTGACGAAGAAAGTATATGTTGCTAGAATAGATGGATGTCGTGGAAGAGGAAGACCGAGAAAGGTATGGATGGACCAAATTTTCGAAATAGCGAGTGAATGGAATATCCAGAGTCATAATAAAAGGAGAGCTTGTATGAAAAAGGTTATGACTCTGGATGAAATGAAAGAAGTATGCAAGGACAGGAAGAAGTGGCGGCTAATCTGCAATGCTGATTTGTAATGTTGGTTTATTAGTTTGCTACATTTTTTGCATAAGAAATTTTTGACTTTTTTTGTATAGATTTATTTTTAAGGTTTTGTTGTTTTTTTTTTTGTAAACTTAAATGTCATTTATTACTCGTATTCCTTGACTTATAGGTTGGTATGAGGCTGACCACCCATACTGTAAAAAATGGTTCACTTTGCCAATGTCACCCCTGTTTCAGGGAATGTCGGCAGGAGTTGCAGGGCTTATGTTCATTTGAGTTTGGATTTTATTTGTAAGTACACATTCAGCATTTGTAAGCGCGAACTACACGTGTTTGTTTGTGGGCATACATCTGAGAGCTTTAAATGAATATATGCTTGCAACTTAGATTATAGATTATAGATAGCATTCATAACTCATTTTTTTACCAAAATTTCGTTTATGCTCTACTGCTATTTAACCGTAGATATATATTATATTCAGATGGAGTTCCCATCTAAAAAATACAATAGATTTGAAAAATGCGGTACAGATGAATCATTTATGAATGGTTTTAAAAATAGGACTAGTAAACAAAAAGTTGAATCGATCTGTTATCTGAGATGCACAGCCACAGATACTTGTGCGTTTGCGCTTACATCTATAATCTAAGTTGCCTTTAATCTATAATTTAAGTTGCAAAGATAAATATTACATTTAAGATTAATATTAAATGCATTCCAATAATACAATATTGAAAAATAAATGCAAAAGGGAAATCTGACAGAGGAGATGAGCCAGGATAGAAAAGTTTGGCGTCTTCGAAAAAGAAGGGCCGACCCCAAATGATGGGATTAAGGCAAAGGGAAAGAAGAGAGATTCAATGCATTCCAATAAGCAGACACGCATAAGTTCGCATTTACACATGCCGCATGTGGACCAACAATATAAAAACCCAAATCTCAAATGAACATAAGCACTGACATTCTTGCTAAAACTTGGTATGAGGCTGACCACTCATACTGTAGAAAGAGGTTCACTTTACCAATGTCACCCCTGTTATAGAGAAGGTAGTCAAAAGTTACACGGTTTGTGTTGATTTGAGGTGTGGATTTTATTTTTTAAGTAAACATGCGGCATGCGTAAGCGCGAACCCTTGCGTGTCTGCGTATGTGCATTGTGCAAATATGTGATGTGAATCCTAAATGTAATATATCTTTGCAACTAGACTGCAAATATATCGGTCTTCCTCTACCACGACATCCATCTATTCTTGAAACATATACTTTCTTCGTCAGTCTTTCATCATTCATTCTCTCTATATGTCCAAACCATCTTAGCATATTTATTTTAATATTAGAGAATGGAAAACAAGGAACCGTACGAAAAAGATGATGTATATGAATGCAAAATTATTGAAAGAGGTATGCAAGGATAGGAAATAATGAAGGCAGTACAAGAGTACAGTGGTTCTAGCCAACCCTAGCGATAGCAATGGTGACAAAGCTACCAGTGCAAGAGCCAGTATGACTTTATGTTATCGACTAAAATTGGATTTGACTTTATGTTAGGTTAGGTTAGGTTGTCTGCAGATGCGGAAGTGCGCATGCGCCTGATTAAACTTTATGAAGTGTGCGTGCGTGAGGACGATTAGGTTGCAAAAGTGTGAATAGAGGTAAACCTTGGCGGGCGGCAGAAATGTGTTCAGTGTCAGAAAGAACAGGTGATTTGATAATTTGATAACTTGTGAATCACATTTTTTTTTTTTTTTTTTTTTTTTTAATTTATTTAGGAAGCAAACAGTCATAATACAACTATAATGTTGATAAAAATTAAATAAATGTAGACCTTGAGATCCATTGGAATATTACAATTATTAGAACTAAAAGATAAAGACAATAAAACTACAATTGAAATGAAAATAAAATAATATCATAAAAGAAAGGGGAAAAAGAACAAGTTATTAAAAACCGTTATCGGATTATTCTTTAGAAGCATATTTCTCTCACCATATTTCGAAACAAATGTAGGGAATTTGAGAAAATGTCGACATCTGAAAGATTTGTGTTATAATGTGTAGTTGCGCGTC